>JAIOJX010000025.1:149503300-150703300 GCA_022376925.1 Tragulus kanchil | reverse complement strand
GAAGGGTCTTATGCTCATTTTAATGGTCTGCTGTTGCCATATTGAGATTCTTAATCATGTTTGAACAAGGAGCCTCACATTTTTCTTTTGCATTGGGCTCCATAAATTATGTAGGTGGTTCTGCTAAGAGGTGAAAGATCTCGTATTTGAAGCCACACTGTTTAAAGATCCCATGTTTAATGCTCTCACCATACTCTCTCGACTCTCTTATGTGTTCATTCACTCATTTTTCATTCAGTAGGTTAGGCATGCTATGAGTTGATTATGAACCAGGAACTAGTCTTGAGAGTAAGGACACAACCAAGACATGACATAGGCTGCCCCTTCTTTCCTGAAGCTCACGGTCTCAGGAGGAATATAGACCAATAGACAGGCATTTGCAGTGTGTTATGATAGGGAAGGCCTGGGTACTATGGAGCATGTTAGGAGGGCATTTAACACAGTCCAGAATGATCAGAAAAGGTTTACCAGGTGAGGGATAAGGACTGAATGAGATAGACAGTCAAAAAATGGAGAATAAGAATGACCAAGCAAAAGAAAATGATAGTACAAGTGCCAAGAAGTATAGGGAAGTATAACACAGTTGGGGACTTAAAATGGCTAAGTGTGGATGCAATGTTGACGTAGTTTTCACAGTTATGGTATAGTGACGACTCCACTGTCTCAGTTGTTACAACAAAGGTTTATTTGTCACACTTGTTTGCAGATGGTATGCTATTGAGTGATGGTGCTACTTACCAAGTTCACATCAGGACCAAATCTGGAGGGACAGTTCCTAATTGGACATGACACTCTCATAATAGAGGAAAAAGATAGAGGGGAAAGATAGAATATTTTCAATGGAAAAGACTGATCCAAAAGTTGGAGAAAACTGGATAGACAGCTTGTTAACATTGTTGCTAAAAATAGAGTAAATAAGGTTTGTATATAGCTGTTAAGATCCTCACTCTCAAATACAAACCATAAATGATACCAAATGGACTTTATCAAGTATTTTGATATCTCATAGACCTCTTTCTACTCCTCTGGGTTCTTGGCTCTATTGGAGATATTTGAAATACTAGATTAAATGACCTATGGAGAAGTTAGTTACTAACTAACTAAGTTAGTTAGTTACTAATATATTTTCACATTTTCCTTGTTCCATTTCTGTGATTTTTCCAAAGGTTCAGGTATAGCCCAAACATTTCTTTTCTTTTGCCTCTTTATTATATTATCATGCATAGTAGAAAGTCATTGGCTTTGTCCTATTCCCAGGCCCATCTCACAGACTGAGTAACATCTTAGATTTTGCCTGGTATTATTTGAATGTTCTGTAAATGATGCATTCTCTTTTGTATGTGCTGTCCCCCCTGCAATCAAATTACAAGAAATTACAAATTGGAAACGATCAGTTATAGATGGAAGTGCTACTTATCTTTCAGCCTAATATTTGACTGGCATCTTCTAATTAAAACATATCTTCCAAAAGAGTCCTCTGATGCCTTCAGCTCACTGGCTCTCATGAGCTTATTTTATAATATCTTAATAAAAGCTGAGGTTGAATAACTAAAAATTTAAGATTTAGCAATGAGGCCAGATGAAATATTTATTCTACCCTCAAGCAACCCTGCTGTCTTTAAAAAGGAACATTATATTTTCCAGTCCACAATAGTAAAGTGCACATTAATGGATTCTTTTATGTATGCTAACAAAAGGATTCACCATAACTTAGTGGGTATTTGCTTAGGACAGGTAATGCCTCAGTGTAAAATCTTGAAGAGTCAATGATATGATGTATTCTGTATTAAGCACAAATCAAAATATCTTTCAAGTGGTCCAGAAGTGTTTCATCATCATATGGCTGTGTTTCTTAGAGTGGCCTGCTCACTACTTGTGCAAAGATCACCTTGCGGTGCTTGTTAAAAATCCATATTCTCAGGCTTTCCTGCATCCTATTGTGTCAGCCTTGGAGGTTTGGATTTTGTAGTTTGCCCCTTTAGCCTTTTAATAAACTCCTCTGGAGATTCTTATACATACTGATATTCTGAGAAGCACTATTGGGAAATCCCAGTGGTTAGGACTCAGCATGGTCACTGCCAACGCTTGGGTTGTTTGATCCCTGATCAAGAAACTATGATGGTGCAAGATCCACTCCCCCTCCGCCAAAAAAAACCTCTTATAGGGAACAGAAAGAAAAGAACAACTTTCTTTTTTTTTTGTCAGAGATTTAGCAACTACTCTGCTGCTTGCATTGTTTCTCAGAGATTTTAGTTAAAAAATGTAAACCTTGGATATACTATTAAAAATAATTTTGCTATTTGTTGTTTACAGTCAATAAGGAATCTGATGTCTGAGTATTCAATGTTTTGGTTAGGTTAATCTAGAAAATTCAGCAAACCAGTTCCATACTGCAAGGCATGCTGATCATCTTGGAAAACAGCAAAAAACTCTCCTAGGCATGTTCTAACATGTTGCATCTCAATGTATGGTCCACAGATCAATATATCAGAATCACCTGGGAGCTTACTGGAAATGCATGTTCTCAGGTTCCACCCTCAGTCTACTGAATTGTAACATGATACCCGGATAATTCATGTGCACATTAAGTTCCAGAAGTATTAATTTCCATAAGCATTATTCCAAGAAATTACTGCTTGCTACAGACTCATATACAGACTCAGAACTGCTATTTACACAGGAGAATTTCTCTTGTGGCTAAAAAAATCAGAAAATACAGTTATCAAAAACGGATGGTCTTTGAAATAATTAGGGACAAACAATGAACCCATAAATGTAAAAATGGCTGGTGTTTAAGGACCTGAAGCATTCACTATTTAAATTAGGAAAATATCAAAACAGAATTGACAACGATTCCACAGAATCATGAGGACAGTCACTTGAGCTATTGTTTTAAAATTTAAAAAAAAAAACTTTCTTTTTTACTGTGAACTGTTCAGAAAAGAATGCAGGCTACATATGGAAAAATCACAGATGATAGGAATATCTGTGTGGTTTAAAACTTTAATAAAGGGCATAGAGTATGTACGTTATGGAATCATGGCATTTATATTGATGAAAGTGGAAGTGTTAGTCACTTAGTTGTGTCCAGTTCTTTGTGACCTCAGGGACCATAGCCTGCTAGGCTCCTCTGTCTAGGGAATACTTCTGGCAAGAATACTGAAGTAGGTATCATTCCCTTCTCCAGGGGATCTTCCTAACTCACGAATTGAACCCAGAACTCCTGCATTTCAGGCAGATTCTTTACTGTCTGAGTCACCAGGGAAGCCCCTTTTATGTTGATAAAGGAGAGCTATTTCTATAGTTCATTTTTTTTCCTGTATAATAAAGAAAGAAAAAAATAGAGGGCTTTTGGAGACAGTAAATCAAAAAAGTTTTGAAATATAATATGTAATTAGAATGAATAATGTGGTCTAGAGTATTTGTATCACCCAAGACAAATCTCTCTATTAACATTCAGATCTAAGAAAAATCAAGTGTCAGAGTCCCTCAAGGGAAGTAGGAGAACTTCTTGGAATTATTCAAATATGAACTGGAAAATCAGTTGCTTTGGATACCTGGGGGTGAGCTAAATATATCCTGATGTGGAAATTTTGTTCCATTTCCACACTGCTCAGATTGTGTAAAGTGGGCAATGCTATTATTGGTGACCATGCAGCCAAATTACCTGGATTAAGCTTTGACTGAAATATTGATTAATTTGCCCTCTCTTGTGCTGGAAATGTCTACATGAGAAATGAAATACAGGCTTTTAAAATCATGCCTGTAATCACTAAGACCAAACAGCTTCATGCTCATCTGTATTCAATCTAATTCAGTAATTTAGCAAGAAGAGGTGGAACATTGACCACTGTGTAAAATTCAGCGATAAATATTTGAGGATATTTGCTTTCATTTATAGGTATTTTTGCCTTTTTTTTTTTTTTTGTAAATTTCTCTTCTTAGGTGTGGTCCATTTTCAGTAGGGGCTATGAATAACACAAATATTTTGAAGTATTGAAAAGAAAATTCTGAGACAAGTCAATAGGTAAAAGGAAAAACATTTTTTTCTAAAGAAATAGGTAAATAAAAATGTAGATTAGAAACAAAAGCAAAAATATTAGAGCTTTTAGCATTGCCACTTTTTCTTGGAAAGATTGACCTGAGAAGAGCTGATACAATGACACTGCAGAGTACAGTATTCATCAAGTAGTGGCAGACTGTAGTTCTATCAACACTGACTCAATACCTTCTTACTCATGTAGACACTTAGAACTACATCACAAATATTTTGACACTGTAGGTGCCTGCTCATATTTTGTGATTTGACCATAGCAAGAGGAGACAATTTTAAAGAGGATGGAGAATAAAGAGGTATTCTCTCTTCTCTTCTGCTCATTTCATGCTTTCTTCAGTGAATAAGATCCATCTTTTATATGTATTTAATAAAATGTAAGTAATACTCTTAAAATGTGGCAAAATAGACTAGGGAGAAGATCAGTCTTCCCAGGAAAATGATTTTCTATGATCCCCCATAAGAAGAGACTTCCCTTTCCTTATCCTATAAAATGTCCTCTTTTTATGCTTTTCTATTCCCCTTTCTTGTTCCTCTTTTCTGTTCCCCTCTCAGTCCAATAGCAAAGAAAAAAACAAAGCCAAAACCAAAAAACCTCACAAAATTCTCTGAACTGTTTTTAGAAACATAATTGTGTTTTCTAGGACATGAAATGAATGAAAGTTGGCATTTTTTTGTTGTCACTTTGGGTACAGAGGTCAAAGGTCATTGTCTAACAGGCATCCAAATGGAATCAATCTCTCCTTCATAGAGCCTGTCAGAGGCACCTGATCCTCCTGGGGATTCATGCACAGCAGTTCATGGTCAAAGGCAAGAATGGATATCAGCACTCCAGGGGAGGTTATATTTTTCTGTCGATAGACAGAAGATTGCAGTGTCTTAGACAGGTAATCAGTTATCAAGCACAACGATCAGTTCACGTTTAAACATTAAACAGGTGGGGCAGGAGACAACTAACATTTATCATGTTTACTAGGTTTGCCAAAAACAACCATAGAACTGCTTTGTCCTTTTAATCAGTTCTAATCTGGATTTCTTGCTATCAGTTTTTATGAAGAAATTGAATGATTTTTTTCTTTTCTTTCTGGAAATTGCTTGGTAGATTCATAAAGGGTCAAATGTCTGCAATTCTTTAAGTTATATTTTAAAAATACTCCCATTTCCACCTTAGCTTTCATTAACTGGATGTTAACACATTCGTAAGTCAGCCCCAATCCCTGATAATGCCATTTCTCCCCCAGTTTGGGGAATGGTGAAAGAAAGAAAATGGAAAAGCCTAAAGCAAAGTTTCCTCTAAGATTAAATAGTGTGTGGTTTGTTAAGACTTTCTTCTATCCCACCATTAAAAGTAAAGAATAGCCTTTCCTTTTTCTCCCTGATTAGAGAGCTTCACTGGATTTGCAGCAAATAAATTGACAAGTGAGGGCACTGATGACAAGAGAGCGATAATTGATGGTGGCAGGTGGGGGCCTAGTGCACTGGCATGTCCCACGGAGGGTGAGCCAAGGACATCTATCAATCACTTTGGTGACAGCAGCCAGGGAGACTTAATTGGAGATTCATTGAACCTTTAATGATGTGACAGAGAAAAATAAGGACGCTTAAAAGGCTCCTGGGCCATTTCTTTTCTTTCGTTCCAATAATTCTCGTAGAAAGAGTAGAAAGTGGACACTGCTCCAGGGTTGAACATTCATTGTTTCCATCAGAGTTAATTCTGTTGTTTGGAGAGGCAGAGTAGTGAAAGTGTTTACCATTATCCCAACATAGAATTGAATCTATACCTGGAAATTTAGAGTTGACTGGCCCATGGCTTTAGTGTAATCACAAGTGCTTAGTAAGTGCTAGGATACCATCTGCTCAACACTGAGTTACATCGAGGGTGCAGATATTGTCTGCCGAACACTGAGGGGAGAAGCCCTTCTCCAAGTTAATGGTGTTTTCTCTCATTCTTCTTGAGTTCTTTGTATTATACAAATATTAAATATTTTTCTTTTTTCTAGAAGGTTCAAAATAATTTTATCTCTTTTGAGTGAGGAAAGAGTCTTGCAAAGATGCTTTCCCTAGTAACAGGGATTTTTCTTAGTGTCAGCAGTATAAGAGAGGAACTTCAGTTTTAAGGCTGGATATAATGTGTGTGGATATAATGTGTGAAAAGATAAGCAAGATACTTTCTGCCACCTAAGATCTTGTATTTTCCTATTTAGAAGTTTATACATTTGTGTATTCATTCTCAGTTACAATTTGGGACGGTTACTATGCACAGTGCTTTGTCTAAGGTCGGTTGGGTCTGGTTATTTCCTTCATGGATTTCTAGGACTAGTGAGGGAAGACAGACATGTATATTGCAGTGATACACTGTTGTAGGTCAGAATGGCAGGAGATAGTGTGAGTGCTGCCCAGGAGTGAGGCGCTATAGATATAAGGCCACTGAAGTAGTGTTTTTCTTGTCTCTTGAAAATTCACTGTATTTATCAGAATTCTAGCTGTAAAAGGGAAGTGAGGAAGGGAAAGAAAATATCCTAGACTGGTTATGGCAGAGAAATTATACTTAATTGCATCCTAATTTAGCAAAATTGGAAGCATCTTACGTATAATAGAGGTTGTTCTTCCCCTTCTTCACACTTTTAAAGTCATTGTACTGACATAATGTTTCTTTCTTATAAGCCAGTGAGTACAAGGGCTTCCCTGGTGGCTCAGAGGGTAAAGAATCTGCCTGCAAAGTGGGAGACCTGGCTTTGATTCCTGGGTTGGGAAGATTCCCTGGAGAAGGAAATGGCAGCCCACCCCAGTATTCTTGTCTGGAGAATTCCATGGACAGAGGAGCCTGGTGGTCTATGCCCCATGGGGTCACAGAGAATTGGGCACAACTGAGTGAGTAACACACACACACATACACAATGAATGCAAACATGACCCATTTGATACTCAATGGAGAAACAGAAACTAATTATTGAAAGTTTGCAGAAGGTTAGCATCTTGTTTTCCCCAGGGACAATTTGCTTTTCCCTCTGCAGGAGATCTCAGTTCTACATTTATTCTTCACACTAACATTTCAAGAATTATGGCTGTTTGAAGGTCCCCTTGGTGACTAAGCTGTACATGGACTTCACACCACTCAGCAGTTGCTCCCACCTTAGTCCTCTTAGAGTTATGTCTTTCCCTGCATATTTATAGATGACTTTAGAAGACAACTCACAGAGACAAAGAGGACATTAGTCAGGAAACTGCCACTGCAAAGAGTTTCCCTCGTCATTGTTGAGAACAGATGACTCTAGCCAATTCTGTGCTATATTTCATAGGAAATAAAAGTAGTTAAAGTAATTTGAGGCAAGTTTGTATTATAGAAGGAAAACATTAATTATTAAACCGGGACGGTACACTTTGAGAAAGAAGACTCAATTAAAATTTTGTGTTATGTTTTATTGAGCCCATTTAACATTTTTTATCCTTTGTCTAAGGTCGGTTGGGTCTGGTTATTTCCTTCATGGATTTCTAGGACTAGTGAGGGAAGACAGACATGTATATTGCAGTGATACACTGTTGTAGGTCAGAATGGCAGGAGATAGTGTGAGTGCTGCCCAGGAGTGAGGCGCTATAGATATAAGGCCACTGAAGTAGTGTTTTTCTTGTCTCTTGAAAATTCACTGTATTTATCAGAATTCTAGCTGTAAAAGGGAAGTGAGGAAGGGAAAGAAAATATCCTAGACTGGTTATGGCAGAGAAATTATACTTAATTGCATCCTAATTTAGCAAAATTGGAAGCATCTTACGTATAATAGAGGTTGTTCTTCCCCTTCTTCACACTTTTAAAGTCATTGTACTGACATAATGTTTCTTTCTTATAAGCCAGTGAGTACAAGGGCTTCCTGGTGGCTCAGAGGGTAAAGAATCTGCCTGCAAAGTGGGAGACCTGGCTTTGATTCCTGGGTTGGGAAGATTCCCTGGAGAAGGAAATGGCAGCCCACCCCAGTATTCTTGTCTGGAGAATTCCATGGACAGAGGAGCCTGGTGGTCTATGCCCCATGGGGTCACAGAGAATTGGGCACAACTGAGTGAGTAACACACACACACATACACAATGAATGCAAACATGACCCATTTGATACTCAATGGAGAAACAGAAACTAATTATTGAAAGTTTGCAGAAGGTTAGCATCTTGTTTTCCCCAGGGACAATTTGCTTTTCCCTCTGCAGGAGATCTCAGTTCTACATTTATTCTTCACACTAACATTTCAAGAATTATGGCTGTTTGAAGGTCCCCTTGGTGACTAAGCTGTACATGGACTTCACACCACTCAGCAGTTGCTCCCACCTTAGTCCTCTTAGAGTTATGTCTTTCCCTGCATATTTATAGATGACTTTAGAAGACAACTCACAGAGACAAAGAGGACATTAGTCAGGAAACTGCCACTGCAAAGAGTTTCCCTCGTCATTGTTGAGAACAGATGACTCTAGCCAATTCTGTGCTATATTTCATAGGAAATAAAAGTAGTTAAAGTAATTTGAGGCAAGTTTGTATTATAGAAGGAAAACATTAATTATTAAACCGGGACGGTACACTTTGAGAAAGAAGACTCAATTAAAATTTTGTGTTATGTTTTATTGAGCTATTTTCACTAAAATTTTTGATTATGGAAGAATTCAGTCATGTATTTTTATAGGTTGATCAAATATTATAATTCATTTTCTTAGATCCTAGAAAAATCCTGTTCTTAGATTGGAAAATTATCTAAGGAATATAAGTTGTTCCTAAATCATCAGTGTGGGCATCGAGGCATCTCAAGATCATTTTAGAAGTGAAAACAGATTTTCAAAGTTAGAATGATTCTTTGTAAGTATTTTGGCCATACCATAAAGTGGTACTCAAATCTCCTTTACAACATTTCCACTAAGTGGTTATTCATTCCAAGGTGTGCACTTGCAGAAAGGCAGCCTTCATCTTTCAATGACTCTGTTCAATACTTTTTATTAAACTGGTAGAAATCAGTCTCATTGTAGCATCCAGTCTCTGGATTGGACTTACCCTCTTTGTATATTTAGATTAAAAAGAATCATTAGATATGAGAGTTCTCTAGCTATTTGCAGACAGTTATTCTGTTCCATTTAGGTCTCTCACTTTTTTAAAAAGCAAACATTCTCATATCTCTTATCCATCCTTCCCATGTTGTGACTGTAAGTCCTTTTATCATCAAAATGGTTTTGCTCTGTTCTCATCTAATTATAGTCTATTGTCTCTAGATTTATAGAATCCACTGCCAAGTGTTGAGTACAACTTCAGGAAAGGTTTGAACAGTGCAGAGTGAGCTTTTCTTCCATGCAAGCTGCATCTGTTTTTAATTTTTTATGTTCTATTCAGTTGCAAATGATAGCATGTAAGTTTTGTCATCTTAATTATGCCATCTAGTATGTTACCTCTTACCACCAGCTTTGGGTAATCTACAAACTTGATAACAACAACAGAGTTGTGGGTGTTCTCACAAGTGTATGAACAGTGAGCTTTCTTCATTTTATTTTATTTTATTATTTTTTTAAAGATTTATTTATTTATTTTGGGCGGGGGTCAGGTTGGGGAGGGAGGGGAGCGGGCGGGCCACTTCCATTGGTCTTCCATTTCTCTCTATTTTCATCCGTCTTTGTTCTTTGGCCCGTGTGGGCCTCCCATCGCGGTGGCCTCTGTCGTCTCAGAGCACCAGCTCTGGGCGCATGCGCTCCAGAGCTCCGGCTCGGTGATTGGACACATCGGTCCAGCCGCTCCGCGGCACGTGGGATCTTCCCAGGCCAGGGATCGAACCGGCGCCCCTTGCACTGCAAGGCGGTGTCCTTACCCACTGGACCACCAGGGGAAGCCCAGCTTTCTTCATTTTAATGTATATCAGGTTGACTTGCTAGAAATGGTTCTTTACGGAGAAGTTTCTACTAATCATTGCTGATGATGCTGAGCAACTGAAGGATTGAGAACACTAACACTGCATCTCAACTCTCTCTGGTGTAACACAAGGATATCTCAGATATTCTTCAACAGTCTGAATTGCTGAGTATAGTAATGTGTATTATTGATAGCGTGTAATGGGACTTGGCTTACTGTAACCCTCCTTTTAAATATGGTATTTGGATAGCCATAAATTATGATACTCCTTTTGGGATTTTAACTATCTGTGAAACTCAGGCTCTCTTCCTCTTTACTGTGACAATCCATGGAGACCTAAAAAAGTTTTCCTATGAATACTGAAGATATTTAGGAAATAAATTTCACCGACCAAATATAAAAATTATGATTTATTGTCTAAACTGGAACTAAATACATATGATTCAGTTATACATATACTTGTGTTTATTCTTTTTCAAATTCTTTTCCCATTTAGGTTATTACAGAATATTGGGCAGAGCTCTCTGTGCTATGAAACAGTTCCTTGTTGGTATCTATTTGAAAAAATAGCAGTGTGTACATATAAGTTCCAACTCCCAATCTGTCCCCCCCACTCATACCATAAGTTCATGCTCTAAGTCTGTGAGTCTATTTCTGTTTTGTAAATAAGTTTATCTGTATCATTTCCTTTAAGATTCTGCATGTAAGTGATATCATACAGTATTTGTCTTTTCTCTGCCTGACTTAACTTCACTTAGTATGATCATCTTCAGGTCCATCCATGTTGCTATAAATGGCATTATTGTATTCTTTTTTTATGGTGAGCAATATTCCATTGTATAAGTGTACCACGTCTCCTGTAGGCATTTGTCCACTGATGGACATTTAAGTTGCTTCCACGTGTTGGCTGTTTAAACATAACTGTAGTGAGCATTGGGATGCATGTATCCTTTCAGATTATGATTTTCTTCAGATTTATGCCCAGGAGTGGAATTTCTGAATCATATGGTAGCTCTATTTTTAGTTTTTTTGAGTAATCCCCATGCTGCTCTCCATAGTGGCTATACCAATTTGCTTTCCCACCAATAATGCAAGTTCTCTTATCTCTAGCATTTATTGTTTGTAAACTTTTGTTTACAAAAATTGTTTGTAAAAAAATTGTAAATTTTTTGAGGATGGGCATTCTGACTGGTGTGAGGTGATAGCTCCTTGTTTTGATTTGCATTTCTCTCATAATAAGCATTGTTGAACATGTTTTCATGGGCCTCTGGGGCATCTGTATGTCTTCTCTGGAGAAATGTCTGTGTAGGTCTTCTGCTCGTTTTTTGATTGGATTTTTTTTTTTTTTTGATACTGAGTTGAATGAGCTGTTTAACCTTGTTGGCTGTATCATTTGCAAATATGTGGTTGCATTTTTGTTTTGTTTATGGTTACCTTTGCTGTGCAAAAGCTTTTGAGTTTAGTTAGGGTCCATTTGTTTATTTTTGCTTTTATTTTCATTGCATTTTAGGAGATGGCTTGAAAAATATATTTCTGGGATTTATGTCAGAGTGTTTTACCTATGTTTTCCTTTAAGAGTTTTATAGTATCTGGTTTTATATTTAGGTCGTTAATTCATTTGATTTTATATTTTGTGAATGGTGTTAAAGAATGTTCTAATTTTATTTTCTTACACACAGCTGTCTAGTTTTCTTAGCACCATTTATTGAAGAGATGGTCTTTCCTCCAATGGATAGTCTTGACTCTTGTCATTGATTGATTGACCATAGGTTCATAGGTTTATTTCTGTGCTTTGTATCCCATTCTCTTGATCTATATTTCTGTTTTGGTGCCACAACAATATTGTTTTGATGACTGCAGCTTTATAGTATAGCTTGAAATCAATGAGCCTGGTTGCTCCAGCTTTGTTTTTCTTTCTCAAGTTTGCTTTGGCTATTTGGGAATTTCTGTATCTCCATAAGATTTTTTTAAATTCCAGTTTGTGAAAAATGCCTTTGGTATTTTGATGAAGATTGCGCTGAATCTGTAGATTACCTTGGGTAGTGTAGTTGTTTTGACATTTTCTTCCAATTCAAAAACATGGTATATCTTTCCCTATTTTATATTGCTTTCATCAGCATCTCATAGTTTTCAGAGCACAGGTTTTGTGCCTCCTTAGGTGGTTTATTCCTGGGTATTTTATTCTTTTTGTGGTAACTGGGATTGTTTCTTCAACTTTTCTTTCTGATCTTTGGTTAGTATAGAAAAAATGCAAGGTATTTCTGTGTATTAATTTTGTATCCTGAAGCTTTGCTGAATTAATCGATGAGCTCATATTTTTCTTGTAACAACTTTAGGATTTTGTATGTATAGTAATATGTCATCTGCAAACAGTGATAGTATAACTTCTTTTCTAACTTGAATTCCTTTTATTTCTTTTTTCTTCTCTGATTGTTATGGCTAGGATTTCCAAAAATATGCTGAATATACATGGTAATAGAGGACATCCTTGTCTTGTCCCTGATCTTAGAGAAAATGTTTTTAGCTTTTCACAATTGAGTATGATGTTTGCTGTAGGTTTCTCATATATGGCCCTCTAAGATCAATGTTTCATATGAAATTAAAATTTCCATAAATAAAATATTTTGGGAACTTAGCTATATTCATTTATTTTATTTTATTTTTTGCCTCTAAGTCATCATTTATTTTTCATCGTCTTTATTCTTTGGTATGTGTGGGCCTCCCATTACAGTGGCCTCTGTCTTTGCAGAGCACTGGCCCTAGGCGCATGCGCTCCAGAGCACTGGCTCATAATTGGACACGCTGGCCCAGGAGTTCCTCAGGCATGTGGGATCTTCCCTGGGCCAGGGATTGAATTGGTGCCCCTTACACTGCAAGGCAGACTCTTTACCCTCTGGACCACCAGGGAAGTCCATTCATTTATTTTTTATCTAGGGCTAATTTTATGCTGCACTCAAAGAATTGAGTATTTGCAATAGAGACTAGATAGTAGGTAATGGCCAAATATTTCTTACCTGGCTGTTTATAGAAAATAGTTTTCCAATCCCTGCTATAGTTGATGAAAATGAGGCTTTACATGTTAAGTGGTTTCTTCAAGAAACACTAGGGTCATTAAAATAAAATTTTCCCTGGGAACTGATTGTTTTATATTCTGAATAATTTTATAATGAAATATCAAGTAAATATTAATATATATAGAGATGATTGGTGCTATGAAAAAACTTAGTTTTTAAACACATTTTAACCATCAGCATTTATAAGTATCATATGTGGGGTGTGTGTGTGTACATACAAGTAGAAAGAATTATATATTGACAGAGAAGCATCTGGAGTATGTAAGAGAAAAACTGGAGATGGAATGGATAGATGCGAACTCTTAAATCCCTAATTACTCACTAAGATTTCACGGTTAGTTACTCTGTGCAGTAGGAAGGCTTCTTGTCCTGTTTGGGATTTATGTGTTCCCGTTTGTGAACCTCAGTGATTTAACTTCCATAATTTAGCATTGAAAATGTCATTTGAGAGGGAACATATTGGGATTCTTAGAAATGAATGGCTTCTGTGTTAGTAAAATAGAGATCTGAACTAAATAAAGGAGTCCGTATGAAGTGCTTATCAGAAACCCTAGAAGAAAGTCACTAAAATGGGGTCTCACCATAGCTCTTGAAAATCATAGTTGAAATATCTGTAATCATCAGGATAGTCCCATAAATCTAGACTTTTTGGGGGCCGATTTCAGATCTTCAGCATGTTTTGTTGCATATTGCCTTATGCTAGATGATGAGGATTCAAGGTGAGTAAAGCAAAGGAGAAACTATTTCAGGAGAAAGGATTAAGAGAATCCTTCCCTTAGTCTGGTAGTCATACAGAAACCAGGAATTGAAAGAGGCTCTTCTTATCACTGGGCACAATTTCTTCACCTTAGAGATAAGGAAATGTAAGATAAATAAGAAAATCTGCCTATAAGTGGGATCTCCTCAGGTTAATGCCAATAATTTCCTCTGGACCACCAGGAAGTCCATTCATTTATTTTTATCTAGGGCTAATTTTATGCTGCACTCAAAGAATTGAGTATTTGCAATAGAGACTAGATAGTAGGTAATGGCCAAATATTTCTTACCTGGCTGTTTATAGAAAATAGTTTTCCAATCCCTGCTATAGTTGATGAAAATGAGGCTTTACATGTTAAGTGGTTTCTTCAAGAAACACTAGGGTCATTAAAATAAAATTTTCCCTGGGAACTGATTGTTTTATATTCTGAATAATTTTATAATGAAATATCAAGTAAATATTAATATATATAGAGAGATGATTGGTGCTATGAAAAAACTTAGTTTTTAAACACATTTTAACCATCAGCATTTATAAGTATCATATGTGGGGTGTGTGTGTGTACATACAAGTAGAAAGAATTATATATTGACAGAGAAGCATCTGGAGTATGTAAGAGAAAAACTGGAGATGGAATGGATAGATGCGAACTCTTAAATCCCTAATTACTCACTAAGATTTCACGGTTAGTTACTCTGTGCAGTAGGAAGGCTTCTTGTCCTGTTTGGGATTTATGTGTTCCCGTTTGTGAACCTCAGTGATTTAACTTCCATAATTTAGCATTGAAAATGTCATTTGAGAGGGAACATATTGGGATTCTTAGAAATGAATGGCTTCTGTGTTAGTAAAATAGAGATCTGAACTAAATAAAGGAGTCCGTATGAAGTGCTTATCAGAAACCCTAGAAGAAAGTCACTAAAATGGGGTCTCACCATAGCTCTTGAAAATCATAGTTGAAATATCTGTAATCATCAGGATAGTCCCATAAATCTAGACTTTTTGGGGGCCGATTTCAGATCTTCAGCATGTTTTGTTGCATATTGCCTTATGCTAGATGATGAGGATTCAAGGTGAGTAAAGCAAAGGAGAAACTATTTCAGGAGAAAGGATTAAGAGAATCCTTCCCTTAGTCTGGTAGTCATACAGAAACCAGGAATTGAAAGAGGCTCTTCTTATCACTGGGCACAATTTCTTCACCTTAGAGATAAGGAAATGTAAGATAAATAAGAAAATCTGCCTATAAGCAGTGTCAGAGGCAGCATGGGACTCTGGATTCTTCCATTACTTCACTAAGTGTGCTCTTCCAGATTCTTCTTATGAAGAGTGAAGTATGTGAGTGAAGTATTTATCCTCTTTCTTGGTAGTTTCCCTGAAAACAGATTTCTTAATTGCCAAAGATACGTTGTTTTAGAAACTCTAAGCCACAGCTTTGTATGTTTCAAGTTCTTTTATACTATTACATCTGTCTTAGAGCTTCTCCTGGGATGTAAGGTCCTTGATGATAAAACCTAACTTTGGAGCAATAATAGAGAAGGATTTATTTGTATGGAGAATGCAAACTCAAATGCCAAGAAGTACCAGACAAGTAATGACTTTATAAATTAGTAAAGGAGTGGAAATGAAAGACATGAGAGGAGTGTGCTCAACTGGAAAAGAAGTGGCTCACAAATGGGGCAGCTGTTACTCAGCTAGTCTGATTGTTACTGTGCAGGAATGCCATTCTGAATTGTTAAATCCTCTGATAATTCAAAGACTTTAAATGTGGAGATATCTTGATTTCCTTTTTCCTATGTAGTTCAAGCAAAATATGTCTGTGGCATCGTTTGGAGCTTTATCAATGAAAAGCTGTGGTATTATCAGAAAAAAATTCAGAGTTTTTTTTAATCCAATTTGGGTTGGAGAGTTTACAGTTTAATATTTTATGATTTTCCCCTTTTCTTTTTTATTCTGAGAACAAGATCATGCTACAATTAGCCTGCAGATTCAGTGTGGCTTTTGTGGCTGAAGCATTAGATTGCATCAAATGGCTCTGCTTTTGTTTTCTGCTTGAAAAAACTGACACTTGTTATGGTTACACTCACTGTGTGAGCCATCCCCTGTTGACTTCTGGACGATCACTATAAATCTCTATTATTCTGCTGTTATTGTCTTGTTATACTAGCACTGTTGAGGTATCTTCTCAAGGGAAGTGAGCCCAGGTGTGTACATACAGAACAAGCAATGCTCTCCTTTAAGCACATAAATAGCTATTTTATTTGGTGTGACACACATAAATGTTAGTGTAGCCAAAGGAATCTTGCACGGTTATTTGCATTGCAGATAGTTCAGAAAATGGAACAAAGGTATCAGAGCTCAATCTGCTAGCCATTTGAGTTTTGTTAGATCAGAGAGTAATCCATCTTTTATTTTTTCCCCAGTAATAAGAGTTGAAATGCAGTCCCTTACAATTGGGCTCCAAGGCATAAGAATTTCTCATAAAAAAGAATACATTCTTGTTCCCCAGTGAAATCAGTTATATAGACCTCCTTTTATGGGCACTCTTTCTTTATGGCCTTGTTGAGATCAAACGTGCAGAGTTAAGCTCTTTTTGTGTTATATATTTCATTGTTTTGGTATCAAATTGATGGAAAACTAGAACAGTGCTTTCTCATATATTTAGATATGATGGCTTGAAGATCTTGAGGAAAAATTATACCAGCTCTTTCAACTAAATGTGTGAATAGGGCTTCCCTTATTTCTGATGCTTGGCTTTATGAAGTGGCAACAATTTTGTATAAATCTTGAAGTGCAGATAGGAGATTATATTTTTGAGACATGAATAGAATGTGGGAAATGTTTAATAAAAGCTGGAGGTTTAGTATCATAAGTTAAATCTATATTTCTAAGAATAGAGTAAAAAGGAAAGCAGAGATTTTTGAGTAACAAATTTTATGTTTATTATTAAACGAATGGATCAGATTTTGGTTAATGGAATCCTTAGAGAATTTCCCACTTTTTTCTAACTTTTATTATTTTTTAAATGAGCTAAAGGTATAAAAGGAAGTAAAATTACCTATATGCCCAAAACTTTGGGGGAGAAGTTACAATAAACTGAAATTTCCCCCTACAGCAAAATAATGTTATATCCAAACTCTTTTACATAAATAGGAATGAAAATATACATCCAAATATGAAAATATTTATTTTTTAATAAAAAATAGTATCATCCTTGTTTAAATTATTATGCTATTTAACATGTAAGGTGGACAGTGTTAAATTAGTGTGTATAGATATGCCTCATTAATGATGGTATTTTAGTTTTTAACATAAGCTTGGCAAGATAAGGAGCTGTGACCTAGGGAGCTTGGTGACATAAACTTTGATGCATCTTCTTCAAACTCTGAATCAAAAAAAAGTGAGATAAGTCAGTCATCAAATGACTTAAAACGCTTTCTGAAATGCTGCAGAAAATGAAATTTGGACCTTCTTACCCTTTCACTGAGAAATAGAGAGGACCACTGGGAACTTCCTCCACTCAGGATAGTTTGAGAAGAGAGGGTGACAGTGTATAGAAACAGAACTTTAGCAAACGTATCAGTAAGATAATGTTAGTTATGAGTGTTATGAAAAAATGTAAACAGGGTAGAGTTATAGAGAGTAAAGGGGGTTTCTTTTTAGAGTGTTTAGAAAGGCAAGGTCCAGAAGGGAAAAGTACACTTATGTTGAATTCTGATTGACAAGAAAAAGTCACTCAAAGGCATAACAAATAATTCCATGTAAAAAGTGAAGCAAGGAGAAATCCGAATATGAAGCAAAAATCCTAGATACATTATTTGTAAATAGTATCCATAGAACCACAACATGTGGTGTTATTCCAGCAATGCAGTGTTTTCATTAGGAAATTTTTGAATGTAACTCGTTAATAGTAATCATTTCTTAAAAGCCTCCAGGGAAATATAACTTCATTATACAGACAAAAATGACAACTTAAATGGCAGCTGACTCTTCAATAATAGCAATGGAAGTCCAATGATAGTACAAAGGTATAACCCAGATAGGAGGAAAGACATCTGCTAATCTAGGGTTCTGTACTGAGCAAAATCTTATTTTTGTAAATCAAGAGTAAACTGAGATTTTACTAACAACGCTTTTTTTTTTTTTTTGATCAAGCTGTCTCACATTGTACTATAACTTTTTTAAAAAAAGAAACCTTTTTTTTGGCCACTTCTATTTGGCTTTCATTTATTTATTTCCATCAATCTTTGTTCTTTGGCCTGTGTGAGCCTCCCATCGCAGTGGTCACTCTCATTGCAGAGAATCGGCTCTGGGTACATGCGCCCCAGAGCACTGGCTCAGTAATTGGACACGTTGGTCCCGTCACTCCGAGGCATGTGGGATCTCCCCAGGCCAGAGATCAAACCGGCGTCCCTTGCACTGCAAGGCGGTGTCCTTACCCAATGGACCACCAGGGAAGCCCCTAACAATGCATTTTTAATTCAAAGGATGTGTAAAAGATCTTCAAGAGGAAAAATGATTAATGTGAAAAGATGTAAAATTCAAGAATATTTAGTAGACAAAACAATGGCAAATCCATGGGAAAATCTAAAGCCCCCACTGGAAATAGCACTTCCTCCATGTTTTGAAAAGAGGGTGACAGTGTATAGAAACAGAACTTTAGCAAACGTATCAGTAAGATAATGTTAGTTATGAGTGTTATGAAAAAATGTAAACAGGGTAGAGTTATAGAGAGTAAAGGGGGTTTCTTTTTAGAGTGTTTAGAAAGGCAAGGTCCAGAAGGGAAAAGTACACTTATGTTGAATTCTGATTGACAAGAAAAAGTCACTCAAAGGCATAACAAATAATTCCATGTAAAAAGTGAAGCAAGGAGAAATCCGAATATGAAGCAAAAATCCTAGATACATTATTTGTAAATAGTATCCATAGAACCACAACATGTGGTGTTATTCCAGCAATGCAGTGTTTTCATTAGGAAATTTTTGAATGTAACTCGTTAATAGTAATCATTTCTTAAAAGCCTCCAGGGAAATATAACTTCATTATACAGACAAAAATGACAACTTAAATGGCAGCTGACTCTTCAATAATAGCAATGGAAGTCCAATGATAGTACAAAGGTATAACCCAGATAGGAGGAAAGACATCTGCTAATCTAGGGTTCTGTACTGAGCAAAATCTTATTTTTTTAAATCAATAGTAAACTGAGATTTTACTAACAACGCTTTTTTTTTTTTTTTGATCAAGCTGTCTCACATTGTACTATAACTTTTTTAAAAAAAGAAACCTTTTTTTTGGCCACTTCTATTTGGCTTTCATTTATTTATTTCCATCAATCTTTGTTCTTTGGCCTGTGTGAGCCTCCCATCGCAGTGGTCACTCTCATTGCAGAGAATCGGCTCTGGGTACATGCGCCCCAGAGCACTGGCTCAGTAATTGGACACGTTGGTCCCGTCACTCCGAGGCATGTGGGATCTCCCCAGGCCAGAGATCAAACCGGCGTCCCTTGCACTGCAAGGCGGTGTCCTTACCCAATGGACCACCAGGGAAGCCCCTAACAATGCATTTTTAATTCAAAGGATGTGTAAAAGATCTTCAAGAGGAAAAATGATTAATGTGAAAAGATGTAAAATTCAAGAATATTTAGTAGACAAAACAATGGCAAATCCATGGGAAAATCTAAATGATGGAGGACTATGTAAAACAGTAACAATACTTTCCAATTTGTGATGGTAGAGATCTCAAGGCAGAAATAAAATATTACCCAACAATTTCTTATAAACAGGAAAGAATGTAGTTATTGGTGTAAAGTACTCTAAAGTCGTTGCATTACTCAGAAGGAAAATAAAGATATTATGTGTTTAGAATGTATGAGGTTAAATAAGCAAGCTAAAATATCTGTAGAAACAACTAAAAGAATAAAATTATAATAATGTGTTTTAAAATGAATAGAGAAAAAAATAAAATGGTGGTGAAACCAAATCAACCTGGAAGAAGAAAAAAAGGAAGAATAAAAAATAAAGAATGAAAGGAAATCAAATAGAAAAAGAGAATACAGAATATAAAATAAAATAAGATGGTAGCAATAAATTCAAATTTATAATCCATGTGACTGGAATAGACTTTTCATGTAAAGACTGATGATCAAGCTGAATTAAAAGAAAAAAAAAAAAACAGAATAGTTACATTCTGTTTACAAGACATACATCTGAGAAGCAACACTCAAAAAATAGCTCTGAACATGTCATTCCCATTTTTCAGAACCGTGAGAATCCTCTCCAGTTTTAGAGTGTTAATGCCAGTGCTTTACAGTGGCTTATAAAGTCTTGCATGACCTGACCCTTCACCTCTAAATTCTTTCTTTTGCTTACTCTGCTCCAGTCCCAGTGACCACTTTGCTGTTTTTGGCACTCACCGAACATGTTGACAGTCTTAAAGGTTTTGTCCTTGTTCTCTCTGCTTGGGATAGTCTGTCCTTAGATATCTGCTTAATGAATATTCTTATTCTGGAAAAGACCCTGATGTTAGGGAAAATAGAAGGCAAAAGGAGAAGGGGGCAATAGAAGACAATGGTTGGATGGCACACTGAGTCAATGAACATGAGTCTGAGCAAGCTCTGGGAGAGGGTAAAGGACAGGGAAGCCTGGCATGCTGCAGTCCATGGGGTCACAAAGAACACAACTGAGCGACTCAATGGAACATTCTTCTCTTTTTTGTGTCACTTCTCAGATTTTACATTTCAAATGAGTCTGACTAGAGTCACTCTGTGTTTATAACATACTCCCTTTCACTCACCTCCTACTTTCCTATTCTGTTGTATTATTTATTGACACCTGTCAACTTCTAGCCCTTGGAGGGTGGTATGGCAACCCATTCCAGTATTCTTGCTGGAGAATTCCCATGGACAGAAGAGCCTGGTGGGCTACAGTCTATGGGATTGCAAAGAGTTGGACACGACTGAAGCAACTTGCCCCGGAGAATTTCCCAAATCAGAGAGCCTGGAATAAAATTTGTGTTTAGAATGTATGAGGTTAAATAAGCAAGCTAAAATATCTGTAGAAACAACTAAAAGAATAAAATTATAATAATGTGTTTTAAAATGAATAGAGAAAAAAATAAAATGGTGGTGAAACCAAATCAACCTGGAAGAAGAAAAAAAGGAAGAATAAAAAATAAAGAATGAAAGGAAATCAAATAGAAAAAGAGAATACAGAATATAAAATAAAATAAGATGGTAGCAATAAATTCAAATTTATAATCCATGTGACTGGAATAGACTTTTCATGTAAAGACTGATGATCAAGCTGAATTAAAAGAAAAAAAAAAAAACAGAATAGTTACATTCTGTTTACAAGACATACATCTGAGAAGCAACACTCAAAAAATAGCTCTGAACATGTCATTCCCATTTTTCAGAACCGTGAGAATCCTCTCCAGTTTTAGAGTGTTAATGCCAGTGCTTTACAGTGGCTTATAAAGTCTTGCATGACCTGACCCTTCACCTCTAAATTCTTTCTTTTGCTTACTCTGCTCCAGTCCCAGTGACCACTTTGCTGTTTTTGGCACTCACCGAACATGTTGACAGTCTTAAAGGTTTTGTCCTTGTTCTCTCTGCTTGGGATAGTCTGTCCTTAGATATCTGCTTAATGAATATTCTTATTCTGGAAAAGACCCTGATGTTAGGGAAAATAGAAGGCAAAAGGAGAAGGGGGCAATAGAAGACAATGGTTGGATGGCACACTGAGTCAATGAACATGAGTCTGAGCAAGCTCTGGGAGAGGGTAAAGGACAGGGAAGCCTGGCATGCTGCAGTCCATGGGGTCACAAAGAACACAACTGAGCGACTCAATGGAACATTCTTCTCTTTTTTGTGTCACTTCTCAGATTTTACATTTCAAATGAGTCTGACTAGAGTCACTCTGTGTTTATAACATACTCCCTTTCACTCACCTCCTACTTTCCTATTCTGTTGTATTATTTATTGACACCTGTCAACTTCTAGCCCTTGGAGGGTGGTATGGCAACCCATTCCAGTATTCTTGCTGGAGAATTCCCATGGACAGAAGAGCCTGGTGGGCTACAGTCTATGGGATTGCAAAGAGTTGGACACGACTGAAGCAACTTGGCACATAGCATCAACTTCTAACATGCTATATAATTTTAAAATGTATTGTTTATTGTTAGTTTTTCTCCCTTAGAATATAAACTCCAGGAGGGAAGGAATCTTTTTCTACTTTATTTACAAATGCCTAGAATAGTTACTGGCACATAGTAGATGTCCAATAAATAATTACAGAAGGAACAAATGAATGCTATTTTTATCCCTACTTTATAGCACACCATCTAACACTGGTGAATGCTCAATAAATCTTTGTTGAATAAAAGAATAACTGAATAAATACAAAACAAATAGAATAGAAAATTTAATTTCTGTACTTCATTTCCTATTTTAGAATAGGCTGAGGACATGAGGGTAGAAGAAAGGAATGAGAAGAAAAAGCACAGAGAGATGAATCTTTCTTGCTTTCTGCCAAGTGAGATGGCTGAACTACAGGCCTCATATCCTAGCACTAATGAAGAAGTCTCTCAACTCTTCTTGCAGATATGAACCTTAAAGCAGGACCTATACTCTATACTTTGAGAAATCAACACGTATATAACAGATGACAGTTTGGAGAACTATGACCTAACTAATGATGCAAGGACCATCAGTTTTCAAGTCCTAGTAGGAAAATTTGACATGAAGAATTAGCCTTGCTGTCTGACTTGCAGATACAGCAGTTATCTTCTGCTACAGTCTGAGTTATGATCCCCTCCGTCAAAAAGAAAAAAAAGGTCACATGTTGAAGCCCTAACTCCCAGTGTGACTCTGTTTAGAGATAGTGCCAATGAAGGAGTAATAGAGGGTAAAGGACAGGGAAGCCTGGCATGCTGCAGTCCATGGGGTCACAAAGAACACAACTGAGCGACTCAATGGAACATTCTTCTCTTTTTTGTGTCACTTCTCAGATTTTACATTTCAAATGAGTCTGACTAGAGTCACTCTGTGTTTATAACATACTCCCTTTCACTCACCTCCTACTTTCCTATTCTGTTGTATTATTTATTGACACCTGTCAACTTCTAGCCCTTGGAGGGTGGTATGGCAACCCATTCCAGTATTCTTGCTGGAGAATTCCCATGGACAGAAGAGCCTGGTGGGCTACAGTCTATGGGATTGCAAAGAGTTGGACACGACTGAAGCAACTTGGCACATAGCATCAACTTCTAACATGCTATATAATTTTAAAATGTATTGTTTATTGTTAGTTTTTCTCCCTTAGAATATAAACTCCAGGAGGGAAGGAATCTTTTTCTACTTTATTTACAAATGCCTAGAATAGTTACTGGCACATAGTAGATGTCCAATAAATAATTACAGAAGGAACAAATGAATGCTATTTTTATCCCTACTTTATAGCACACCATCTAACACTGGTGAATGCTCAATAAATCTTTGTTGAATAAAAGAATAACTGAATAAATACAAAACAAATAGAATAGAAAATTTAATTTCTGTACTTCATTTCCTATTTTAGAATAGGCTGAGGACATGAGGGTAGAAGAAAGGAATGAGAAGAAAAAGCACAGAGAGATGAATCTTTCTTGCTTTCTGCCAAGTGAGATGGCTGAACTACAGGCCTCATATCCTAGCACTAATGAAGAAGTCTCTCAACTCTTCTTGCAGATATGAACCTTAAAGCAGGACCTATACTCTATACTTTGAGAAATCAACACGTATATAACAGATGACAGTTTGGAGAACTATGACCTAACTAATGATGCAAGGACCATCAGTTTTCAAGTCCTAGTAGGAAAATTTGACATGAAGAATTAGCCTTGCTGTCTGACTTGCAGATACAGCAGTTATCTTCTGCTACAGTCTGAGTTATGATCCCCTCCGTCAAAAAGAAAAAAAAGGTCACATGTTGAAGCCCTAACTCCCAGTGTGACTCTGTTTAGAGATAGTGCCAATGAAGGAGTAATAGAGACTTGAAGTCAAATGAGAGAAAAATGGTGAGGCTGTATTAGGATATGATGAGTCTCCTTAGAAGAAGACACAAGAGTGCAGTCC
Source organism: Tragulus kanchil (assembly GCA_022376925.1). Lineage (NCBI taxonomy): Eukaryota > Metazoa > Chordata > Mammalia > Artiodactyla > Tragulidae > Tragulus > Tragulus kanchil. The sequence goes on along the minus strand of JAIOJX010000025.1, from coordinate 150,679,440 downwards.
CATCCTGCCCCCTCTTCTGCCATGTGAGGATGCAGGGAGAAGGCAGTTGTTCGTAAGCCAGGAAGAGAATTCCTATCACGAACCTAGTCAGACAGCACGTTGATATTGAGCTTCCCAGTCTCCAGGACTTTGTTTGAACTGCTCAGTGGTAGTCTTATGGTGCTATGGCAGTCCCAGGCCTCCTAGAATGCCTTCATAAAGTCTTCGTCCTCTAAATACATTGAAAAAGAAAATTATGTTAGAATATACTATCTAATGTATATTTATAAGCAATTTAAGGCAATTGTTTTTTCACTTTAATATGTTCGATATAGAAATGAAAGAGGAGAAATGCCTCCTTTTCTATTATAGCATTGTCCCCCCATCCTCCCCCCCCACCAGAGTTTCCATCTATAGGTGGGAAAACAAGCAGACCCTGAACTCGTCTGTAGTGTTAGGATATTAAACAGGAAAAATATTGGAGACAGGAAATTTTATAGTTCATAAAGGCACTCAGTGATGTAATACCCTAAGAATTTTGTAGCTTAAATTTTTCTTTGTGTTTTACCAAGAATGGGTAAAGGCATTAAAATAATGCTTTAAATACTTTTAACTCTCTGTCTGTTCGGTGTTTCTCAGAAAGGGTCACTTATAAAATTGATACTTTTCAAACTTAAACAATTAATACTTTTGGGGAAAATTATTTAAGTGGTGCAGTCTTACATCTGCATTCCAGTCACATTAAATAATTCCAACCCAATTATGCTGACACCAGATACACATAAAACATGTGAAAAACAGTGTTAAAGGAAATAGTTCTACAAAGTTTTTTATATTATTTTAATTGAAAGAAAGAGGATTTATACTGTTCATGATTCCTTTTTTTTAAAAATTAATTAATTAATTACTTTTTTTACATGTATGTTCCCAGATCATTCATATGCATATCCCTGGACCCTCCCCCCACCCAGTCCCCCCCCTCCCATCCCTCCAGACCATCGCTCCAAGTGGTTGTAGGTACTCCTATTCCCCTAGCACAACGATAATAGCTATCTTTTCCACACATGACAGTATAGGTTTCCATGTACTCCCTCCATGCCTCCCTCCCACTGTTCGGTCTCCACAATGTCTTTATGTCTATTCTCTGTTTTTTCATGAGTTCACTGCGTATGTTATCATGACCATCTTACTAAATCCCATATATATGAGTTAGTATACTATACTTGTCTTTCTCTTTTTGATTTACTTCACTTTTTATGATAGGTTCTAGAGCCAGCCACCTCATTAGGACTGAGTCTTCTGTGTTTCTTTTAACAGCTGAGTAGTATTCCATTGTATATATGTACCAGAGCTTCTGGATCCATTCATTTGTCGATGGACATCTAGGTTGCTTCCATGTTCTGGCTATTGTGTAGAGAGCTTCAATGAACATTGGGGTACAGGTGCCTCTTTCATTTTTGATTTCATCAGGATATAGGCCTAATAGTGGGATTGCTGGGTCATAGGGTGCTTCTATTTTTAGGTTTTTAAGGAATTTCCATATTGTCTTCCATAGAGGTTGTATCAATTTACATTCTCACCAGCAATGCAAGAGGATTCCCTTTTCTCCACACCCTCTCCAGCATTTGTTGTCTGTCGATTTGTTGATGATGGCCATTCTGACGGGTGTGAGGTGGTATCTCATTGTGGTTTTAATTTGCATTTCTCTGATAATAAGCGATGGCTGTTTATGTATTTTTCCCCAAACCTTATAAAATTGATACTTTTCAAACTTAAACAATTAATACTTTTGGGAAAATTATTTAAGTGGTGCAGTCTTACATCTGCAGTCCAGTCACATTAAATAATTCCAACCCAATTATGCTGACACCAGATACACATAAAACATGTGAAAAACAGTGTTAAAGGAAATAGTTCTACAAAGTTTTTTATATTATTTTAATTGAAAGAAAGAGGATTTATACTGTTCATGATTCCTTTTTTTTAAAAATTAATTAATTAATTACTTTTTTTACATGTATGTTCCCAGATCATTCATATGCATATCCCTGGACCCTCCCCCCACCCAGTACCCCTCCCATCCCTCCAGACCATCGCTCCAAGTGGTTGTAGGTACTCCTATTCCCCTAGCACAACGATAATAGCTATCTTTTCCACACATGACAGTATAGGTTTCCATGTACTCCCTCCATGCCTCCCTCCCACTGTTCGGTCTCCACAATGTCTTTATGTCTATTCTCTGTTTTTTCATGAGTTCACTGCGTATGTTATCATGACCATCTTACTAAATCCCATATATATGAGTTAGTATACTATACTTGTCTTTCTCTTTTTGATTTACTTCACTTTTTATGATAGGTTCTAGAGCCAGCCACCTCATTAGGACTGAGTCTTCTGTGTTTCTTTTAACAGCTGAGTAGTATTCCATTGTATATATGTACCAGAGCTTCTGGATCCATTCATTTGTCGATGGACATCTAGGTTGCTTCCATGTTCTGGCTATTGTGTAGAGAGCTTCAATGAACATTGGGGTACAGGTGCCTCTTTCATTTTTGATTTCATCAGGATATAGGCCTAATAGTGGGATTGCTGGGTCATAGGGTGCTTCTATTTTTAGGTTTTTAAGGAATTTCCATATTGTCTTCCATAGAGGTTGTATCAATTTACATTCTCACCAGCAATGCAAGAGGATTCCCTTTTCTCCACACCCTCTCCAGCATTTGTTGTCTGTCGATTTGTTGATGATGGCCATTCTGACGGGTGTGAGGTGGTATCTCATTGTGGTTTTAATTTGCATTTCTCTGATAATAAGCGAGGTTGAGCATCGTTTCATGTATTTTTGGGCCATCTGTATGTCCTCTTTGGAGAGGCGTCTCTTTAGATCTTTTTCCCATTTTTTGATTGGGCTGCTCATTTTCCCTGTGCTGAGTTGTCTAAGTTGCTTGTAGATTTTGGAGATTAATTCTTTGTCTGTTGTTTCATTTGCTATGATTTTCTCCCACTCTGTGGGGTGTCTGTTCAACTTTTTGGTGATTTCTTTTGCTGTACAAAAGCTTTTAAGTTTCATGAGGTCCCACGTGTTGACTTTTCTTTTCAGATCCACTATTTTAGTAGGTGGGTCAGAGAAGATCTTGCTTTGATTGATGTCCTTGAGGGTTTTGCCTATATTCTCCTCTAAGAGTTTGATGGTTTCTGGTCTTACATTTAGGTCTTTAATCCATTTTGAGTTGATCTTTGTGTATGGGGTCAGAGAATGTTCCAACTTCATTTTTTTGCATGTAGCTGTCCAATTTTCCCAGCACCACTTGTTGAAGAGGCTGTCTTTGTCCCATTTTATAGTTTCTCCTCCTTTGTCAAAAATAAGGTACCCATAGGTGTGTGGGTTTATCTCTGGGTTCTCAATCTTGTTCCATTGATCTATAGTTCTGTTTTTGTGCCAGTACCATACTGTCTTGATAACTGTTGCTTTGTAGTAGAGTCTGAAGTTAGGGAGGCTGACCCTCCAGCTCCATTCTTCTTCCTCAGGATTCCTTTGGCTATTCGAGGTCTTTTGTGTTTCCATATGAACTGTGTTATTATTTGATCTAGTTCTGTGAAAAATGTCAATGGTAGTTGAATAGGTATTGCATTGAATCTGTAGATGATATTTGGTAGTATGGTCATTTTCACAATATTGATTCTTCCGATCCAGGAACATGGAATATCTCTCCATCTGTTTAAGTCTTCTTTAATGTCTCTCATGAGTGTCTTGTAATTTTCTGTGTACAATTCTTTTGTTTCTTTGGGCAGGTTTATTCCTAGATATTTGATTCTTTTGGTTGCAATGGTGAAGGGGATTGCCTCTTTGATTTCATTTTCTGATTTTTCATTGTTTGTGTATAGGAATGCCAGTGACTTCTGTGTGTTGACTTTGTATCCTGCAACTTTGCTGAATTCATTGATTAGCTCTAGTAGCTTTGTAACCGTGTCTTTGGGATTTTCTATGTATAATATCATGTCATCTGCAAAAAGAGAGAGCTTGACTTCTTCCTTTCCAATCTGGATTCCTTTGATTTCTTTCTCTTCTCTTATTGCTGTTGCTAGGACTTCCAGGACTATGTTGAATAGTAGTGGTGAAAGTGGGCACCCCTGTCTTGTTCCTGATCTTAGAGGGAATGCTTTCAGTTTTTCACCATTAACAATAATGTTCTCTGTAGGCTTCTCATATATGGCTTTCACTATGTTGAGATAGGCTCCTTCTATGCCCATTTTCTGAAGAATTTTTATCATAAATGGGTGTTGTACTTTGTCGAAGGCTTTTTCTGCATCTATTGAGATGATCATGTGATTTTTGTCTCTCAGTTTGTTGATATGGTGTATCACATTGATTGATTTGCGGATGTTGAAGAATCCTTGCATGCCTGGGATGAACCCGACTTGATCATGATGTATGAGTATTTTGATGTGTTGTTGAATTCTGTTGGCTAGGATTTTGTTGAGGATCTTGGCACCTAAGTTCATCAGGGAAATTGGTCTGAATTTTCCTTTTTTGTGTTGTCTTTGCCTGGTTTGGGTATCAGGGTGATGGTGGCCTCGTAGAATGTGTTTGGAAGTTTTCCTTCCTGTGCAATTTTTTGGAAGAGTTTTAGAAGGACAGGCATTAGCTCTTCTTTGAATGTTTGGTAGAATTCGGCTGTGAAGCCATCTGGCCCTGGGCTTTTATTTTTGGGTAGATTTTTAATCACAAATTCGATTTCTGAGCTTGTGATTGGGTTGTTCAAAGTTTCTGTTTCTTCCTGGCTCAGTCTTGGGAGATTAATCCTGTCCAAGAAACCGTCCATTTCTTCCAGGTTGTCCAGTTTGTTGCCATATAGTTGCTCATAATAGTCTCTTAGAATCCTTTGGATTTCTGCATTATCTGTTGTAATCTCTCCTTTTTCGTTTTTGATTTTGTTGATCTGGTTCTTCTCTCTCTTTCTTAATGAGTCTGGCCAGTGGCTTGTCAATTTTGTTTACCTTTTCAAAGAACCAGCTTTTTGTTTTATTTATCTTTACTATTGTTTCTTTTGTTTCTTTCTCATTTATTTCTGCTCTGATCTTTATGATTTCTCTTCTTCTGCTGGCTTTGGGATGTTTTTGTTCTTCTTTCTCCAACTGTTTTAAGCGGAGGGTTAGGTCATCTGTTTCATATTTTCCTAGTTTCTTGAGGTGGGATTGTATTGCTATAAATTTCCCTCTTAGAATTGCTTTTGCAGTATCCCATAGGTTTTGCACTGTCGTGTGTTCATTGTCATTTTCTTCTAGGAATTGTTTAATTTCTCCTTTGATTTCCTCAATGATCAGTTGGTTTTTTAGGTATGTATTGTTTAATCTCCATATGTTCCTGTTTTTAGGGTTTTTTTTCTGGTAGTTGATCTCCAGTCTCATTGCATTGTGGTCCGAGAAGATGGTTGATATAATTTCGGTTTTCTTGAACTGACTGAGGTTAGATTTGTGGCCCAAGATGTGGTCTATCCTGGAGAACGTTCTGTGAGCACTTGAGAAGAAAGTGTATTCTTCTGCTTTTGGATGGAACGTCCTAAAGATATCGATGAGGTCCATCTTTTCCAGTGTGGCATTTAAGGCTTGTGTTTCTTTATTAATTTTCTGTTTTGTTGATCTGTCCATTGGTGTGAGAGGAGTGTTGAAGTCTCCTACTATTATTGTGTTATTGTTGATTTCTTCTTTTATGTCTGAAAGTACCTGTCTTATGTATTGAGGTGCCCCTGTGTTGGATGCGTAGATATTCATGACTGTTATGTCTTCCTCTTGGATAGATCCCTTAATCATGATGTAGTGACCTGCCTTGTCTCTTAGAATCTTCTTTACTTTAAAATCTATTTTGTCTGATATGAGGATTGCTACTCCAGCTTTCTTTTGATTTCCATTTGCATGGGATATCTTTTTCCAGCCTCTCACTTTCAGTCTATGAGTGTCTCTAGGTCTGAAGTGGGTCTCTTGTAAACAGCATATATATGGGTCTTGCTTCTGGATCCATTCAGCCAGCCTGTGTCATTTGGTTGGAGCATTTAGTCCATTTACGTTCAAAGTAATTATTGATAACAAATGTTTCTATTGTCATCTTCTTAGAAATTTGGGGTTTGATTTGTAAGGCTTCTCCTACTGTTGTATTTATTGGCTATATCAGGCTCTTTAACACTTGTTGTAGGGCTGGTTTTGTGGTACAGAATTCTTTTAGTTTTTGTCTGTCTGAGCAGCTTTTGACTTCACCATCGATTCTGAACAAGATTCTTGCTGGGTAGAGAATTCTTGGTTGGAGGTTGTTCTCTTTTAGTCGTTTAAATGTATCTTGGCATTCTCTTCTGGCCTGTAGGGTTTCTGTTGAGAGATCCGCAGTTAGACGTATGGGGTTTCCTTTATATGTTATTTGTTGTTTGCTTCTAGCTGCTTTTAGTAATCTGTCTTTATATTTAGTCTGCGTTAGTTTGACTAGTATGTGCCTTGGTGTGTTTCTTCTGGGATTTCTCCTGTATGGAACTCTTTGTGCTTCTTGGACTTGGTTGACTATCTCCTTTCCCATGCTGGGGAAGTTTTCAACTATAACCTCTTCAAGAATTTTTTCGTAGTCTTTCATCTCTTCTTCTTCTTCTGGAACTCCTATAATTCTAATGTTGGTGCGTTTGATATTGTCCCATAGGTCTCTGAGGCTATCCTCAGTTCTTTTAATTCTTTGGGCTTTGTTCTGTTTTTCAGCACTTATTTCCACCATTCTGTCTTCCAGCTCACTTATCCATTCTTCAGCCTCTAATACTCTACTGTTGAGACCTTCTATAGTATTTTTGAGTTCAGCAATTGAGTTAGTTGTCTCCATTTGCTTATTTTTCATTTCTTGCATGTCTCTCTAGGCTGTGATTCTCTAGCTTGGTCCTTCATTTGTGCAGTGTTTCTCTGTCAAGTGGTGTTTCTCTAGCTTGGTGCTTCTCTGACGTTTCATTATTAGGTTAATTTTTGTTTTTTTTGTGTGTGTCTGTGTGTATGGAGTTCTTATTCCCACCAGACTTCTTGGTTGAATTCTCCCTTCCTTTGGGTTTCTGTCCTTGTAGAAGGGTTCAGTGGTTTGTGTCTTGGGTGGTGTTAGACCTTGTTTACAGGTGAATAATCTGTAGTGTTGTATGTTCTTTGATAATCAGTGTCGGGTCTTGGAATCCGGGCTTCCGCTTCGAGGATCCTTGGTCTGATGATTGGTCAGGGGGTGTAGGTTCTATGTCTGGTTTGCTATGGTGTTCCGTGATACTAGTTTACATACTAGCATCTGAGGAACAAGAGGTGCATCCCTGATGGGTGACAGTCATAAAAGCATGCAGATGTTTTCTAACATAATCGTAAGATATACATACATATACAGCAATCCCCACAACTGACCAGTTTTACAGAGATAAGACACAGGAAATCTTTCTAGCAATTCATGCAATCACAGATGATACTTGCCCGTTAAGCTTTGAATTAATTAAAATAGTGCCTGAATAATAGATTTAGCACAAGGTCCTGGCTTGGATAATTACAATGAGAGCAATTTTAAATTAGGACATGTGTTCCGGGTGACAAGGAGGTTAGTCTATAAGTAATAAAAAGGAAAAGATTCATCTTGTAAGTATTTTATAGGATTAGGTAGCAAAGATTAGTGTGTATATTGTTTAGTGTATTTGGAAGAGAATAGTGGAGACAGGAAGATAGGAAATAATTTATCTAGAGGATATTTGTAGCTAGGAAAATGTTTTACATTTAGAACATAGAGGAAGAAAGCAGTGGGAAAGAGGAAAGAGAAAAGAGAATTAGAGGTCTTCAAGAATTAAAATTAAAGTTAAAAAAAAAAACAATAAAAGTCAAAAAAAAAAGTTAAAAATTAAAAAGACCAGAAAAAATTAATAAGAGACCAAAAAACAAAGAAAAAACACATAAAACAAATCAAACAAATGAAAGCAACTACAAAAAAAAACCAAAAAACAAAAAAAACCCCAGTAAACAAAGAAACTAATAAACCCCAAACCAGACCAATCAATTGAATAAGCAAAATAGTCCACCACAAACAAGCAGAAGAAAGGAAAAAAAAAAAGAAAAAAAGGTAAATAGTGTCCTTTGTTTTTATCTTCTCATCTGCCTGTTGGAAACCACTCTGCTCTTGATGGTGGTGTCTTGATGGCGTGGTCTTTCCCTTATAGTGCCGGTTGCTGTGGTTTCTGTTTTTGTGTTCAGCAAAATGAGGGCTTTGCTGCCATACTGGGGGCAGGCCGGGACGGTGGGCTGATCCCAGTCATTCGGGCGGAGGCCGTGGCGCGTGCAGTCCCGTGTTGGAGGGGGGCGCCCTGGTTCTACCGCGCGCTCGCCTGTAGTCTCCAATCCCTGCTCTTTCCCCGGCTTCCTCTGCTGCTGCTACAGTTCTAGGGGAGCGCGGGCTCCTCCGCCACTGGCACACACGCACTGCCGGTTATGTGTCTAAGTCCCAAAGTCGGATGCGAGCTTTCCCGTCCAACTCGTGCCCGGTCCCTGGTCAGCAATCCGTGGACGACTTCCCCTTTCCGTTCAGCAAGCCCTCCAGTTGGAGTGGCTGAACTTACCCGCTCAGCGGCTCCTCGCGGTGTCCGCGGCTCCTCGCGGTGTCTGCGGCTCCTCTCGGCGTCCGGGGCTCCTCTCGGCGTCCGGTTCCGGCGGCTCCTCGCGGCGGCGGGTTCCAGCGGCTCCTCGCGGCGGCGGGTTCCAGCGGCTCCTCGCGGTGGCGGGTTCTGGCCTGTTCATGATTCTTTAGGCTATCTTCCATGGGATATCCTAGGTGCTGCATTAAGTCATGTCTGCAGAATTTTACCTTCACATGCTCAGGTGACTCTTTCTTGATCAAATTTTACGTTTGTTTTGTTTTGTTTTTTTTCCCTTATATTGTGATTGGCAAATGCTACATAGAGTCATAGAAGTTTGTGTAACTACAACACACTATATAGATCAAACTTAAGAGGTTGTAAAGATCTAAGCTGTTGGCTTTCACTCTTTTTCAATATTTCTGCCATGCACTAAGTTGTACTCTCTCCCCTCTCTTCCCCTACCAATTTGTGTAATGAAGCTTCAACCTCCAATAGGACTGTATTTGGAAATACGTCCCATAAAAAGTGACAAATGTTAAATGAAGTCAGAATGATGAGGTTCCGAAATGATATGATTAGAGTCCTTATGAAAAAATGATACAAGACTCCCCCCACCCCTGACCCCACCAAGTGAGGACAGGGCAGAAAGGCAGCTGTCTGTAAGCCAAAGAAACACTTCTCACCAGGTACTGAAGTAGCTGGCACCTTTATTGTGGACTTGCAGCATTCAGAACTCTGAGAAAGTAGATTTCTTTTGAAGAAGTCACTCATTCTGTGGTATTTTGTTATGGCAGCCTGAGTAGACTAAGGTCTTTTTGGGCGATTTTTCAAATGAAATACATTTTGTTCATGGAGCCATATCACGTACAATAAAACTGAAAAAACAAAGAATGAACAACAGTAAGATACAGAAATAACTCAGATTCTAAACTACACTAGTTTCTATCTAAAACTGAAAAACATAATTTATCCCAGGGTAATACTTTTACGAAAGAGGAAATCAAAGCAAACTGAAAGCTATGCTTTCTAAACTGGAGAGGGAAAAATAAAAACATTTTCCCTCATAGGTCAAAAACATTCAAAAAAAGATCATACATAGTATTAGCAGTCTGTCTTTTTCAAATGTGCTTCTCAGCACTATGTGTAATTAAAGGCTAATTAGATACTCAGTGGGAATATAAAAATACGAGCGCTATTAAGAGCTTTTGATATGTTTAACCCTGATCATATTGTATCTGAAGGAAATTATTAGTCCGTAGGGAAATCTATATGCTGCTTGAGGACATTCAAGTAAAAAGAGTTTGACAGTGTGGTAGCTTGTGGCAGAAATAGCCTCAATAATTCGCCTCTCCATATGTAAGCTCAGGATTAGTCCTTCACACTGTTACTCTGGGCTTGAGAGTGTGACTTACTTGTGATAGAAGCTGACTTAGAAAGCCACTGGCCTTTCCCTCTCTTGCTGCTCTTGGGACTCCTGTGGCTACAGCATTGCTGGACTAGCCTTATGAGTCACTCTTTTTCAATATTTCTGCCATGCACTAAGTTGTACTCTCTCCCCTCTCTTCCCCTACCAATTTGTGTAATGAAGCTTCAACCTCCAATAGGACTGTATTTGGAAATACGTCCCATAAAAAGTGACAAATGTTAAATGAAGTCAGAATGATGAGGTTCCGAAATGATATGATTAGAGTCCTTATGAAAAAATGATACAAGACTCCCCCCACCCCTGACCCCACCAAGTGAGGACAGGGCAGAAAGGCAGCTGTCTGTAAGCCAAAGAAACACTTCTCACCAGGTACTGAAGTAGCTGGCACCTTTATTGTGGACTTGCAGCATTCAGAACTCTGAGAAAGTAGATTTCTTTTGAAGAAGTCACTCATTCTGTGGTATTTTGTTATGGCAGCCTGAGTAGACTAAGGTCTTTTTGGGCGATTTTTCAAATGAAATACATTTTGTTCATGGAGCCATATCACGTACAATAAAACTGAAAAAACAAAGAATGAACAACAGTAAGATACAGAAATAACTCAGATTCTAAACTACACTAGTTTCTATCTAAAACTGAAAAACATAATTTATCCCAGGGTAATACTTTTACGAAAGAGGAAATCAAAGCAAACTGAAAGCTATGCTTTCTAAACTGGAGAGGGAAAAATAAAAACATTTTCCCTCATAGGTCAAAAACATTCAAAAAAAGATCATACATAGTATTAGCAGTCTGTCTTTTTCAAATGTGCTTCTCAGCACTATGTGTAATTAAAGGCTAATTAGATACTCAGTGGGAATATAAAAATACGAGCGCTATTAAGAGCTTTTGATATGTTTAACCCTGATCATATTGTATCTGAAGGAAATTATTAGTCCGTAGGGAAATCTATATGCTGCTTGAGGACATTCAAGTAAAAAGAGTTTGACAGTGTGGTAGCTTGTGGCAGAAATAGCCTCAATAATTCGCCTCTCCATATGTAAGCTCAGGATTAGTCCTTCACACTGTTACTCTGGGCTTGAGAGTGTGACTTACTTGTGATAGAAGCTGACTTAGAAAGCCACTGGCCTTTCCCTCTCTTGCTGCTCTTGGGACTCCTGTGGCTACAGCATGTACGCTGGACTAGCCTTATAGGTGATGAGACACGTAAGACCACATCATCTCTGTGGCTTCCACTGGCATCATACCAACTACTTGAAAGGTCATGCTGCGGCATCCTGATCAAGCTGGGATGACAGACCAGACGTACACCTAGCTGACCTATAGAGTTATGAGAAATAATAATTGTTTATTATTTAAGTTACTAATGTTGGAGTTTGTTGTTAAGCAAATGCCATTTGAAACAAAGGGTTGGAAAATGAAATCAAAATAGAGCAATTTGTTGTTGTTCAGTCTAACTCTTTGTGAGCCTATGAACTGCAGCATACCAAACTTCTGTGTCCATCACCATCTCCCCAAGCCTGCTCAGACTCATGTCCATTGAGTCAGTGATGCCATTCAACCATCTCATCCTTGTCCGCCCCTTTCCTCCAGCCTTCAGTCTTTCTAAGCGTCAGAATCTTTTCCAATGAGTTGTCTTTTCTCATCAGGTGGCCAAAGTGTTGGAGCTTCAGCGTCAGTCTTTCCAATGAATATTCAGAGTTGATGTCCTTTAGGATTGACTGGTTTGATTTCCTTGCAGTCTGAGGGACTCTCAAGAGTCTTCTCCAGCACCACAGTGCTTTGGTGATCAGTCCTCTTTATGGTCCAAATCTGACATCCACATATGACTACTGGAAAAACCACAGCTGTGACTAACAGACCTTTGTAGGCAAAGTAATGTCTTTGCTTTGTAATACACTGTCTAGTTTTATGACAGTGTTTCTTCCAAGGAACAAGCCTTTTTTAATTTCATGGATGCAGTCACCGTCCACAGTGATTTTTTAAATTTCATGGATGCAGTCACTGTCCACAGTGATTTTGGAGACCAAGAAAATAAAGTCTGTCACTGTTTCCATGGTTTCTCCATCTATTTACCATGAAATGATGGAATTGGATGCCATGATCTTAAGAACAAGTGAAAACAGAGGGCCACAAAATAATTGTAGATATTCGTTTATACTTCTTGAATCCAATACTGGTCATATTAATTCAATATATCATAATGTCCAAGATGAAGGAAAGAAAAAAAAAAAAAAACAACACAAAGTTTTTAAGTTCCAAACCTGTCTTAACTGAGAGAAAATTGTTATATGTGCTTAAATAATAATACTTATCATTTCTAAAATGTCTTCTAGATGTCAAAAGCTCTATTCATGTCTTTGTATATTTCATATCATTTAACCCTCATGAGTGCTTTGCAAGGGAGGTGTTTATAAAGTCTTTTGACAGATGAAGAATCTGAGGCTCAGAGAAGTTGCCCTAGGTCACCCAACTGCTGTGTGAAGAAGATGAAAGGTATATTCTGACTGCAGTCTTTTGAGACAACACACTGTCTGAAGACCACCAGTTCTGTGAATGGCAAGTTAAAGAATTCAGGCATGATTGTATGAATGATATCCGTTCTAAGCATGGTTATGCTTTAATACAATATGTATGATAGATCTGCCAGAGACTAAAAAAAAAAAATCATCAATTATAAAATGGAGAGTCTCTGTTTTGATATAAAAGGTTTATAACTGGTTTAAGGAAATTCTACAAAATTAATTGGAATTTTTTTTTTAATTGGCAGCTATTGATCTCTGACTGTGCCACTCTGTCTCATTAACACTTTTATTACTTTTCTCATCAGGTGGCCAAAGTGTTGGAGCTTCAGCGTCAGTCTTTCCAATGAATATTCAGAGTTGATGTCCTTTAGGATTGACTGGTTTGATTTCCTTGCAGTCTGAGGGACTCTCAAGAGTCTTCTCCAGCACCACAGTGCTTTGGTGATCAGTCCTCTTTATGGTCCAAATCTGACATCCACATATGACTACTGGAAAAACCACAGCTGTGACTAACAGACCTTTGTAGGCAAAGTAATGTCTTTGCTTTGTAATACACTGTCTAGTTTTATGACAGTGTTTCTTCCAAGGAACAAGCCTTTTTTAATTTCATGGATGCAGTCACCGTCCACAGTGATTTTTTAAATTTCATGGATGCAGTCACTGTCCACAGTGATTTTGGAGACCAAGAAAATAAAGTCTGTCACTGTTTCCATGGTTTCTCCATCTATTTACCATGAAATGATGGAATTGGATGCCATGATCTTAAGAACAAGTGAAAACAGAGGGCCACAAAATAATTGTAGATATTCGTTTATACTTCTTGAATCCAATACTGGTCATATTAATTCAATATATCATAATGTCCAAGATGAAGGAAAGAAAAAAAAAAAAAAACAACACAAAGTTTTTAAGTTCCAAACCTGTCTTAACTGAGAGAAAATTGTTATATGTGCTTAAATAATAATACTTATCATTTCTAAAATGTCTTCTAGATGTCAAAAGCTCTATTCATGTCTTTGTATATTTCATATCATTTAACCCTCATGAGTGCTTTGCAAGGGAGGTGTTTATAAAGTCTTTTGACAGATGAAGAATCTGAGGCTCAGAGAAGTTGCCCTAGGTCACCCAACTGCTGTGTGAAGAAGATGAAAGGTATATTCTGACTGCAGTCTTTTGAGACAACACACTGTCTGAAGACCACCAGTTCTGTGAATGGCAAGTTAAAGAATTCAGGCATGATTGTATGAATGATATCCGTTCTAAGCATGGTTATGCTTTAATACAATATGTATGATAGATCTGCCAGAGACTAAAAAAAAATCATCAATTATAAAATGGAGAGTCTCTGTTTTGATATAAAAGGTTTATAACTGGTTTAAGGAAATTCTACAAAATTAATTGGAATTTTTTTAATTGGCAGCTATTGATCTCTGACTGTGCCACTCTGTCTCATTAACACTTTTATTACTGTGTCAATCAAAGCCTCGCCTGCACCAGCCAGTTGCTGAAAGTATTTGCCATTATTAAGACTGGTGCCCAGGAGCAAAGAAATCCTGCTGAAAGTGTAAGGATAGATCAGCAGGGATTTAGATAATTTTCTAGATGCAGAAAGTAGTTCAGAAATGGGAGTATTCTAAAATAATTTAAATAAACAGATTTTTTGTTTTTGCTATTTTAAATATTTAGGATGCTAGTAGTAAAAAAATCTTTATTTCAAGCAACTTAGATCAAACGCATGTGTTATTTTAAACTGTTTTGGGGGGCAGTTTCACTAGAGTAGTTTGCTGAATTGCACTAATCTTGGACAAAAGTAATACATAGGCAATAACTGTTTATTATGTGTATAGCTAATTTTTATCATTTCCTTTAATAGTGGTCTATTAAAGAAGACAGATTAGCAGTTAATTGGTATCCAACAAAGAACTTTTTTGGACTTTATTTGCTAGTTTTTTCTTCATTAGTGATCTTTATCAATACCAACGCACAATCCTAGATTCCAATGCTTTCTGTTACCGTATAAAATTTTGCATTTCAGATCATTATATACTGGGTGTTCAACTAATTATACATAAAATCACTTCTCTGGAGCTTTCCCTACTTGCCTCAATATTCGGCCATCAATAATTGTCAATGTCAAAAGCTCTATTCATGTCTTTGTATATTTCATATCATTTAACCCTCATGAGTGCTTTGCAAGGGAGGTGTTTATAAAGTCTTTTGACAGATGAAGAATCTGAGGCTCAGAGAAGTTGCCCTAGGTCACCCAACTGCTGTGTGAAGAAGATGAAAGGTATATTCTGACTGCAGTCTTTTGAGACAACACACTGTCTGAAGACCACCAGTTCTGTGAATGGCAAGTTAAAGAATTCAGGCATGATTGTATGAATGATATCCGTTCTAAGCATGGTTATGCTTTAATACAATATGTATGATAGATCTGCCAGAGACTAAAAAAAAAAAATCATCAATTATAAAATGGAGAGTCTCTGTTTTGATATAAAAGGTTTATAACTGGTTTAAGGAAATTCTACAAAATTAATTGGAATTTTTTTTTTAATTGGCAGCTATTGATCTCTGACTGTGCCACTCTGTCTCATTAACACTTTTATTACTGTGTCAATCAAAGCCTCGCCTGCACCAGCCAGTTGCTGAAAGTATTTGCCATTATTAAGACTGGTGCCCAGGAGCAAAGAAATCCTGCTGAAAGTGTAAGGATAGATCAGCAGGGATTTAGATAATTTTCTAGATGCAGAAAGTAGTTCAGAAATGGGAGTATTCTAAAATAATTTAAATAAACAGATTTTTTGTTTTTGCTATTTTAAATATTTAGGATGCTAGTAGTAAAAAAATCTTTATTTCAAGCAACTTAGATCAAACGCATGTGTTATTTTAAACTGTTTTGGGGGGCAGTTTCACTAGAGTAGTTTGCTGAATTGCACTAATCTTGGACAAAAGTAATACATAGGCAATAACTGTTTATTATGTGTATAGCTAATTTTTATCATTTCCTTTAATAGTGGTCTATTAAAGAAGACAGATTAGCAGTTAATTGGTATCCAACAAAGAACTTTTTTGGACTTTATTTGCTAGTTTTTTCTTCATTAGTGATCTTTATCAATACCAACGCACAATCCTAGATTCCAATGCTTTCTGTTACCGTATAAAAATTTTGCATTTCAGATCATTATATACTGGGTGTTCAACTAATTATACATAAAATCACTTCTCTGGAGCTTTCCCTACTTGCCTCAATATTCGGCCATCAATAATTTCATGGTGATTACTTTCACAGTACATAGGCATTTTCAGTGTGAGCAACTAATTTTGTTTGGGTCTCACATTAGCTTAACAAATATTTATTGAACATATATCCTGTACAAAATAACAATCTAGGCCTATTAAAGGTAGCCAGATGAAGATGATTTTGTTAAGATATGTACAAACATCCATAATACAAAACAGATGGGTTAAATGCCATGAGAATGGTATGCATAAAACATCAGAGAATCTAGCAAAGTGCTAAGCTTAAGTGCTTAAAGCATCAGGAAAAGTGCATCATAGATCTTAATGCATGGATGGGATTGGCCATGATGAGATTATGGCAAATAAGAGAATTAAGGGAAGATGAGTGTGCAAATGTATGTGTGGTAAGGTGAAGTTTAGAAAACAGAGATGAGTCCTCATACAATGAAGGAGAACGTGTACATGGGAATGCCGCAGTCATAAGTTTGAACTTAATTTTGTAGGCACTGAGAAATTCATAAAGATTTTGTATCAGAGAGTGTAATAATTGTGAGCTTTGTTTTAGGAAAATTAACTTGGTAATGACATATTGTAGTATGTCTTAGGCTAAAATAATGTATGGGACATTTTTAAAGAAACTGCTACAGTTCTCTTGGATTACTAGTGTGGATTCAACTGACAAAAGTCCACATAGTAAAACAAACAAACAAACAAACAAAAAATCCACATAGTCAAACTGATGGTTTTTCCAGTAGTCATGTATGTGAGAATTGAACCATAAAGAAGGCTGAGTGCTGAAGAATTGATGGCTTCAAACTGTAGTGCTGGAGAAGACTTTTTTTTTTTTTAAACTTTTATTTTACTTTTAACTTTTACAGAGTTTTGTTGTTTACAGATACATATGTTCCCAGATTAGTTGTATGTATATTCCCTCCACCCTGCCCCTCCAGACCATGACACAGCACCCGTGAAGGATCTCTTTCTCACAGAGCAATGACTATAGCTATTTTCTTCACATATGATAGTACAGGCCTTCATGCTACTTCTTTTACGCCTCCCACCCACTGTTCCCTCCCCACAATGTCCATGTGTCCACTATCCATGTATGTTTCTCCATCGCTTCACTGCATGTGCTCTCATCACCATCCTACTAGATTCCATATATATGTGTCAGTATATTGTACTTGTCCTTCTCTTTTTGACTGACTTCACTTTTTATGATAGGTTCTAGATCCAGCCACCTCATTAGGGCTGATTCTTCTGCGTTTCTTTTTACAGCTGTGTAGTATTCCATTGTGTATATGTACCAGAGCTTTTGTACCCATTCGTTCATCGATGGGCATCTAGGTTGCTTCCATGTTCTAGCTATTGTATAGAGAGCTGCAATGAACATTGAGGTACAGGTGCTTCTTTCAGATTTAATTTCATCAGAGTATAAGCCTAAGAGTGGGATTGCTGGGTCATATGTTGCTTCTATTTTTAGTTTTTAAAGAAATTGGAGAAGACTCTTGAGAGTCCCTTGGACAGCAAGGAGAGCAAGCCAGTCAGTCTAGGAAATCAACCTTAAATATTCATTAGAAGGACTGATGCCCAAGCTGAAGTTCTAATACTTTGGCCACCTGATGTGAAACTCATTGGAAAAGACCCTGGTGCTGGGAAAGATTGAGGGCAGGAGGAGAAGATGGCAATAGAGGATGAGATAGTTAAATGGCATTATTAACACAATGGACATGAATTTGAGCAAACTCCAGGAGATACTGAAGGACAGGGAAGCCTGGCATGCTGCAGTCCATGGGGTCAAAAGAGTTAAGACACTACTGAGGCTTCTTAAGTGAACAATGTAAAGAAATAGAGAGAAACAATTGGAAAGAATTGGAAAGACAAGTGATCTCTACAAGAAAATTATCGATACCAAGGGAACATTTCATGCAAAGACAGGCATAAGAAAGGACAGAAATGGTATGGACCTAACAAAAGCAGAAGATATTTAGTAGAGGTAGAAAGAATGTGCAGAACTATACAGAAAAGATCTTAATTAGCTGGATGATCATGATGGTGTGATCACTCACCTAGAGCCAGACATAGTAGAGTGTGAAGTCAAGTGGGCCCTTGGAAGCATTAATATAAACAAAGCTAGTGGAGGTGATGGAATTCCAGCAGAGCTATTTCAAATCCTAAAAGATGATGCTGTTAAAATGTTACACTCAATATGCCAGCAAGTTTGGAAAACTCAGCAGTGGCCACAGGACTGGAAAAGGTCAGTTTTCATTCCAATTCCAAAGAAGGGCAATGCTAAACAATGTTCAAATTATCTCACAATTGCACTTATTTCACATGCTAGTGAAGTAATGCTCAAAATCCTCTAAGTTAGGCTTTAACAGTTATGAACCAAGAACTTCCAGATGTACAAGCTGGATTTAGAAAATGCAGAGGAACCAAGGATCAAATTGCCAACACCGTTTTTGGCATCTGCTTATATAAAGAGCAAGGGGAAATTTCCCTAAAAACATCTATGCATCCAAAAACTGTGCTGAAGCCTTTGACTATGTGGATACAACAAACTGTGGAAAATTCTGAAAGAGATGGGAATACCAGATCACCTTACCTGCTTCCTGTGAAATCTGTATGCAGGACAAGAAGCAACAGAACTGAACATGGAACAATGGATGGTTCCAATTTGGGAAAGGAGTATATCAAAGCTGTATATTGTCACCATGCTTATTTAACTTATGGTATGTGACATCAAAGCTCCCTGGTGCTGGGAAAGATTGAGGGCAGGAGGAGAAGATGGCAATAGAGGATGAGATAGTTAAATGGCATTATTAACACAATGGACATGAATTTGAGCAAACTCCAGGAGATACTGAAGGACAGGGAAGCCTGGCATGCTGCAGTCCATGGGGTCAAAAGAGTTAAGACACTACTGAGGCTTCTTAAGTGAACAATGTAAAGAAATAGAGAGAAACAATTGGAAAGAATTGGAAAGACAAGTGATCTCTACAAGAAAATTATCGATACCAAGGGAACATTTCATGCAAAGACAGGCATAAGAAAGGACAGAAATGGTATGGACCTAACAAAAGCAGAAGATATTTAGTAGAGGTAGAAAGAATGTGCAGAACTATACAGAAAAGATCTTAATTAGCTGGATGATCATGATGGTGTGATCACTCACCTAGAGCCAGACATAGTAGAGTGTGAAGTCAAGTGGGCCCTTGGAAGCATTAATATAAACAAAGCTAGTGGAGGTGATGGAATTCCAGCAGAGCTATTTCAAATCCTAAAAGATGATGCTGTTAAAATGTTACACTCAATATGCCAGCAAGTTTGGAAAACTCAGCAGTGGCCACAGGACTGGAAAAGGTCAGTTTTCATTCCAATTCCAAAGAAGGGCAATGCTAAACAATGTTCAAATTATCTCACAATTGCACTTATTTCACATGCTAGTGAAGTAATGCTCAAAATCCTCTAAGTTAGGCTTTAACAGTTATGAACCAAGAACTTCCAGATGTACAAGCTGGATTTAGAAAATGCAGAGGAACCAAGGATCAAATTGCCAACACCGTTTTTGGCATCTGCTTATATAAAGAGCAAGGGAATTCCATAAAAACATCTATGCATCCAAAAACTGTGCTGAAGCCTTTGACTATGTGGATACAACAAACTGTGGAAAATTCTGAAAGAGATGGGAATACCAGATCACCTTACCTGCTTCCTGTGAAATCTGTATGCAGGACAAGAAGCAACAGAACTGAACATGGAACAATGGACTGGTTCCAATTTGGGAACGGAGTACATCAAAGCTGTATATTGTCACCATGCTTATTTAACTTATATGCAGAATACATTGTGAAAAATGCCAGTCTGGATGAAGCACAAGCTGGATTAAAAATTGCTGGGAGAAATATCAGTAACTTCAGGTATGCAGATGACACCACCCATATGGCAGAAAGCAACTGTAAATTAAATTCAAATCCCTATAAAATTAATACAAAAAATTAAATACCATCTAAACATAAATACTAAGTTCAGATTAGTAGCATTAGACTCCAGACCAAGATCATGACACAGGATGCTCCTGAATTTCCTTCTTTCTATGGTCACATCAAATGTATAGCTATACATTGTGCAGTTCTCTCAAAGAGAATTCAGGAAACAGGTTGAGTGATTCCTTACATATTGAGTGAATGAGAAAGTACCCAAATTGAATCAGGTAGGAAAGGCTGAGATATATTCTTTGCTGTAAATCCCACCTCTGGCACAGGGCCATATATTCAGGAGGAAATTCCCAAGTTCCAGTTTCTTCCTAAGATGAAAAGAATTTGATCTTTACATTTAGGATCTTAATCTTTAAGGCTCCCACCTGAGTGTTAGACCCTTAAACACCAGTTTTTGAAAGCCAATGAGAGTTGTGTCCATGACACGTACTACAGGACAATAGTAGACAAAATGTAGTTCTTAATAGGTACTCTAGCACCCACCATGGCTATCCTTGCTAGAGAATCAGTGCAGAGAGAGCAGAAAACATACTCATTTCTTAGTCTTTACCTTGAAGTTGTTTGACTATAATTTACAAGCTGTTGTCTAAAAGTCTGATTTCTAATCAGTCAGAATCTAAGTGCTGACTGAAACCTTTTACTTTGAGACACTAATGAATGTTGGCTCACTCTCAATTATTGGGAACCCACTGATAACAAAGACTGTGGCTTGGATAATCACAAAGTTTTTAAAAGAAACCAGAGCTTGGAAAGCTAATTGATAAGGCTCATCTCCTACACGAGACCAGTCTGTCAAGACTGGGAAGGTGGCTATTTTATTTAATGAACAGAGACCAACACAGAGAAACAAGGACAATGAGGAAACGAGTGACTGTGTTCCAAACAAAAGAACAACATAAATCTCCAGAAACCAATCCTGAAATAGAAGTAAAGGATTTACTTGATAGAAAGTTCCAAACATCAGTCATAAAGATGACCACTGAGGTGAGAAGAGCAATGTATGAGCAAAGTGAGAATTTCCACAAAGAGACAGAAAATACCCATTTAAAAAGTACCAAACAGAAAGCACAGACCTTTAAAAAGGAAAGCAAACTAACTTCAGGTATGCAGATGACACCACCCATATGGCAGAAAGCAACTGTAAATTAAATTCAAATCCCTATAAAATTAATACAAAAAATTAAATACCATCTAAACATAAATACTAAGTTCAGATTAGTAGCATTAGACTCCAGACCAAGATCATGACACAGGATGCTCCTGAATTTCCTTCTTTCTATGGTCACATCAAATGTATAGCTATACATTGTGCAGTTCTCTCAAAGAGAATTCAGGAAACAGGTTGAGTGATTCCTTACATATTGAGTGAATGAGAAAGTACCCAAATTGAATCAGGTAGGAAAGGCTGAGATATATTCTTTGCTGTAAATCCCACCTCTGGCACAGGGCCATATATTCAGGAGGAAATTCCCAAGTTCCAGTTTCTTCCTAAGATGAAAAGAATTTGATCTTTACATTTAGGATCTTAATCTTTAAGGCTCCCACCTGAGTGTTAGACCCTTAAACACCAGTTTTTGAAAGCCAATGAGAGTTGTGTCCATGACACGTACTACAGGACAATAGTAGACAAAATGTAGTTCTTAATAGGTACTCTAGCACCCACCATGGCTATCCTTGCTAGAGAATCAGTGCAGAGAGAGCAGAAAACATACTCATTTCTTAGTCTTTACCTTGAAGTTGTTTGACTATAATTTACAAGCTGTTGTCTAAAAGTCTGATTTCTAATCAGTCAGAATCTAAGTGCTGACTGAAACCTTTTACTTTGAGACACTAATGAATGTTGGCTCACTCTCAATTATTGGGAACCCACTGATAACAAAGACTGTGGCTTGGATAATCACAAAGTTTTTAAAAGAAACCAGAGCTTGGAAAGCTAATTGATAAGGCTCATCTCCTACACGAGACCAGTCTGTCAAGACTGGGAAGGTGGCTATTTTATTTAATGAACAGAGACCAACACAGAGAAACAAGGACAATGAGGAAACGAGTGACTGTGTTCCAAACAAAAGAACAACATAAATCTCCAGAAACCAATCCTGAAATAGAAGTAAAGGATTTACTTGATAGAAAGTTCCAAACATCAGTCATAAAGATGACCACTGAGGTGAGAAGAGCAATGTATGAGCAAAGTGAGAATTTCCACAAAGAGACAGAAAATACCCATTTAAAAAGT
Organism: Tragulus kanchil; assembly: GCA_022376925.1. Lineage (NCBI taxonomy): Eukaryota > Metazoa > Chordata > Mammalia > Artiodactyla > Tragulidae > Tragulus > Tragulus kanchil. The sequence goes on along the minus strand of JAIOJX010000025.1, from coordinate 150,657,424 downwards.
ACCAAACAGAAAGCACAGACCTAAAGTATACAATAACTGAACTGAAAAATTTAGAAAAAAGATTCAACATCAGACTAGATTAAGTAGAAGAAAGGATTGGAGAACTCCAAAACATGGCAGTAGAATTCATTCAATCAGAGGAGAAAAAACAGGAATGAAAAAAATAGCTTAAGGAACTTTAACTCTTCTTCAGTCATTGTCATGGTTGATTTGCTGTATGTTCATTTTCATGGTTCACCTGCCTGGGGTCTATGAGCTATACTGTGGGGCAGGGGATAGTGCTTCTCAAGAAGTTGCTACAGATAGGATACAACCCAGATGTATGAGGAGTTAAGCTCCAGTGGCACAGTTTCAAAAAAAAGGAAAAAAGGAGATGGTAGGACCTGTGAATTGTTACACCATCTGTTATTCTTCTTCAGATGGACTGCTCTGAGGCGCATATATATTTTTTTCTTACAAATTTCCAGAGATATTATTCATGCTGTATAGACACATTTGCTAAATGACCAGCTGTGTCTGTTCTCATCTCCTCATGAAGCAGTGGCTCACCTAGTCCTCACCACCTTGCACTACTTGCTGTTCTTCATGTTGGACTCACTCTCACTGCCCTGGATTGACATCCCACCCAATATATCTGCCCTCAATTCGGCACTAATACTTAATCTTTTCTTCAATCCCTACTTTACAGAGATTTTTGAATGAAGGAACATTTAAAGCTTTTAGGTTTGTTTTTCTTTTTAGAATTATGCTTCATGTGCTACTTTTTTTTTGAATTTTTCCCTCTTTTATTGATCTTTTTATTTACATATTTTCATCCATCTTTATTCTTTGACCTGCGTGGGCTTGCCATTGCAGTGGCCTCTCTCACTGCAGAGTACTGGCTCTGGGTGCATGTGGTACAGAGCACTGGCTTGTAATTGGACACAGCAGTCCATTTGCTCTACGGCACGTGGATCTTCCTGAGCCAGGGATTGAACTGGTGCCCCTGCACTGCTAGGTGGACTCTTTACCCACTGGACCACCAGGGCAGCCCTGTGCTACTTTATTGATTGGTAAACCTTCTGATGTTATAAAAGTAACAAAAAATTAGAGTAATCATATTTGCTTAATGTTACTTAACTTTTAAACTTAAATATCCTAAAACTGAATTTTAATACATGCATTTCTATTAAAATTTAAACATTCCATTCAATTTTAATATTAAAATCTAAACGATTATAAAATAAATTTAGGTAAATTTATTTGCAGCATCTTAAGATTCTATGAGGAGATGCTGGTTAAATCTCTGGGCCAAAAACATCCCCTGGAGGAGGGCATGGCCACTCATTCCAGTATTCTTGCCTGGAAAATCTCATGGACAGGGGAGCCTGGTGGTCTACAGTCCATTAGGTGTCAAACAGTTGGACATGACTGAAGCGACTGAGCTTGCAAAGATTCTATCAATTTCCAAGAAACACAGCAAATAATTCTTTCTTTTTTATGGGATTGAAAAGAAATTAATCAGGATCAAGTAAATATGAGTTCCAGTTTCATCATTTGTTAATTGTGTGACATTGATTTTCAGTTTATTCCTATGTATTGCCTTTTCAAGTGTATGGTAGCAAAAATAGAATATATGAACCCATTGCATGCAAGTTAGTATGTAAATTCAGTTGAACATTTAACATATTTTTGAACTGCACAGATCCACTTATATGCATTTTTTCCCCAATAGTACAGTACTATCTTCTGTGATTGGATGTAGAGCAGTATGTTAAAAGGGGCAACAGTAAAGTTATACATGGATTTTTCAACAGCCAGGAGTTTGGCATCCTCAGCCTCCATGTTGTCTGAAGGTCAACTGTACCTTTCTTTATAGTACTTAAGTGTCCCAGATTTACTCTGTCTCCTCTTTATTCTTTGACCTGCGTGGGCTTGCCATTGCAGTGGCCTCTCTCACTGCAGAGTACTGGCTCTGGGTGCATGTGGTACAGAGCACTGGCTTGTAATTGGACACAGCAGTCCATTTGCTCTACGGCACGTGGATCTTCCTGAGCCAGGGATTGAACTGGTGCCCCTGCACTGCTAGGTGGACTCTTTACCCACTGGACCACCAGGGCAGCCCTGTGCTACTTTATTGATTGGTAAACCTTCTGATGTTATAAAAGTAACAAAAAATTAGAGTAATCATATTTGCTTAATGTTACTTAACTTTTAAACTTAAATATCCTAAAACTGAATTTTAATACATGCATTTCTATTAAAATTTAAACATTCCATTCAATTTTAATATTAAAATCTAAACGATTATAAAATAAATTTAGGTAAATTTATTTGCAGCATCTTAAGATTCTATGAGGAGATGCTGGTTAAATCTCTGGGCCAAAAACATCCCCTGGAGGAGGGCATGGCCACTCATTCCAGTATTCTTGCCTGGAAAATCTCATGGACAGGGGAGCCTGGTGGTCTACAGTCCATTAGGTGTCAAACAGTTGGACATGACTGAAGCGACTGAGCTTGCAAAGATTCTATCAATTTCCAAGAAACACAGCAAATAATTCTTTCTTTTTTATGGGATTGAAAAGAAATTAATCAGGATCAAGTAAATATGAGTTCCAGTTTCATCATTTGTTAATTGTGTGACATTGATTTTCAGTTTATTCCTATGTATTGCCTTTTCAAGTGTATGGTAGCAAAAATAGAATATATGAACCCATTGCATGCAAGTTAGTATGTAAATTCAGTTGAACATTTAACATATTTTTGAACTGCACAGATCCACTTATATGCATTTTTTCCCCAATAGTACAGTACTATCTTCTGTGATTGGATGTAGAGCAGTATGTTAAAAGGGGCAACAGTAAAGTTATACATGGATTTTTCAACAGCCAGGAGTTTGGCATCCTCAGCCTCCATGTTGTCTGAAGGTCAACTGTACCTTTCTTTATAGTACTTAAGTGTCCCAGATTTACTCTGTCTCCTCTCACTCCTAGTTTGCCACATTTTCTGTGTTCTCTTAATTAGAAACCCTTTCCTTTTCTTCACCTACTGAAGTTTCAGAGTTACACTGTGAAAATTTGGCCATCATATCCAAATAATTTAATGAACATCAATTTGAGTCATCTGGAGTAAGTCACTGAGCCCATTTGCATCTCTGTTTTCTCAAGTGTAAAATGCAAATGGAAGCATTTGTTCTTTCGCTATTCCATAATGAATTTTAAAACGAATGAAACAATCACCAAAAGAGTCATTTTTGAAAAGACGTTGGAGTACATACATAATGGATAAAATTATTGTTAGTCTTGTATTTATTTTGCAACATTAAGAAAACAACAAAAGTGAAGAATACAATTGTTTGACAAAACAAGGATAATGAAAAAAATCAAGTAATAATAGGAATATTGTTTATCCTCAATGTTTTAAAAATTTCATTTGTATTATCTCTTTTCACAAAATCGTATTACTAGCTCTAATGAAAGGATGATCATACATACAGAATAGGGAAAAAAAACCTATTTAACAAAACTTTAACTCTCAAGGGCAAATTAGCATGTGGATATGGTTTGACTGCTATGTTAACTGGAATGGATATATTTTTCTAATAGACATTCTATTGAGCTATTGCATAAAGATTTTTAAGATTGACAAAGTAATTCTGTAAGAATGAACAACTTGGTATTTGAAATTTAGCATATGAGCAAATTTGCTAGCTTTTGATGCCTATTAAGTAGCCAGCAGTTTTTATATTTATAAATGTTGTTTCTCCCTGCATACCCAACACATGCTTTTGGGTCAGATAATTTATTGTTTGTCTCATTATGTATTTATAGAAAGTATATGGCAAAATTTCCAATTATCTACCTAGCAGGTGGTAATTTAGTAGTAGTTAAGAACAGAGACTGTGCCTTCAGGCTGGTTAGAGTGTGAGGCGCAGCACCACCCCTTAGCTGTGGTAGATTCACTTTAAACATGGATTTTCAACAGCCAGGAGTTTGGCATCCTCAGCCTCCATGTTGTCTGAAGGTCAACTGTACCTTTCTTTATAGTACTTAAGTGTCCCAGATTTACTCTGTCTCCTCTCACTCCTAGTTTGCCACATTTTCTGTGTTCTCTTAATTAGAAACCCTTTCCTTTTCTTCACCTACTGAAGTTTCAGAGTTACACTGTGAAAATTTGGCCATCATATCCAAATAATTTAATGAACATCAATTTGAGTCATCTGGAGTAAGTCACTGAGCCCATTTGCATCTCTGTTTTCTCAAGTGTAAAATGCAAATGGAAGCATTTGTTCTTTCGCTATTCCATAATGAATTTTAAAACGAATGAAACAATCACCAAAAGAGTCATTTTTGAAAAGACGTTGGAGTACATACATAATGGATAAAATTATTGTTAGTCTTGTATTTATTTTGCAACATTAAGAAAACAACAAAAGTGAAGAATACAATTGTTTGACAAAACAAGGATAATGAAAAAAATCAAGTAATAATAGGAATATTGTTTATCCTCAATGTTTTAAAAATTTCATTTGTATTATCTCTTTTCACAAAATCGTATTACTAGCTCTAATGAAAGGATGATCATACATACAGAATAGGGAAAAAAAACCTATTTAACAAAACTTTAACTCTCAAGGGCAAATTAGCATGTGGATATGGTTTGACTGCTATGTTAACTGGAATGGATATATTTTTCTAATAGACATTCTATTGAGCTATTGCATAAAGATTTTTAAGATTGACAAAGTAATTCTGTAAGAATGAACAACTTGGTATTTGAAATTTAGCATATGAGCAAATTTGCTAGCTTTTGATGCCTATTAAGTAGCCAGCAGTTTTTATATTTATAAATGTTGTTTCTCCCTGCATACCCAACACATGCTTTTGGGTCAGATAATTTATTGTTTGTCTCATTATGTATTTATAGAAAGTATATGGCAAAATTTCCAATTATCTACCTAGCAGGTGGTAATTTAGTAGTAGTTAAGAACAGAGACTGTGCCTTCAGGCTGGTTAGAGTGTGAGGCGCAGCACCACCCCTTAGCTGTGGTACGGAGCAGAATTGCTTAACTTCTTCATAACTAAGAGCATCTTATTTGTAAGGAAGAGTATTAAGGGCCAGATTAATGGTAGTTTACAGATAACATGCTGACTCAGATAGCTTCATGACTATGAGACTTGTGCAGTTGCCCAGGGCTGCTTGTTTAGAAGAATCCCATGCTTGTTTCCATGCTCCGTTTTCTCCATGTGACATTCTTAATAAATTTTGAACAAGGAGGCCCACATTTTCTCTCTGTGGTGTGACATAAAAATTATATAGCTGGCCTTAGGTAGACCTCAGGGCCTTTCAAGTGAAGTGGTAGGAACAGATTACAGTTTACAGAGATCATTATTGCTGCTGTCTGGTCTGGGCCAACACCGAGTGTACCATTACCACTTATAGATAGTTGTAGTCTGCTAGGAGAGAAATGTTGTGACTTAACGTGATGGAGTGCTGAAAGAGGGGTAGCAAATGTAGAAGGATATATGTATTTTTTTAATTAATTAATTTATTTATTTTAGGGTGGGGGTCGGGTTGGGGAGGGAGGGGAGCAGGCGGGCTACTTCTATTGGTCTTTCATTTCTCCATTTTCATCCGTCTTTGTTCTTTGGCTCCTGTGGGCCTCCCATCACGGTGGCGTCTGTTGCTGCAGAGCGCTGGCTCTGGGCGCATGCGCTCCAGAGCTCTGGCTCGGTAATTGGACACATCAGTCCAGCCGCTCCGCGGCACGTGGGATCTTCCCAGGCCAGGGATCGAACCGGTGCCCCCTGCACTGCAAGGCGGTATCCTTACCCACTGGACCACCAGGGGAAGCCTGTAGAAGGATATTTAAAATTTTTAGAGAAAAGGTCTCCAGAATATAGTGTAGAAAAAAGTGCTACCTTTTGTGCACCTGACTGGTCCTAGTGGTAAAAAGTGCTGCCTTTTGTGTAATTTTTTGTATTTTTTGCCTTTTTCATATTTGACATGGGAACATTGTGAAGATATATAAGAAATTAATAAAAGTGATTACCTGACTGTTAGGTCATGGTTGGGGAATAGAATGAATAGGACATAGATGAGAAGGAAACTTCTGGGTGTACGTTTTTATTTTTGTCATATCATTTTGATTTTTGATCATGTGAATGCTTTTAGAGGTCAAAAGATAAGATATAAAAAGAGGGCTTCCCTGGTGGCCCAGTGGGTGGAGAGTGTGCCTTGCACCACAGTGGGCACTGGTTTGATCCCTGGCCCAGGAAGATCCCACATGCTGCAAAGTGGCTGGACACGTGTGTCCAAGTACAAGCCAGTGCTCTGGAGCACGTGCACCTAGAGCCGTCTCTGCAGCGAAAGAGCCTGCTTAGGTGGGAGGCTCACACAGGCCAAAGAATAAAGATAGATGAAAAATAAATTTAAAAAATCAATAAAAAGAGGCAAAAATTACAAAATAAAAGAAAGGCATGTACACGAGATATTCATAAACCACAGTCTGTAGAGCTTGGTGGTTGAATGTGAGGGCAGTACGGAGGAGGAAGGAAAAGGTGACAGTAGTGGTCACCGTGGTCGAGTCCCCACAGTCCGTTCCACTGCAGATGACTTGGTCTACCCAGTGGTTCCTAATCCATTCTCCTTTACCAGTGATGTGACTCCATCATAGAAACATGACCCACAGGCAACTCTACTTCAGGACTGTGTTCATTTCCTAAGGCTGCTGTACCAAATCATCACAAACTGTGTGGCTTAAATGGAAATAGAAATTTACTCTTTCACAGTCTAGAGACTAGAGTATAAAATGAAAGTGTCCACAGGGTTGGTTTCTTCTGGACGCTGCCAGGGAGGATCTGTTCTATTCCTCTCTCTTAGCTTCTGGTTGCTGCTGCAGTTCTTGGCGTTCCTTGGCTTGGCCCCCTTCCTTTGTAACTGCTGAGTCCTAGTGTAAAAGTGTTTTTTCTCCAGAATATAGTGTAGAAAAAGTGCTACCTTTTGTGCACCTGACTGGTCCTAGTGGTAAAAAGTGCTGCCTTTTGTGTAATTTTTTGTATTTTGCCTTTTTCATATTTGACATGGGAACATTGTGAAGATATATAAGAAATTAATAAAAGTGATTACCTGACTGTTAGGTCATGGTTGGGGAATAGAATGAATAGGACATAGATGAGAAGGAAACTTCTGGGTGTACGTTTTTATTTTTGTCATATCATTTTGATTTTTGATCATGTGAATGCTTTTAGAGGTCAAAAGATAAGATATAAAAAGAGGGCTTCCCTGGTGGCCCAGTGGGTGGAGAGTGTGCCTTGCACCACAGTGGGCACTGGTTTGATCCCTGGCCCAGGAAGATCCCACATGCTGCAAAGTGGCTGGACACGTGTGTCCAAGTACAAGCCAGTGCTCTGGAGCACGTGCACCTAGAGCCGTCTCTGCAGCGAAAGAGCCTGCTTAGGTGGGAGGCTCACACAGGCCAAAGAATAAAGATAGATGAAAAATAAATTTAAAAAATCAATAAAAAGAGGCAAAAATTACAAAATAAAAGAAAGGCATGTACACGAGATATTCATAAACCACAGTCTGTAGAGCTTGGTGGTTGAATGTGAGGGCAGTACGGAGGAGGAAGGAAAAGGTGACAGTAGTGGTCACCGTGGTCGAGTCCCCACAGTCCGTTCCACTGCAGATGACTTGGTCTACCCAGTGGTTCCTAATCCATTCTCCTTTACCAGTGATGTGACTCCATCATAGAAACATGACCCACAGGCAACTCTACTTCAGGACTGTGTTCATTTCCTAAGGCTGCTGTACCAAATCATCACAAACTGTGTGGCTTAAATGGAAATAGAAATTTACTCTTTCACAGTCTAGAGACTAGAGTATAAAATGAAAGTGTCCACAGGGTTGGTTTCTTCTGGACGCTGCCAGGGAGGATCTGTTCTATTCCTCTCTCTTAGCTTCTGGTTGCTGCTGCAGTTCTTGGCGTTCCTTGGCTTGCAGCCCAACCACCCTAGTCTCTGCCTTGGTCGTCACGTGACCTTCTCTACCGTGTGTCTTCTCTGTTTTCTGTGCATTTACATAATGTTTTTATGAGCATACCAGTCATTAGATTTGGGGCTTATATTAATCAATAATACTGTTTTTAGTTAAAGACAGTAAGAAATTGGCTTTAATTAAAATATTGATATTCTGTTCATCATGGATTGAACATGACACCAGTTAAACTAATTACATCTGCACAGACCCCATTTCTAAAAAGATTGCACTCACAGGGGGCACAATTCAACATATACCAGGGATCTTCTGAAAATTATTACCCACTCCTATGTAGGAGAAGCAGAAGATACAGTCCCTTTTCCTTTTCTAAAGAATATCATGTATGGAAGTGATGCTTGAACTTGCTGCCACCACTTTTCTGTCACTCTAGGGATGAAGCCAACATGTGAAGGAAGATAATTCCAAGAATAACACAGAGAAGAAGAGCTAGTGCTAAAGAGAGGTATTGCATGAAATACATATATTGTATAAGATGGTTTTAGTCAAGATTTCTATTGGTTTTAGCCAATATCATCTTAGGAGACATAATAACACTCAGATTTCTTATTGATCAATCTGATGTGTTGTTATACCTTACGGGAGTATTGAAGCAAAATGGTTTTGGTCGAAAAGGTGTCACAATTATACCTTCTGAAATAGTGTTGCTTCATCTTATAGAAAATACCCAACCAAATGACTGATTCATGGCTTAAAGTTATTTTAATTAATCTAAGAGTTTCTCCACAGGATATTCTATCCAGAGCCCACTTGAGGTTATACTACATGACACTGTGGAGTTTGACCAGCTTGGAGCTCTATTGTCATTAAAACATCCACAGAAGAAACCATAATGTGTGGTCACTTAGACACTTGTAGGCAACCAATTGATCCTAAGTTCTGAAAAGTGAGGGTTTGGTAAGGAGGCTGCCGTAGTGGTCCTTGACAGAGGTGATGAGAGCTGGATATAAGACAATGCACGTGACATTAGAGGAGATGGAATGTATTTTCAGAGGAGGAATGTGAAGTTCTTACAAGTATGACTGGAAATTGGAAATAGACAAAGTAGGCAAAAGAGCCAAATCTGATGCCAAGTGTTTGACTCCCTCAACAAGTCTTTTTTTTACATGCTGTCAAAACCAATCAGGCCTGTTAGTCATGTGAAATTAGTTTGAGGATACTTTGTTTGATGTGATATTTGAGTTCTTTGAATTTTAGTTAAAGACAGTAAGAAATTGGCTTTAATTAAAATATTGATATTCTGTTCATCATGGATTGAACATGACACCAGTTAAACTAATTACATCTGCACAGACCCCATTTCTAAAAAGATTGCACTCACAGGGGGCACAATTCAACATATACCAGGGATCTTCTGAAAATTATTACCCACTCCTATGTAGGAGAAGCAGAAGATACAGTCCCTTTTCCTTTTCTAAAGAATATCATGTATGGAAGTGATGCTTGAACTTGCTGCCACCACTTTTCTGTCACTCTAGGGATGAAGCCAACATGTGAAGGAAGATAATTCCAAGAATAACACAGAGAAGAAGAGCTAGTGCTAAAGAGAGGTATTGCATGAAATACATATATTGTATAAGATGGTTTTAGTCAAGATTTCTATTGGTTTTAGCCAATATCATCTTAGGAGACATAATAACACTCAGATTTCTTATTGATCAATCTGATGTGTTGTTATACCTTACGGGAGTATTGAAGCAAAATGGTTTTGGTCGAAAAGGTGTCACAATTATACCTTCTGAAATAGTGTTGCTTCATCTTATAGAAAATACCCAACCAAATGACTGATTCATGGCTTAAAGTTATTTTAATTAATCTAAGAGTTTCTCCACAGGATATTCTATCCAGAGCCCACTTGAGGTTATACTACATGACACTGTGGAGTTTGACCAGCTTGGAGCTCTATTGTCATTAAAACATCCACAGAAGAAACCATAATGTGTGGTCACTTAGACACTTGTAGGCAACCAATTGATCCTAAGTTCTGAAAAGTGAGGGTTTGGTAAGGAGGCTGCCGTAGTGGTCCTTGACAGAGGTGATGAGAGCTGGATATAAGACAATGCACGTGACATTAGAGGAGATGGAATGTATTTTCAGAGGAGGAATGTGAAGTTCTTACAAGTATGACTGGAAATTGGAAATAGACAAAGTAGGCAAAAGAGCCAAATCTGATGCCAAGTGTTTGACTCCCTCAACAAGTCTTTTTTTTACATGCTGTCAAAACCAATCAGGCCTGTTAGTCATGTGAAATTAGTTTGAGGATACTTTGTTTGATGTGATATTTGAGTTCTTTGATTTGATTTCTCAGATAGTTAAAAAGAAAATCACTTTAATTTTAGCTTTTCTGTTAATTTGTGCAGTGCTGGATCCAGATGGAAAAACAATGGGTCTCCTTTTGTCTCCCATTAATCTATAATATCTTCAAAAATGTGTTGATCATATCTAACAGTTGGGCTTTCTTTATGGCTCAATGATTTGGATATGGTCTGATGGTGATGTGAATTCTTTGGAAGGTTTTCTTAAAATCATCTTGAATAAAATAATTTTTATAGAAACTGTACTGCACAGTGAAATAAGTCACAGTTCAGTCACAGTGATACCAATAATGGTTTACTGTAATGTTTAAGAATCATGCATAATATTAGTTTGTAAGGCAGTATTTCTTTTTGTGAAAATAAAGTGGAAAACATCTTATTTTTAACTCGCCACAAGTTGTTCTAACCTTTACTTTTGCAGTTGAATTAATTTCTGAGAACAGTTAAGAGCAGAAAACACCAAATGCCAGTGAACATAGGTTCAGAGCCATCCTACGCATTTCTCATTCTAGATCTGTGCAAAAACTCAGTAGTGTCCTTCTTCTCTTACATCATCAACATTTTACTTTCCTTTGTCTCTTTTTCATCAGTATATACACAGGTCCTGGTATTGTCCATGTTTATAAAACTTTTCATGCACTTTTGCTTCCTATATCCAATCTCTCTCTTTCTCTCGACATCCATGCTTTTGTTTATTCTATAAATATTAATTCAGTGATACTTTCAAACTGTGGATCTGGAGAAGACTCTTGAGAGTCCCTTGACCAGCAAGGAGCTCAAACCAGTGAGTATTAAAGAAAATTAACCCTGAATGTTCATTGGAAAGACTAATGCTGAAGCTCCAATACTTTGGTCACCTGATGCAAAGTGGTGACTCATTGAAAAAGACCCTGAGGCTAGGAAAGATTGAGGGGAGGAGGAAAAAGGGGTGATAGAGGATGAGATGGTTGAATAACATCATTGGCTCAATGGACATGAGTTTGAGAAGACTCTGGGAAGCCTGACATGCTGTAGTCTATGGGGTCACAAAGAGTCAGACATGATTGAGTGATTGAACAATAACAACTGTGTGACTGGCTTGTCAGTGATGTAGCAGCGGACAGAGCCTGTAGGTTATGATGACTATTCCAGGAATCCCTAGATTTAAGCATACTACTGCTGATCGAAAGGTGCTGTAGATACAGTGGTTCATAAATCAGATACAGATCCCAACTAAGCGAATAATATAGGTAGAATATTTTAATAAATGCTATGGAAAAAGAGAAAAGCAGGGAAAACATGTAGAGAGAAGTCTGGAAGAGGTGTTTGCAATTTTATAATAAATTAGATGCTTAGGGAAGATCTCACTGAGGAATATTATTTGTGCAGAGACCTGAAGGAAAAGAAGGAATAAGTTACAGACATATCTGAAGGGAACAGTTTTTCAAGCAACAAAACCTGCATGCACAATGGCACTGAGGCAAAAAACAATATCTGGCTTATTTGAGGAACATAATGAGGCCAGTATGGCTGAACTGAGTGAGGAAAGTGGGCAGTTGTAGAATTTGAGGTCAGTGATGTAACAGTGGACAGAGCCTGTAGGTTATGATGACTGTTTCAGGAATCCCTAGATTAAAGCATACTATTCCTGATTGAAAGGTTAGTTTTGATTTGAGAAGTGATATTTTAATTAGAATAGTCTTGCTATTCTGTGACTTATAGACTCTAGAGAGATGAGTGTAAGTGGAATGGCCAATTGGAAGTCTATGCTAACTATCCAGAAAAAGAGACAGTGGAGGTTTAGACTAGGGAGATAGCACTGGAGAGGAGGAGGAGTAAATATGAATACATTTTCAAGGGAGGACAAACATACGGTTTCTTGATGGCTTTAGTATGGAGGGTGCAAGGGCCTTTTTACTAAAAAAAAAGGTTGATGTATGCTGGATTTCTGTCTCACCTCTAATCTCTTCCACTTGTTGTATTTTGGGGTTTTGTTTTGTTTCTGGTTTTTTTTTTTTTTTTGAGGGAGGGGGCGCGACATTTCTCCTGAAACTACTATAAAAATCTTGAAAACCATCATGTGTTCCTTAGTCTTGATCTTGCATGGACACACTGTAGCATTTGTCACTGTGCATCCTCCTTCCTTCTTCAAATTCTCTTCTCCCTTTACCTGTGTGGCTCTCAGTTTCTCTTGGAATGCCAGTTTCTGCTGGTCTGATTCCCCCCCCCTTTTTTTTTTTTAGACTGATAAATGAACTTCACTTTTTCAGGTGTTTGCCTTCTTCATAATTTGCTGCTTCTCCCTTACAGTGGTTCATAAATCAGCAGATCCCAACTAAGCGAATAATATAGGTAGAATATTTTAATAAATGCTATGGAAAAAGAGAAAAGCAGGGAAAACATGTAGAGAGAAGTCTGGAAGAGGTGTTTGCAATTTTATAATAAATTAGATGCTTAGGGAAGATCTCACTGAGGAATATTATTTGTGCAGAGACCTGAAGGAAAAGAAGGAATAAGTTACAGACATATCTAAAGGGGAACAGTTTTTCAAGCAACAAAACCTGCATGCACAATGGCACTGAGGCAAAAAACAATATCTGGCTTATTTGAGGAACATAATGAGGCCAGTATGGCTGAACTGAGTGAGGAAAGTGGGCAGTTGTAGAATTTGAGGTCAGTGATGTAACAGTGGACAGAGCCTGTAGGTTATGATGACTGTTTCAGGAATCCCTAGATTAAAGCATACTATTCCTGATTGAAAGGTTAGTTTTGATTTGAGAAGTGATATTTTAATTAGAATAGTCTTGCTATTCTGTGACTTATAGACTCTAGAGAGATGAGTGTAAGTGGAATGGCCAATTGGAAGTCTATGCTAACTATCCAGAAAAAGAGACAGTGGAGGTTTAGACTAGGGAGATAGCACTGGAGAGGAGGAGGAGTAAATATGAATACATTTTCAAGGGAGGACAAACATACGGTTTCTTGATGGCTTTAGTATGGAGGGTGCAAGGGCCTTTTTACTAAAAAAAAAGGTTGATGTATGCTGGATTTCTGTCTCACCTCTAATCTCTTCCACTTGTTGTATTTTGGGGTTTTGTTTTGTTTCTGGTTTTTTTTTTTTTTTTGAGGGAGGGGGCGCGACATTTCTCCTGAAACTACTATAAAAATCTTGAAAACCATCATGTGTTCCTTAGTCTTGATCTTGCATGGACACACTGTAGCATTTGTCACTGTGCATCCTCCTTCCTTCTTCAAATTCTCTTCTCCCTTTACCTGTGTGGCTCTCAGTTTCTCTTGGAATGCCAGTTTCTGCTGGTCTGATTCCCCCCCCCTTTTTTTTTTTTAGACTGATAAATGAACTTCACTTTTTCAGGTGTTTGCTCATATGTCCCTCTTTCAGTGAAGTCTTTGCTGACTAATGTGATATAAAATGGCAAACTCCCTTTTCCCTGAGAACTCTCTAAACCCAAGGTGTTACTAAAGTTACACTTTTCTCTTTCATTTCAAACATCACAAAATCATTCCTTGATGTTAGGAACCGTATATTATAGAAAGATGATACTGGTCTTATATTTGAAATTGTGGGAATTTCTCAGATTTCTATTGTCAATTATTATTGCTCTTGCATGTGTTCATGCTAAGTCACTTTAGTGGTGTCTGACTCTTTGTGACCCTATGGACCGTAGTCCACCAGGCTTCTCCGTCCATGGGGTTCTCCAGGAAAGAATACTAGAGGGTTGCCTTGTGCCCTTCTTCAGGGAATCTTCCCAGTACAGGAATGGAATACGTGTCTTTTAGTCGTCTGCAATGGCAGGCAAGTTCTTGACCACTAGCACTGGCCAAGAAACCCCCATTATTGCTCTTAGACTATTACAATATATATATATATATATATTGCACATATATTATATATTGCACATATAATACACACATATTACATATATATGATATGTGTAATATATCACATATATTATATATGATATTACATATATTAAATATGATAGTATATTATATGTATGTTTATATGGGCTCTTCATAGTGAAGTCCTCAGCTGGAGTCTTTTGACTGAGTTACATTTAATGTTAATGGTCCACGAATAGACAGTAAATATTGAAGCTAAAGATGTCTCAGAAACTAGAGTCATCTATACAGTAAATATTGACTTCTCTTTGCAAGGAGCAGAGCCTACCTTATTGAAGAACTGTTGCTTGAGCAAGGTTACATTTTATGCTTCATAGTTTCAACTTTAATAGCTTTAAAGTTGTTTACTGCACAAGATTATTATTGTCATGTAGAATCTAGTTTGGCAGAATCATTCAGTTACTTGAGACTCAGGCACTACTGCTGGCGCTACAGTGATAGCTATGAGAGCCCCACCTTCAGTTCTGCTATAATTTGGTTGAGGCAACAAAGCTTCAAATCAATGATTACTGAACCCTTACAGGTTCTCTGTTAAGTCGACAGAGGCAGAGGAGGAGTGAGTCCGAGTCTCTCTTGAGGAGATAATGCTTCAGTTGAGACTTGAAGTCAAGGTATTATTTTGATAAGGTAGAAGAAGGGAGCCCAAATTAAGAGAACATCATGCCCAAAGGCATGTAGGCATGAAACAGTATGTCTCATTCATGTTGTAAGAAGCTCAGTATCAAAATCAAGGAGACATTTAATGACTTTTTTATAAGAATGAAGATTTAGATAGTGGCTTGTTCAGTAAACCAAGAAATCTGAATGCAAAGTTAGCATTTCTGTAAAGGGTTCTGAGTAGGGAATTAATGTGATTATATTAATCATGTTTAAAGGTTACACTGAGAACAGTAAGGGGAATGGATTAAAGGTGGCTGGGCTAAGAGAACAGGGTGAATTCTAATGATGTAAGTCATGAAAAATGATGAAGTCTTAAATAACTATGGTAGGCATGTATAGGAGATAGAATTGACTGACCACAGTGACCAGTTGAATGTGGTAAAAGATGGAAATTTCCCATGTTTCAATTTTTTAAAAATTTTGGCCTCTTTTATTATTTATTTATTTATTTATTTTTATCCATCTTTATTCTTTAGCATCGGTGGGGCTCCCATTGCAGGGGCCTCTCTTGTTGCAGAGCACTGGCTCTGGATGCATGAACTCCAGAGTGCTGGCTGGTAATTGAACATACAAGTTTAGCTGTTCCATGGCACCTGGGATCTTCCCACATCAGGAATGGAACTGGTACCCCTTGCACTGCAAGGCAGACTCTGCCCACTGGACCACTAGGGAAGCCCCTGCGTTTCTATTTTAACCTCTGGATGGATGGCATCATTCGTGAGAAAATAAATAAAGAAGAAATAAGAGTTCAAGGTGAGGGCAGTTTCTTTTTACAATATGCTGCCTTTGAAGTTTCATTAAATATCCAGTGAGTTTTTGATAAAAACAAAGTTCTTTGACATGGTCCTCAAGATTGCATGGTTTAGTCCCTCCTTTATCTCACACAATTCTCTCTGGTAGAACAGTGTTAGCCTTCTTTTTGCCTCTTGTCTTCACCATCACATCACATAGTACCTGATCTTCCCTCAGCCTGTATAACCCTTCCTTATCTTCATTGCTTAGTTTTTTCCTACTCATATTTCATAGCTCAGCTTCAGATTGGAGTTCCTTGAGAAAGTCTTCCCTGACTTCCTTTATGAGATCAAATCCATTAAGCTTTCACAGCACTCTGAGACTCTCAAGATTGTGTTCTCTGTGGAAGAAGAGAATACTAGAAGAAAGACAAATGGACACAGCAGATTTCCTTAGAACTTTTATCAAGGAAAAATTATTTTTCATGTTAAAGGTTCACTGAATGAATGAAGATTTAGATAGTGGCTTGTTCAGTAAACCAAGAAATCTGAATGCAAAGTTAGCATTTCTGTAAAGGGTTCTGAGTAGGGAATTAATGTGATTATATTAATCATGTTTAAAGGTTACACTGAGAACAGTAAGGGGAATGGATTAAAGGTGGCTGGGCTAAGAGAACAGGGTGAATTCTAATGATGTAAGTCATGAAAAATGATGAAGTCTTAAATAACTATGGTAGGCATGTATAGGAGATAGAATTGACTGACCACAGTGACCAGTTGAATGTGGTAAAAGATGGAAATTTCCCATGTTTCAATTTTTTAAAAATTTTGGCCTCTTTTATTATTTATTTATTTATTTATTTTTATCCATCTTTATTCTTTAGCATCGGTGGGGCTCCCATTGCAGGGGCCTCTCTTGTTGCAGAGCACTGGCTCTGGATGCATGAACTCCAGAGTGCTGGCTGGTAATTGAACATACAAGTTTAGCTGTTCCATGGCACCTGGGATCTTCCCACATCAGGAATGGAACTGGTACCCCTTGCACTGCAAGGCAGACTCTGCCCACTGGACCACTAGGGAAGCCCCTGCGTTTCTATTTTAACCTCTGGATGGATGGCATCATTCGTGAGAAAATAAATAAAGAAGAAATAAGAGTTCAAGGTGAGGGCAGTTTCTTTTTACAATATGCTGCCTTTGAAGTTTCATTAAATATCCAGTGAGTTTTTGATAAAAACAAAGTTCTTTGACATGGTCCTCAAGATTGCATGGTTTAGTCCCTCCTTTATCTCACACAATTCTCTCTGGTAGAACAGTGTTAGCCTTCTTTTTGCCTCTTGTCTTCACCATCACATCACATAGTACCTGATCTTCCCTCAGCCTGTATAACCCTTCCTTATCTTCATTGCTTAGTTTTTTCCTACTCATATTTCATAGCTCAGCTTCAGATTGGAGTTCCTTGAGAAAGTCTTCCCTGACTTCCTTTATGAGATCAAATCCATTAAGCTTTCACAGCACTCTGAGACTCTCAAGATTGTGTTCTCTGTGGAAGAAGAAAATACTAGAAGAAAGACAAATGGACACAGCAGATTTCCTTAGAACTTTTATCTTGTTCATCAGTGTGTTTCTGGTCTTCTGGATTCCAGGAATCCATGGTCTAACGATGCTACTGGTGATTTTAACAAATTCAAAAGCAGAGCCTGGATCTGAGAAATATCCCAAGGGAAACAATGGTATGATTTGATGCCAGAAAGGATCCAGATATTATGTCTAGATTTGTCTTCTTGGGTGATTATAAGGATGATTGTAATTTTGACAGCAATAGGGGAAAAAAGAGTTCATTTTTTAGGGCTAGGACTGTGCTATGCTCAGTCATGTCTGACTCTTTGCAACCCCACAGACAGTAGCTGGCCAGACTCCTCTGTCTATGGGGTTTTCCAGGCAAGAATACTGGAGTGAGTTGCCGTGTCCTTCTCCAGAGGATGTTCCTGACCCAGAAACTGAACCCACATCTACCTGTGTCTCCCGCCTTATAGGCAGATTCTTTATCACTGAGCCACAGAGGAAGATGGTTACAAATAATTGCTAATATTGAGAGAAAAAGGACTCTATGCTGGTTATGAGACAGATAAATCTTAACCATTGGACTTCTTCATTACAATATAATGAAAGTTTTGTAGGTTGTTGATGATTCCTGTTCTCAGTAAGGTAGATGACTCATAGACACAGAAAGCCTTTTGGTAAAATCAGTATCTGCCTTCTAAACTCTAACCTCTTTTTATCAGACCTATTATAGAAAATATTAGTTGAAATAAGTCATGTTAGGTAACGATTTTGTTTTTCTTTCTCTATTGACAGCATTAATTAACCTATTAGGCAGGTTATTCTGATGCCAGTTATTAGGGTACATTAGGAGTTTTATTGCAGTGAAATGTGCTCAGCAGACATGACCTCTTGCTCTACTTTTCCAAACATCTGTTCTTCAGAGTTTACCCATAATGTCATTACCTAATTAGACTCTAACAGCATGAAAGGTTTTTTGTTAAGTATAAATTGGTTATGCTAAACTCTGACATAGGAAAACTAGAGACTTGACTTAAAGGAAATGCAAGATTGTTTCCAAGTTTAAATCTTTCATTAGCAAGTAGGTAATGCTATTTTTGACCAAGCCTATTTCATTCACGATTAAGATTCTACACACAGTTCATGTTTTTTGGAATTTAATCTACAATTCATTTTGAAAGAGAAAAATTATATAGAAAGGCCATAGTCAGGGCTGTGACCTAGATTCCTTGGGATTCAAAGAGAGACGGGTTCTGCAGGTTTCCAGTGATCTGCTATAGACTCCGTTCTAGTGGCTCTTCATTATTTATGCAAGATGTGATCATGGCTATTTCCAAGGCTTCAAGTTAGCATTTCACTCATGTGTGCCTGCTCAGTCGCTTCAGCCATGTTCAACTCTTTACAGACCCATTGACTGTGGCCCACCAGGCTCCTTTGTCCATGGAATTCAAGCAACTGTAACCCACTGGAGTGGGTTACATTTCATTCATATGTATGGTAATTTTCACTGTTGGGGAAAATTTTGGAGAATTATTTACATAAGCACTCAATGATAAAACAGTCATGATCACACTGACTCTCATTTAATTTATCATTCTGTATTTGGAATAGCATATTTTATAGTCTAGTAAGATGGTTCCCCCTTTTAGGCAGATTCTTTATCACTGAGCCACAGAGGAAGATGGTTACAAATAATTGCTAATATTGAGAGAAAAAGGACTCTATGCTGGTTATGAGACAGATAAATCTTAACCATTGGACTTCTTCATTACAATATAATGAAAGTTTTGTAGGTTGTTGATGATTCCTGTTCTCAGTAAGGTAGATGACTCATAGACACAGAAAGCCTTTTGGTAAAATCAGTATCTGCCTTCTAAACTCTAACCTCTTTTTATCAGACCTATTATAGAAAATATTAGTTGAAATAAGTCATGTTAGGTAACGATTTTGTTTTTCTTTCTCTATTGACAGCATTAATTAACCTATTAGGCAGGTTATTCTGATGCCAGTTATTAGGGTACATTAGGAGTTTTATTGCAGTGAAATGTGCTCAGCAGACATGACCTCTTGCTCTACTTTTCCAAACATCTGTTCTTCAGAGTTTACCCATAATGTCATTACCTAATTAGACTCTAACAGCATGAAAGGTTTTTTGTTAAGTATAAATTGGTTATGCTAAACTCTGACATAGGAAAACTAGAGACTTGACTTAAAGGAAATGCAAGATTGTTTCCAAGTTTAAATCTTTCATTAGCAAGTAGGTAATGCTATTTTTGACCAAGCCTATTTCATTCACGATTAAGATTCTACACACAGTTCATGTTTTTTGGAATTTAATCTACAATTCATTTTTTGAAAGAGAAAAATTATATAGAAAGGCCATAGTCAGGGCTGTGACCTAGATTCCTTGGGATTCAAAGAGAGACGGGTTCTGCAGGTTTCCAGTGATCTGCTATAGACTCCGTTCTAGTGGCTCTTCATTATTTATGCAAGATGTGATCATGGCTATTTCCAAGGCTTCAAGTTAGCATTTCACTCATGTGTGCCTGCTCAGTCGCTTCAGCCATGTTCAACTCTTTACAGACCCATTGACTGTGGCCCACCAGGCTCCTTTGTCCATGGAATTCAAGCAACTGTAACCCACTGGAGTGGGTTACATTTCATTCATATGTATGGTAATTTTCACTGTTGGGGAAAATTTTGGAGAATTATTTACATAAGCACTCAATGATAAAACAGTCATGATCACACTGACTCTCATTTAATTTATCATTCTGTATTTGGAATAGCATATTTTATAGTTCTTTAGTAAAGTGACATAGTATTTAAAATTCATTACTGATTGGTGGCAAATATGATTGAGTTACAATAGAAAATGATCCCAAATGAATATAACTTCACAGTCTGATTACCAAATACACATTCATTTATTCAGTAGGTACCTGTCAGCACCTATTAGACAAGGTTTGACTAGCTTTTCTTCCAAGGAGCAAGTGTCTCTTAATTTCATGGCTATAGTCACCATCTGCAGTGACAACCTAGACTGTGTATTAAGAAGCAGAGACATTACTTTCCTGACAATGGTCTGTATGGTCAAAGCTATGGTTTTCTCCAGTAGTCATGGATGTATGTGAGAGCCATAAAAAAGGCTGAGAACCGAAGAACTGATGTCTTCAAACTGTAGTGCTGGAGAAGCCTCTTGAGAGTCTCTTGTACTGTGAGGAGATCAAACCAGCCAATCCTAAAGGAGGTCAACCCTGAGTATTTATTGGAAGGACCAATGCTGAAGCTGACGCTCCAATACTTTGGCCACCTGATGTGAAGAGAAGACTCACTGGAAAAGACCACGATGCTGGGAAAGATTGAAGGCAGGAGGAGAAGGGTATGACAGAGGACAAGGTGGCTGGTTGGCATCATCAACTCAATCGACATGAATTTGAGCAACTTCTGGGAGATGGTGAAGGACAAAGAAGCCTGGCATGCTGCAGTTCATAGGCTACAAAGAGTTGGACGCCGCTGAGCAACTGAACAATGAAATAGTTTACCTTAACAATAAGTTTAGTTTTTTTAACCCTACTGTCTAGGGATTGCTAGAAAAATTGATCTCAGTAATATTTGTCTAAACTATTTCCAGCTTTCATTTAGAAGAAGTGAGCAAGGTAAAAGAATAGCAAGGTTATTCAGAGGTCTCAACAGTAAAGTGTCTCATAAAAGGATTCTTTTCTACACACGTTCTTACTCATTGCACATTGCACATTGCACACAGATGATTCTAATCACAGCTCCTCAAATCACCCGATACCTCAATTACCTTGGCTTCAATGAGCACATTCCAAACTGCAGAGCACCCATATACATACTCTGATAATAGGCTGCCAATTAAGTTATCTTTCTCTGGAAAGTTATTATGGCAGTTCAGTGAATATAATATCATTAGCACCCTTGTATCATCATAGCTTGGACAGTTGCTGGCACTGCATGAATATAACTGCTAAGCTGTTGAAGTAGTTGTTCAACCACAATAGCCTTGAAATTGCACATAGAAAAACCCCTGGTAGCTGTGTGTTCCTTTTAACATGTGTGAAGCAAGCATGTAAGTGTGGGTGTGTACATTTATGCATATGCATACAAGCAAGTCTTTTGTATAAATATTTAGATGGAAAAATCATCATATACAAGGAAGTCACAAATACCTAGATATAAGATAGATAAATTATTAGTAAAAATTGCTGTAAAACTCATGCAACTTTGCCATCAATAAAAACAGATGTCGGTTGCAGCTATGATCAGTATATATGTAACACTGAACACTCTCAGACTGAATTATGTCTTGTAAAATTACTCTGCAGATATGTTGTGTTCACAAGGTGTCTGAGGGTAAAATTTACACTTTAATTTTAAACTCTAAGAAAATTATAACAGAATATTTGAGAATTGCCAAATTCATGCTCTATGAATTAGATGAGGCACATTTTCTAGAAACTTCAGTGGAAGTTTACACAAAAATTATGAACATTATTTATGAGATTGCAGTATAAATTGGAATTACTCTTATTAACTAAAGTTATTCTTATTGAAGGTGGTGGAAGGCATCAGGAGAATAATGTGCTTTTCTGGACACTATTTCTCCTTAGATTGGTGATAAAGAGACTGATAACAGGACTTATTCCGATCGGGTCAGAATCTTATTTTTA
This sequence comes from Tragulus kanchil, assembly GCA_022376925.1. NCBI lineage: Eukaryota > Metazoa > Chordata > Mammalia > Artiodactyla > Tragulidae > Tragulus > Tragulus kanchil. The sequence goes on along the minus strand of JAIOJX010000025.1, from coordinate 150,635,530 downwards.
CCAGTTACTTATACTTGGCAAATTCTTTGACACTCTGAGCATTAATATCTTCATTTATAAAATAACCATTAAGTAAGGACTTGCCCCATAGGTTTATTTTGAGGGTTAAATAATGCAGTATATTTAAAATATTGAGCATACTGTTCTGAAAATGGCAACTACTTAACATATAACTTTTATTTCTATAACTACATTTTTAATTATGTAAACTGTTTCAAGTTCCACTGACTCTTTTAGTGCCTCTTATATAGAAGTGGCCTGTGCTGATTTGTTGCAGTTTAGATGAGAACCATTACTACAGTTTGATCTTTACTTTTACATTTGCTCAGCGTTTCCCTTTAAGGGAAGTATTTATCACTTGTATTAAGGAGAAAGGCTTCCCACAAAATGGCTGCCCTTTCACTATTTTGTTTTGTTTGTGAATTCTTTTTTAGGCTTCAACTCTGTTATTTAAAGTAAACTACCTGGTTACTGGCATATTTGTTCAGTTCTCTGCTGTGTTACAACCAAATAAAGCGTACTGAATATAACCCTAGGAGGGACTGAGTAGCTTCTAGTTGAGGTTTCCATGTTAAAAACAAACAAACAAACAAAAAACCCTTCCATTTTCTCCCATAACACTTCCAGATTAAATCATAATGTCACTGTCTTGGTTGCATCAATTCAGTGTATCCTTGTATCTTAAAGATAATGCGTGATATGAATCATTAACCATTTCATTTCCAATGTTGTGCAGACTTTTCAACTTTACTACCATTTGTATCTTTTGTAATAATAAGATATTTTAAAAGTTTCCAACCACAAGAAAAAAACTGTACAATGAAAGAGAACATTTAAGATAAAAACAATTCTAAAAATTAACACAAATTCTTAAAAGCTGAGACTGATTTTGTACCATTTATATCCTTGAACCATACTCCAACTATTTAAGTATTACATTTTGGCACACTCTATGAGCCCTACTTAAGGTAAAGAGCTTTTTAAAAATATTAGACTGAGTGTATTTAGACACAGTCTAATAATGTAGGAGTACATTATTGTCAAATCTTTCATAAAATAAATGTCTTTACCATATGCCCTAAAGTGCAGCACAGTCCCACAGAAATTCTTTTTCTTCTGAACTACAGAGCAACACACTGCAGTGCTAGACTGTGATATCCTTATCTGTAGGAGATCATTCTTCGTGATTCATTCTGATCTCTGCAGTATATTTAAAATATTGAGCATACTGTTCTGAAAATGGCAACTACTTAACATATAACTTTTATTTCTATAACTACATTTTTAATTATGTAAACTGTTTCAAGTTCCACTGACTCTTTTAGTGCCTCTTATATAGAAGTGGCCTGTGCTGATTTGTTGCAGTTTAGATGAGAACCATTACTACAGTTTGATCTTTACTTTTACATTTGCTCAGCGTTTCCCTTTAAGGGAAGTATTTATCACTTGTATTAAGGAGAAAGGCTTCCCACAAAATGGCTGCCCTTTCACTATTTTGTTTTGTTTGTGAATTCTTTTTTAGGCTTCAACTCTGTTATTTAAAGTAAACTACCTGGTTACTGGCATATTTGTTCAGTTCTCTGCTGTGTTACAACCAAATAAAGCGTACTGAATATAACCCTAGGAGGGACTGAGTAGCTTCTAGTTGAGGTTTCCATGTTAAAAACAAACAAACAAACAAAAAACCCTTCCATTTTCTCCCATAACACTTCCAGATTAAATCATAATGTCACTGTCTTGGTTGCATCAATTCAGTGTATCCTTGTATCTTAAAGATAATGCGTGATATGAATCATTAACCATTTCATTTCCAATGTTGTGCAGACTTTTCAACTTTACTACCATTTGTATCTTTTGTAATAATAAGATATTTTAAAAGTTTCCAACCACAAGAAAAAAACTGTACAATGAAAGAGAACATTTAAGATAAAAACAATTCTAAAAATTAACACAAATTCTTAAAAGCTGAGACTGATTTTGTACCATTTATATCCTTGAACCATACTCCAACTATTTAAGTATTACATTTTGGCACACTCTATGAGCCCTACTTAAGGTAAAGAGCTTTTTAAAAATATTAGACTGAGTGTATTTAGACACAGTCTAATAATGTAGGAGTACATTATTGTCAAATCTTTCATAAAATAAATGTCTTTACCATATGCCCTAAAGTGCAGCACAGTCCCACAGAAATTCTTTTTCTTCTGAACTACAGAGCAACACACTGCAGTGCTAGACTGTGATATCCTTATCTGTAGGAGATCATTCTCCCTGCTGTGATTAAAGACACTTCTGATTAAGAGGCCATCATGCCAGTCATCATGGTTGAACCTAGAATATGCTTAGGAAAACAATGACTGGTGCATGGGTTTCTGCAGAACTATTAATATCATATGAGAAGAATGGTGTGCAATTCATTACTCTGTGAAAAGAGCATCTTGCACAAGGCTCTATATGTGGAAATCAACTGCCTGCCTGAGAAATCAGGGAAAATGGTGTGGTGGGGAATCAGAAGCTGTTTCCTCGTCAGACTGAGCTTTTGTGCCTTGCATTTGAGAACTCTTGAAATGGAAGTCATGCAGGATATGGAGAGACAAGAACAAAAATACAGATCCCATTGGGCAGTTCTTTTTTTATAACCATTTCATCAGTAATAGTTCAGGGCTCTGTTCCTTTCAGTGTTCAGCAATCTAAATGTTCCAGGGCATGGCAATACTCTTCATGGGACTACTGAGAAACTTACTTTACCTAATCTTGATTTATGCCCCTTTATTTGTAAAGGACTAGCCTTCACTCTGCTGAATCCCCTCATGCTTTCTTCGGTGCTCATGCATGAAAGTCTGAACTCTAGCTAAATTCCCCCTGTGGCCATACAGTATATTGAATGGCTGAGTATTATTATTTTAAAAATAGTGGAATATCAAAATAATAGGGAAGCAAGGTAGAATCTTTTTCTGAAAACAGTATTAAATGTTGATAGCAAAGGGAATGATAGTTTTTTTAAAAATTTAATTTATTATTTATTTATTGGTGGAAGGGGAACGGGTTATGGAGGGAGGGGGACGGGCGGGCCACCTCTGTTGGTCTTTCATTTGTCTATTTTCATCCATCTTTGTTCTTTGGCTCCTGTGGGCCACCCATCGCGGCGGCCTCTGTTGTTGCAGAGCACCGGCTCTGGGCGCATGTGCTCCAGAGCTCCAGCTCGGTAATTGGACACATGGGTCCAGCTGCTCCAGGGCACGTGGGATCTTCCCAGGCCAGGGATCGAACCGCGCTTACACTGCAAGGTGGTGTCCTTACCCACTGGACCACCAGAAGCCCAATTTTTAGCTCCAGTACTGGTTTTGAAAATCATTCTCCCTGCTGTGATTAAAGACACTTCTGATTAAGAGGCCATCATGCCAGTCATCATGGTTGAACCTAGAATATGCTTAGGAAAACAATGACTGGTGCATGGGTTTCTGCAGAACTATTAATATCATATGAGAAGAATGGTGTGCAATTCATTACTCTGTGAAAAGAGCATCTTGCACAAGGCTCTATATGTGGAAATCAACTGCCTGCCTGAGAAATCAGGGAAAATGGTGTGGTGGGGAATCAGAAGCTGTTTCCTCGTCAGACTGAGCTTTTGTGCCTTGCATTTGAGAACTCTTGAAATGGAAGTCATGCAGGATATGGAGAGACAAGAACAAAAATACAGATCCCATTGGGCAGTTCTTTTTATAACCATTTCATCAGTAATAGTTCAGGGCTCTGTTCCTTTCAGTGTTCAGCAATCTAAATGTTCCAGGGCATGGCAATACTCTTCATGGGACTACTGAGAAACTTACTTTACCTAATCTTGATTTATGCCCCTTTATTTGTAAAGGACTAGCCTTCACTCTGCTGAATCCCCTCATGCTTTCTTCGGTGCTCATGCATGAAAGTCTGAACTCTAGCTAAATTCCCCCTGTGGCCATACAGTATATTGAATGGCTGAGTATTATTATTTTAAAAATAGTGGAATATCAAAATAATAGGGAAGCAAGGTAGAATCTTTTTCTGAAAACAGTATTAAATGTTGATAGCAAAGGGAATGATAGTTTTTTTAAAAATTTAATTTATTATTTATTTATTGGTGGAAGGGGAACGGGTTATGGAGGGAGGGGGACGGGCGGGCCACCTCTGTTGGTCTTTCATTTGTCTATTTTCATCCATCTTTGTTCTTTGGCTCCTGTGGGCCACCCATCGCGGCGGCCTCTGTTGTTGCAGAGCACCGGCTCTGGGCGCATGTGCTCCAGAGCTCCAGCTCGGTAATTGGACACATGGGTCCAGCTGCTCCAGGGCACGTGGGATCTTCCCAGGCCAGGGATCGAACCGGCGCCCCTTACACTGCAAGGTGGTGTCCTTACCCACTGGACCACCAGGGAAGCCCAATAGTTATTTTTTGAAGTCAGTTCAATTTCAGAGGACTGCTGTTTATGTTTGAATTATGTTTTCAGATGATATGGACCAGTGATGTTGGGATTCATTCCATCTTGAAAGATGAAGGTGAAGTATTGGAAGCCACTAAAAAGCACAGGGATCAAGTGTGGGAGAAAGGCCAAATGCAGGCTTTGTAACTAGATCATTAAAAAGTATTAAGCTGAACTTTTCCTTGAAAGGATTCCTAAGGGTCAGAACTCAGCAAGGAGGCCCAAGATTCTGATAGGAACTTACTGTGCAATCTTGAGGAAGAAAGGCAGTGCAGTAAGTATTGAATGAGTCCTTGGATAGAGGCCTTTATACCATGTATTATTTGGAGTTCCAAAAGGGAAAAAATTCTGGCTTTGAACATCTTCCTATCTAATTATAAAGAGTTAAACAAAAAGGAATTAGAAAGAGGGCCTGAGTCACGATCCTGTCCAAGTGTACACACCCATTTAAATCCCGCACATCAGGTTGCATAGGCAGTGGCCTATCTCTGACAGAAATCTTGTAGTCACATCATATCAGTCCTGAAGTTTTCTTGATTCTATTCCTTCAATAGTTTTAAAATTCATTTCTACTTCTCTCTAGTTTTGCTGAGGTTCTTTTAGACAAAAGTGCCAGCATTGCTCACCGGGATCATTGTAATAATCTCCTCACTCCTGGCAGCTAGCAGCCCTCCATCCAACCCCTTCTGAACACTGTAGCTGGGGGGAGAGATTTTTTAAAATGTTATTGAAATGTAGTTGATATATAATGTGTTAGTTTCAGACATACAGCAAAGTGATTCATTCATACATATTTATGTACACACATACACTTAAAAAAAAAATCTGTTCCGTTACAGGTTATTACAAGGTATTGAATACAGTTCCCTGGGCTATAAGTGGGTCCTTGTTAGTTATCTGTTTTATATATAGCAGTGTGTATTTTTTGGAGGAACTTTACTAAAATGCACGTTTAATCATGTTGTTTCCCCCTTGGATCCTTTCCTATTTCTCTGTGGCTCTCAGAATGAAATTCAGTATCTTCATGTACCAAACCAACTCCTCTATTTTTGAGCTCTGCTTACCTCTGAGATTCATCTTTCCGAGTCTATGGTTCACATTCACTGGTCCATGTGCCACTATGTTTTCACTTCATGGCCTTTTGGTGGGAGTACCTTCTCCCTCCTTTGCTTCAAATCTTCCTTTAGTTTGCAAAAGGAGTGATTCTTCCTCTGGGCAATATTTTCCAGTCCCTCAAGACTGTGTTTCCCTCCTGAGTGTTCTGATAGCAGCCTGTGCTTATACCTTTTGAAGCGTACAACTACCTATATGGCCCGTGACCTCACCTGCTTTTCTCATTAGACTGTAAAATTCTTGACAGGATCTATGTCTTGTCAATGATTATATCCTCCTCTATGTTAGAGATTATTTGTTCAAAGAATAAATTGAAATAATAAATGAATCAATTTTTGAATCAACCTATTCTGTGTGGTTGATAGTCAGTCAACAGACATTCTGGGCCAACGCACAAGGTGTAAACCAAATTGAAATGGTCCATGCTTTCATGGGTCTGTGAAGAAGAAAAGAAAGACAAGAGTACAGAGTATTGAAGAAAAAGAGAGGTGCTGAATGGGGGAAGGCCTCCAGGAAGTGTAGAGAATAAGGGTATATTCTTAGGAAAATTCCCCATATGTGTCTGAAGCAACAAGGCACAGCTGTAGCAGTATCTTTCCTTCTTAAGAGACTAAATAAGACTAATCTGCAACTATCATAATTTTATAATATTACACATATTGCTACAACCTATGGACATTTACACTGAAAAGGAAAAGACATCTGTACTGTTCTCTACTCTTCTTAAAGCCAGTTTGTCTAAAACTCATATTGTTTTTTGAAAAAAGTTTTATTGGAGTATCGTTGCTTTACTGTGTTAGTTTCTACTGTACAGTAAAGTGAATCAGCGATTCACATACCTGTATCTCCTCTTTTTTGGATTTCTTCCCCATTTAGATCACCACAGAGCACTGAGTTGGGTTCCCTCTGCTCTGCAGTGGGTTCCCATTAGTCTGTTTTCTGCATAGCAGTGTGTGTATGTCAGTCCCAGCCTTCCAGTTCTTTCCACCTGTATTCACTGTCCCCTTTGATATCTGTATGTTCTCTATGTCTGTGTCTCTACTTCTGCTTTGTAAATAAGATCATCTGTACCAATATTTTCAGATTCCACATATTTGTGCTAATGGGTATTTGTTTTTCTCTTTCTGACTTAAGCTCACTCTGTATGACAGTCCCTAGGTCCATTCATGTCTCTACAAGTGACCCAATTAAAACCGTATGAAATCCTGCTTACTTGCCATTTATGATATGTGCAATTTGAAAGAAACTTGTTCCTCTGAATCTAAAGTAGGACCAAAACCCTTTTAAATTGGATTTCAACTTTGGCTCGTAATTTCTGTTCCAAGGACAGTGATAATGTGGTCACAGTACCCCTTGACCTTTTTTTAGAAGTATTGTCTTGTACTTTTGACTTAGAACCTGTACTCCCTAAGGCACCAACTGTGGGACATTTATTCCCTATGTTAGAGATTATTTGTTCAAAGAATAAATTGAAATAATAAATGAATCAATTTTTGAATCAACCTATTCTGTGTGGTTGATAGTCAGTCAACAGACATTCTGGGCCAACGCACAAGGTGTAAACCAAATTGAAATGGTCCATGCTTTCATGGGTCTGTGAAGAAGAAAAGAAAGACAAGAGTACAGAGTATTGAAGAAAAAGAGAGGTGCTGAATGGGGGAAGGCCTCCAGGAAGTGTAGAGAATAAGGGTATATTCTTAGGAAAATTCCCCATATGTGTCTGAAGCAACAAGGCACAGCTGTAGCAGTATCTTTCCTTCTTAAGAGACTAAATAAGACTAATCTGCAACTATCATAATTTTATAATATTACACATATTGCTACAACCTATGGACATTTACACTGAAAAGGAAAAGACATCTGTACTGTTCTCTACTCTTCTTAAAGCCAGTTTGTCTAAAACTCATATTGTTTTTTGAAAAAAGTTTTATTGGAGTATCGTTGCTTTACTGTGTTAGTTTCTACTGTACAGTAAAGTGAATCAGCGATTCACATACCTGTATCTCCTCTTTTTTGGATTTCTTCCCCATTTAGATCACCACAGAGCACTGATTTGGGGTTCCCTCTGCTCTGCAGTGGGTTCCCATTAGTCTGTTTTCTGCATAGCAGTGTGTGTATGTCAGTCCCAGCCTTCCAGTTCTTTCCACCTGTATTCACTGTCCCCTTTGATATCTGTATGTTCTCTATGTCTGTGTCTCTACTTCTGCTTTGTAAATAAGATCATCTGTACCAATATTTTCAGATTCCACATATTTGTGCTAATGGGTATTTGTTTTTCTCTTTCTGACTTAAGCTCACTCTGTATGACAGTCCCTAGGTCCATTCATGTCTCTACAAGTGACCCAATTAAAACCGTATGAAATCCTGCTTACTTGCCATTTATGATATGTGCAATTTGAAAGAAACTTGTTCCTCTGAATCTAAAGTAGGACCAAAACCCTTTTAAATTGGATTTCAACTTTGGCTCGTAATTTCTGTTCCAAGGACAGTGATAATGTGGTCACAGTACCCCTTGACCTTTTTTTAGAAGTATTGTCTTGTACTTTTCAGGACCTTAAGAACCCCTCTGTGACTCACCCTAGGCACCAGTGAATGACACCAACTGTGGGAACATTTGAAACTGGGTAATTGAGGTTCTCAACTTTCAGACAGGAGGCTATAAGCAGCATAAGTACTATTGGATTTGATATTACATAATGGGAATAAGGGCCTAGGAAATCAGAGTAATCCTTATCTTTAGCTGTTCTGGAATTTCCAGCTCATTGAAACAAAAGTAATTTCTAGGGCTTCCTTGGTGGTCCAGTGGGTAAGGAGTCTGCCTTGCACTACAAGGGGCACCAGCTCGATCCCTGGCCTGGGAAGGTTCCACATGCCGTGGAACGCCTGGACCGGTGTGTCCAATTATGAGCCAGTGCTCTGGAGCACACGTGCTCAGAGCTGGTGCTCTGTGGTGAGAGAGGCCACTGCAATGGGAGGCCCACTCAGGCCAAAGAATAAAAGAAGGATGAAAAATAAATTAAAAAAAAAAAAAACACCCGGTAAAAGAGGCCAAAATTTAAAAAAAAATTGGTATATTTTCTTAGAAAGATGAAGTATCATGGTATGCTACAGGTTAAGAACCTATGGCCTGGATCAGGCTGCTGGGATATGTAGCTCAGCTCCCCAGTTCCTAGCCATGAACCCTCCATTGAATTTTATGTTGGCGACAGAGTCCTTATCTGTAAAATAGTGCAATAATGGTATCTATTTCTTTAGGTTATTTTAAAGATGAATTGATAAATATGTACAAAATGTTTAGAACAGAGGCTGCTGAACAGCAATATCCAATAAATGTTGCGTGTCATTATCATGCTTATGGCTGCTATTGTTGCTGTTGTTATTTGTATTATTTCCCAAATTGGCAGTCCTACCATAAAGGCATCAGGAAAGGCTTTTCTGAGGAAATGAGGTTTAAGTGACAAAAGGAGGGTATCAAGGCTAGCTTACAAGTGACCCAATTATAACCGTATGCAATCCTGCTTACGTGCCATTTATGATATGTGCAATTTGAAAGAAACTTGTTCCTCTGAATCTAAAGTAGGACCAAAACCCTTTTAAATTGGATTTCAACTTTGGCTCGTAATTTCTGTTCCAAGGACAGTGATAATGTGGTCACAGTACCCCTTGACCTTTTTTTAGAAGTATTGTCTTGTACTTTTCAGGACCTTAAGAACCCCTCTGTGACTCACCCTAGGCACCAGTGAATGACACCAACTGTGGGAACATTTGAAACTGGGTAATTGAGGTTCTCAACTTTCAGACAGGAGGCTATAAGCAGCATAAGTACTATTGGATTTGATATTACATAATGGGAATAAGGGCCTAGGAAATCAGAGTAATCCTTATCTTTAGCTGTTCTGGAATTTCCAGCTCATTGAAACAAAAGTAATTTCTAGGGCTTCCTTGGTGGTCCAGTGGGTAAGGAGTCTGCCTTGCACTACAAGGGGCACCAGCTCGATCCCTGGCCTGGGAAGGTTCCACATGCCGTGGAACGCCTGGACCGGTGTGTCCAATTATGAGCCAGTGCTCTGGAGCACACGTGCTCAGAGCTGGTGCTCTGTGGTGAGAGAGGCCACTGCAATGGGAGGCCCACTCAGGCCAAAGAATAAAAGAAGGATGAAAAATAAATTAAAAAAAAACACCCGGTAAAAGAGGCCAAAATTTAAAAAAAAATTGGTATATTTTCTTAGAAAGATGAAGTATCATGGTATGCTACAGGTTAAGAACCTATGGCCTGGATCAGGCTGCTGGGATATGTAGCTCAGCTCCCCAGTTCCTAGCCATGAACCCTCCATTGAATTTTATGTTGGCGACAGAGTCCTTATCTGTAAAATAGTGCAATAATGGTATCTATTTCTTTAGGTTATTTTAAAGATGAATTGATAAATATGTACAAAATGTTTAGAACAGAGGCTGCTGAACAGCAATATCCAATAAATGTTGCGTGTCATTATCATGCTTATGGCTGCTATTGTTGCTGTTGTTATTTGTATTATTTCCCAAATTGGCAGTCCTACCATAAAGGCATCAGGAAAGGCTTTTCTGAGGAAATGAGGTTTAAGTGACAAAAGGAGGGAAAAACCTTATCAGACAGAGCTCAGAGCAGATGGGAAAACCTAGGGATAACAGAAGCCATGGTGTGCTCAAGAAATGGAAAGAAACTCCGTCTAACTGGCATGTCTGGAGTAAGGAAGAAATTAGTGGGGAGGTAAGAGCAAAGGAGGAATTAGAAGCCAGATCTGTTATGGTATTGGAGATCATGGTCAAGATTTGTCCTTTGTTCCAAAATTAGTGGGCAGCTCTGAAAGGGTTTTTTTCCCCATGTGTACAGCTTTATATTTTGACTTCTGTATACACTACAGTGTGCTCTCCCCAAAAGTTGTTTCTATCCATCACCATACAGTTGACCCCCTTTACCCATTTTCCCCAACTCCTTGTACCAATGCTCTGTATCTGTGTGTTCCTTTTTGTATAGTTTGTTCATTTGTTTGTTTTTTTATATTCCACACATGAGTGAAATCATACAGCATTTGTATTTCTCCATCTAACTTATTTCACTCAGCTTAATACTGTCAAGGACCATTTGTATTGCTGTGAATGGCAAAACCTTATCTTTTTATGACTGAGTAGCATCTCTAGTAGTAATAGTAAAGCCTACTATGGTATCTATATACTTATATCTATAGGGACAGGTTTTAAGTGTTGGTAAGTAACAGAATGGCTAGAGATTGTGTAGTACCTGTAGTAGATAGATGAATCCTGTCCCATAGATAAAAGGTGAGGGATACTGTGTAGATAGAATGGATAGGAATCTAAAATGTGAATTAGTGATATGTGCATTGTAGTACATCTTGACACTTGAGGCTAGGAGTTTTGTTTGAATTATAGAGCCAATGTAGAGCCACTTAAGCTGTCTGAGAAGCAAGCAACATAAAGAGATGTACAAAAAATCTATTGATGAACCCACTTAGAGAAAGTTGCACCTGTTGATGGTGTTGAATCCAAGTCAGTTCTAAATACAGCACACCCGACTGAAAGGGAAGAGGGGAGCTGGTTACCTTGAGAAACTTCAACTTTTTTTTTATTGCTTAAGTTTTAAGATATGGAGAAACATCTTATGTGTTGTGTAACTTTGGGACTCTTGTTTGGAATTTTTCATTTCAACTATTATAAATTTAATTTCACTAACAATTTCACTTATTTATTTTTAAAGATTTGTTTGTTTGTTTATTTATTTTTGGCTGTTGTGGGGTGTTTATTGCTGTACTCAGACTTTCTCTAGTTGAGGCAAGCAGGGGATTGCTATTCTTCGTTGTTGTGTGTGGGCTTCTTACTGTAGTGACTTCTCTTGCTGCAGAACACAGACTCTGGGTACTTGGGCTTTAGTAGCAGTGGCTCACAGGCTCTAGAGTACTGGCTCAGTACTTGAGACACACCAGCTTAGTTGCTCCGTGGTGTGTGGAATCTTCCCAGACAAGGGATCGAACAGGTGTCCCCTGCATTGCAAGACAGATTCTTAACCACTGGACCACCAGGGAAACCCCACAATTTCACTTCTTAATAGCTAACTTGCTTTAGATATCTGACAGTTGGAGCTTAAATGAAAAATCTAGAGGCTACTTTTTTTTTTTAGTTTATAAATAATTTTAATAGAAAACATGATCACCATTCAAGTAATTCACTTCATCTAACCTCCAGAATACACTCAGATGTGCATGTGGAAACCTCAGAGCAAGCAGGCTTTTCCCACCTTCAATATGGGATCTGCTGAAGCTGAGGATTCCCAAAGTCCATTTGTAGTCACCATGTTGGCTTGGCTTTTTTTTTTTTTTCCCTGTGTCTGTATCCCCACACAAACTCTTCCTGTGAAACTTACCTTCATCCTCTTCAAACTGGAAGTCAGCAAGACTATATGAGGAAGATTTTGTAATCCTTGGGGACTGAGGCTGTGTAGGGCCAGTGTGTCTGTCAAGGCTCAAAGGAGAATAGAATGTGTACCAACCAGCCCACCTCCTCAGGCTGGCCTTGCACCCTCCACTTCGCTGCTGCCCCTGTGCCAGCCTCCACGTGCCTTGTGCCTTTGTGGGGCCTGGTCTCTGTGCATTTGCTCCAATTTCTGATCCTGTTTATCAATTACCTCTTCATTTATTGTAATGATGTACGTGTCTATCCCTCTACCACACAGCTAGGTTGTAGCTATAAGTCTCAAAATGGGATAGACTGATTCTTCCCACTTTCTTCTTCAAAGTTTTATTTTAGTTTCTTTACTTTTCTGTATAGTTTTTGGAATAACCTTGTCTATACGTATAGAAAGCCTTGCTGGGATTTTGATAGGAACTGCTTTAAAGCTATATGTCAATAATCAACTGACACACAACTATCTTCCAATTACAGAAATCCTCACTGAAGGCAGAGCTGCTCTTCAGGCACGACAAGAACCTGTATAGGATATGAATAATTTTTCTCCTTAGCTGTTTTATAAGAATTGGTATTCTAGAATAGTCTCCAAGTTTAAATGGAAAGAAATAGGTAAGGAGAAAATGGAATTTTCTCTTTAGTTTGCCAGGTTCTCAGAGCTTATCTCAGTTCTGAAATGTCTACCTTAGTGCCAATTTGTCAGATTCTCCCAGCTCCCAATCCAGTGTTGACAGGGACAACACATTTGAAGGATAAAGGATTAATGTTTGCAAAAGGAGGCCTTGAAAAGACAGTGCTTCTTAGATTTTTTTCCACAAGAACAACCTAATTACGTCTCTCATTTAATTGTCTGTAATTCTAAATGTAAATTGGAAGGAGCTAGTAGATTTTATAAGGCAGTGTCCTTGAAAACATGATCACCATTCAAGTAATTCACTTCATCTAACCTCCAGAATACTCAGATGTGCATGTGGAAACCTCAGAGCAAGCAGGCTTTTCCCACCTTCAATATGGGATCTGCTGAAGCTGAGGATTCCCAAAGTCCATTTGTAGTCACCATGTTGGCTTGGCTTTTTTTTTTTTCCCTGTGTCTGTATCCCCACACAAACTCTTCCTGTGAAACTTACCTTCATCCTCTTCAAACTGGAAGTCAGCAAGACTATATGAGGAAGATTTTGTAATCCTTGGGGACTGAGGCTGTGTAGGGCCAGTGTGTCTGTCAAGGCTCAAAGGAGAATAGAATGTGTACCAACCAGCCCACCTCCTCAGGCTGGCCTTGCACCCTCCACTTCGCTGCTGCCCCTGTGCCAGCCTCCACGTGCCTTGTGCCTTTGTGGGGCCTGGTCTCTGTGCATTTGCTCCAATTTCTGATCCTGTTTATCAATTACCTCTTCATTTATTGTAATGATGTACGTGTCTATCCCTCTACCACACAGCTAGGTTGTAGCTATAAGTCTCAAAATGGGATAGACTGATTCTTCCCACTTTCTTCTTCAAAGTTTTATTTTAGTTTCTTTACTTTTCTGTATAGTTTTTGGAATAACCTTGTCTATACGTATAGAAAGCCTTGCTGGGATTTTGATAGGAACTGCTTTAAAGCTATATGTCAATAATCAACTGACACACAACTATCTTCCAATTACAGAAATCCTCACTGAAGGCAGAGCTGCTCTTCAGGCACGACAAGAACCTGTATAGGATATGAATAATTTTTCTCCTTAGCTGTTTTATAAGAATTGGTATTCTAGAATAGTCTCCAAGTTTAAATGGAAAGAAATAGGTAAGGAGAAAATGGAATTTTCTCTTTAGTTTGCCAGGTTCTCAGAGCTTATCTCAGTTCTGAAATGTCTACCTTAGTGCCAATTTGTCAGATTCTCCCAGCTCCCAATCCAGTGTTGACAGGGACAACACATTTGAAGGATAAAGGATTAATGTTTGCAAAAGGAGGCCTTGAAAAGACAGTGCTTCTTAGATTTTTTTCCACAAGAACAACCTAATTACGTCTCTCATTTAATTGTCTGTAATTCTAAATGTAAATTGGAAGGAGCTAGTAGATTTTATAAGGCAGTGTCCTTGTTTCACTGATATAATGATGAACCACACTGAAATAATGGGAGGTTCCACTTCATTACACCACTGTTTGCCATTTCTAGTATTCTGCAGAAAATATATGATGCATATATCATTTGAAAGAAGAATTCATGCATCCTTATCTGACTTCCAAAGACCCTTTGAAGCAACTGTGTAGTGGTCTTACTCACGAGTCCATTAAATGAGTTTTAACTTTAATGGAAATCAATGAAGTTTTGATATTTTATTAGCTATTTAATATTGTTAAGTAAAAAATGTTTTTTTTTATTAATCACTAATTATTTGTGTTTAGTATATGAATGCTTTGCATTTATAGTCATAAAGTATAATAAATGGTAGTCAATTATGTACAATAAATACCTTTTCAGATATAATGCTAATATAAAGTTAGGTGTGCATGCTTACTGTAGTTTGTAATCCATAATGGACCATGCACAATAAAATTATGAAATTATATTACCTAATGGTTTTATAACCAGCAGCTTTTTAAAAAATTTGAAAAGTCATTTATATTCATGGAAAAAAATTCAAACTGTGCAAAAATGATACAGTGAACATATTTCTTCTTTCAAGACCCCTCCAGCACCCAGTTCTCTTCTGTGGAGGGATAGCTATAGGTTCAAATACTGTTTACAGTATTTATGTGATAAAAAATAGTTTAAAACCTCACTAACTCACAATAACTGAAAGGAAGGTCACTACAACTGGGTGTAAAATCTGAATTATAGTATATTTCAGCAGAAATATAGCTCTACAACTTTGGGCTATAATGAGCAACTGCTGACTGAGAATGGGGAGGATGGAGCAGAGCATTCATTTAAAAGCATCTGTTTCAAACAGATTTTACCCATATTAATTCTTTTAATATAAAGCTGTTGATACTGTGGTGCTTTAAACATTATTTGCTGCTTTTCACAGTTAAGTATGCTAAGTATTTACCATGTTTACAGTATTCTTTGCTTGTCAAATTATATTTTACAGAGGCACAAAAATACACTCTAGCTCAACCTGTATTGCATTCTTGATCATTCATATATGAAACATTTCAAAGTTCTGAACTTAGATGCCTTCTATGTTTCTATTAAGGAGTGCATGTTACTTGTGAAACACTCATGGAAACATGAAGGCCTCATACATAGTTCTTTTTAAAGATTATAATGTGTTTTTCAGCATGTTGTTTTATCCCGACAACTCCAAGTTTCATATGGTAAAGCATTAGGAGATCATCCTCTAAGGCAGTTATTCTTGGAATATTACTGAGCAATTATGATTTGAAAAAGACATTGATAAAGAGGAATGAATATATTTTTAAAACATCTCATATTCCTTTTTTTATTTTAAAAATTTATTTTATTGAAGTATTGTTGAAAGTGTTGGCTTCCCTGGTGTCTGACTCTTTGCGACCCCATGGACTGTAACCCACTAGGCTCCTCTGTCCATGGAATTCTCCTGGCAAGGATACTGGAGTGGGTAATCATTCCCTTCTCCAGGGTATCTTTCTGACTTAGGGATAGCACCCACATTGCAAGCAGATTCTTTACTGTCTGAGCCATCAAGGTGGCCTATAGTTGATTTACAATATTATGTTTCTGGTATACAGCAAACTGATATATGTGTGTGTGTGTGTGTGTGTGTGTGTGTGTATTTCTGTGAGTCTGTTTTGTGGGTAAGTTCATTTTTGTCATATTCTAGATTCCACATGCAAGTGATATTATATTTGTCTTCCTTTTTCTGACTTCACTTAGTATGATAATTTCTAGGTCCATTCATGTTGTTGCAGATGACATTATTTCATTCATTTTTATGGCTGAATAGTGTGTGTGTGTACCTTCTTTATCCCTCCGTTTGTTAATGGACATTTAGGTTGTTTTCATGTCTTGGCTATTGTATCTCAATATGTTGAGATTTTCCCAGGAATGTTCTATTGTTTAAGTGTTTTGAAAATTATTAAATGCAGTTCACCATGTGATTAGAAAAAGGAAAATTAACAATATGATCTTAAAAGATGCAGAAAAAGCATTTGACAAGATTTTTTACATTTATTCTTTGCTTGTCAAATTATATTTTACAGAGGCACAAAAATACACTCTAGCTCAACCTGTATTGCATTCTTGATCATTCATATATGAAACATTTCAAAGTTCTGAACTTAGATGCCTTCTATGTTTCTATTAAGGAGTGCATGTTACTTGTGAAACACTCATGGAAACATGAAGGCCTCATACATAGTTCTTTTTAAAGATTATAATGTGTTTTTCAGCATGTTGTTTTATCCCGACAACTCCAAGTTTCATATGGTAAAGCATTAGGAGATCATCCTCTAAGGCAGTTATTCTTGGAATATTACTGAGCAATTATGATTTGAAAAAGACATTGATAAAGAGGAATGAATATATTTTTAAAACATCTCATATTCCTTTTTTTATTTTAAAAATTTATTTTATTGAAGTATTGTTGAAAGTGTTGGCTTCCCTGGTGTCTGACTCTTTGCGACCCCATGGACTGTAACCCACTAGGCTCCTCTGTCCATGGAATTCTCCTGGCAAGGATACTGGAGTGGGTAATCATTCCCTTCTCCAGGGTATCTTTCTGACTTAGGGATAGCACCCACATTGCAAGCAGATTCTTTACTGTCTGAGCCATCAAGGTGGCCTATAGTTGATTTACAATATTATGTTTCTGGTATACAGCAAACTGATATATGTGTGTGTGTGTGTGTGTGTGTGTGTGTGTATTTCTGTGAGTCTGTTTTGTGGGTAAGTTCATTTTTGTCATATTCTAGATTCCACATGCAAGTGATATTATATTTGTCTTCCTTTTTCTGACTTCACTTAGTATGATAATTTCTAGGTCCATTCATGTTGTTGCAGATGACATTATTTCATTCATTTTTATGGCTGAATAGTGTGTGTGTGTACCTTCTTTATCCCTCCGTTTGTTAATGGACATTTAGGTTGTTTTCATGTCTTGGCTATTGTATCTCAATATGTTGAGATTTTCCCAGGAATGTTCTATTGTTTAAGTGTTTTGAAAATTATTAAATGCAGTTCACCATGTGATTAGAAAAAGGAAAATTAACAATATGATCTTAAAAGATGCAGAAAAAGCATTTGACAAGATTAAATAAACATTCCTTAATAAAAACTCAAACTGGGAATAGAGGCAAACTTTCTCAATTTGATAAAGGACATCTATGAAAACCCTGAAGTGAAGATTGTTATAAATGTTAGTACTTTCCTCCTAAAACCCAAGGATCTACAAAGTAAAAACTAATAGAGCTAATAAATGAATTTAAACAGATTGTAGGATCCAAGGTTTGTGTACAAAAAAATATTTATTACTATGCATATGCAACATACAAGTAAGTAAAGTTGCCATTTACAAAAGTATCAAAGCATAAGATATTTGGGGATAAGCTTTCAAAAATATATGTAAATCCTATGTACCCCAAACTTCAATATATCATTGAGAGAAATTAAAGATGTAAGTAAATGGAAAGTTATGTGTATGAATTAGAAGACAGTATTTAAACATATAAATTGTTCTCACATTTATGTATACACACACACACACAAATGCATACACACATGCATATATAAAACAATTTCAGTCAAGATATCAGTGGACTATTCTATTTATTGGTGATAGGAGTTCATAAGAAATTTTAAAAAATTGATAGGATATATAAAACCTAAAGCAATTTTGCAAAAAATTGAGAAATCTGAATTAGGTATACTAGTTGATTTCAAGACTTGCTCTGGATGGCAAGGCTGTGCCCAGTAAATCTTTATTCCATTTGTCTGCTGATAGGTGGGACTGTTTTCCCACCTTGTTAGCTGTCTGGCCTGAGCTGACCCAGTCCTGGAGTCAACAAGCTCTATGTTAGGGCTAATGGTGACCTGCAAGAGGACTCATGCCAACACATGCATCCGAGGCCTGTTACTGCCAGTGCCTCATCCCTGCAGCTGGCTACTGACACCCATGCCTCCACAGGAGACCCTTACACACAAGCAGATCTGCCTCTGTCTCCTGTGGGATCACTGTTCCTTTCTGCTGGGTCTTGGTGCACACAAGGTTTTGTTTATGCCCTCCAAGTGTGGAGTCCCTGTTTCCCCCAGTCCTGTGGACGTTCTGTGATCAAATCCCACTGGCTTTCAAAATCAGATTCTCTAGTGTTTCCCAGGCATTTTGCTGGATCCCAGTCTGGGAAGTCTGATGTGGGGCTTAGAACATTCACAACAGTGGAGGACTTCTTAGGAATTACTCTTTTCCAGTTTGTGGGTTGCCTACCCAGTGGGTATGGAATTTGATTTTATCATTGTTGCACCCCTCCTACCAGAATCTGACTGTGACTTCTCCTTGATCCCTGGGCATGGAATCTTTTTTTGGTGGGTTTCAGTGCCTTCCTTCCAATGGTTGTCCAGTAGCTAGCTACGATTTTGGTGTTCTCGCAGGAGAAGATGAGCGCATGTCCTTTTACTCTGCCATCCTGAACTAATCTCTGACATTTTCTTATTGAACATAGAAATTCTATATGATATAGCAGTTCTACTCATATGTAGGTTTTTACTCAAAGAAGGGTAAACATTTATCTACAAACAGTTGTATAAGAATGTTCATAGAAGCTTTGTTTTTAATAGCCAAAACATTGGAAATGACCTCAATGTTCATCATCAAGTGACTGGATAAACAAATTGTGATGTACCTATACAGTGAAAATGACTCAGCAGTAGAAAGGAAAAAGCTGTTGATAAAAGCAACACTATGGATGAATCCCTGAAATGTGAGTAAATGGAAATCAAGTATAAAAAATTGAGAAATGGAAATAAGATATAAATGCAAGTATACTCTATGATTATATTCATGTGAAGGTCCAGAACAGGTAAAGTTGAATTGCAGTGACAACACATCAGTGGTTGCCTATAGTTGGAATTGGGGGTAGGTTTAAGGAGAGAACTTAACTGCAAATAGGCATGAGGAAATATTTTGGGGTGATAGAAATATTATATATCTTAGTTGTGGTAGTGGTTATATCTGCCACAGTTTATTTAAATAAAAATATTAATATATAGTTACAATGGAATACTACTCAGCTGTTAAAAGAAATGCAGAAGACTCAATCCTAATGAAGTGGCTGGCTCTAGAACCTATCATAAAAAGTGAAGTAAGTCAAAAAGAGAAAGACAAATACAGTATACTAACACACATATATGGAATCTAGTAGGACGGTCTTGATATCACACACAGGGAACTCATGAAAAAAAAAAAAAAGACAGAGCATAGACATAGGGACATCGTGGTGAATAAATAGGGAGGGGGAAGCATGGAGGAAGTAACAAGGAAACCTATAGTGTTATGTGTGGAAAAGATAGCTAGTGTCACAGTGCTAAGGGAATAGGAGTGCTTACAATGGCTTGGGGCAAAGGTCTGGAGGGGTGGGATGGGGGGATCTGGGTGGGTAGGGACCATGGATATGCATATGACTGATCTGGGAACATACATGTATGTGAACAACAAAACTCTGTAAAACCTTTAAAATAAAGAATAAAAATAAAAAATAAAAAAAAATAAAAAATAAATAAAAATATTAATATATAGATGTATATTATTCTTTATAGATCCCCTGGAAAATGAAATGGCCATTCACTGCAAACTTCTTGCCTGGGAAATCCCATGAACAGAGGAGCCTGGCAGGCTACAGTCCATGGGGTCACAAAAGAGTTGGGAATGGTTTAGTGACTAAACGAAAACCACGGAAATTAATCTAGAAAATGAAAAAATTCATGAAGTTTCTCTAATCTAAGATAAATCTACTCCCAGTAAATAATGACATATTGTTCTCCTTTTATAATGATATCCTATCTCTTCAAAATGCTCAATTTTATTTTAAATTACTAATCCAGATATTCTTAGATTCATTCAGTAAATACAATGTGAATGTAACCTTATTATGTATGAAACAAGAAAAGTAAATGTATCCATGCTTGTGATGAATTGAATAATTATCCCCCAAATTCATGTTCCTCTAGAACCAGTGACTGTGACCTTATGAGGAAATACTTTGCAGATGTGATCCAGTTAAGATGAGGTCAGGTTGGATTATGGTGGTCCCTAAGCCAATGACCAGTGGCTTTACAAGAAGAGGGGTATTTAGACTTAGATGCATAGAAGGCAGACAGTGTGAGATATCGGGAAGACAATCATGTAAGGACAGAGACAGAGACTGAAATGATTTATCCGTAAGCTAAGAAATGCCACCAAAATGAAAGGAAGAAGCCAGAGAGTCTTTGCCCCTAGAACTTTCAGTGAGAACATGGCCCTTCAACATTTTGATGTCAGAATCTCAGCCTTCAAATCTGTGAGAAAATATATTTCTTTTGTTATAAGCCACCCAGTTTGTGACACTTCTTACAACAGCTCTGACAGAGTAATACTCAATTTTTAATGTGTAATGCAAGAAGATATCTTGGTACTATGGAAGAGCTAAAATAATGAAAGTTTGGGTTTCTAAGGAAGATCTAGTGATGAAATGATCTGTAATTCAGAAGGAGGTTAGTAGTAGCTGGCAAGATGAAGATAAGGGCAATGATGAAGAGGAAGTGTACCCAGGCAAAAAGAACAACATTCACAAAATTCTGAGTCAGGAAAGATCTTGCCATGTTTCCAGACTTGCTTTTTTTTTTTTTTTTTGACTCCATTGACTGTAGCTGGTCAGGATTCTCTGACCATGGGATTTTCTAGGCAAGAATACTATAGTGGGTTGCCATTTCCTTCTCCAGGGGATCTTCTTGATTCAGGGATCGAATCCATGTCTCTGGCATTGCAGGCAGATTCTTTATCATCTGAGACACCAGGGAAGCCCTCTACATGTGGAGAGAAGGCAGCTTGCTGGAGACTAGAGGGGGAAGGACAGAGGTGAGGTTGGAAAGAGAGACTGGATTCAAAGCATGCCTTTTAGGACACATTAAAGAGTTCAAATTTTGTTTTAAATATTATGGAATGCCATTTTATGGTTTTTGAGCAAGAGATTTATGTGATCAAATTAAGTTTGATTTTTCAATTGATCAGCCTAATTTCTCTATAAAGAGATCATAGGAATACAGGAGAATGGGCAAAAAAAAAAAATTAAGAGAAGAGGGTAACTATTGTAGTAATTCAGATGACATAGGTGTCTTAAACTTGAGAGAAGAAATGGTGAGAGACAGACTTATTTGAGAAGATTTTTTGAAGGCAGACTCACCAGAACTTGGTAATATGTTGAAGAACTTCAAGACTCATGTAAGGACAGAGACAGAGACTGAAATGATTTATCCGTAAGCTAAGAAATGCCACCAAAATGAAAGGAAGAAGCCAGAGAGTCTTTGCCCCTAGAACTTTCAGTGAGAACATGGCCCTTCAACATTTTGATGTCAGAATCTCAGCCTTCAAATCTGTGAGAAAATATATTTCTTTTGTTATAAGCCACCCAGTTTGTGACACTTCTTACAACAGCTCTGACAGAGTAATACTCAATTTTTAATGTGTAATGCAAGAAGATATCTTGGTACTATGGAAGAGCTAAAATAATGAAAGTTTGGGTTTCTAAGGAAGATCTAGTGATGAAATGATCTGTAATTCAGAAGGAGGTTAGTAGTAGCTGGCAAGATGAAGATAAGGGCAATGATGAAGAGGAAGTGTACCCAGGCAAAAAGAACAACATTCACAAAATTCTGAGTCAGGAAAGATCTTGCCATGTTTCCAGACTTGCTTTTTTTTTTTTTTTTTGACTCCATTGACTGTAGCTGGTCAGGATTCTCTGACCATGGGATTTTCTAGGCAAGAATACTATAGTGGGTTGCCATTTCCTTCTCCAGGGGATCTTCTTGATTCAGGGATCGAATCCATGTCTCTGGCATTGCAGGCAGATTCTTTATCATCTGAGACACCAGGGAAGCCCTCTACATGTGGAGAGAAGGCAGCTTGCTGGAGACTAGAGGGGGAAGGACAGAGGTGAGGTTGGAAAGAGAGACTGGATTCAAAGCATGCCTTTTAGGACACATTAAAGAGTTCAAATTTTGTTTTAAATATTATGGAATGCCATTTTATGGTTTTTGAGCAAGAGATTTATGTGATCAAATTAAGTTTGATTTTTCAATTGATCAGCCTAATTTCTCTATAAAGAGATCATAGGAATACAGGAGAATGGGCAAAAAAAAAAAATTAAGAGAAGAGGGTAACTATTGTAGTAATTCAGATGACATAGGTGTCTTAAACTTGAGAGAAGAAATGGTGAGAGACAGACTTATTTGAGAAGATTTTTTGAAGGCAGACTCACCAGAACTTGGTAATATGTTGGATGTCAGATGAAGGAGAGAACACTATTAAGAGCAACTTCCAGGTTTCTGGCACAAACAATTAGATGGCTGAAAATTCTATTTACCATAGTGATAAGACTGAGGAATAAACAGGTTGGCAAGAGAATCAGTTTTGGACCTTCTAAATGTGAGATGCTTGTGTGATATCTAAGTGAGGATGTGTCTAAGAGATATATAGATAAGTCTGGAGCTTAGAAAAACTGTAGATACACATTTAAGAATTATAAATATGTAGGTAATATTTTAAGTCATGGGAGTGGATAGGAACATTTAAGGAGAGGCTATATAGATATAAAAGGCCTTATGCTAAACCCTGAGGTATTCCAAACCTGAGTTGGGATAGGAAAGCTAGTCAACAAAAGTGACTGAAAAAGAACAACAAGAGAGGGTAAAAGGACTATCTGGAAAGGATGATGTGATGGAAGCCAAGTGTTGAGTGTTACACAAATGAAAGAGTATTCAACTATGGAAAAATTATTGACATGCAAGTTGACATACTCTTCACCAATGGCAATGGACTTGCGTTCATTAGAGTTGACTTGAATTACTTCCCACTAGAAGATACTTCACCTGCCCTTTTTCTGTTAGCCATGGAACAAAGCAGTGTTCTAGGGAGAGGATGTTCCACCAGCATTAGCCTGGATTCTAGGCTGAAGGCACAGTGGGACATAGCCATAGCTGATCTGTGATGGACATGTAACATAGATGAAAAATCAGCCACTGTCACCATTATTGTTGTCGTTGACGTCTTTTGCTACTGAAGGAAAAATCTAGTCTATTTCAAATATAAAACAAGTAAGTTACAAGCAGAAAAGAGGGTTTTAGACTTAGCAACCTAGGTATTTGCTAACACTTGAAAGAGTATCATCAGAAGTAGGGTAGGAGTAGATACCAGTGTGAAAGTAGTTGAAGCGTGAAAGGGAGATGACTTGGGAGAGAGTCTACATTCTGAAGAATCTTTATGGAGTGGAGTAAGGACATAGAGTGGATACTCAGGGTGTGGGCTATGAATTCAAGGTTTTGTCTTTTTAAGATACAGATGGAATTAAAGCACATTAGAACATTGAAAGAGATGAATCAGTAGAGAGGAAAAAGGTCAAAGATGCAAGAGAGAGAGAATGATTATAGTCTTTAAGAAGGGGAAGGAGAGAAAAAGGGGTTATCATGGAATCTGGTAAGACCTGTGCTTCAACAGGAAGTAAGAAGAAGCAGAGGGAGTGTGTGTGCAGGGCTGGGAGAATTTGCAATTCTGAACAAAGGTAAAAGTCTTTTAAAAATATTCACATTTTGGAAACAATCTTCAGCTCAATTTTGTAGTACATTTAGAATGAAAGGATTTGATACAGTTTCTTATGTAAACCTTTAGTCTGAAAAACTAAATTTGGTTAAAAAAATTCCATTAGGTTTCTATGTGCTTCATTTAGATTCATAGGGTAATTCCATTCTACTTGAATTTATAAAATTATTTTCCTTTAAGATACCCAGGTCAAAATCAAGGTGGTGCTGGAAATTTTTTCATTCTTGTGAGTCAGAGTGATTGATCTTTTAAGGAAAGCTTTACTGATTGTATTCATTTATGCATGTCCTGCCCTGCTCTATTCATCTAAGCATCAGAGTTTCCTGATCCTTCCATCCAAAAGCTTTTCCAGAATCTCCTTAACAGCTACAGTATTCTTTGCTTTGAGGACTGATGAATAAGACATTGCTAACTTTGAGAGAAAGTGTGACTATAACTTATTTCTTGGGGAATAAATAGTATTGCACACATCATGATAAAAATGGATGAGCATGAAATTATTTATTTCCCAAAAAGAATATAGGAATGTTTTATAAGATGCAGAGTAATTGTTAGGATTTGTATCTGGCCTGGTCTAACGTTGACAGGGACACAGCTAGTATCTGTCTGAAACATTTTCCCCAAGGCTTATTGAATGGCAAATGTGATTCTTGAGGGAAAGCTTGATGTTCATAGTCTCTGAAGTACTTACTGTTGAAAGTCAGGATAAAAGTTTTTCTATGTCTCTGACAGTTTGGTGGATATATTCATGCCAAATCGTGTGGGTTCTTAATACTTGTATTTTCACTATGTAAATTGTAATTTGATCTTTTAGTTTAAACTGCAGTTATATTTTGGGGGACCATTTCTGTCTCGAAAGACTCAAATGAGATCTCTCTATTCATACTTGAGGATGTAGTCGCCGGGAAGATAAATAAGTGATCTTTCTTGTTCCTTCTTTTTCTATTCTGCCTTGTATTCATCACCGTCTTTTTGTTGTTTCTTAATCCTCTCCGATTTGTTCTTTTCTGCTTGTGTATTAGCTAAGTTAAATATTCAATATACATAATATTTCAGACTCCGTTTCTCCATAAATTAATACAGTTATAGCATTATGCATCAATTGATGCCATTCAGTTACTGTCAGGTGTCACACCCAGTTGCACATTATCCCTTGTTGCATGTATATGTGAGCGACCATGTGGGGCTCTGAATTGAAAGAGGACCGTTACAAGCATAAGGAAGCTTAAGCACATGTTTGCAGTTTGAAGCTAAGATGGCACCTACAGGAAGGAACATGGGAGTGAAAGGAAGCCTAAGCACATTGTTTAAAGAAGCTTAAGCACATGTTTGCAGTTTGGAGCTAAGATGGTGCCTACAGGAAGAGACAGGGCGTGATCAAAATTGTTAAGTGATGGTCAAAATTTCTGATTGGTTTCCCTGGTTTCCACGCTCATGGATGATTGCTTGACCTTTAGCTTGATTGGTGTAATCTATAGGAAGTCCCGTGCAAAACCCCCTTCACTTGCCTATAAAAGCTGTGAGTCTTCACTGATAAAGCAGAACTGCTTCGATGGAACCCCTGTCGCTCCTGATTGTCCCGTGCATCCGCCGCGGGGATGGGGCAGGGAGCGGGTGGGTAGCCAAGATTCGCCTCTCTCCGAGATCTCCCAGTTCAGCCGGGGGCAATCCCGCTGCCTTCCTTTCTGTGGAAGGTCCCCGCACGACGACATGCAAAAGTGCTTGACAGAGGACTAATTCATGATAAAACTTTTGAAAAATTGTGAATGTCTAACAATCTCCTCTCATTTTATTTAAACTGGTCTTGGTCTCAAGTACTGTAAGGCCTAAAATTTCAAGGGCTTCTTGACATCTAGAAGTCTCACAAGGCCTGTGAGTTCCCATGATCTTGTCGAATATACTTCTCATCATCAGGAAAGTCTCCACACCCAGCGAGTTCCCCTAAAAACTGAACTGGCATTGCCCTAGATATTATTTTGGGGACCATTTCTGTCTCGAAAGACTCAAATGAGATCTCTATTCATACTTGAGGATGTAGTCGCCGGAAGATAAATAAGTGATCTTTCTTGTTCCTTCTTTTTCTATTCTGCCTTGTATTCATCACCGTCTTTTTGTTGTTTCTTAATCCTCTCCGATTTGTTCTTTTCTGCTTGTGTATTAGCTAAGTTAAATATTCAATATACATAATATTTCAGACTCCGTTTCTCCATAAATTAATACAGTTATAGCATTATGCATCAATTGATGCCATTCAGTTACTGTCAGGTGTCACACCCAGTTGCACATTATCCCTTGTTGCATGTATATGTGAGCGACCATGTGGGGCTCTGAATTGAAAGAGGACCGTTACAAGCATAAGGAAGCTTAAGCACATGTTTGCAGTTTGAAGCTAAGATGGCACCTACAGGAAGGAACATGGGAGTGAAAGGAAGCCTAAGCACATTGTTTAAAGAAGCTTAAGCACATGTTTGCAGTTTGGAGCTAAGATGGTGCCTACAGGAAGAGACAGGGCGTGATCAAAATTGTTAAGTGATGGTCAAAATTTCTGATTGGTTTCCCTGGTTTCCACGCTCATGGATGATTGCTTGACCTTTAGCTTGATTGGTGTAATCTATAGGAAGCCCCTGCAAAACCCCTTCACTTGCCTATAAAAGCTGTGAGTCTTCACTGATAAAGCAGAACTGCTTCGATGGAACCCCTGTCGCTCCTGATTGTCCCGTGCATCCGCCGCGGGGATGGGGCAGGGAGCGGGTGGGTAGCCAAGATTCGCCTCTCTCCGAGATCTCCCAGTTCAGCCGGGGGCAGTCCCGCTGCCTTCCTTTCTGTGGAAGGTCCCGCGACGACATGCAAAAGTGCTTGACAGAGGACTAATTCATGATAAAACTTTTGAAAAATTGTGAATGTCTAACAATCTCCTCTCATTTTATTTAAACTGGTCTTGGTCTCAAGTACTGTAAGGCCTAAAATTTCAAGGGCTTCTTGACATCTAGAAGTCTCACAAGGCCTGTGAGTTCCCATGATCTTGTCGAATATACTTCTCATCATCAGGAAAGTCTCCACACCCAGCGAGTTCCCCTAAAAACTGAACTGGCTTTGCCCTAGATGGTTCTCAACCTAATGGAATACTTTTCCATTCTAACCCATAAAACTGTGCAACAAGACAGTCATATGCTACAGCAGGAACAAGAGGCACCTGACTGTCTTGTTACTACGGATTTTTCACCCACAGCCAGTGTTGGTTCACTCTACTCCAGAATGCAACCTCTATGTTATCCTGCATGTGTGTAGTGTTCCTTTTCCCTGAGCGGTATGTATATGTGACTAATAAATTCCTTTCAGTCTCACATGTCCAGTTCTGGGTATATTGTAATATTTAGAGTGAGAGATAGCTTTTTTACTGATGGGATATGTAGGAGGTAATCAAAAGCATCTCATCTCTATCCTCATAGAATAAGAACAAACACCATATACTGCTGGATTTTAATCAGGCTTAAAGTCCTTATTATTATCCTAATTTCACTTTTATTTTCCTAATCAAACTTGAAAGAGTGGCAATTGTTTTGGCACTATTTAAAAATTAAGATAGGTTTATGCTGTTGCTTTTTGCCTTTTCACCCATGTTCAATAACTTATGTAAATATGCGTATGTGTGTTTTAAGCTTCTTTAGGTTTTATCATGACTTTGAACATAATTATAAGTTGCCTCTACAAAATTTGACTGAGAATACTAAAAAGAAAAAATACAAGTGATCGGCTTATTAAAAAGATTATTGCCTATCAAAGTGATTGCTCAATTCAGATCTGTCATTCAGATTTGTGTGTGTGTATCTGTGATCCTACTGTCTAGGAAAACTCTTTCGGAAAAAAAAAGTTAGTCGGTCACTTTTAAATCTAAGTAGAATAATGGCTAAGGTTTTTATTTTTTTGGCCACTTCTATTGGTCTTTCATTTACTTATTTTCATCCAGGACTATTCATGATAAAACTTTTGAAAAATTGTGAATGTCTAACAATCTCCTCTCATTTTATTTAAACTGGTCTTGGTCTCAAGTACTGTAAGGCCTAAAATTTCAAGGGCTTCTTGACATCTAGAAGTCTCACAAGGCCTGTGAGTTCCCATGATCTTGTCGAATATACTTCTCATCATCAGGAAAGTCTCCACACCCAGCGAGTTCCCCTAAAAACTGAACTGGCTTTGCCCTAGATGGTTCTCAACCTAATGGAATACTTTTCCATTCTAACCCATAAAACTGTGCAACAAGACAGTCATATGCTACAGCAGGAACAAGAGGCACCTGACTGTCTTGTTACTACGGATTTTTCACCCACAGCCAGTGTTGGTTCACTCTACTCCAGAATGCAACCTCTATGTTATCCTGCATGTGTGTAGTGTTCCTTTTCCCTGAGCGGTATGTATATGTGACTAATAAATTCCTTTCAGTCTCACATGTCCAGTTCTGGGTATATTGTAATATTTAGAGTGAGAGATAGCTTTTTTACTGATGGGATATGTAGGAGGTAATCAAAAGCATCTCATCTCTATCCTCATAGAATAAGAACAAACACCATATACTGCTGGATTTTAATCAGGCTTAAAGTCCTTATTATTATCCTAATTTCACTTTTATTTTCCTAATCAAACTTGAAAGAGTGGCAATTGTTTTGGCACTATTTAAAAATTAAGATAGGTTTATGCTGTTGCTTTTTGCCTTTTCACCCATGTTCAATAACTTATGTAAATATGCGTATGTGTGTTTTAAGCTTCTTTAGGTTTTATCATGACTTTGAACATAATTATAAGTTGCCTCTACAAAATTTGACTGAGAATACTAAAAAGAAAAAATACAAGTGATCGGCTTATTAAAAAGATTATTGCCTATCAAAGTGATTGCTCAATTCAGATCTGTCATTCAGATTTGTGTGTGTGTATCTGTGATCCTACTGTCTAGGAAAACTCTTTCGGAAAAAAAAAGTTAGTCGGTCACTTTTAAATCTAAGTAGAATAATGGCTAAGGTTTTTATTTTTTTGGCCACTTCTATTGGTCTTTCATTTACTTATTTTCATCCATCTTTGTTCTTTGACCTGTGTGGGCCTCCCATCACAGTGGCCTCTGTTGCTACAGAGCACTGGCTCTAGGTGCATGTGCGTCAGAGCTCCCGCTTGGTAGTTGGACACATCGGTCTAACCGCTCTGTGGCACGTGGGATCTTCCCAGACCAGCGATCAAACCAGCGTCCCTTGTGCTGCAAGGTGGTGTCCTTACCCACTGGACCACCAGGGAAGCCCATGGCTAAGGTTTTTAGTAGCATAAAGAATCAGTGAAAATTACAAACTACACTTTCTAAGTCAATGAAGCCTTAAATTAATAAATTCATTCATTCATTGATTCAGCATGTACTTACTATGCTTCTATGTCCACTAAGTTGACTGCTTTGGTGGGTGCTGAGAGGATAATGAAAATCTCTTAAAGCATAATGCCAGGCTAAGAATTTAAACCAACTAATAAAATTATAAAATTGTAGAGCTGGGAATGGCTTTAGAATTTCTAAATCAAAGCTCAGAGGGTCTAGGGGACTTAGATCATAGAAACTCTGTTAGTCTGATAGGCTGCAGTGTGTGTTATAAAAGAGATTCAGTGCATGGCAGTGGCATGAAAAGCAATTCTCTTTCAAGTGCCAAAACCTGTGAAAAAAAAATAGTTATAGGAGATAACAGAGATATATGTAGGTAGTCCTTATATATGGGAATTCATGAAGAAAGGAGGCTTTTAGCTTAGCCTAGGAATGGTTTAATATAACTTTAACCTGCTAGGGGAAAGGCTAAGGACATTTTTATTAAAAGGAATATTGGAAGCAAAATTCTCTAAATTTAGGAATGTGCTATATGTATGCTTGGGTCCATAGAGTGACTGACTCAGCGGTTAAATTGCTTTTTAGAAATAAGTAGATAATAAAATAAACAGAAAATATTAGTGTAGTAAGTTAGCTAGTAAAAGCATTAGTAAAGTTCTAATATTTCCATGGTTTTAGAGTGTTAATGAGGTTGCATAATACGTCTGAAAAAAAGAGGAAGAAGCTTAGGGAACCTGAGAAGTCAAGCTTAGCATTGTTTGTTGTCTGCCTAGTGAGAAGTTTGAAAGGCTGATTTAATTTCTGTGGGGGTTGTGAAGGTTGTTCCAAACCTGCCTTATCATTCTCCATCCTACCTCACCAAAACTGATTCCTGCTAGTGATCAGACATGTTCACAGTTGTTTGAGCTAATATTAATAATAATTATTATTTATTGAACATCCACTGTGTGCTCATACACTATGATGCAAATGAAAATAGCTTTTTCTTGTATTGGAAAAAGTGGTATAGTATTAGTAAAGATATATGCGTCTCTCTTTTTGAGCTCGAAAATGAAAGTTATTCATCATTCATGCCTGGAGGGAGGAAGTGGGGTACACATTCTGTACCAGCATCTTAAGAGTAACTCACCTTGGAAATTGACTCATATTTGGGCTTTGAAGCTGTCATTTCCCCTATGAGAAGATAATTGTAATAGGTCCAGAACTGACAAGTGGTGTTTTGATGTAAACAATGAACTAGCCAACAGATCAATAAGTGCTGAGCAAGGCATGCTTCACCTCAGATTATATTGACTTACTGCAAAAATAATGGAGTGACAAAATGAAAATGTGTTATGTTTTATTTGAGTTATGGTCGTAGCAATATCAAAGGTAATAGATTAACTCAGATAAGACTTGCTGCAAAGAAGCATCAAGAACAACTATAAGAAAATCAATTTGCAAACACTTTCATGAAAGCAAGTTTCTAAGGAACAACCACCACACTTTACTAGAGAAGAAGACCTATCACACTTATTTGTTCACTATCTGTAATGGAGGAGCAGATTGGCCAAAAATTACCTTTTTATTTTAGCTAATGATCTGACCTTCAATGGAGGTTATTTTAGCAATGTTATTACTCATAGGCATCAGGTCAATGTCCTAGAGTGTTAAAAATTCAAAATCTCTAGTGCTTTTTTAAAGTTTTGGCCTCTTTTATTTATTTATTTACTTACACCCATCTTTATTCTTTGGCCTGTGTGGGCCTCCAGAGCACTGGCTCGTAATTGGACACACCGATCCTGCTGCTCCGCGGCACATGGTATCTTCCCTGGCCAGGGATCGAACCAGCGTCCCTTGCACTGCAAGGTAGACTCTTTACCCCCTGGACCACCAGGGAAGCCCCTTGAGTGCTTTTTGATAAAGTCTTGGAAATAGAACTATAACAGTGATATGTACCTTTGGACTAGTATGGTCAGTTAAACAGCCTCTGGCTATTAACTCTTTCATTTCTGCCTTATTCTGTGAATCAAGATCACATGCTTAGGCTAGCCATAGTCAACGACTAATCCAGATTGTGCTATGAAGGGTGGGTGCTTCCACTCAATGTGCATGTTTTACATCAGAGCTTCTCATTGACTGATGGACACTTTGTCACAACTCCTTCTCAATTCTCCTTTTTTTCTTCTTTGCCTTTCATGGGTGTTGAATGCCAATAAAGCTTCTGTACCTTAGCTCTGTCTCACCATCTGCTTCCTGAAAACTCAGTTGACACGTTGGTACTAGCAGAGGTCAAATAAAACAGCCAGTAAGGTGGAATTTGGGGTCTGGGCTGCTCACTGTGTGGTTTGCAATGAGGATCCTATTCCAAGTAGTATATCTGGCAACATACCTTATTCTTGGCCCAAGGCAAGTAGCCTAGTTGCTAACATTTTCATTGGCGGTGACTTTGGTGGGTTTTTTCAGAAAGGACACACAGTGTTAAAGTACAAAATGCCAATGGACCAAACTCAGGATTTGATACTTGCCAAACTGCAAAGATGATTGAATGCTCAGCCAAGGCAGGACTATCAGCACCTACTTGAAAACTGGCATCCTGACACATCAAGGTAGGTGCTCTTCCAGCTCTTTGCTCCATAAAATTATCTGACTCCTCAGATCCCTCATGATGGGCCCACTCTGTTCCATAAACACTAGCAGTTCCTTCTCACAGGAGTAATCACATATGCTGGATACTGTGTCTTTCCTTCCTGCAAGACTGAGGCAAAATCATAATCTAAGATTCAGGTAATATTTGGTCCTCTGGGCATTGAAGCCTTACAATATGGCACCTGACCAGGGACCATTTGGCGAAGGAGGTGAGAAGGTAGACTCATGACCACAGGATTCATTGGTTGAATTATATCCAGGCCAGTCAGACTGACAGATTGCAGTGGTCTACTGAAGGTGCAGCTGAAAAATTAGAACAAAAGTTCTGGTTTGTGAGAATGAAGGGCCATACACCAGGCTGTAGTATACCCATTGAGTGAAAGAACCTATGTGATTCTCTGAGCCCAGTAGGAAGAATTAATTGGTCTAGGTACAAAGGGTTGGAAACAGGAATGCCTCCATTTATCATCATTCTCAGTGACCTGCTGAGGAACTCTGCTGTCCCTGCAGTTGTGAGCTCTGTAAATTAGAGGTTGTCATTACTGTTTAGTCGCTAAGTCATGTCTGATTCTTCTGCAACCCCATGGACTGTAACCCACCAGGCTCCTCTGTCCATGGGATCTCCCAGACAAGAATCCTGGATTGGGTTGCCATTTCCCTCTCCAAGGGATTTTCCTGATCCAAGGACTGAACCCATATCTCTTATGTCTCCAGTATTGGCTGGCAGATTCTTTACCACTGAGTCACCAGGGAACCCACTGAACCACCAGAGACTGGTCCCTAAAGGAACTTCACTCTTGTCGGGGGATGCCGCAAGTATTTATTTTCACTTTAAGCTCAGGTTACTATTAATATCTGAGCACTTTGGGCTCTTTATTTCCAGGAACCAGGAGTCAAGAAGCAGAATCATATTGGTAGGGACTGAAGAGGTAGGGCTGCTATTATTATGGGGACAAGGAATAATAATATATGTGAAGCTCTGAACGCTCTTGAGTGCCTATTGATAAACAATTGAACAACTGTGATTGTAAATAGGCAACTTCAGCAACTTTTATGTAAAGCAGGTATTTTTATTAAGACTCAGATCTCTGAGAAGTGATGATTTAGGTCATACTTCCAAGTGAGGCATTGTAACTACCAAAGGAGATAGTTGAAGGCAAAGAAAATTTAGAGTGAAAGGGGAACATGAAGATGATTTCATGTTCATCTTGGAACCAGCCTTGGTGACTTTTCTGTTTTGCCTTGGAAGAAAGCTCAGAGTTCTGGGAATCTGTGCATACACAGAGAAGTGGATCTACATGGTAGACTGTGGCAGACAGAGAAACAGTGCTCAGATCCCTCCTCAAGGCCAGGGTCATTACCCTGCTGTGAGCAGTGTGCTTAGCCTACAACCTCTAGGGGTTAACACTTTCAGATCCACTTCCAGTTTTGAGTGACGATAGCAGCGCCTGCTCCCAGACAATGACCAGGAAAGACTCTAATGCAAACATCTAGCTGTTTATGCCCAGTGCAGATCTCTGTCTTAGGCAATCTTCCCTTTGGAATTCCCTTTTGCCTTATGAAAGACACTGCCAAATCTTCAATTCAGACTAATGGTGCCCCTACTCAATCCTGCTTCCCATTTTTGCACTTCACAAATCTTACTCAGCAGCACTTTATGTTCTTAACTTCTCTGAAACCCAAACGACTCACAAACTAAAACATCTACTCTATATACATTGTCACTAGCACTATTCGATTGGGTTGCCATTTCTCTCCAAGGGATTTTCCTGATCCAAGGACTGAACCCATATCTCTTATGTCTCCAGTATTGGCTGGCAGATTCTTTACCACTGAGTCACCAGGGAACCCACTGAACCACCAGAGACTGGTCCCTAAAGGAACTTCACTCTTGTCGGGGGATGCCGCAAGTATTTATTTTCACTTTAAGCTCAGGTTACTATTAATATCTGAGCACTTTGGGCTCTTTATTTCCAGGAACCAGGAGTCAAGAAGCAGAATCATATTGGTAGGGACTGAAGAGGTAGGGCTGCTATTATTATGGGGACAAGGAATAATAATATATGTGAAGCTCTGAACGCTCTTGAG
The DNA here is from genome assembly GCA_022376925.1 of Tragulus kanchil. Lineage (NCBI taxonomy): Eukaryota > Metazoa > Chordata > Mammalia > Artiodactyla > Tragulidae > Tragulus > Tragulus kanchil. The sequence continues at coordinate 150,601,699 of JAIOJX010000025.1, read as the reverse complement.
TGCCTATTGATAAACAATTGAACAACTGTGATTGTAAATAGGCAACTTCAGCAACTTTTATGTAAAGCAGGTATTTTTATTAAGACTCAGATCTCTGAGAAGTGATGATTTAGGTCATACTTCCAAGTGAGGCATTGTAACTACCAAAGGAGATAGTTGAAGGCAAAGAAAATTTAGAGTGAAAGGGGAACATGAAGATGATTTCATGTTCATCTTGGAACCAGCCTTGGTGACTTTTCTGTTTTGCCTTGGAAGAAAGCTCAGAGTTCTGGGAATCTGTGCATACACAGAGAAGTGGATCTACATGGTAGACTGTGGCAGACAGAGAAACAGTGCTCAGATCCCTCCTCAAGGCCAGGGTCATTACCCTGCTGTGAGCAGTGTGCTTAGCCTACAACCTCTAGGGGTTAACACTTTCAGATCCACTTCCAGTTTTGAGTGACGATAGCAGCGCCTGCTCCCAGACAATGACCAGGAAAGACTCTAATGCAAACATCTAGCTGTTTATGCCCAGTGCAGATCTCTGTCTTAGGCAATCTTCCCTTTGGAATTCCCTTTTGCCTTATGAAAGACACTGCCAAATCTTCAATTCAGACTAATGGTGCCCCTACTCAATCCTGCTTCCCATTTTTGCACTTCACAAATCTTACTCAGCAGCACTTTATGTTCTTAACTTCTCTGAAACCCAAACGACTCACAAACTAAAACATCTACTCTATATACATTAAAACCTTATGTGTTACATTCTAGCACTATTCCTTAAGAAAAATCAAAACATGCTGCAGATTGGTAATTAGAAAAATCCAAGGTAAAGGAGTAGAAAAAAAAATTTCAAAGAGGTATACGAGAGCAGATAAGAAAGATTAGGAGTAAACAGTCTTGTAAGATAGGAGTAGAAAATAGTTTACAAAGCTGAATTGTTCACTATATTCTGGAAAACTAGAACTAGGATGGTGCTTCAAAGCTTGGTGAGATTAAATTAATGATTAGTAAAGAAGTGTTCTTTATTATTATGTGTAACTATAGACTTAAGATTGGTTGTCACTGCCAAGGAAGGTTGAAATAGGAATACAAGTTCAAAAGGTGTCCTAAATTCTGTGATGGTAAATATGTAATCATTAAACAGCTGTTGGAGAATATACAGTTTATATTTAACTTTGAAGTTGATTTGGGGGAATATTCCATTCTTTCTTACAACAAATCTTTTGAATTTGCTGCCAGAGTCAGAACACTCTGTGGGAGACCCAGGATCTGGGGGATATTCACATTTTTGCGTTCGTAGATATAGATGTTTTCTTTTTTGACATAGATGTTTCCTTTCTGGGGGATAAATATCTTCGATTTCATCCCATGAGAGAATATCAGGTATTTATTTTAGAAGAGAATATTTTGAGAAAAGCACAATGACTGTCTTTAAATTGTTGAAAGACTGATACTATGACCAAAGGTAATTAATAGAAGAAACCAGATAATTAACCTAGTGCAGAAAAGACTTGCCCAGAGAGGTAGCTTCACAAGCTGTAAGCTCCTGGTCACTCAGAGTCTTCAAGCAAAGAAAGGCAGGCATATCAAAGAAGTCATGAAAGAAATTTTGGGAGGTCATTTATCTAGGTAATGTTAAGAGTCTCTCCTATCCTTAGTTTAAACAGTGGAATTAGAAAGTAAGTCTATATGAAGCTTGTTCTCCAAAGTGCGTATTGCATGTTTATGGAATCCGAAAGAGAATAAAAAGGTCTAAGAAATAGAAGCTATAATATATATGGAGAAAATAGGCTGGATCTATAGTAAATAAAGCTAACAACAAAAATGCTAAAGGCGTATTTCATAGTTTTAAAATCTCTTTCTCTAGAGGACTTAAAATCTGTATTGAGTCCTCATCTATTATCTGGGTTACTGAATTCAAGTCCATTCTGATGAGGGTGGATAGCTGACATGAATGTATTTGAATGTCTTTTAATGTCTTGCCTAATCTCCAAATTTGCTTCTTTGAATTTGTTCTGTCTTTGGAAGAATATGTAGTTTATCAAAGAAATGTCTATTTGAAGTTAGGACAGCCTTGTTATAACTCTAATGAAAAAGGTTATCATCTTTAGTTTTGGCTTTTATGGTGTAGGGAGAATGTTTTATTATATATCAAATGTACATAAGGCAAATAGTTCTGGCATGGTAAAAGCCATATGGTGAGGTTTTATTTTATATTAATAAACAAAAATGATGATAAGCCCATATTATGTTCATAAAACCAATAAAAAATGAAATGGTTACTTTAGAAATACTTTAAAGCCTTTTTGAAAGCCTCAAAAGCCCAAAGAATAGTGATCAAAATAGTTCACAACAGCTTGTCATTTGTTAGATTTTATTTTCATGTTTATAAGAAAATTTCAATTTATATTTATACTTCATGTAGATGCTTTTAAGTGGATTAAAAACAACTTTGATTTGAGTGACTGAATTCCAGAAATTTTATGACAGAGTGAATAGGCAGCGTGAATTTAGAATGCACTCTGCTTTAGAGCATTAGATGTAAAGTTAGAGAAGAAATAAAAAGGCATGAGCCTCTCAGTAGTGAAAATTGAGAGGTAGGAAAATGAATTAATTTCATTTCAACAAAAATGTGTTGTGATGCAACAGCTTGCTCTGTCAGGTATCACAAGTCTAGTGTGTTTAGTGTTTCTTTTAGTTTGGTAAACAGTATTTGTCTTCATGAAGAGAAAAACAATGGTGTCAGAAATGACATGGGCACTAGAGTCAAATTTTGTTCAAAAACATGTTGGATAATAGAGTATGTATGAGTTATTTCCATTTGGATAGAATTGTGTTTGTTGTGCCTAGTTAAGTAAATTGGAAATTTTAAAATAATTTTAAGAAATTTTGAGAATTTCTATCAGTTGGCCAGTTACAGAAGTATTTCCAGTTACAGTTTGGTGGAGTTATTAAGTGGATTAATGAACATACCTACATACCTTTGAGAAGTATATGTTAAAATAGGAAAAATAATGGGCCCTAATGAATGTGTGAGGTCTAGAGTTTGACATTAATTGATTGAGAAAAAATAGCTGAAGAATCTACAAGCATGTATTATGTCTTTCCCTTTGTAACTCACTCCCACTTTTATTCTTATTTATGGTCCATTAAATCTCTTAATTGAATATATTCTCTCCTTCCTTAAATCACTAACCTCCATTTTACTCCACCTCTACAAAATCCTTTAGTTTTTTATATTAGAAAAGGTTATCATTTTAGGGTGTAGGAGAATGTTTTATTATATATCAAATGTACATAAGGCAAATAGTTCTGGCATGGTAAAAGCCATATGGTGAGGTTTTATTTTATATTAATAAACAAAATGATGATAAGCCCATATTATGTTCATAAAACCAATAAAAAATGAAATGGTTACTTTAGAAATACTTTAAAGCCTTTTTGAAAGCCTCAAAAGCCCAAAGAATAGTGATCAAAATAGTTCACAACAGCTTGTCATTTGTTAGATTTTATTTTCATGTTTATAAGAAAATTTCAATTTATATTTATACTTCATGTAGATGCTTTTAAGTGGATTAAAAACAACTTTGATTTGAGTGACTGAATTCCAGAAATTTTATGACAGAGTGAATAGGCAGCGTGAATTTAGAATGCACTCTGCTTTAGAGCATTAGATGTAAAGTTAGAGAAGAAATAAAAAGGCATGAGCCTCTCAGTAGTGAAAATTGAGAGGTAGGAAAATGAATTAATTTCATTTCAACAAAAATGTGTTGTGATGCAACAGCTTGCTCTGTCAGGTATCACAAGTCTAGTGTGTTTAGTGTTTCTTTTAGTTTGGTAAACAGTATTTGTCTTCATGAAGAGAAAAACAATGGTGTCAGAAATGACATGGGCACTAGAGTCAAATTTTGTTCAAAAACATGTTGGATAATAGAGTATGTATGAGTTATTTCCATTTGGATAGAATTGTGTTTGTTGTGCCTAGTTAAGTAAATTGGAAATTTTAAAATAATTTTAAGAAATTTTGAGAATTTCTATCAGTTGGCCAGTTACAGAAGTATTTCCAGTTACAGTTTGGTGGAGTTATTAAGTGGATTAATGAACATACCTACATACCTTTGAGAAGTATATGTTAAAATAGGAAAAATAATGGGCCCTAATGAATGTGTGAGGTCTAGAGTTTGACATTAATTGATTGAGAAAAAATAGCTGAAGAATCTACAAGCATGTATTATGTCTTTCCCTTTGTAACTCACTCCCACTTTTATTCTTATTTATGGTCCATTAAATCTCTTAATTGAATATATTCTCTCCTTCCTTAAATCACTAACCTCCATTTTACTCCACCTCTACAAAATACCAGTATTAGTCATTGAAAGGCATGCCCCCACCTCTGAAATCTAGGCTCTTCCACTCCTCCTCTGTCTATAGTCTCTTTACTCATCTTTGTTCTTATTAATCTACATACTTCATGCTGGGCTTACTTTCTCTCCCCATTCTCAAGTACCCTTCTTGGATTGTTCTGCTTAGTCACAGATATAATTAGAGGTGTTTTTTGGGGTACATCAGTAACAGTCCCTTTTAAATGTTAGAATGTTTCATTTGAGTATATCCTGAAAATGAGACATGTTGAAATCACACATTCAGTTGTACATAATATTGAAGATATTAACAATGACATCCTTAATTACATCTTTGTCAACCTGGGCTTCCCAGGTGGCACAGTTGTACAGAATCCACCTCCCAAGGCAGGAGACCCAAGAGATGTGGGTTTGATCCCTGGGTCTGGAAGATTCCCTGGAGTAGGAAATGGCAACCCCCCTCCATTATTCTTGCCTGGAAAATTCTGTGGACAGAGGAGCCTTGTGGGCTGTAGTCCATGGGAGTAACAGAGAGTCAGCCATGACTGAACGCACACACATACACTTTTTTTTTTTTTTTTTTTTTACTTATTTGCCTTTTTATGAATAGCAAGATAGTCATTAATATGTAATCAAAGTTAAAAGTCACATTATGGAGCTTCCCCTGGTGGTCCAGAGGGTAAGGACACCGCCTTGCAGTGCAAGGGGTGCCGGTTCGAGCCCTGGCCTGGGAAGATCCCACGTGCTGCGGAGCAGCTGGACTGATGTGTCCAATCACCGAGCCGGAGCTCTGGAGCGCATGCGCCCAGAGCCGGCGCTCTGCAATGACAGACGCCACCGCGATGGGAGGCCCACAGGAGCTGAAGACGAATGAAAATACAGAAATGAAAGACCAATAGAAGTGGCCCGCCCACTCCTCTCCCTCCCCAACCCGACCCCCGCCCAAAGTAAATAAATAAATAAATCTTAAAAAAAAAAAGTCACATTATGTCCATAATTAAAGTATAAAGTGTTACACCAATCCATTTTAGGTTTATTAGATGTCATCAGATTAAGAAGAAAGTGGTTGCAGAGTTGGTTCCTTGAAGAGAAGTTCACCTTAGGAAACCTTCAACTGATGATGAGGGGAACGGTCTGCATATTCAGTAATTAATAACTTGGTAAGGCCCTTCCCAGAGGGGCTCTGGGGATTGCCATCCAGATCCCAATGCCTTTATCAGGACCTCTATTCCTGGCTCGAACAGTGGCTTGTGTGAGTCTGAGCTGTGTCAGGAGTTAACCATTTATTGGACACATACACATTTATTGGTAATATGCAGAACAAAGTATATTTATATATTTAATCATATTCTTCATTCATTTCTGCATTGCTTATGCCCCAAGAAGCTGACAACTGTGGTTTCTGTCACCCTGATTTTCTTTCCTTGTGACTAATTTTAGCCAGTGGGAAGCACAAGCAGGTGGTTAGATGGCTGGGGAAGAGAGAGGTCAGAGTATTTACCCCCATTCCCCATCCTCCTCCCTGCCTGACTGTTGTTCTGTCAGTGACTGGTCACAACTACAGCTTCTGTCAAATGACTCCTCTTCCACAGATTAAGACTTCTCTGGGCCTTGCTAATATTTCTCCTTCCCCTGGATCCATAAATTCCAGGAACTGCAATGCCTTCCTGTTGTTAGTTCCTGAATGTTCCACTCTTGCTTACTTAAGATTCCCTTACATCTACTTAAACTGCTGTAAATAATCCCTTTGCTCAAGAAATCCTCAGAATTGCCTTATGTTTCTTGGCAGAATCCTGAAAATTAATACCCTAATTTTCATTTGTGTTACAGAGTTGAGAAAAGACTTGATAAAAATAGATTTTGGAAAAGAGAAATAGCCTCACATCACCTTAAGATATACCAACTTCATGGGACTGAACTAGGACTTTAGTCTGATTATGTCTATACATAACAGATATATGCAGAGTAAAGGAGCCTGCTTGAGGGCATTATGAGCTAAGGGATCATTCTGACTACTTACTTAATCACAATGTTGTATGATAGGGAATATAACTCAGTTAAATAATAATTAACACTGACTTTATTTTCCTTGGACAGAATAGAACCAGTTTCACAGATGTAAAAGTATAGATTGAATTTGGTACAGTTACATAATACTAATATTATGGCAATATTGTTTATTGATGGAGCCAGTCTTCATAAATTTACCATTGGAGTGAGAGTTAGCTGATGATCATGTCAGATGAGTGAATCCAATCTAGTTTCTACACTGCTTGTGTTCCTGTGTTGGGATGACTTGATAGATGGTTTCAGAGTCAAAAATCGCCATGTGTTTTGGTTCTAAAATATTAAGCGATCATGTACATTGGCTTGTGTGAGTCTGAGCTGTGTCAGGAGTTAACCATTTATTGGACACATACACATTTATTGGTAATATGCAGAACAAAGTATATTTATATATTTAATCATATTCTTCATTCATTTCTGCATTGCTTATGCCCCAAGAAGCTGACAACTGTGGTTTCTGTCACCCTGATTTTCTTTCCTTGTGACTAATTTTAGCCAGTGGGAAGCACAAGCAGGTGGTTAGATGGCTGGGGAAGAGAGAGGTCAGAGTATTTACCCCCATTCCCCATCCTCCTCCCTGCCTGACTGTTGTTCTGTCAGTGACTGGTCACAACTACAGCTTCTGTCAAATGACTCCTCTTCCACAGATTAAGACTTCTCTGGGCCTTGCTAATATTTCTCCTTCCCCTGGATCCATAAATTCCAGGAACTGCAATGCCTTCCTGTTGTTAGTTCCTGAATGTTCCACTCTTGCTTACTTAAGATTCCCTTACATCTACTTAAACTGCTGTAAATAATCCCTTTGCTCAAGAAATCCTCAGAATTGCCTTATGTTTCTTGGCAGAATCCTGAAAATTAATACCCTAATTTTCATTTGTGTTACAGAGTTGAGAAAAGACTTGATAAAAATAGATTTTGGAAAAGAGAAATAGCCTCACATCACCTTAAGATATACCAACTTCATGGGACTGAACTAGGACTTTAGTCTGATTATGTCTATACATAACAGATATATGCAGAGTAAAGGAGCCTGCTTGAGGGCATTATGAGCTAAGGGATCATTCTGACTACTTACTTAATCACAATGCTGTATGATATGGAATATAACTCAGTTAAATAATAATTAACACTGACTTTATTTTCCTTGGACAGAATAGAACCAGTTTCACAGATGTAAAAGTATAGATTGAATTTGGTACAGTTACATAATACTAATATTATGGCAATATTGTTTATTGATGGAGCCAGTCTTCATAAATTTACCATTGGAGTGAGAGTTAGCTGATGATCATGTCAGATGAGTGAATCCAATCTAGTTTCTACACTGCTTGTGTTCCTGTGTTGGGATGACTTGATAGATGGTTTCAGAGTCAAAAAAATCGCCATGTGTTTTGGTTCTAAAATATTAAGCGATCATGTACATCTGTAGCTTACAACTCTGATTATTTAAATTTTTTGAATTCCTGATGTGCAGCATTATGAGTCTGGCAAATCGTGTCACATCAAGGTCACAGGTTGACTTAAGTAGTGGCCTTTTGATATGCACTGCTGAGGGTGGCAAAGTGGAAATGCTCTCTGCTTAATTACCGTCTGTGTGGTGTTCTGGCTAATAATGTACACGGGTTCTTCAACCTCTTGAGATTTAATCCCTTTCTCAGCTGGCATTTTTGTGTTTAGATTGCTGTGACTCCTTCAACCAGACTGTAAGAGCCTGGAGCAGAGACCGAGTCCTCTTCCTCAGTCAGTACAGAGCAGAGCACACTGTCAGTGTGTTGCAAATGATTAGGTGTAAAACTTTGCAGAGTCTTGCCGTACTGACATCAGCTGGATAATGAAAGCAATAGCAGAAATAGAAATAGAGTCTTGCTGTAAGGTTTTTAGTTTCTTTGACTGATACCATTAAAATTGTTTCTCCTTTTCTGCATGTCTGGACTGGATATTTGGGCTACTGAAGAAGGGCTTCCCTTGGTACTTTCTGCTTATTGCCTGCTGATTTTTTTTTTCAGATTTATGCTGCTTGGCTTATGGCTCACAAACCCTCACTCTTCCCATTCAACATCTGTCCCCCCTTTATCGACACCCTTTGGAGAGCTTTTTTTTGGATTGAACATGTCCCATTATGAGCTAAGGGATCATTCTGACTACTTACTTAATCACAATGTGTATGATATGGAATATAACTCAGTTAAATAATAATTAACACTGACTTTATTTTCCTTGGACAGAATAGAACCAGTTTCACAGATGTAAAAGTATAGATTGAATTTGGTACAGTTACATAATACTAATATTATGGCAATATTGTTTATTGATGGAGCCAGTCTTCATAAATTTACCATTGGAGTGAGAGTTAGCTGATGATCATGTCAGATGAGTGAATCCAATCTAGTTTCTACACTGCTTGTGTTCCTGTGTTGGGATGACTTGATAGATGGTTTCAGAGTCAAAAAAATCGCCATGTGTTTTGGTTCTAAAATATTAAGCGATCATGTACATCTGTAGCTTACAACTCTGATTATTTAAATTTTTTGAATTCCTGATGTGCAGCATTATGAGTCTGGCAAATCGTGTCACATCAAGGTCACAGGTTGACTTAAGTAGTGGCCTTTTGATATGCACTGCTGAGGGTGGCAAAGTGGAAATGCTCTCTGCTTAATTACCGTCTGTGTGGTGTTCTGGCTAATAATGTACACGGGTTCTTCAACCTCTTGAGATTTAATCCCTTTCTCAGCTGGCATTTTTGTGTTTAGATTGCTGTGACTCCTTCAACCAGACTGTAAGAGCCTGGAGCAGAGACCGAGTCCTCTTCCTCAGTCAGTACAGAGCAGAGCACACTGTCAGTGTGTTGCAAATGATTAGGTGTAAAACTTTGCAGAGTCTTGCCGTACTGACATCAGCTGGATAATGAAAGCAATAGCAGAAATAGAAATAGAGTCTTGCTGTAAGGTTTTTAGTTTCTTTGACTGATACCATTAAAATTGTTTCTCCTTTTCTGCATGTCTGGACTGGATATTTGGGCTACTGAAGAAGGGCTTCCCTTGGTACTTTCTGCTTATTGCCTGCTGATTTTTTTTTTCAGATTTATGCTGCTTGGCTTATGGCTCACAAACCCTCACTCTTCCCATTCAACATCTGTCCCCCATTTATGGACACCCTTTGGAGAGCTGAGATTGAAAGGAAATATAATAATTTTAATAAATGGGTAACCCGTCTGAGACATGAAGACATTCCCCATACATCAGCTACATTTTAGAAATGAATGAGTTGGTCTAATTTGCAATTGTCCTTGAAAATTAATGGTATGCAATTAATGCTGTGCTAATTCATCTTATTCCCTTTTCCATATGGTTTTGGCTTAAGTTTCATGCTGGGTTCACCCTTTTGAAAATGACTGAAAAATAATTTCTTAGCATTGAGAAATTTTAAATAAGAGACAGCATGATTTGTTGGGTAGAACTCTAAGCTAATGGTATAGAGATGAACTCTATGTATTTACCTCTGCTACATTCTTTTAAAAATATCTTTTTTATTTATTTTGGTTCTGCCGGGTATTCATTGCTGCATGTGGCCTTTATCTAGTTTTGGTGAGTGAGGGCTATTCTCTAGTTTTGGTGCATGAACTTCTCATTGCAGTTGTCTCTCTTGATGCAAAACACGGACCCTAGGATACATGGGCTTCGATACTTTCAGTGTGTGGGCTTCTGAGCATAGGCTCAGTAGTTGTGGCACAAGAGCTTAGCTGCTCTGTGATATGTAAGATCTTCCCGGACTAGGGATCAAACCCATGTACCCTGCATTAGGAGGACAATATTAACCACTATACCACTAGGGAAGTCCTCTGCCACATTCTTGATAGGCACCATTATTTGAGAACTCACGGATATGACATCCCATATAGTATTGAGACCTGCTTTTGTTAAAGAAGACACATGATCATGAAATTCACTTGTCCCACTGTGTGTGTGTGTGTGTGTGTGTGTGTGTGTGTGTGTGTAGCTTTGGGATAGAAAGGTACAGTGAAGTACAGCCCGGTAAAACTGTGCTATTAGCCTTTAAGATGTGTTACAATTTTCAACCAGTGGCAACCATATGTTGTTATATTTGTAACAGAATATATGGATCCAGGAACAAGGATGAAGTTTGGAAAGGCCTTGTCACTAATCCCAGTGAACTTGGGAAAATTTTGCCTCCTGTGTTCTCTGCTGGATTAGATTTCCTGATTTCTGGGGGAGATAGTGGGCATTTCTACCACTGGGCAGAGTAATGATCCCATCAAATAGTAGCTACTGCCAGGTCAATTAGAGTTCATTTTTCTATTAGATTAACAGCGAAGAAAAGGAGTTCATGTACTCACAAGCAGTTAACCTTCGTGAAAATAAGGGGGTGACTGTGATCTTATAAAGATAGGGAGGAGTATATATGAAATCCACAAATCCTCTAGGAGTCTTCTAAGTGGGCTTGAATTTCTCAGAGATAAGCAGAAGTACTAAGGAAGAGTGAATATAGTAAATAGTATAGGAGATGTACAATGCCAATTATAATCTCAGTGTCAACTGTAATAGTGAAGACTGTAGTTTGCCCCATTATATTTCCTGTGTTACATTCTCATTATCTTTCCCATTGTACTCTTACTTGCTTTTTAGAAGTTATGACTATCAGCTTGAAGAAGCAGTGATGGAGTGAATTAAACTTACCTTCGAAGATGAGTGAATCTGTGCCTGGCAAGTGGTAGGCTTCAGGAGATGTTACTGGGGCCCCAGGCATGCCCCCTTCAGCGGCCACTGTTGCAGTAGCACTCACTGTTCCTGTTCCTGTACAGGAATATATTGATGGTGATTTGTTTAAAAATCTTACAGCTCTGTGCCTAAGGGCTTCAAATTGGCCCTTGCCCAAGGCATGCCAGAAATACTGCAGTTATTTCTAAGAATAGCTCTCAGCCAATGAGGAATGCAAATTTAGACATAGATACCTGTAGATTTATGCATAAATATCTGTAGAGGTTTGTAACATTGTACAGGAGTCAGTGAACAAAGTCATCCTCAAGAAAAAGAAATGCAAGAAGGCCAAGTGATTGTCTGAGGAATCTTTACAAAAAGCTGAGGAAGAAAAGAAGTGAAAAGCGAGAAAAGGAAAAATATACCCATCTGAATACAGAGTTCCAGAAAATAATCTGGGGAGATTGCTAAGTAGGTTTCCTTCAATGAACAGTACAAAGAAATAGATGAAAACAATAGAATGGGGAAGACTAGAGATCTCTACAAGACAATTGGAGATACCAAAGAAATATTTCATGCAAAGATGGGCATGATAAAGGGCAGGAACAGTAAGGACCTAACAGAGGCAGAAGAGATTAAGAAGAGATAGCAAGAATACACAGAATTGTACAAAAAAGATCTTAATGACCCAGAGAAGCATGGTGGTATGGTCACTCACCAAGAGCCAGACATCTTAGAGTATAAAGTCAAGCCCTAGGAAGCATTACTATGAACAAAGCTAGTGGTGATGGAATTCCAGCTAAGCTATTTAGAATCCTAAAGTATGATGCTGTTAAAGTGTCACAAATTTGGAAATGTGTCAGCAAATTTGGAAAACCCAGCAGTGGCCACAGGACTGGAAAATTTCAGTTTTCACCCCAATTCCAAAGAAGGACAGTACTAAAGAATATTCAAGCTACTGGAAAATTGCACTCACCTTCCATGATAGTAAAGTTATGCACAAAATCCTTCAAACTAGGGTTCAACAGTACTTGAATAGAGAACTTCCATGCATACAAGCTGGGTTTAGAATAGGCAGAGGAATCAGAGATCAAATTACTAACATTTGCTGAATCATAGAGAAAGCAAGGGAATTACAGAAGAAACATCTACTTCTGTTTCACTGACTACTTGAAAGTCTTTAACTGTATGGATAACAACAAACTGTGGAAAATTCTTGAAGTGATGGTAATACCAGACGATCCAACCTGTCTCCTGAAAAACCTGTATTCAGGTCAAGAAGCAATAGAACCTAATGTGGTTCAATCGACTGTTTCAAAATTGGGAAAGGAGTACGACAGTGTTGTATATTGTCACCCTGCTTATTTAATTTACATGCAGAGTACATCATGCAAAATTCCAGGCTGGATGACTCACAAACTGGAATAAAGACTATTGGGAGAAATATCAACAATCTCAGATATGCAGATAATACCATTCTAATGGCAGAAAGCAGAGTGTAACTAAAGAGCCTCTTGATGAAGGTGAACGTTGAGAGTGAAAAAGCTGGCTTAAAACTCAACATTAATAAAACTAAGATCATGGCATCCAGTCCCATCACTTCATGGAACATACAAGGTGAAAAATTGGAAGCAGTGATAGATTTTCTCTTGTTGGGCTCAAAAATCCCTGCGGATGGTGACTTCAGCTGTGAAATTAGATGCTTGCTTCTTGGAAGAAAAGTTATGATAAATCTATACAGCATATTAAAAAGCGAAAACATCATTTTGCTGACAAAGGTCTGTATAGTCAAAGCTTTGGTCTTTCCAGTGGTCATGGACATATGTGAGAATTGAACACTAAGGAAGTCTGAGCACTGAAGAATTGATGCTTTTGAACTGTGATGCTGGAGAAGATTCTTGAGAGTCCCTTGGACAGCAAGGAGATCAAACCAGTCAATCCTAAAGGAAATCAACTCTGAGTACTCATTGGAATTTCTGATGCTGAAGCTTAAGCTCTGGTACTCTGGCCACCTGTGGCAACAGCTGACTTAGAGCCTGATGCTGGGAAAGATTGAAGGCGGAACAAGAAGAGGGAGGCAGAAGATGAGATAACTGAATAGCACCATGGATTCATTGGACATGAATGTGGGCAAACACTGAGAGATAGTGAGGAACAGGGAGGCCTGGTATACTGCTGTCCATAAGGTCGAAAAGAGACTGACATCACTTAGCAGTTGAACAACAACAACCACCTGTAGATTATAACCCCGTTAGTTAGATGGGACAACTCAGAAATTCCTTTCACACTGTCTTCCAGGGTTTCCAGCAAGACTAACCCAAGGGTCTTCAGTAGCACCCTGCTCATTCGTATACCCTGTTTTGGCCTTTTCCCCCTCTTCCCTTTCTCAATTCTCCACCACTCTAATGGTATTCTTAGAATCTATTCCTAACCTCCCAAGTAAATTGCTTACACTCAAAACTGATGAGTTAAACAGCTTTAAAGAGGAGCCATGAATGCTGTACCTCTCATATTTTATTGCTTTCAAGGTCACTGTGTATGAACAAGTAGGAGCTCTGGAAGAACTTGACAATCTCATTCAAACATAGTGTCTTTTTCCTTTTCATATATTGAAGCAGTGGAGGTTCTTTAGAAAAGATTTAGAGAATCATTTGGATAAAAACCACCTCCATGAGAGACCGAAATTTTCTGAATTAGCTTCCCTGATGGCTTAGCTGATAAAGAATCTGCCTGCAATGTGGGAGACTCATGTTTGATCCCTGGGTCAGAAAGATCCTCTAAAGAAGGGGATGGCTACCCACTCCAATATTCTTGCCTGGAGAATTCCATGGACAGAGGATCCAGGTGGGCTACAGTGCATGAGATTGCAGAGTTGGACATGTTTGAATGACTAGCACTTTCACTTTCAAACTAGATCAAACGTTACATAACTATCTTCAAAAATATATAGGCACAGTTAGGTACTGTCTATGTGAGAGCCAAAACCGCCTTCTCTCATGCTCATTCTGGGTGCTGAAAACTGAAAATAATTAACTTCAAGGGTTGAGCTCTTGGTTACAGCAAGGAGATCAAACCAGTCAATCCTAAAGGAAATCAACTCTGAGTACTCATTGGAATTTCTGATGCTGAAGCTTAAGCTCTGGTACTCTGGCCACCTGTGGCAACAGCTGACTTAGAGCCTGATGCTGGGAAAGATTGAAGGCGGAACAAGAAGAGGGAGGCAGAAGATGAGATAACTGAATAGCACCATGGATTCATTGGACATGAATGTGGGCAAACACTGAGAGATAGTGAGGAACAGGGAGGCCTGGTATACTGCTGTCCATAAGGTCGAAAAGAGACTGACATCACTTAGCAGTTGAACAACAACAACCACCTGTAGATTATAACCCCGTTAGTTAGATGGGACAACTCAGAAATTCCTTTCACACTGTCTTCCAGGGTTTCCAGCAAGACTAACCCAAGGGTCTTCAGTAGCACCCTGCTCATTCGTATACCCTGTTTTGGCCTTTTCCCCCTCTTCCCTTTCTCAATTCTCCACCACTCTAATGGTATTCTTAGAATCTATTCCTAACCTCCCAAGTAAATTGCTTACACTCAAAACTGATGAGTTAAACAGCTTTAAAGAGGAGCCATGAATGCTGTACCTCTCATATTTTATTGCTTTCAAGGTCACTGTGTATGAACAAGTAGGAGCTCTGGAAGAACTTGACAATCTCATTCAAACATAGTGTCTTTTTCCTTTTCATATATTGAAGCAGTGGAGGTTCTTTAGAAAAGATTTAGAGAATCATTTGGATAAAAACCACCTCCATGAGAGACCGAAATTTTCTGAATTAGCTTCCCTGATGGCTTAGCTGATAAAGAATCTGCCTGCAATGTGGGAGACTCATGTTTGATCCCTGGGTCAGAAAGATCCTCTAAAGAAGGGGATGGCTACCCACTCCAATATTCTTGCCTGGAGAATTCCATGGACAGAGGATCCAGGTGGGCTACAGTGCATGAGATTGCAGAGTTGGACATGTTTGAATGACTAGCACTTTCACTTTCAAACTAGATCAAACGTTACATAACTATCTTCAAAAATATATAGGCACAGTTAGGTACTGTCTATGTGAGAGCCAAAACCGCCTTCTCTCATGCTCATTCTGGGTGCTGAAAACTGAAATAACTTAACTGTCTACATTAAAATGACTTTGTTATCCATTAGCACTTCTTTACTCTTCCAAGGCTGTCCTGCCTAAGCAGGTTTGTGTGATTATTTATTACAGGAACTTCTCAAAAGACTCACCAGCTCTTCAGTGGAAATATCAACACATATTTTCTTCATAAACAGTCTTTGAATCCTCAAAATCCTAGTCTTTAATGGTTATATTATGATTCCTGCTCAGTCCTAATCATGACTCCATATGAAAGACTCCCCCATTAAGCCAGACTTCCAGTTCTTAAGAAATTCTGATTATACTTACCTCTTTGAAATGTCATAAAATCTTTCCTTTGTATTTGGTAAACGATAACTTAGTTTTGTCTTATCACCGGTTTTGTTAATAATGTTTTGGGAGCCAGCTTTTGCCCTATGGTAAATGAGTTCCTATGACACTTAAAAAAAACAGGCCTAAGGGTAAGTAGTTGTATACTACCTACTAAAAAAAAAGAAGTGACATGAAATCAAAGCTGAACCACACTATGGGCCAAGTCACTTGTTAAGCACTTTATATGTACTATTTAATCATGAGAGACTGAATATACAAGGTGACATAGCCAAACCTGGTATGACAATAAAATTCTCTAACCCACATCCTTTGCAGCAATCACATTGGGAAACCAGATCTCTATCTCTGCAGTAATCAGCCCAGAAAGACCAGCATTGGAACAATGACATCCATCTTCCCTATTCCACAACTTTATAAACCCCTACCTTCCAACTCAGGACCAACAAAAGGAAGAAAATATGCTTCCAAAACAAATGGCAGAAAATGCCGCCAGCTTCCTCATGCCAATGACTTACCATCAGAGCCTACCAGAAGCCTTCCCTTGTTTGCTGCTATCGAGTTTTTCTCTCCCCCAATTGCCTTGTGTCACTGCCAAATTCAGGTGATGGTGACTGGCTCCCTTGCTAGAGCAACCTCTGAACGAATAGCATATTTATTCTCATGTGCGTTGTCTTTATTTCTGCAATCATAAGAACTCTAGAAAGTAAATACTTCCAACAGATGAGAATACTGAGACTGAGATTGCATATATCATGCATTTCTCAGAGCTGGTAATGTCAGAGCTGAGATATGAAACCAGTTAGTCTGACTTCATAGCCTATTTGCCACCACTCCAAAAATAGTCCAAAATTGAGGTTCTGGAATGTGCTATTCAATAAAGTTGGAGTTGACTAGAGCACTGTGATCCTGGAAAACAGGGACAGTTGAAGAAATTGCCATCCTTGGCTTCCAGAAATTGGCTTACCACAAAGAATCACCTTTCCTCATATGATTTCTGTTAAGACTCATGTTTTTTATGAGGTAAACAGTCTTTGAATCCTCAAAATCCTAGTCTTTAATGGTTATATTATGATTCCTGCTCAGTCCTAATCATGACTCCATATGAAAGACTCCCCCATTAAGCCAGACTTCCAGTTCTTAAGAAATTCTGATTATACTTACCTCTTTGAAATGTCATAAAATCTTTCCTTTGTATTTGGTAAACGATAACTTAGTTTTGTCTTATCACCGGTTTTGTTAATAATGTTTTGGGAGCCAGCTTTTGCCCTATGGTAAATGAGTTCCTATGACACTTAAAAAAAACAGGCCTAAGGGTAAGTAGTTGTATACTACCTACTAAAAAAAAAGAAGTGACATGAAATCAAAGCTGAACCACACTATGGGCCAAGTCACTTGTTAAGCACTTTATATGTACTATTTAATCATGAGAGACTGAATATACAAGGTGACATAGCCAAACCTGGTATGACAATAAAATTCTCTAACCCACATCCTTTGCAGCAATCACATTGGGAAACCAGATCTCTATCTCTGCAGTAATCAGCCCAGAAAGACCAGCATTGGAACAATGACATCCATCTTCCCTATTCCACAACTTTATAAACCCCTACCTTCCAACTCAGGACCAACAAAAGGAAGAAAATATGCTTCCAAAACAAATGGCAGAAAATGCCGCCAGCTTCCTCATGCCAATGACTTACCATCAGAGCCTACCAGAAGCCTTCCCTTGTTTGCTGCTATCGAGTTTTTTTCTCTCCCCCAATTGCCTTGTGTCACTGCCAAATTCAGGTGATGGTGACTGGCTCCCTTGCTAGAGCAACCTCTGAACGAATAGCATATTTATTCTCATGTGCGTTGTCTTTATTTCTGCAATCATAAGAACTCTAGAAAGTAAATACTTCCAACAGATGAGAATACTGAGACTGAGATTGCATATATCATGCATTTCTCAGAGCTGGTAATGTCAGAGCTGAGATATGAAACCAGTTAGTCTGACTTCATAGCCTATTTGCCACCACTCCAAAAATAGTCCAAAATTGAGGTTCTGGAATGTGCTATTCAATAAAGTTGGAGTTGACTAGAGCACTGTGATCCTGGAAAACAGGGACAGTTGAAGAAATTGCCATCCTTGGCTTCCAGAAATTGGCTTACCACAAAGAATCACCTTTCCTCATATGATTTCTGTTAAGACTCATGGTTATCTTCCTCGTTTACCTATGCCAAGGCTAGACACATACCTTCCAGAGTCTGTTTCTTTGACTTACAAAAGATGAGCTGAACTGTTTGTCCCAATTGATCATTTGGAACAAAGTGCTTATTAACTGACTTGACCAACTTCTCTCATTCTCCTGGGTCCCTGATCTCTCACTTGTCCTCAACATGAACCAGTGGACAAGCCTTCCTTATCTACTTCTCCCTAGAGTTAGCTGATTGTAAGGAAATACATTCCTTGATCAACTGGTTAATCATGCCATCCAGTCTCTCATATTCAATTGTTTCCAGTTTACCACTCTGTATAAAAGAAAATTCTTTACTACCTAAGCTTTGAGATGCTTACAGATCTTGTGGTCAGAGCTTTCTCCCTATTCGAACAGTTTCATTTGCCTTATTGCAATATTCCTTTTCCTTTGTTATAGCAATTCTTTTAAATAAATTCTCTTCTTATCCAAATCTAGATTTTTAATTTGACATGTCCAGTCAAAGTGTAATACCAGACATATATATAATTTAAAATTTTCTAGTAGGGCCTGGAAAACAGTAAAATCTTAAATTATTTTATAGTAATCTATTTTATTTAGCCTAATATATTCAAAATATCATTTCAACCTGTAATCAATATAAAATTATCAACAGGCTTTTCTATGTTCCTTTTTCATACTTATATTTTTGATATCCTGCATGCAATTTTATACTTATTGAACCCAATATTATTTTTTTAACTGCTGGCAACCTCTGAACGAATAGCATATTTATTCTCATGTGCGTTGTCTTTATTTCTGCAATCATAAGAACTCTAGAAAGTAAATACTTCCAACAGATGAGAATACTGAGACTGAGATTGCATATATCATGCATTTCTCAGAGCTGGTAATGTCAGAGCTGAGATATGAAACCAGTTAGTCTGACTTCATAGCCTATTTGCCACCACTCCAAAAATAGTCCAAAATTGAGGTTCTGGAATGTGCTATTCAATAAAGTTGGAGTTGACTAGAGCACTGTGATCCTGGAAAACAGGGACAGTTGAAGAAATTGCCATCCTTGGCTTCCAGAAATTGGCTTACCACAAAGAATCACCTTTCCTCATATGATTTCTGTTAAGACTCATGGTTATCTTCCTCGTTTACCTATGCCAAGGCTAGACACATACCTTCCAGAGTCTGTTTCTTTGACTTACAAAAGATGAGCTGAACTGTTTGTCCCAATTGATCATTTGGAACAAAGTGCTTATTAACTGACTTGACCAACTTCTCTCATTCTCCTGGGTCCCTGATCTCTCACTTGTCCTCAACATGAACCAGTGGACAAGCCTTCCTTATCTACTTCTCCCTAGAGTTAGCTGATTGTAAGGAAATACATTCCTTGATCAACTGGTTAATCATGCCATCCAGTCTCTCATATTCAATTGTTTCCAGTTTACCACTCTGTATAAAAGAAAATTCTTTACTACCTAAGCTTTGAGATGCTTACAGATCTTGTGGTCAGAGCTTTCTCCCTATTCGAACAGTTTCATTTGCCTTATTGCAATATTCCTTTTCCTTTGTTATAGCAATTCTTTTAAATAAATTCTCTTCTTATCCAAATCTAGATTTTTAATTTGACATGTCCAGTCAAAGTGTAATACCAGACATATATATAATTTAAAATTTTCTAGTAGGGCATGGAAAACAGTAAAAATCTTAAATTATTTTATAGTAATCTATTTTATTTAGCCTAATATATTCAAAATATCATTTCAACCTGTAATCAATATAAAATTATCAACAGGCTTTTCTATGTTCCTTTTTCATACTTATATTTTTGATATCCTGCATGCAATTTTATACTTATTGAACACCTCAGTTTGAGTTGCCATATTTCATATTTAATATTTTGTTATTATATTTGACAGAGCAATACTTTTGGTTCAGGGCCTCTTTGTCTATCTCCCTGAAAAGTTTGCTTTTTTCACTCTTCCTCCTCTACTTCATCTTCCTTCTCTTCTACTAGTTTAGTCTCTCTTTTCCCTGTCTGCCTTGGAAGCTTGCATTGCAAGCTAATTTAAAACATTAAAATATTTTAGTGTTTAATTTTTGCTGCATGAGACACAGTTCCTCTTTTTCCTACTTATATGAATACCTGAGCTTTTTGACAATAGAAACTATTAAGAATACAACCTAATGCTTGTTTCATTCACCTCAGCAGAGGGAAAAGAGATATTCCTTGCTTATCTGAAAAAAATATCTGTAGCTATTTAATGCATATGCACAGAAATATTAAATATAGTTACCCCAAACATCTCATAATCAGGCACACTTAGTGAGTTAACTGGAGTGTTCAGAACTGAATACTAGCGGTGATAAGTCATGGAGGGCTTGAAAACGACAGGTGAGATGGTGTATATGACCAAAATGTCTCAATGTGTACCTTCTCTGAAGCTTGTGTGTTTTGTTCTCTTTTTGAAAATCGTAAAAAACAACGCCTAATGTTTCAGTATTCACATGTGGGTCTGGAGCATCCGAGCAAGTGGCATAGTAGCCTAGGATCTCCCGCTGCTGACTGACAGAACGTCTCTGGAGATTGCTTTGAAATACCACTACATACTGAGCATTGAAGAAACGGAAATTGATTTGAGAAGGATTGCTGCTTCAGTGGTCCATGCTGCTCAGCAAGTTTCCCCAAGCACCCATCCACTGTCATCACTAATGTGGCATTGTTCACCAGCTGCACACACAGGAGTTCCTTGCTTGGCTCACCAGTCACAAAGATGAGGCATGGGCCAGGGTCTAGGCATGCTTTCTCTGTGGTTAGGCTTAGGAAGAGTGTTCTTATTTAGATTCAACTTTATTTCTTCTTTTTATTCCTCTCATTTTCAGCTCTCAAAAAACAGTATTGAGTTTTACACTACCTAAAAGGAATTTTAAAATTACCCAACTCCACCAAAATTTATTCAGAACCTCCTGTGTGCTAGGCATTGTGCTAAGCACTGGATATGCACAGCTAAGTATGATACTCAAGAATCTGATACTTTTGAAGGGATTAATAGAGAAAAATAAATCTATAACTATAATAAAAATATAATTAGTGCCATGATAATATTGTTTTCAAAATGTGGGTGTATCAATGAGTGGGACTAATTTTATTCAGCAGTGAGAGTAGGGAAAACCACAGCATAGTGGTTATATTTGATCTGATACTTACAGGAGGTCATGCAGACCAGAAATTGAAAAATTTCCCAAGTAGAGGAACTAGTGCCAGCAGGAGGCATGATGTGTTCAAGGTGAGTAACTAGAGGCTTGGGTGGAGTGGAAGAAAATAGTTGATGATCTTAAAGGTATAAACTGTGGATAGATTATGTATCTGCTGTAAGCCATAGTTATGCTGGTAAGCCAGGGTTAGGAGTTTGTAATTTTTTGGCAGTCCTTGGGAAAAAAAGGAGATTTGTGAAGATGATGACATGATATGACCTATGACTTAAAACTGTGATTTTATAGAGTGTGAAGAATAGTTTGAAAAGGGGTCTTGATATAATATGTAGACAATAATTTAATTGGGACATTTGCAAATGTGCCTTTTTAATCCTGCAATTTCTAACATGTAGCTGTTATTTTAATTTTGCAGTTCCCTACCCAGGTAATACTGTCTTAATGATCAGACCCTTTGTGTTCGGTAACATAAGGCTGTCCATGAAAGAGGGGATCTAGGTATGTGGGGTGATTCCTCTTCTAGAACTAACCACTTTGGAAGATCTTCATTTGTCTTTGATAGCCAATCAAGGTTCTCAAAAAAGCCTCAATAGTTTTTGAAGTCAATCTCCCTGCAAATAAATCAAAGATAAATAAGTTATTTGAATCTCTAGTGCAGGGTATGTTTGTGTGTGTGTCTGCACAAGATACACATACACTTGAATGCATTCAGAAATGATGAACCTTGCCAGTGTTTATTTAATAGAGATGTAAGGGCACACCACATGTGCAAAGAGTGAGAGGTAGACCTACAAAGACACCTACAGAGAGGGACACACATGTACTTGGACACATACACTGGGACATACAAAGAACCTAGCTCAGTAATTCTTTAAAAGGAAAGGAATGAAATACCGATGCATACTACAATGTTGATAAACTTTGAAAATATTATGCTAAATGGAAGAAGCCAGATACAAAAGACCACTAACTGTATGATTCAATTTATAAGAATGTTCAGAAGAGGCAAATTCATAGAGATAGAAGATTAATGGTGGCCAGGGATTTATGGAAGGAAAAATGGGGAGTGATTGTTGAATGGGTACCACCTTTCTTTTTGGAGTATTGAAAGCGTTCTGGATTTAGTGATAATGGTTGCATAACATTGTGAATAAAAACCACTGCATTAAAAATGGCCAAATGGCAACTTTTATGCTACATGAACTTTATCATACAAAAAACAGAGAAAAAAAGTCTTAACTCCATTCCCAACACACATACAGACATTGCAGCAAACAAGTCATAAATACAGTAATTATGCACAATACACACAGAAGGAAAACTTGTCCATACAAGCACATACAGTGAGCAAGAGAGACACATAGTCATAGGCAAGTACAGAGATGGAAAGAAAGATAGACATTGGAGTTGAAGTGGGAGTAAGAAAATTATATGGAGGGCTTCCCCTGGTGGTCCAGTGGGTAAGGACACCGCCTTGCAGTGCATGGGGCGCCAGTTCGATCCCTGGCCTGGGAAGGTCCCATGTGCCGCGGAGCGGCTGGACTGATGTGTCCAATTACCGAGCTGGAGCTCTGGAGCTCAGGCGCCCAGAGCCGGTGCTCTGCGACAACAGAGGCCACCGCGATGGGAGGCCCACAGAAGCCAAAGAACAAAGACGGATGAAAACAGAAATGAAAGACCAATAGAAGTGGCCCGCCCATCCCCCACCCTCCCCCCCAGAAAAAAAGAGAAAATTATATGGAAAAATCAAGGTGAACAAGAACCTCAATTAGTAAATAAGTCACACAATTAGATAGGATTGACATGTCCCAGAAGGAGACTTAGTTTTTATGAAAGGCAACTTTTTTTAAGGTGACTTTTCATAGACTGTGGCAATGACAGTATGCAAAGCACTATTTCAGTCACTTAAACTATTTAATTAGAGAATAAGAGAATAAATGAAAGCAAATAATGGGAATTTGGGACTTGTGAGAGTATCTATTGTAGTTACAGAGGTATTGCTTTTTAATATCTGTGACATTGCATTATGAGTAAATAATCAGTGTATGAATATGGTGTGGAAAGGAAGAGCATTCTTCAGGAATAAATTTAACTGATTTCCTGTATATGGTATTTGGCTTTGATTTTCTTTGAGTAGGAACTACCTGTATTATCTCAGCTGATTTTATTTTCCTGATGAAGGACCATTCTTATATCCCCATGCCTTGTAGGCCTGCTATTAATTTTAATAAGAATTTAATAAGTGTGAAATCCTTTGGGAATTTGCAGTTGAGTATTACCAGATGTCGTATATGAGGACAGCATGGTTTAGGTGTCATGAAGGCTGTTGTGCTGTTCTCACCTTTTTAAAAGGATCTGAGTGTCCTGCTTAATCTCAACCTAGTTCGCAATCATGGCCCTTATTTAGTTTCTCTCTTTTTTATTTGGATTGCACCCTTTACTGTTCTTTAATGGACATTTTGCATTAGTTCAGAACATATGTTATTACCGGGCATTGCAAGAGTGGAAGAAAAGTTTGTCTTGTGTACTGGGGTTGGAGGAAAATAACTGTTCTCTACAGCAGTTTGACTTCACCTTATCTTTCCAAGGTTATGCACATCACTACATTCTTGAAAGAATGCTTCCAGCAAAGTGCCTCCTTATTATGAATGAGGTCCTCTTATTGTTCATAGGAGTGCTAGAAGACACCTTTTTTTCAGCTTCACTTCTTTTATTATCCTCTTTTATCTTGCTCACTTTCATCTTATGCTTTCTCTTTGGCTTACAAAATGAGTAAGCTGCAAGAAAGACGGTTAAGGCCATGACTTTGGCTTAACAAAATGAAAAAATTAAGCTGATATTTCTATAGAAAAGATGAAAGACACACAATAGATAGGATTGACATGTCCCAGAAGGAGACTTAGTTTTTATGAAAGGCAACTTTTTTTAAGGTGACTTTTCATAGACTGTGGCAATGACAGTATGCAAAGCACTATTTCAGTCACTTAAACTATTTAATTAGAGAATAAGAGAATAAATGAAAGCAAATAATGGGAATTTGGGACTTGTGAGAGTATCTATTGTAGTTACAGAGGTATTGCTTTTTAATATCTGTGACATTGCATTATGAGTAAATAATCAGTGTATGAATATGGTGTGGAAAGGAAGAGCATTCTTCAGGAATAAATTTAACTGATTTCCTGTATATGGTATTTGGCTTTGATTTTCTTTGAGTAGGAACTACCTGTATTATCTCAGCTGATTTTATTTTCCTGATGAAGGACCATTCTTATATCCCCATGCCTTGTAGGCCTGCTATTAATTTTAATAAGAATTTAATAAGTGTGAAATCCTTTGGGAATTTGCAGTTGAGTATTACCAGATGTCGTATATGAGGACAGCATGGTTTAGGTGTCATGAAGGCTGTTGTGCTGTTCTCACCTTTTTAAAAGGATCTGAGTGTCCTGCTTAATCTCAACCTAGTTCGCAATCATGGCCCTTATTTAGTTTCTCTCTTTTTTATTTGGATTGCACCCTTTACTGTTCTTTAATGGACATTTTGCATTAGTTCAGAACATATGTTATTACCGGGCATTGCAAGAGTGGAAGAAAAGTTTGTCTTGTGTACTGGGGTTGGAGGAAAATAACTGTTCTCTACAGCAGTTTGACTTCACCTTATCTTTCCAAGGTTATGCACATCACTACATTCTTGAAAGAATGCTTCCAGCAAAGTGCCTCCTTATTATGAATGAGGTCCTCTTATTGTTCATAGGAGTGCTAGAAGACACCTTTTTTTCAGCTTCACTTCTTTTATTATCCTCTTTTATCTTGCTCACTTTCATCTTATGCTTTCTCTTTGGCTTACAAAATGAGTAAGCTGCAAGAAAGACGGGGTTAAGGCCATGACTCAGACAGTGGCCAATGGAAGCTTCTATAAAGTCTAAGTTTTTTGATGAAGGTTGCAAAGTAAAACATAAAGGTTCTGATATTTCTATAGAAAAGATGAAAGACAGTTTGAAGGACAATACGTATATGTTCAATTAAAGATTATTAAAATGTTTGAAAATTTGACATGTTTGTTGAGTTGAAGGATGAATGTATTGATAAAGAGAAATGGGTAAAAATTCAACTGATCCTCAGGACCAAAGATTTTCAGTGATGAGGGAAAAGGGCTTTGTGTAGGAGCATCTATTTTATTTTTTATTTGTTTAACATTTTAAAATTTATTTGTAGCTGTGCTGGGTCTTTGGTGCTGCACAGGCTTTTCTCTAGTTGTGCCAAGTGTGAACTCCTTTCTAGTTGTTGTGCATGGACTTCTTATTGAGGTGGCTTCTCTTGTTGCAGAGCACAGTCTCTAAAGCATAGGATCAGTGGTTGTGGTCCGTGGACTTCATTGCTCTGTAGTATGTGGGATCTTCTCAAACAGGGAATTGAACCAGTGTCCCCTGCTTTGCAGAGCAGACTCTCAACCACTGGACCATCTTGACTTTCCTTTCTTACTTCTTTATTACTTCACACTTCTTGATTTTCCTGATTCTCTGATGTTCCCACTCTGTTTAGACTGCTTTTCCTGCATCTAATCCTTAAATGTAAGTAGTATTTTGGATTTTGGTTTGGATTGCACCCTTTACTGTTCTTTAATGGACATTTTGCATTAGTTCAGAACATATGTTATTACCGGGCATTGCAAGAGTGGAAGAAAAGTTTGTCTTGTGTACTGGGGTTGGAGGAAAATAACTGTTCTCTACAGCAGTTTGACTTCACCTTATCTTTCCAAGGTTATGCACATCACTACATTCTTGAAAGAATGCTTCCAGCAAAGTGCCTCCTTATTATGAATGAGGTCCTCTTATTGTTCATAGGAGTGCTAGAAGACACCTTTTTTTCAGCTTCACTTCTTTTATTATCCTCTTTTATCTTGCTCACTTTCATCTTATGCTTTCTCTTTGGCTCACAAAATGAGTAAGCTGCAAGAAAGACGGGTTAAGGCCATGACTCAGACAGTGGCCAATGGAAGCTTCTATAAAGTCTAAGTTTTTTGATGAAGGTTGCAAAGTAAAACATAAAGGTTCTGATATTTCTATAGAAAAGATGAAAGACAGTTTGAAGGACAATACGTATATGTTCAATTAAAGATTATTAAAATGTTTGAAAATTTGACATGTTTGTTGAGTTGAAGGATGAATGTATTGATAAAGAGAAATGGGTAAAAATTCAACTGATCCTCAGGACCAAAGATTTTCAGTGATGAGGGAAAAGGGCTTTGTGTAGGAGCATCTATTTTATTTTTTATTTGTTTAACATTTTAAAATTTATTTGTAGCTGTGCTGGGTCTTTGGTGCTGCACAGGCTTTTCTCTAGTTGTGCCAAGTGTGAACTCCTTTCTAGTTGTTGTGCATGGACTTCTTATTGAGGTGGCTTCTCTTGTTGCAGAGCACAGTCTCTAAAGCATAGGATCAGTGGTTGTGGTCCGTGGACTTCATTGCTCTGTAGTATGTGGGATCTTCTCAAACAGGGAATTGAACCAGTGTCCCCTGCTTTGCAGAGCAGACTCTCAACCACTGGACCATCTTGACTTTCCTTTCTTACTTCTTTATTACTTCACACTTCTTGATTTTCCTGATTCTCTGATGTTCCCACTCTGTTTAGACTGCTTTTCCTGCATCTAATCCTTAAATGTAAGTAGTATTTTGGATTTTGGTTTGGATCTTGATGCTACTTCTGTCTCCTGATATATATTCTCCCTGGAAAGTATTGTTTTCATGGACTCATATGTTTATGGTCTCCAGATTTACTGGATGGACTACTTATATTCATTGTTTTAATGGGCACACGTATACTTAGGACCTCCAAATTTCTGCTTGCAACTCATATTTCTTCTGAACTTCCTTACTTTTTGCTTTTGTTGAATTATCCCACTGGGATGTCCCACAACCATATTAAAAGGTTAAGCTTAAATAAAGTATGTTCAGAATAAAATAATTTAGCTTAATTTTCAGCTTATTCCTATTTTAGTTGACAAAGTATTGAAATATTTCTTTCTTAACCTGGAAACTTGAGAATGATCCTCAGTTATCCACTTTCCCTTTTTCTTAAAATAACCTAAGCTTTCTCTTGGTTCAATCTATTTCCCATTTCTTGCTTCCATATTGTCCCTTTTTGCTAATTTTCTTTACTTTGAAGCCAGAGACCCAACTCTAAATGATGTCTTACAGTTTATGAAATAGGCTGTCTTTCCCTTATGCTCTTCCCTTTGTAGATCTGCTTCAAGAACCTTCTGTCATCCATTATTTAAGATCTAGATTGATCATCATCCTTTTTCTTTCCTGTCCCCATTCTTCCTAAAATCATTCTTTTCTTTTTGCCACAACAGTAATTGGTAACTTATTTAATCTCTCCCATACACCATGTATGTTTTTTTTTTTTTTTTTTTAAAGATTTATTTATTTATTTATTTTGGGCAGGGGTAGGGTTGGGGAGGGAGGGGAGCGGGTGGGCCACTTCGATTGGTCTTTCATTTGTCCATTTTCATCCATCTTTGTTCTTTGGCCCTTGTGGGCCTAACATCGCGGTGGCCTCTGTTGTCTTAGAGCACCGGCTCTGGGTACATGCGCTCCAGAGCTCCGGCTCGGTAGTTGGACACATGGATCTGGCCGCTCCGTGGCACATGGGATCTTCCCAGGCCAGGGATTGAACCGGCGCCCCTTGCACTGCAAGGCAGTGTCCTTACCCACTGGACCACCAGGGGAAGCCCACCATGTATGTTTCATTATGGATTCATTAAGTCCAAGAATTTTGTAATTTTAATAATGATAACATTAATGGTATTAATATTAGTCCCACTGGAGAATTTTGAGGACTAAGTAACAGGCTCTAATTGTAAATGATCACTCTGAAAAGTGCATGTGGACTAAAATGTAAGATAAGAGACCAGTTTTTGTGAGATGTAAGATGTGATGTTGGTTTAAATCAGGATGATTGTGGGAGTCATTAGAGAGAAGTTAGTTGATAGAATTTGTGAATAGGTTGGTGATGGATAAGTGCTGTGAATGTGAAAAAGGATATCACAGGTTTTGGCCTAAATAAATACATGCATAGAGTAGTCACTAATAAAGATTTGAAGACTACAGGATCAGTGAATATTAGGGTTTAGTGGGAATCAGGAGTTGAATTCTGACATGTTAAGTTTCAGATATCATAACATCCAAGTGGATATGCTGATTTAGTAATTAAATATGGGTCTAAAATTCAGGGTGGAGTTTTGGAATAGTATCAGTTTAGTTTAATTGCTCAGTTGTGTCTTACTCTTTACAATCCCATGGACTGTAGCACACCAGACTTCCCCGTCCTTCACCATCTCCTGGAGCTTGCTCAATCTCATGTACATTGAGTTGGTGATGTCATACAAACAACTTATCCTCTGTTGTCCCCTTCTCCTCTGCCTATTATTTTTCCAGTATCAGGGTCTTTTCCAATGAGACGGTATAAGTTGAAGAATTTGTGTGTTTAAGGTATTTAAAATCATGAGGTAGGAGATCATCTAGGAATAAAAATGAATAAGGAAGAAAAGACTAAGGTTTGGAGAACTCAACATTTAGAGGTGATAGAGATGAGGAGAATTTAACAAAGGAGCATGGGAAGAAGTGGCCATTAATGTAGATAAGAGTACTCAAAGAACTGAGAGAAAAATTTGTTCCAAAGAAGAAGTGATCAAATTGGTTAAATGCTATTAATGTCAAGATGAGAGCTGAGACTTGATCATAATTTTTAAGTGAAGGCTCATCCATTTGCTCTAAGTATGTGCTTGAGAAACTTGGAACTACTGGTGTGGGAACTCTAAATCAAATCTGAGGAAAACGTATCTGGAACAGGAAATTAATGGGAATCTCATAACCCATGTGCACTCGTGGGTGCACTTATGAGTATTCCTGCACTGAGAGAAACCTGATGTAAAAAGTGATACAAGTGAACCTAATATCCACCCCTACAGTCTGGAGGAAAGTTGAGCAGCACATCTTTCTGGAATTTTCTTTGGTAGTAAAGAAGAAAGCTACTATTTCAAACTCTTGCAGTACAGCTCTTCTCTGAAGTCTTGGTAGGAGTTTCTAAAAAACAATGAATTATTGAGTGATAATCTGGAAGAAGTCTGTTTGATGGGATTTGGAATGGTAGAGTGGATTTGAGTAACATCTGATACTTACTGGAAATATGTGAACATGCATGCATAATGACATTTTTTCAAAAGGTTATGCATGCATTAGGTAAGCCTGGCTTACTTTAAAGCTGTACAAATTTTCTAAAAAAAGTTAACTTCCATTCTATCAATACTGAACATAAAACTTCTAATAAGGAGCAGTTGAAATACAAATAAAGTACCTTAAAAATTTTAGACTATGAAGAGTAGAATCATTCTTTTAAGAAAATCATCAGTTTTGAGCTTATCATCACTAATTTGAAATAATTACAAATAAGAAACATTCAAATTAAAATGATTAAAATGAATTAAAATTGAAATGAACTAAGTGGCAAAACTTACTGTCTCATTCATTTCCCTCTTGCTGCTTAATTTTATCTGCCCAACAGACAACCAAAATTTTTATTTACAATTAAGCATATTAAATTCATACATAAGTTACTAATTGAATTTACTTCCACAAACAAGATGCTGCATTAGATGTTGTTGTATCAGCCTTAAGGCAATTTGAAAAATTCAAATCTGACTTTGGATGCTGGGCATTAGATGTTGGGGGTGGTATCAGCTTTAAAAGAAGAAGTGATCAAATTGGTTAAATGCTATTAATGTCAAGATGAGAGCTGAGACTTGATCATAATTTTTAAGTGAAGGCTCATCCATTTGCTCTAAGTATGTGCTTGAGAAACTTGGAACTACTGGTGTGGGAACTCTAAATCAAATCTGAGGAAAACGTATCTGGAACAGGAAATTAATGGGAATCTCATAACCCATGTGCACTCGTGGGTGCACTTATGAGTATTCCTGCACTGAGAGAAACCTGATGTAAAAAGTGATACAAGTGAACCTAATATCCACCCCTACAGTCTGGAGGAAAGTTGAGCAGCACATCTTTCTGGAATTTTCTTTGGTAGTAAAGAAGAAAGCTACTATTTCAAACTCTTGCAGTACAGCTCTTCTCTGAAGTCTTGGTAGGAGTTTCTAAAAAACAATGAATTATTGAGTGATAATCTGGAAGAAGTCTGTTTGATGGGATTTGGAATGGTAGAGTGGATTTGAGTAACATCTGATACTTACTGGAAATATGTGAACATGCATGCATAATGACATTTTTTCAAAAGGTTATGCATGCATTAGGTAAGCCTGGCTTACTTTAAAGCTGTACAAATTTTCTAAAAAAAGTTAACTTCCATTCTATCAATACTGAACATAAAACTTCTAATAAGGAGCAGTTGAAATACAAATAAAGTACCTTAAAAATTTTAGACTATGAAGAGTAGAATCATTCTTTTAAGAAAATCATCAGTTTTTGAGCTTATCATCCCTAATTTGAAATAATTACAAATAAGAAATATTCAAATTAAAATGATTAAAATGAATTAAAATTGAAATGAACTAAGTGGCAAAACTTACTGTCTCATTCATTTCCCTCTTGCTGCTTAATTTTATCTGCCCAACAGACAACCAAAATTTTTATTTACAATTAAGCATATTAAATTCATACATAAGTTACTAATTGAATTTACTTCCACAAACAAGATGCTGCATTAGATGTTGTTGTATCAGCCTTAAGGCAATTTGAAAAAAATTCAAATCTGACTTTGGACAATATGATAACACTACCCAAGAGCAGACAGCTTCAGTACTATAGTTCCACTCAGAATTGACCCCGAGAGACAGTGGGTGGAGGAAAATATCAGTCAGCAGAACTTTAAAACTTGAAGGAGGGCCTTCCCTGGTGGTCCAGTCGGTAAAGAGTCCACCTTACAGTGCAAGGAGCACCAGTTCGATCCCTGGCCTGGGAAGATCCCATATGCCACAGAGGGTTGGCGTTTCACATGGTGTGTTCTGTATATAAATTAGATAAGCAGGGTGACAGTATACAGCCTTGATGTACTCTTTTCCCAATTTGTGACCAGTCTGTTGTTCCATATTCAGTTCTAACTGTTGCTTATTGTACTGCACACAGGTTTCTCAGGAGGCATGTGAGTTGATCTGGCATTCCTATCTCTTTCAGAATTTTTCAGTTTGTAGTAATCCACACAGTCAAAAGCTTTAGCATAATCAATGATGCAGATATAGATGCTTTTCTGAAATTCCCTTGCACTTTCTATGATCCAACAGCTGCTGACAATTTGATCTCTGGTTGCTCTGCTGTTTATAAATCCAGCTTGTACATCTGGAAATTAGGGTTAGAGTTAGTCTGTTAAGAGTGGAGACCAAAACTCCACCCCCAGTAGGATGCTATACTTTATAGTGATCAGCCAACCATGTGTGGTAGATTGACTGTATTGAATCACTTCCCTCATAGAAAGAGCCATGATTTGTTCTCATTGGAATATATATTACTCAGTCTATAGATTTGCCTTCCCTCTCCTCATTCATTCTAAAACCACCAAACATGGACCTGTGGATGACTTAGTCACTATTTAAGTCATCTACGTTTTTTTTTTTTTTTTGAACAAGGGACTAATCAAACAAAATATGACAATGGTCTTATGATTGTGAAACTCTCTATTCTCACCCTGCTGTCTATTACCATGAGATTTCTGATAGATGTGTAGAATGACATTTAGAAGACTCAGTTTGGGCAATGCCTTGTAAGCTGGAGCAATGGCTGGAAGGGTGTGGTGTATATTCTAAATCAACCATCAGTATGTGGTGGTCTTTCTCCCATAGCAGGATTCATGAGCACAAGAATGAAGGTGTGGGAATGGATGAGTTCTTATTGTTACTTCCAGTGATCTGCTAGTGAGTTTTTCCCTTTCTTCTCTTTAATTTTGGGTTCTGCTGTTCTAGAAAATCTGCTGGTCTAATTCTCAAGAGAGAAATAGGGACAGGGGGGCACAGGGACTTCCACTAGGGACACAGGCATAGTTCTATTAAACTGGAAGTTGATACTGACCCCTGGACTTTCATACCAATATATCTATAAGCAAGTAAGAATTACTGTACTGGATATCTAATCACAGTTGGTCTGTTTCTGTTCAATCGCTAAGTTGTGTCTGACTCTGTGATCCCATAGACCGCAGCAGGCCAGACTTCTCTGTCTTCACCATCTCCCAGAGCTTGCTCAAATTCATGTCCATTGAGTCAATGATGTCTTCCAACCCTCTCATCCTCTGTTGTCCCTTTCTCTTCTTGCCTTCAATATTTCCTAGTATTAGGATTTTTTGTATTGAGTTGGCTCTTCCCATCAGGTGGCCAAAATAATGGAGTTTCAGCTTTAGCATCAGTCCTTTCAGTGAATATGCAGGGCTAATTTCCTTTAGCACTGACTGACTTGATCTCATTGCAGTCCAAGGAACTCTCAAGAGTCTTCTTTAGCACCACAGTTTGAAAGCATCAATTCTTCAGTACTAAGCCTTTTTTTGTGGTCCAACTTTTTTTTTTTTTCAAATATTTATTATTTATTTATTTTGGGGGGACGGGTTGGAGAGGGAGGGGGCGGGTGGGCCACTTCCATTGGTCTTTCATTTATCTATTTTCATCCATCTTCGTTCTTTGGCCCATGTGGGCCTCCCATCACGGTGGCCTCTGTTGTCTCAGAGCACTGGCTCTGGGCGCATGTGCTCCAGAGCTCTGGCTTGGTGATTGGACACATCGGTCCAGCTGCTCCGCGGCACGTGGGATCTTCCCAGGCCAGGGATTGAACCGGCACCCCCTGCACTGGAAGGTGGTGTCCCTACCCACTGGACCATCAGGGAAGCCCTGTGGTCCAACTCTTACATCTGTACTTGATTACTAGAAAAACCATAATTTTGACTACACGGACTTTTGTTGGCAAAGTAATGTTTTGCCTTTTAATTTGCTGTCTAGGTTTATCATAGCTTTCCTTCCAAGAAGCAAGCATCTTCTAATTTCACAGCTGTAATCAACATCTGTAGTGTTTGTGGAGTCACCCGAAAGAAAGTCAATGAACTGCTTTTACTTTTTCCTTTTTATTTGCTATGAAGTGAGGGACCAGAGCTCACGATCTTAATTTTTTTTAATATTCAGTTTTAAGCCAGCCTTTTCAGTCTCCTCGGTCTACTACTGCCCAGGTTAAAAAGGAGTCCCTCCAGAATGTAGGAGATTTTCTAGAACAGTTATTAGTGCTTTCAATTTCTGTGGTTAAATTCAGTGTAACAGAATACAGCAATCACAGAGAGGATAACTAATGGCTCTGACCCTTCAGGAATGAAGATCTATATCACTGTGCAAACTATGGTGCCTGTTGAGTGCAAGGCATGCATGGAATGATTAGTGAAACGTATGAGTACTAACTCCAGTCATGCACCCAGGTGCAGAAATGAGGACTGTAGTAATCACAAATGTTTATTCCTTATTTTGATATAAATTTATTTGTATATATTTTAGCTCTCCTTTTCTTATCTCATTCACCTATGATGCAGCATAATGTGATAATAACTAGAACTTCATATCTTGGTGTTTAAGTTATAAGATGATAGGTGAACATCATCCAAAGACGAAAAGAGTGACCTGTATTTCTTCTTGGGAAGAGGATTAGCAAAAATTTGGTTATACAAGGGATAGTGGCTTCATATTATGTATGAATACATAATTTGGTTATTTCTTTTATTTGAAAAATAAGTAAGGTTAAAAAAGATCTGTATGATGCCAGGTTAAGTAAAAGTGGACTATGATGACTTTGAAATGTGTCCATTTGACTAATGAAGGAACTTTTCTAGAATTCTTTCCCCTTCAAGGTGTTGGACTAACGTTGTGCACAAGGAAACTTTCTTTGAGATTTGGAAAACAGAAGAGAATCAGCAACCATGCTTACACTTGAGAAGATTGGTATAGGCACAGGACTTTTGTACCTCAGGAGCATTGTTATGGAGGTGTAGGCTTATCTCCAGGTCTTTCTATATCTCCTCCTTTAACTTCTTGAAATTCCAGGAAAGCTTCCTACATAGCTTTATGGTGAAATCACTAGGTCTGCAGGAAACCTGCTTCACTGAAGTTGTGAACTAGAGGCTTAGAGGAGGTATGGTTATCCTTAAGGTTAATGCTCGTCTTTATGGATTCTTTTGTCCTTGCTGTGCCCCATTCATATTTATCTTCCCTTAAGCAGCCATTGGCTCAAAGTATTTGAGGCCAGGCACTATGTGTAGGTGAAATAAATGGATCTGAAATAAATCAGTCTCTAAACAAGCCCTTATATTAAGGGCTGCTCTTCTAGTGGAACAAGACAGATAGATATTCTAGTCAGAAAGATACAAAAGATAGATGTATGTAAGAGGAACCTTATATATCAGAGGAACCTACCTGATAGTATACCACAGATATAACACAATTGGAAACGCAGGGAAGTGTGTGTGTGCAGGACATTGGTGTGTGGGGGTTGTGGGGAGGGGAGAGAGAGCAGGGGAGGATGAGGGAGAATGGAGACTTAAGGATTGGAAAAGACTTCATGTAGTGGGTGCCAGTTTATTCTATGAACTTTGAAGAACAGGTGGAAATTTTCTACTGTTGTGATTAGGGAACTAAAATAGAGATTAGAAAGTTACCCACTGCATACTTAACAATTGCCGGACATTATTACCACAAATACGACAGGCACAATTCCCGATGTTTTGGAATTTATAGGCTAGCAGGGATGATTCACACTCTAAATGTAATGTACTTCATTTTGTGAAGGATTCTAATTATATGCTGCATAGTTTGCTCTGATTGTAACTAAATGACCCCTGAATGACTAAGTGAATCTTGAAAGCTCTCATATTTTCCCAGTATGGATAACTTTTCAAGATACTGTTAACAAGGTGTAAGGAGAAAGTCTCTGGGCTTTTGCTTTCCTTCCCTTGTTTCCCTTTCTCTCTCCTTCCTCCAGCTGCACTCCACCATCTGTCTTCACTGTTCTTGTGGAACAGCTGTTGCACAGGCCACCAGTGCTCTGAGTGCTAAATCTCATGGACGCATGTTGGTCCTTGTTTTATTTGACATTACTTTGCTATTTTACACTGTGGTCATTCCCTCTTTCTTTAAATTCTCTCAGCCCCTGACACTACAATCTCATTTTCCTTCTGTTTCTCGGCTTCTTTTTTAATATGTTCTATTTTTTTGTATTTAATATTTGGTCACTGTCACCTGAAAGTGCCAAAAATGATCTGAAAGTAGTTTTATCATCCCTTTTATCTGTCACTCTATGTATCATATTGATGACTGTCTCTGGAATAAATAAATTGATGAATTTCTTTCTTTGATTTGTGCCCTCTTATTCAGTTTGATCCTCCTTGCTTTGTTTTAACCCAAATGATTTATTCCTTGACTACAATGAGAGCTTTCTTTTCTCTGTTTGCTCTGTTTCTTCCTCAAATCTTTCTTTCCCATGGCTACTAAGAACATATTTCTACAGTAAAAATGTGGTTGTATAACTACTCTTCTTACTTTTCAGGGACCACAGGATAAGGATGAACTTTCTTAAAATGGCATTTAAAAAAAAAGCTCAGCATGATTTAACATCTGACTGTCTCACAGTACTCAAATTTTGATACATGCTCCCATCCCTCCAACCATATGAAATAACTTCTTCAGAGATTTTGTAATCTCTTTAATCTTTCTAAAAATAACCTTCTGTCTCTCTACCTACTTACCTAATACCTATTTACATTTCAATAATAAGTTCTAGGATTATTATTAACTCATGTAATCTTTGAATTGAAATTGATCACCTTTGATATGCCAGATGCTGTTACCTCTCCTTCATGGAGCCTTCCCTGTCGAGTTGTTCATTTCTTCTTGGCTTCCACTTCCCTTGTTTCTGACTATTCACTGAATAGACCTGGATATTCACTGCCATCCATTTAAATTTGGATTTGAGTCATCTCCTCTATGGATAACTTTTCAAGATACTGTTAACAAGGTGTAAGGAGAAAGTCTCTGGGCTTTTGCTTTCCTTCCCTTGTTTCCCTTTCTCTCTCCTTCCTCCAGCTGCACTCCACCATCTGTCTTCACTGTTCTTGTGGAACAGCTGTTGCACAGGCCACCAGTGCTCTGAGTGCTAAATCTCATGGACGCATGTTGGTCCTTGTTTTATTTGACATTACTTTGCTATTTTACACTGTGGTCATTCCCTCTTTCTTTAAATTCTCTCAGCCCCTGACACTACAATCTCATTTTCCTTCTGTTTCTCGGCTTCTTTTTTAATATGTTCTATTTTTTTGTATTTAATATTTGGTCACTGTCACCTGAAAGTGCCAAAAATGATCTGAAAGTAGTTTTATCATCCCTTTTATCTGTCACTCTATGTATCATATTGATGACTGTCTCTGGAATAAATAAATTGATGAATTTCTTTCTTTGATTTGTGCCCTCTTATTCAGTTTGATCCTCCTTGCTTTGTTTTAACCCAAATGATTTATTCCTTGACTACAATGAGAGCTTTCTTTTCTCTGTTTGCTCTGTTTCTTCCTCAAATCTTTCTTTCCCATGGCTACTAAGAACATATTTCTACAGTAAAAATGTGGTTGTATAACTACTCTTCTTACTTTTCAGGGACCACAGGATAAGGATGAACTTTCTTAAAATGGCATTTAAAAAAAAAGCTCAGCATGATTTAACATCTGACTGTCTCACAGTACTCAAATTTTGATACATGCTCCCATCCCTCCAACCATATGAAATAACTTCTTCAGAGATTTTGTAATCTCTTTAATCTTTCTAAAAATAACCTTCTGTCTCTCTACCTACTTACCTAATACCTATTTACATTTCAATAATAAGTTCTAGGATTATTATTAACTCATGTAATCTTTGAATTGAAATTGATCACCTTTGATATGCCAGATGCTGTTACCTCTCCTTCATGGAGCCTTCCCTGTCGAGTTGTTCATTTCTTCTTGGCTTCCACTTCCCTTGTTTCTGACTATTCACTGAATAGACCTGGATATTCACTGCCATCCATTTAAATTTGGATTTGAGTCATCTCCTCTGTAATTAAAATCTGATGCACATAAGTATCATTGCAATTAACTGTACCATAACTTGTATTTACTTTGTCTCTCCAATGAAACTGTGAGCTTATTAATGGCAGGAATGGTACTTTTGTGTGTGTGTGTGTGTGTGTGAGAGCACCCACTGGTTAGTATAATTTCTTGTACTTTATTATTTCTTAATGCATTTTTCTGAATGGCGATAATTTAGAATTAAAAACTCTGATGGAATGAATTGTCTGAGTCCTATCTACAAAATGAAATTAAAAAAAAAAGTGTAATAATTGCTCTGAACATTGCACGGGCCTCAGGAAATTTAGATGAGACTCTAGGGCAAAATATTTTATAAATGGCAAAGCATTATTATTTTAGTTCATTTTAATTTGCAGAGTAGGGATGTTCAGGTAACTTCAAAGAATAGAGTAATGAAAAGGTCAGTTATCTAGAACTTATGTTTACTATGTCTCAAGAGTCTTTCCAAAAGCTTTATATTTTTATTTCTATTTATGGAATTTTTTCTTAAGGAAATAAACAGATATTCACAAACTTTCTGTGAAAAGACGTTTGTTGCTATATTGATTCACAGTAATGAAAAATTGGAAGCTTTCATGATTTTAAACTACTGTTAAGCCAGGATTTTGTCTTGTCAGCTGCTCAGAATACTTGTTAAAGGATGTATGTTGGGTCTTTATTATGGACAGATGGACAACTATACTATGACCGATTCATGTTCATGTTTGGTGGAAACCAACAAAATTCTGTAAAGCAATTATCCTTCAATTAAAAAATAAATTAAAAAATATAATGCATATGTTTATTGCCATGTGGAAAAACAGTAATAAATTAGTGATAAATTAGAATCTCCTTCTTTTTTCTCCATCTCTCACAAGGAACACAATCTAAATTTGTTTATTTTGTGAGACAGTGTTACAGGTGATCTTTTTTACTGTAGTGATATTTTTGTATTTCCTTTTAAATTTTCTTAAAATCAATTTATGATTTTTAGTCAAAATATATAGTGTATTTTCTGATACTTTTTTTTCTGTTTTTATTCTGATTTATTCTTAAGGGAAGGAAAATAAATTACTCTCTGTTGAGTTCCTACTGTGTACTAGGTATAATTTTAAGGTTTTGTCCATGTTTTCCTAAAATCTTCACAATTTTAGAGAGTAAGAAACATTCCAGTTTATAGCAGAGATTTGAACACAATTCATTCTAGTTCCAGAGTATGTTTCCTTAAACACTAGTCCACTGATTAGTTCAGTCACTAGTTCACTGGTTTTGACTAACCTTCCCTAAACCAGCCCCTACGATTTTCCTTTCACTTAAATGACCTATTCATATGGTTCTTAAATTATTATTTAGTCATAGTCTGTTTTGCATGTATTCTTAGGTTTGTATTCTTAACTAGATAAAGGAATTGTTCAAGGCAAAGGCATTATTTTATGCTCCTTTCTTATTTTCCTATCATCTAGAACACCTATCAGTGCAGTAAATATTTGAGATTTATGATTATTATCAGTGAATCTGTAAAATTAATAAAAAATTAAAATGTTATGAAGATATGTAATATTTTTGCCTTGTAAAAGTCCACTATTGCTAGCGTTTCTATGAAATGTAAGTATAATATCCTAAGGGCTTTAAATTTTATTCCTGTCATCATATATTCATTAAAGGTTTAGACTGTTCCATTCTTAATATAATACAGAGATGTGAAATCTGCGTTACTTTGGCTGCTTTCCAAGATATTCCATAGTTGGAATCTGGGTTATTCTAACCCTGCTTTCCATTTCTCCTACTTTTTTTTTATTTCTCACACACTGTGCTCAAGTCCAAATAAACTCTTTCCTGAATGCTCTAAGCTTCCTTCTGTAACTGGTTTATTTCATTTAGCATAATATCCTTAAGGTTAATCTTAGCTGTTGCATATGACAATATTTCCTTCTTTCTTAAAGCTGAATAAAATTCTAGTGTGTATGTTGGGGGTGGTGGTGGTAGGAGGCAGACACGCATGTAAAAGAACATTTTCTTTATCCATTTGGTGAACATTTGGGTTGTTTTCACTTCTTAGCTGTTGTGAGTGATGCTGCAGTCAAAGTGGGAGTACAGATATCTCTTTGAGATTTTCATTTCAGTTCTTTTGGTTAAATTCCTAGAAGTAGGGCTGCTGAATAACATGGTAAAAGTGAAAGTGTTAGTCACTCAGTCATGTCGGACTCTTTACAACCCCATAGACTGTAACCCTTCAGGCTCCCGCTCCATGGAAATCTCTGGGCAAGAGGGATAACATTGTAGTTTTACTCTTAATTTTTTAGGAAGCTCCATACTGTTTTCCATAGCTGCAATACTTCATATTCCTAGTAACAATGTATATCCTCACCAGTACTTAGAATTCTCTATTTTGTTGTTGTTGTTATTATTGCTTGCATTTTGTTTTGTTTTGACAATGCATATCCTTCCTAACAGATGTGAAGTGATATCTATGGAGCTTTTTTTTTGTTGTTTGTTTCACCACTTCTATTGGTCTTTCATCATCCATCCTTGTTCTTTTGGCCTCTGTGGGCCTCCCATCGCAGTGGCCTCTCTCGCTGCAGAGCTCAGGCTCCGGGTGCATACACTGCAGAGCGCTGGCTCGGTAATTGGACATATCAGTCCAGCCGCTCTGCAGCACGTGGGTTAAAATGTTATGAAGATATGTAATATTTTTGCCTTGTAAAAGTCCACTATTGCTAGCGTTTCTATGAAATGTAAGTATAATATCCTAAGGGCTTTAAATTTTATTCCTGTCATCATATATTCATTAAAGGTTTAGACTGTTCCATTCTTAATATAATACAGAGATGTGAAATCTGCGTTACTTTGGCTGCTTTCCAAGATATTCCATAGTTGGAATCTGGGTTATTCTAACCCTGCTTTCCATTTCTCCTACTTTTTTATTTCTCACACACTGTGCTCAAGTCCAAATAAACTCTTTCCTGAATGCTCTAAGCTTCCTTCTGTAACTGGTTTATTTCATTTAGCATAATATCCTTAAGGTTAATCTTAGCTGTTGCATATGACAATATTTCCTTCTTTCTTAAAGCTGAATAAAATTCTAGTGTGTATGTTGGGGGTGGTGGTGGTAGGAGGCAGACACGCATGTAAAAGAACATTTTCTTTATCCATTTGGTGAACATTTGGGTTGTTTTCACTTCTTAGCTGTTGTGAGTGATGCTGCAGTCAAAGTGGGAGTACAGATATCTCTTTGAGATTTTCATTTCAGTTCTTTTGGTTAAATTCCTAGAAGTAGGGCTGCTGAATAACATGGTAAAAGTGAAAGTGTTAGTCACTCAGTCATGTCGGACTCTTTACAACCCCATAGACTGTAACCCTTCAGGCTCCCTCTCCATGGAAATCTCTGGGCAAGAGGGATAACATTGTAGTTTTACTCTTAATTTTTTAGGAAGCTCCATACTGTTTTCCATAGCTGCAATACTTCATATTCCTAGTAACAATGTATATCCTCACCAGTACTTAGAATTCTCTATTTTGTTGTTGTTGTTATTATTGCTTGCATTTTGTTTTGTTTTGACAATGCATATCCTTCCTAACAGATGTGAAGTGATATCTATGGAGCTTTTTTTTTGTTGTTTGTTTCACCACTTCTATTGGTCTTTCATCATCCATCCTTGTTCTTTTGGCCTCTGTGGGCCTCCCATCGCAGTGGCCTCTCTCGCTGCAGAGCTCAGGCTCCGGGTGCATACACTGCAGAGCGCTGGCTCGGTAATTGGACATATCAGTCCAGCCGCTCTGCAGCACGTGGGATCTTCCCAGACCAGGGATTGATCCCTCGCACTGCTAGGTGGACTCTTTACCCACTGAACCACCAGGAAAGCCCTATCTGTGGTTTTGATTTTCATTTCCCTGATCAATAGTGACGTGGAGCATCTTTTCATGCATCTGTGGTCTACTTGTATGTCTTCTTTGGAAAAATGTCTACTTAGATCGTTTACCCATTTTTCCAGTTGGGTTCTTTTACTATTGGGTTACATGAATTTGTTATATATATTGAACATTAACTGCTTTTCTCATTATGATTTGCAAATATTTTCTCTCATTCTTAAGTCTCCTTTTCAAAATTTAAATGTATTCATTTTTAATTGAAGGATAACTTCTTTACAGTATTGTGTTCATTTCTGCCAAACATTAATATAAGTCAGCCATAGGTGTACATATGTCCCCTCCCTCTTGAACCTTCCTCCCACCCCTCTAGGTTGTTCCAGAGTCAGTTCTAATGAGGTGGATGAACCTAGAGCCTTTTATATAGAGTGAAGTACGTCAGAAAGAGGAAAACAAATGTCCTATATTAACACATATATGGAATCTAGAAATATGGTACTGCTGAAATTATTTGCAGGGCAGCAATGGAGACAGAGACATAGAGAATAGACTTACAGACATAGGCCTGAGGAAGGAAGGGGAAGGTGGGATGTATGGAGAGAGTAACACTGAAACATGCATCACCATGCATAAAGTACATAACCAGTAGGAATTTGCTTATGAGTTTGGGTGCATTTTCACTCAGTTGATTTCCTTGCTGTGCAGAAGATTTTTAGTTAGATACAATTCATTTATATACTTATTTTACTTTTGTTGCCTACGTTTGGTGTCATATATAAGAAATCATTACCAAGGTAAGTTTCAGGTCTTTTGTTTAAGTTCGTAGTCCATTTGAGTGGACTTTTTGTGTGTAGTACCTGATAAAGGTCCAGCTGCATTCTTTTGCATGTAGACATTCTATTTTCCAAACAGTATTTGTTGAAGAGACTATCCATTCCCTATTGTATAGTCCTGGCAAGTTTACAGAAGATCATTTAAGTATATTTGTATGGGGTTAATTCTAAACTTCTTATCCTTTTTTATTTGTCTATATATCTGTCTTTCTGCCAGGGTACCCCTTAGAATTTTCAGCTTTGTCTTAAAATTAGATAATGAGAAATGTAAGTAATCTTGATAGTCCATCTAATCCGTAGTAAGTTTTCAAAGGCTGTCACATTTGAATCTATTATTGAATACTTCTTAATCATTTTTACAATTGTTATTATGTTTTTGAATGAACAGATTCATTGATACAGCCTTAATTCTGTTATTCTAGCACTGAAAAGATGAATTTTAAAAAGCACAAAAGAAAGACACTGCTTCCCGCTCCTGCCCTCTCTTTTCCTTTACAGCTACTCGCATGGCTAAATCTTGGGTTATTTTCTATTCTTTTCATTTAGTACAACCACTTCTGATAAACAGTTTGCATTAATCTAAGTTACATTACAGTGATAAATTTTTTGAAACTATTTAGGAAGCATTGGTAATAATTTTATTACATGTTTTCATTATGAAAAATGAATATAATTATAAAACTTCAGAAATTAAACTTTAAATGAGAAACTCCAAATACTGGATTTAATGCTGTTGGTGCTTAGACAAGAAAGTAAGCTTGGATAGGTAACTGAGCAACATGTATTTCCAAAGGGGAAAAGCAAAAATAAAGCAAAAAGAAAGAAAAAAAACCCTAAGAGTTTTCTTAATCAGAACTGGTTAGGTGTGCACCACCAGCAGGAGCTTGGGGAGAAACTTTTACAGAGAAGAGGCTGAGTCAAAGAATCATTGATTGACTACAGCTTAAAGTGTAGTTGGCTGTCCTTTTGTTGTTCAGTTGCTAAGGGTGTCACTATCCTTCCGACCCCATTGACCACAGCATTCCAGCTTTCCCTGTCATTCATTCACTACCTCTTAGAGTTTGCTCAGACCCCAAATTCGACCACAGCATTTCCAGCCTTTCCCATGGGTTTTTTTTTCACTAGTCCTTCCAATGAAGGTCCATGCATTCCCTTTTTTATTTTCCAAACAGTATTTGTTGAAGAGACTATCCATTCCCTATTGTATAGTCCTGGCAAGTTTACAGAAGATCATTTAAGTATATTTGTATGGGGTTAATTCTAAACTTCTTATCCTTTTTTATTTGTCTATATATCTGTCTTTCTGCCAGGGTACCCCTTAGAATTTTCAGCTTTGTCTTAAAATTAGATAATGAGAAATGTAAGTAATCTTGATAGTCCATCTAATCCGTAGTAAGTTTTCAAAGGCTGTCACATTTGAATCTATTATTGAATACTTCTTAATCATTTTTACAATTGTTATTATGTTTTTGAATGAACAGATTCATTGATACAGCCTTAATTCTGTTATTCTAGCACTGAAAAGATGAATTTTAAAAAGCACAAAAGAAAGACACTGCTTCCCGCTCCTGCCCTCTCTTTTCCTTTACAGCTACTCGCATGGCTAAATCTTGGGTTATTTTCTATTCTTTTCATTTAGTACAACCACTTCTGATAAACAGTTTGCATTAATCTAAGTTACATTACAGTGATAAATTTTTTGAAACTATTTAGGAAGCATTGGTAATAATTTTATTACATGTTTTCATTATGAAAAATGAATATAATTATAAAACTTCAGAAATTAAACTTTAAATGAGAAACTCCAAATACTGGATTTAATGCTGTTGGTGCTTAGACAAGAAAGTAAGCTTGGATAGGTAACTGAGCAACATGTATTTCCAAAGGGGAAAAGCAAAAATAAAGCAAAAAGAAAGAAAAAAAACCCTAAGAGTTTTCTTAATCAGAACTGGTTAGGTGTGCACCACCAGCAGGAGCTTGGAGAGAAACTTTTACAGAGAAGAGGCTGAGTCAAAGAATCATTGATTGACTACAGCTTAAAGTGTAGTTGGCTGTCCTTTTGTTGTTCAGTTGCTAAGGGGTGTCACTATCCTTCCGACCCCATTGACCACAGCATTCCAGCTTTCCCTGTCATTCATTCACTACCTCTTAGAGTTTGCTCAGACTCATGCCCACAGAATTGGCGATACCATCCAACTGTCTCATTCTCTGATACCAACTTCTTCTGCCTTCAGTCTTCCCCAGCATCAGGATCTTTTCCAGTGAATTGACTCTTCTCATCAGGTGGCCAAAGTATTGGAGCCTCCGTATCAGTCCTTCCAATGAATACTGAGGATTGATTTCTTTTAGGATT
This sequence comes from Tragulus kanchil, assembly GCA_022376925.1. Taxonomy (NCBI): domain Eukaryota; kingdom Metazoa; phylum Chordata; class Mammalia; order Artiodactyla; family Tragulidae; genus Tragulus; species Tragulus kanchil. The sequence continues at coordinate 150,557,507 of JAIOJX010000025.1, read as the reverse complement.
GACTAGTTTGATCTTGCTATCCAAGGGAATCTCAAGAGTCCGCTCCAGCATTATAGTTCAAAAGCATCAATTCTTTGGTGCTGGGCTTTTTTATGGTCTGAATCTCATATCTGTACATGACTACTGGAAAAACCATAGCTTTGACTACATGGACCTTTGTTGGCAAAGTGATGTCTCTGCTTTTTAATATGCTGTCTAGCTTTGTCATAGCTTTTCTTCCAAAGAGCAAGCATCTTTTAATTTCATGGCTGAATTCACCATCTGCAGAAGTTTTGGAGCCTAAGAAAATGTCCTTGGGTTTCAGTTTTGTAGCTCTATGGCATTGACAGACTTGTTTGGTTTGCTTACATAGGCCACCATAGCTCAGAGCCACCTCAGTCTAATGGTCTCCTTTATTAATTAATCAAACAATATAAATATAATTTGTTTTATCATATGCCATTCTGCTTGAATTACTTTTCCCCTTCTTTTTTGACCGAAATCTCTAATAAAAGAAGGTTAATTTTCTGGTTTCTGATCTCACAGAATACAGGAAGATTCTGATATGTTTGACAAGAAGTCTTTTAAGAAGGCAACAATAAGGAGATTTCTGGGGTATGGCTTCCTGGAAATTCATATTAACCCTTCATAATTAGTTTAATCCAATGTCATTTCTATGTCTCTCAATTCAAATTCTTGAGAGACAGAAGAGAGAAAATAATTGGCACAACTTTGATCAGATATTCTTTCTCTTCCATTCTTCCATGTGGACAGGATGGCTTTCCTGTCTGTTAAGCAGGGGGAAAATTAGAGACATTTCTAATAATCTTATAAGACTATTTTGTGTCCTTATGTCCAACATGGAATTTCTCTGATCCCTTATACTTTTCTTTGCCTTTGTTTACTCCTTCCTTGGGTTTCTCCAATTTCTGCACAAATTTCTGCTGTAATACATTTTATAATTATTTCATTTTATTTGTTGACACATGAACTTCTTCAGAGTAGGGAGATATTTTGTCTATATTTACATTCCCAGTGCATAGTAAAGTGTTTTTCATATAAAAGTTGAGAAATAAATATATAATAAATGAATAAATATTGATGGACGATGGTAAATGGTCGTTGCTCAATAAATTAGCATTGGACTCCATATATACTCCATATGGATGAGCATTCTGCATGAGTAGAGATAACTTTTTTAAAAGGAAAAAGTGGAGAAACATGGCACACTGATTCTACAGTTGTCTGCATAAGTGTTATCTTCATGGTGCATGCTGATATGATACTTAGTCTTCTGGCAGGTATCTTACCTTTTATGTTGATGCAGAGTTTAAAAGAGATCTGAACTTTACCATAAGATCCAATGGAATGATTATTGTGGGGTTTTCCTTTATGCCTTAGGAAGAAACCATTGATTTTTCCCTTTTCTCTTATACTTGGCAGTTCTCAAATCGCATATGTAGAGTTTATTTCTAGATTAAGTTATAGACGTAAATTCTAATAGAAATATTAAAGCATTCATATTCTATTTAATAGATGCTAGTTAAAAATTAACTATACCATTTAGTTCTAGAGCTATATATTGTGTCTTATGTGTATTACCAGCATATGTACATATGGATATGGTTAAGGCATATGTTTATAACATATATATTATATATATATATATATATATGTATATATATATATTTATACATGCATGTATATATGCACATATTTGTGATAACATGGATGAGTCTTGAAGGCACTATACTAATATTAAGTGAAAGTCTAGGCACAGAAAGGCAAATATTGCACTGTTCATATGGTGGTATGAACTCGAAAAAAGAAATACAAAAACTTAACTTACAAAAGCAGACGGGAATGTCAATTACAGAAGTCTTCAGCTTTTGGGAAAGAGGAAATTAAAAAAAAAAAAGCAAGCATAATGGTGGTTGCGAGGCTCCAAAGGAAAGGATCACGGTGAGTGATTAGTGGGGTACAAAATTCCAGTTTTGCAAGATGAAAGAGTTCTAGAGATGGATGTTGGTGATGGTTACACAACAATATGAATATATCTAATACCATGGAACTGTACACCTAAAAATGATTAACAGTGTAGGGAAAGAAAAGTTGCCACCCTTAAATCCTTGGCATATAATTTTGAGCTGAAAACAATCAAGGCCCAAATTGGAATTTTTAATGAGAAATAAATATATAATAAATGAATAAATATTGATGGACGATGGTAAATGGTCGTTGCTCAATAAATTAGCATTGGACTCCATATATACTCCATATGGATGAGCATTCTGCATGAGTAGAGATAACTTTTTTAAAAGGAAAAAGTGGAGAAACATGGCACACTGATTCTACAGTTGTCTGCATAAGTGTTATCTTCATGGTGCATGCTGATATGATACTTAGTCTTCTGGCAGGTATCTTACCTTTTATGTTGATGCAGAGTTTAAAAGAGATCTGAACTTTACCATAAGATCCAATGGAATGATTATTGTGGGGTTTTCCTTTATGCCTTAGGAAGAAACCATTGATTTTTCCCTTTTCTCTTATACTTGGCAGTTCTCAAATCGCATATGTAGAGTTTATTTCTAGATTAAGTTATAGACGTAAATTCTAATAGAAATATTAAAGCATTCATATTCTATTTAATAGATGCTAGTTAAAAAATTAACTATACCATTTAGTTCTAGAGCTATATATTGTGTCTTATGTGTATTACCAGCATATGTACATATGGATATGGTTAAGGCATATGTTTATAACATATATATTATATATATATATATATATATGTATATATATATATTTATACATGCATGTATATATGCACATATTTGTGATAACATGGATGAGTCTTGAAGGCACTATACTAATATTAAGTGAAAGTCTAGGCACAGAAAGGCAAATATTGCACTGTTCATATGGTGGTATGAACTCGAAAAAAGAAATACAAAAACTTAACTTACAAAAGCAGACGGGAATGTCAATTACAGAAGTCTTCAGCTTTTGGGAAAGAGGAAATTAAAAAAAAAAAAGCAAGCATAATGGTGGTTGCGAGGCTCCAAAGGAAAGGATCACGGTGAGTGATTAGTGGGGTACAAAATTCCAGTTTTGCAAGATGAAAGAGTTCTAGAGATGGATGTTGGTGATGGTTACACAACAATATGAATATATCTAATACCATGGAACTGTACACCTAAAAATGATTAACAGTGTAGGGAAAGAAAAGTTGCCACCCTTAAATCCTTGGCATATAATTTTTTTGAGCTGAAAACAATCAAGGCCCAAAAGTTTCAGGAAGAAAATTTGACCTTTCCTCCCACTGCCTAAAAAATGTAGATAGAAGACCTGTTTCAGGAAGAGAGGTGTCACCACAGATAATCATAGCATGAAGTAGGTATGCAGACAGGGGGATCTAGCAAAGGTAAACATTTCTCTCAGTTGCCCATTGTCTCTGCAGCCCAGCAAACATTTGTTTATCAAACATTTACTTTTCCATATCTGTGACAATTACCTTCCTCCCCTTTGAGGTCCCAAATGGCTACTTCCAGGTTCCTCTTTTGGATGTTGAAGATGTTATTTAAGGTAACCATTTTATTTTTGTGAGTTGCTCAGTTTTTCTGAGTCTTTCTCATGTACACATATTATTAAACTTTTGTTTGATTTTCTCCTGTTATTCTTTTTCTTTTTTCAAATGAATTATTAGACCAACCAGATTAACTTAGAAGGGTAGAGGAAATTTTCTTCCTTCTCAACAATAGCAAATGTTATGCTATAATATTTGTCACATAAAAAGTTGGGAAAAAAGTATGGTGACTGGAAAGGGTCATGGATGACCCTCCTTTAAAACCTTCTGAATTCCTTTTATTAATGCCCTTGCACATTTTCTATTGGCATTCCATTCAGATCGTAGCTATTAGCAAATCCCAGAGGTGTATAGAGGTGCTACAGGTTATGATGAATGATGATCAGTGATGAGGATTACAATTATTATGGTGATGATGAAATAACATTAATGAGTATGATGAATATAACCAATAGTTATAATAACTTATAGATAAAAATAAATGAAAAGGGAGAGGAGGAGAATAAGGAAGAGTAAGAAAAAGGGAGGGTCTTCCCTACTGGTCCAGTGGTTAAGAGTCCACCTGCCAGTGTAGAGGGCACAGGTTTGATCTTTGGTTTGGGAAGATTCCACAAGCCATGGAGCAACTAAGCCCAGGAGCTCATAACTACTGAGCTGACATGCTGCAGCTACTGAAGCCCATGCACCTTAAAACCTGTGCTCTGCAATAAAAGAAGCCACCATAATGAGAAGCCCACACACAGTAACTCAAGTGTAGCCCCTACTCACTGAAACTGGAGAAAAGCCTGCATGCAGCAACAAAGACCCAGCACAGCTGTAAATAAGTAAACGAAATTAAAAAGAAAAGAAAAGAAGGAGAAGAATAACTATGTTCTAGTAGCTGTGCTAGTTGCTTTGTCCTTTAAATAAGTATTTATGACATACAAAGTAAGAAAAACAAAGTGGAAAGCTTATAATAAAGTCAGTAAAATCATTATTTTAGAATAGATTTTTTAGATCTGAGTATTCAAGGATTTGATACATATTTAGAGCATTTTGAGTTTTCAGAAGGATTAATGAATTTAAGACAAATATTTACTAATTTTTCTTTTACTACAGTCTTTTCAGTCTAATTTAATATCTAAAAGAGACCAAAGACCAAGTGTATTCATTTTTTGTCCCAAGCGTGTGCCAACTTGTCTGATATGCATTAAAATTTAAATATTTATTGAATTTGAATGAATAAAGTGGCATTATATTAAAATGATCTATTGTGGGAACATAGAACAGGTGAAATGATAATATTAATTGGCAGAAAGCAATTTCTAGTTAATTGGAATGATAAGGAGTAAGAGAGTAGTTATATGAGGTTTAGATTTAACTGATAATTAAGTAGGCAAAGGTAAGGTGGTTTCTTAAAATGAGAATTTGCTTTGGGGGTCTGTGAATAATGTGAACTGGTAAAGTCAGTAAACAATTTTTTTCAGATTAAAGTTTTAAGAATCATTTTTTTGCTGTGTCTAATTAGTATGAAACTATTTGACTATCCCTAAAGCTTTATTACCATATGAGTCTATTATTCTCTTACAAACAAGTTTTTAACTTGCATAATTATCCCATATGTGAGTATAGCTAGCTGTAATTTACTTTTTTACCTAATCCCTCAGTAACTTCCTGTAGTGTCACAGTCTTTGGTAAGCAAACAGATGGTCTTTACATTGTGGTACCCACTGTTCTAAGCTCTTAATATACATTAATCCTTTTCATTTCCATAACAACTCTTTTATGTAGGTACTATCATTATCCTCACTTTACAAACAAGGAATATGAAGCATCAAGGTGAGGTTAACAGAATCAGATAGTAGGCAGCAGAGCCAGGATTTGGACCCAGTTAGACTGGTTCTGGAGCCTTGCCTCTGCTGCCTGTTGTTCAGTCGCTAAGTCATGTCCAACTCCTTGCAACTCCCATGAACTGTAGCACACCAGCCTTCCCAGTCCTTTGCTATATCCCTTTCACTGTCTCTCACCTTGCTCAAATTCATGTCCATTGAGTTGGTGATACCATCCTATTGTATCATCCTCTGTTGCCCCCTTCTCCTTTTGCCCTCAATCTTTCCCAGCATCAGGGTCCTTTCCACTGAGTTGGCTCTTCTCATCCCAGGTGGCCGATACATATTTAGAGCATTTTGAGTTTTCAGAAGGATTAATGAATTTAAGACAAATATTTACTAATTTTCTTTTACTACAGTCTTTTCAGTCTAATTTAATATCTAAAAGAGACCAAAGACCAAGTGTATTCATTTTTTGTCCCAAGCGTGTGCCAACTTGTCTGATATGCATTAAAATTTAAATATTTATTGAATTTGAATGAATAAAGTGGCATTATATTAAAATGATCTATTGTGGGAACATAGAACAGGTGAAATGATAATATTAATTGGCAGAAAGCAATTTCTAGTTAATTGGAATGATAAGGAGTAAGAGAGTAGTTATATGAGGTTTAGATTTAACTGATAATTAAGTAGGCAAAGGTAAGGTGGTTTCTTAAAATGAGAATTTGTTTTGGGGGGTCTGTGAATAATGTGAACTGGTAAAGTCAGTAAACAATTTTTTTCAGATTAAAGTTTTAAGAATCATTTTTTTGCTGTGTCTAATTAGTATGAAACTATTTGACTATCCCTAAAGCTTTATTACCATATGAGTCTATTATTCTCTTACAAACAAGTTTTTAACTTGCATAATTATCCCATATGTGAGTATAGCTAGCTGTAATTTACTTTTTTACCTAATCCCTCAGTAACTTCCTGTAGTGTCACAGTCTTTGGTAAGCAAACAGATGGTCTTTACATTGTGGTACCCACTGTTCTAAGCTCTTAATATACATTAATCCTTTTCATTTCCATAACAACTCTTTTATGTAGGTACTATCATTATCCTCACTTTACAAACAAGGAATATGAAGCATCAAGGTGAGGTTAACAGAATCAGATAGTAGGCAGCAGAGCCAGGATTTGGACCCAGTTAGACTGGTTCTGGAGCCTTGCCTCTGCTGCCTGTTGTTCAGTCGCTAAGTCATGTCCAACTCCTTGCAACTCCCATGAACTGTAGCACACCAGCCTTCCCAGTCCTTTGCTATATCCCTTTCACTGTCTCTCACCTTGCTCAAATTCATGTCCATTGAGTTGGTGATACCATCCTATTGTATCATCCTCTGTTGCCCCCTTCTCCTTTTGCCCTCAATCTTTCCCAGCATCAGGGTCCTTTCCACTGAGTTGGCTCTTCTCATCAGGTGGCCAGAGCACTAGAGCTTCAGCTTCAGCATCAGTCCTTCCAGTGTATGTTAAGGGTTGATTTCCTTGTCATGGAAAGCAGTATGTCGCAGAAGTCACTCCTCAGAGTATTAATAAAGCCTCTGTATCCAAAGTAGCTTAGCAAATATTTAAGTCCATATTTTCCTGTTGCTGATGTTGCCTCCAACTTAGTTATTAAGGGGCTTCCCAGGTTGCTCAGTGGTAAAGAAACCACCTGCAGAGCAGGAGACATGAGTTTGATCCCTGGTTTGGGAAGATCCCTGGAGAAGGAAACAGCAACCTACTCCAATATTCTCAGCTGGAAATCTTATGGCAGAGGAGCCTGACAGGGTGCAGTCTGTGGCGTTGCAGAAGAGTCAGACATGACTTAGCAATTAAACAAAAACAACAATAGTGATTAAAACATACACATTTATTTTCTTACAGTTCTGGTGATTAAAAGTCCTAAGATGAAGATGTGGGTTGGTCAGTATTCCTTCTGGAGGCTGAAGACAGAATTTGTTTTCTTACCTTTTTCAGTTCTAGAGTGCTCCTACATTTATTGGCTCCTGGATTCTCCCTCTATTGTCAAACCCTGTAGTTTAGCATTCATATTATCCACCCAGATAATCCAGGATAACTTCTTATTTCAGGTTTTAACCACATCTACAACAGATTTTGACCCATGTTAGGTACTATCATTATCCTCACTTTACAAACAAGGAATATGAAGCATCAAGGTGAGGTTAACAGAATCAGATAGTAGGCAGCAGAGCCAGGATTTGGACCCAGTTAGACTGGTTCTGGAGCCTTGCCTCTGCTGCCTGTTGTTCAGTCGCTAAGTCATGTCCAACTCCTTGCAACTCCCATGAACTGTAGCACACCAGCCTTCCCAGTCCTTTGCTATATCCCTTTCACTGTCTCTCACCTTGCTCAAATTCATGTCCATTGAGTTGGTGATACCATCCTATTGTATCATCCTCTGTTGCCCCCTTCTCCTTTTGCCCTCAATCTTTCCCAGCATCAGGGTCCTTTCCACTGAGTTGGCTCTTCTCATCAGGTGGCCAGAGCACTAGAGCTTCAGCTTCAGCATCAGTCCTTCCAGTGTATGTTAAGGGTTGATTTCCTTGTCATGGAAAGCAGTATGTCGCAGAAGTCACTCCTCAGAGTATTAATAAAGCCTCTGTATCCAAAGTAGCTTAGCAAATATTTAAGTCCATATTTTCCTGTTGCTGATGTTGCCTCCAACTTAGTTATTAAGGGGCTTCCCAGGTTGCTCAGTGGTAAAGAAACCACCTGCAGAGCAGGAGACATGAGTTTGATCCCTGGTTTGGGAAGATCCCTGGAGAAGGAAACAGCAACCTACTCCAATATTCTCAGCTGGAAATCTTATGGCAGAGGAGCCTGACAGGGTGCAGTCTGTGGCGTTGCAGAAGAGTCAGACATGACTTAGCAATTAAACAAAAACAACAATAGTGATTAAAACATACACATTTATTTTCTTACAGTTCTGGTGATTAAAAGTCCTAAGATGAAGATGTGGGTTGGTCAGTATTCCTTCTGGAGGCTGAAGACAGAATTTGTTTTCTTACCTTTTTCAGTTCTAGAGTGCTCCTACATTTATTGGCTCCTGGATTCTCCCTCTATTGTCAAACCCTGTAGTTTAGCATTCATATTATCCACCCAGATAATCCAGGATAAACTTCTTATTTCAGGTTTTAACCACATCTACAAAATCCTTTTTGTCATGGAAAGTAATATATTCACAGGTTCTGGAGATTAAAACACAAATTTCATTGAGGTACTAATAGCTTACAGTGAACAGTATCGGGCTCATGATCTCTGAAGGAGAAATTTCACTTGGGGACCGAAAGATGTAGCTTCAGTCACTCACAGCTTTGTGCAGCAAGTTTTATTGAGGTTAAAAAAAATAGAGAAATCTTCTGACATAGACATCAGAAGAGTGCAGAAACAGTATCCGTTTAGCTAGTTTTGGCAAAACATTATGTACTTCTTTAATTGTTTATTAACAGTAGATGAAAAGAATATCTCAAGGTTGTAAAGGTCTTACCAGGCCCACTCCCACAACAGACATCTTGAGATAGTTAACATAGGTATGAAATTAGCCCGAAGGAACAGGTTCCTGTTAAGAAGGAGAAACATGTCCTCGAGCAAGATATACTGTTGTTTTAATCCTTAGCTCTGGGCTTAAAGAAAGTCTTAGGCAAAATAGATTGTTGCCATGGCAACAAAGGTGGAGGCATGTGGCTAAAAGGTTTCTGTTCCCCCCTCCACCTTCGTGGGGATCCCCTGTTCTTCTTATCAACCTTCCTATGAATTAGCTCTCTCAGGGACATAATTCTGTTTACCCTCCACAATTGGGTCCATCATAGTATATTGAAAACTATGAGGAATTTTCAGTAATGAGGCTTTCCCGTCTTTAAAACACATGCAAATAAGGCCAACATTACCCTAATACCAAACCAAACAAAGATTCCTCACTAAAAAGAAAAGCAAAAACAAAAAATTATAGGCCAGTATTTCTAACGACAATGGAAACAATGACAAATTTTACTTTCTTGGGCTCCAGAATCACTGTGGATGGTGAATACAGCCATGAAATTAAAAGACACATGGTCAGTATTCCTTCTGGAGGCTGAAGACAGAATTTGTTTTCTTACCTTTTTCAGTTCTAGAGTGCTCCTACATTTATTGGCTCCTGGATTCTCCCTATTGTCAAACCCTGTAGTTTAGCATTCATATTATCCACCCAGATAATCCAGGATAAACTTCTTATTTCAGGTTTTAACCACATCTACAAAATCCTTTTGTCATGGAAAGTAATATATTCACAGGTTCTGGAGATTAAAACACAAATTTCATTGAGGTACTAATAGCTTACAGTGAACAGTATCGGGCTCATGATCGCTGAAGGAGAAATTTCACTTGGGGACCGAAAGATGTAGCTTCAGTCACTCACAGCTTTGTGCAGCAAGTTTTATTGAGGTTAAAAAAAATAGAGAAATCTTCTGACATAGACATCAGAAGAGTGCAGAAACAGTATCCGTTTAGCTAGTTTTGGCAAAACATTATGTACTTCTTTAATTGTTTATTAACAGTAGATGAAAAGAATATCTCAAGGTTGTAAAGGTCTTACCAGGCCCACTCCCACAACAGACATCTTGAGATAGTTAACATAGGTATGAAATTAGCCCGAAGGAACAGGTTCCTGTTAAGAAGGAGAAACATGTCCTCGAGCAAGATATACTGTTGTTTTAATCCTTAGCTCTGGGCTTAAAGAAAGTCTTAGGCAAAATAGATTGTTGCCATGGCAACAAAGGTGGAGGCATGTGGCTAAAAGGTTTCTGTTCCCCCCTCCACCTTCGTGGGGATCCCCTGTTCTTCTTATCAACCTTCCTATGAATTAGCTCTCTCAGGGACATAATTCTGTTTACCCTCCACAATTGGGTCCATCATAGTATATTGAAAACTATGAGGAATTTTCAGTAATGAAGCTTTCCCGTCTTTAAAACACATGCAAATAAGGCCAACATTACCCTAATACCAAACCAAACAAAGATTCCTCACTAAAAAGAAAAGCAAAAACAAAAAAATTATAGGCCAGTATTTCTAACGACAATGGAAACAATGACAAATTTTACTTTCTTGGGCTCCAGAATCACTGTGGATGGTGAATACAGCCATGAAATTAAAAGACACATGCTCCTCAAAAGAAAACCTGACAACCCTAGACAGTGTATTCAAAAGCAGAGATACTACTTTGCCTACAAAGGTCCATATAGTCAAAGCTATGGTTTTCCCAGCAGTCCATGTGCAGATGAGAGAGCTGAACAATAAAAAAGACTGAGTGGCAAAGAACTGACTCCTTCAAACTGTGGTGCTGGAGAAAACTCTTGAAACAGCAAGAAGACCAAAATCAACCCTGAATATTCATTAGAAGGACCAGTGCTGAAACTGAAGCTCCAAAACTTTGGCCACCTAATGAGAAGAGCTGACTCACTGGAAAAGACCCTGATGCTGGAAAAAATGGAAGGCAGGAGAAGAAGGGGATGACAAGAGGATGAGATGGTTGGATGGCATCACTGACTCAATGGACATGACTCTGAGCAAGCTCTGGGAGATGGTGAAGGACAGGGAAGCCTGGCATGCTGCAGTCCATGGAGTTGCAAAGAATTGGACATAATTGAGAAACTGAACAATAGGAACAATCTCTGATGAATATGGATACAAAAATCCTTAACAAAATATTAGCAAATCAAATTCAACAGTATATAAAAAGGACCGTGTATCATTATCAAGTGGGATTTATTCCAGGGATGCAAAGATAGTTTAGTATTTAAAAATCTACCAATGTAATGCATCACATTAATGAAAGGAAGGATAAGAACTACATGATTGTCTAAATAGATGCAGAAAAAACATTTGACAAAATGTGGCTAAAGGTTTCTGTTTTCCACCAAAGGTGGAGGCATGTGGCTAAAGGTTTCTGTTCCTCCACCTTCGTGGGGATCCCCTGTTCTTCTTATCAACCTTCCTATGAATTAGCTCTCTCAGGGACATAATTCTGTTTACCCTCCACAATTGGGTCCATCATAGTATATTGAAAACTATGAGGAATTTTCAGTAATGAGGCTTTCCCGTCTTTAAAACACATGCAAATAAGGCCAACATTACCCTAATACCAAACCAAACAAAGATTCCTCACTAAAAAGAAAAGCAAAAACAAAAAAATTATAGGCCAGTATTTCTAACGACAATGGAAACAATGACAAATTTTACTTTCTTGGGCTCCAGAATCACTGTGGATGGTGAATACAGCCATGAAATTAAAAGACACATGCTCCTCAAAAGAAAACCTGACAACCCTAGACAGTGTATTCAAAAGCAGAGATACTACTTTGCCTACAAAGGTCCATATAGTCAAAGCTATGGTTTTCCCAGCAGTCCATGTGCAGATGAGAGAGCTGAACAATAAAAAAGACTGAGTGGCAAAGAACTGACTCCTTCAAACTGTGGTGCTGGAGAAAACTCTTGAAACAGCAAGAAGACCAAAATCAACCCTGAATATTCATTAGAAGGACCAGTGCTGAAACTGAAGCTCCAAAACTTTGGCCACCTAATGAGAAGAGCTGACTCACTGGAAAAGACCCTGATGCTGGAAAAAATGGAAGGCAGGAGAAGAAGGGGATGACAAGAGGATGAGATGGTTGGATGGCATCACTGACTCAATGGACATGACTCTGAGCAAGCTCTGGGAGATGGTGAAGGACAGGGAAGCCTGGCATGCTGCAGTCCATGGAGTTGCAAAGAATTGGACATAATTGAGAAACTGAACAATAGGAACAATCTCTGATGAATATGGATACAAAAATCCTTAACAAAATATTAGCAAATCAAATTCAACAGTATATAAAAAGGACCGTGTATCATTATCAAGTGGGATTTATTCCAGGGATGCAAAGATAGTTTAGTATTTAAAAATCTACCAATGTAATGCATCACATTAATGAAAGGAAGGATAAGAACTACATGATTGTCTAAATAGATGCAGAAAAAACATTTGACAAAATTCACCATCCATTTATGAGAAACAGTTCATCAAACTTGACAGAGAGGGAACATATTTCAACATAATAAATGTCATTTGTGACAAATCTACAGCTAACATCATCCTCAGTGGTGAAAAACTAGAAACTTTTTCTCTAAAATCAGAAACAAGATGAAGTTGCCCACTCTCATCTTTTCTACTTAATATACTATTCAAAGTCCTAGCTATAGCAACCAGACAAGACAAAAAAAAAATGAAAGGCATCCAAATTGAAGGAAAGAAGTAAGGCTCTCATTATTTGCAGAGGATATGATACTATATGTAGAACTCTAATATTAATATATACCATGCCATGCTTAGTCACTCAGATGTGTCTGACTCTTTGCAGCCCTTTGGATTTTAGATCATCAGGCTCTCTGTCCATGAGGATTTTCAGTCAAGAATACTGGACTGGGGCTTCCCTGAAGGTCCAGTGGCTAAGGACACTGCCTTGCAGTGCAAGGGGCACTGGTTTGATCCCTGGCCTGGGAAGATGCCACATGCCGTGGAGCTGCTGGACCCATGTGTCCAATTACTGAGCTGGAGCTCTGGAGCGCATGTGCCCAGAGCTGGTGCTCTGCAACAACAGAGGCCACTGCAGTGGGAGGCCCACACGGGCCAAAGAACAAAGAAGGTTGAAAATAGAGAAATGAAAGACCAATAGAAGTGGCCTACCTGTCCCCCTCCCTCCCCCACTCGCCCCCATAAAAAAAAAAAAAGAATACTGGACCGGGTTGCCATGTTCCTCCTTGAGGGATCTTTCCAACTTGGGAATTGAATCCATGTCTTCTGCATTGGAAGCAAATTCTTTACCCACTGGTATACATTCATATGTACCATTGGGTATTTATTTATATTTATATATATAGAAAACCCTAAAATCTTTACCAAAAAAACTATTAGAACTAAAACATGAATTCAGTAAAGTTGTAGAATACAAAAGATTAGTATACATAAATCTGTTGCTTTTCAATATGATAATCAGCCATCAGAAAGAGAAATTAAGAAAACAAACTCATTTATAATTACTTTTTTTTTTCTCAATATTTATTTGGCTGTGCTAGGCCTTAGTTTTGGAACTTAGAATCTTTAGTTGCAGCATGTAGGATCTAGTTCCCTGACCAGGGGTCGAACCCAGGTCCCCTGCATTGGGAGCATGAGGTCTTAGCCACTGGACCACCAGGGAAGTCCCTATAACTACTTTGAAAAGAGTAAAATACCTCAGAACAAACTTAACCAATGCAGTGAGAGTCCTAGACATTTAAAACTATAAAATATTGATGAAGCAGGTTGAAAATGATGCCAAAATGGAAAAAATATTTCATGTTCTTGCTCTGGAAGAATTTATATTGTTGAACTGCCCAAAGTAATCTAAAGATTTAGCACAATCCCTATAAAATACCCATGGTTTTTCACAGAACTAGAATAAATAATCCTAAGATGCATACACAAAACAGCAGATTGCCAAAACACTCATGGGGAAAAAGAACAAAACTGGAGATATCATGCTCTTGGACACAAAACTATACTACAGAGCTACTGTAATCAAAGCAGCATGATACTGGCACATATGTCAATGGAACAGAATAGATATAGAGCCCAGAAATAAACTCACTCACCTATTGTTAATTAATCTACAACAAGGAGGAAAGAATATATTATGCAGTGAAGAAAAATCAGTCTCTTCAATAAGCCATGTGGGAAAAGTAGACAACTACATGTAAAAGAAAGAGATTAGTACAACATATGCAGAAATAAACTCAAAATGAATTAAAGACCTAAATGTAAGACCTGAAACCATAAAACCCCTAGAAGAGAACATTGGCAGAACACTTTGACATGAATTCCATAAATTACAGCGATGTATATTTTGAATCTGTCTACTAAAAAGAAATAAGAGCAAAAGTAAATGCAACAATTAAAATTAAGAGATTTTACACAGCAAATGAAACTGTCATTCAAATACAAAGATAACCTACTGAATAGAAGAAAATAATGCAAATTATTTTCCTCTTAAGGGGTTAATATTCAAAATATATGAGTAGAAGATCTGAATAGACATTTTCTCCGAAGGAGACATAAAGATGGTCAGTATGACACTTGGAAAAATGCTCATCATAACTAATCAGAGATATGTAAATCAGAACCCACATTGAGACATTTGCTCATACCTGTGAAAATGACCATCACTTATCTATAAATAATATATTTTGGTAAGGTTGTAGAGAAAAGGGAACCCTATTACATTTTTTTTTTTAATTTTGACCTCTTTTATTGTTTTTTTTTTTTTTTTTTTTAATTTATTTTCATCCATCCTTATTCTTTGGCCTGTGTGGGCCTCCCATTGCAGTGGCCTCTCTCATTGCAGAGTACTTGCTAGGGTCGCGTGTGCTCCAGAGCACTGGCTCATAATTGGACACACTGGTCCAGCCGCTCTGCAGCATGTGGGATCTTCCCCGGCCAGGGATGGAACTGGTGCCTCTAGCACTGCAAGGCAGACTCTTTACTCACTGGACCACCAGGGAAGCCCCCTATTACATTGTTGATGGTATTGTAAATTGGTGGAGTCACTATGGAAAACATTATGGAATTTCCTCATAAAACTAAAAAAATAGAACTACCATATCATTCAGCAATTCCACTGCTGGGTACATAGCCCAAAATGAAAACAGTAACTCAAAAACAGTTTTTTTTTTTTTTTCAAGTTATTGACACTGACTGGAAGGTTTGGTAGTCATACTTTTGTGATTATAGTGTAAACATGCAATGACTTAATTTGTTATTTGCCTGATAGCAATTGTGGAAGTTTATAGATTTATAATTTTGAAGAAAAAAAAGACCTTTACAATTCGCAAAATATGGCAGTTGAATTTTACTCAGATTTTGGCAAAATTGTCACTTTAAATAGTGTGAAAGCTATCATATATCAGTTATATCTCAATTAAAAATGTTCAGAGATGTCCATCAGTGTGAGGTGGAAAGTAGAGTGTACAGAGCTGCCTGTCTTTGCAAGTGGTGAGCTGAAGACCAGCTGTTAAGGATCTTGTAAAAATGGCTTTGTATTAAATGGGATATAGATCAGATGACCTCTCATGCCATGCACCTGTCTACTAGCAAGTCTGTGAGCCTGAGCTAGCTTCCGAGGTTTAATGGGGAAGGTGACTTGAAGGGACTTGATAACTCAGAATGCCTTAGAATATTAATACGCACTTCTGCCAATTCCTACATGAAACACTTGGAAAAATGCTCATCATAACTAATCAGAGATATGTAAATCAGAACCCACATTGAGACATTTGCTCATACCTGTGAAAATGACCATCACTTATCTATAAATAATATATTTTGGTAAGGTTGTAGAGAAAAGGGAACCCTATTACATTTTTTTTTTTAATTTTGACCTCTTTTATTGTTTTTTTTTTTTTTTTTTTTAATTTATTTTCATCCATCCTTATTCTTTGGCCTGTGTGGGCCTCCCATTGCAGTGGCCTCTCTCATTGCAGAGTACTTGCTAGGGTCGCGTGTGCTCCAGAGCACTGGCTCATAATTGGACACACTGGTCCAGCCGCTCTGCAGCATGTGGGATCTTCCCCGGCCAGGGATGGAACTGGTGCCTCTAGCACTGCAAGGCAGACTCTTTACTCACTGGACCACCAGGGAAGCCCCCTATTACATTGTTGATGGTATTGTAAATTGGTGGAGTCACTATGGAAAACATTATGGAATTTCCTCATAAAACTAAAAAAATAGAACTACCATATCATTCAGCAATTCCACTGCTGGGTACATAGCCCAAAATGAAAACAGTAACTCAAAAACAGTTTTTTTTTTTTTTTCAAGTTATTGACACTGACTGGAAGGTTTGGTAGTCATACTTTTGTGATTATAGTGTAAACATGCAATGACTTAATTTGTTATTTGCCTGATAGCAATTGTGGAAGTTTATAGATTTATAATTTTGAAGAAAAAAAAGACCTTTACAATTCGCAAAATATGGCAGTTGAATTTTACTCAGATTTTGGCAAAATTGTCACTTTAAATAGTGTGAAAGCTATCATATATCAGTTATGTCTCAATTAAAATGTTCAGAGATGTCCATCAGTGTGAGGTGGAAAGTAGAGTGTACAGAGCTGCCTGTCTTTGCAAGTGGTGAGCTGAAGACCAGCTGTTAAGGATCTTGTAAAAATGGCTTTGTATTAAATGGGATATAGATCAGATGACCTCTCATGCCATGCACCTGTCTACTAGCAAGTCTGTGAGCCTGAGCTAGCTTCCGAGGTTTAATGGGGAAGGTGACTTGAAGGGACTTGATAACTCAGAATGCCTTAGAATATTAATACGCACTTCTGCTTTACAAACAAAATTTCCCTAAGATCCCTCTGTACTTTTTCCATGGCCTTCTCCAAAGATTAAAGTAACAATTTCCAATCATAATTTGTCAAAGTGTCTAAATTTCACTCTGTACCCCTCCTTTCTGGATGACGTTACTGCTGGAAACTCAAAGGCTTAAAGAGGAACTGGAGCAAATCTACACCACTTAAGCCTTATGCAAAGAAAACTCCTATCACCATTATTATGATGTGAGGGCAAGTTATAATAGCCAGAAACACAGTGACAGTGAGTTATACTGCTGTGGTGTACATAAGAAGATGTAATTAGTGGTGTCCATCTCTTAGCTGTGGAAGCAGAGATAACCAAAAAGAGTAAGCCTGTCTAAGGTCAAAGCCTCAGTTTTTTCTTTTCCTCTAACTCTGCCAGTGTGTTCTCAAATTTTTGTTTGTTTGTTTGTTTTTGGCCTTCTGTTTTTTCCAGTTGCAGATGGTGTTGCAAGTCATTTCCATCAACCAACTTTCTCAAGCTTGGTAAGAGGGCTCTGCAAAAGGATCAGAATCCAAATAGGGATCTAAATAGAATGCTAATAAAGTGAGACTTATCTTCCTCAAACCAATGATTGTCTTTCAGTTTTTTTCTCCTCAAAATGAGATTCTGATATTATGGTAGACTGAATGATTAGCCCTGATTTACCATACTTCTTTCCATCCACACCCTGCTGTGGTCTTATCCTCTCCCAAAGTGTATTTCCTTCTTCTCAAATTTGAGCTTGACCACATGATTTATTTTGGCCAATAGAATGAGTGGGAAGTGATACATTATAAATTCCAACCTTAGACCTTCAGATGCTTTGTATATTTTGCTTTCTCTGCCTTTGCTATGACCATGAGAAGATCCCTGTCTGGGTGGTGTTCCCTCATACCAGGGAGAGTTTTTAAAATGTAGTGCAGAGCTGCCTGTCTTTGCAAGTGGTGAGCTGAAGACCAGCTGTTAAGGATCTTGTAAAAATGGCTTTGTATTAAATGGGATATAGATCAGATGACCTCTCATGCCATGCACCTGTCTACTAGCAAGTCTGTGAGCCTGAGCTAGCTTCCGAGGTTTAATGGGGAAGGTGACTTGAAGGGACTTGATAACTCAGAATGCCTTAGAATATTAATACGCACTTCTGCTTTACAAACAAAATTTCCCTAAGATCCCTCTGTACTTTTTCCATGGCCTTCTCCAAAGATTAAAGTAACAATTTCCAATCATAATTTGTCAAAGTGTCTAAATTTCACTCTGTACCCCTCCTTTCTGGATGACGTTACTGCTGGAAACTCAAAGGCTTAAAGAGGGAACTGGAGCAAATCTACACCACTTAAGCCTTATGCAAAGAAAACTCCTATCACCATTATTATGATGTGAGGGCAAGTTATAATAGCCAGAAACACAGTGACAGTGAGTTATACTGCTGTGGTGTACATAAGAAGATGTAATTAGTGGTGTCCATCTCTTAGCTGTGGAAGCAGAGATAACCAAAAAGAGTAAGCCTGTCTAAGGTCAAAGCCTCAGTTTTTTCTTTTCCTCTAACTCTGCCAGTGTGTTCTCAAATTTTTGTTTGTTTGTTTGTTTTTGGCCTTCTGTTTTTTCCAGTTGCAGATGGTGTTGCAAGTCATTTCCATCAACCAACTTTCTCAAGCTTGGTAAGAGGGCTCTGCAAAAGGATCAGAATCCAAATAGGGATCTAAATAGAATGCTAATAAAGTGAGACTTATCTTCCTCAAACCAATGATTGTCTTTCAGTTTTTTTCTCCTCAAAATGAGATTCTGATATTATGGTAGACTGAATGATTAGCCCTGATTTACCATACTTCTTTCCATCCACACCCTGCTGTGGTCTTATCCTCTCCAATGTGTATTTCCTTCTTCTCAAATTTGAGCTTGACCACATGATTTATTTTGGCCAATAGAATGAGTGGGAAGTGATACATTATAAATTCCAACCTTAGACCTTCAGATGCTTTGTATATTTTGCTTTCTCTGCCTTTGCTATGACCATGAGAAGATCCCTGTCTGGGTGGTGTTCCCTCATACCAGGGAGAGTTTATGCGATACCTAAACAACCCAGCTCCCCTCAGACCTAGAAAAGGAAGCAGAGCCTTCTCACCTGTCAAAGCCTGAGGAAGAGCTGTCCATGCTGATGGACTTGCAGATCAGTCAGGATCAGTACATACTGTGGGCATGTCATTGAGATTGTATGCTTGTTTGCTTTATATGAGGAGCTAGTTGATATAGTTTCATAATACCAACCTGTTATATTTTCAGAGTTTTCTTGAAGACAAATCTTTAAAGGTATTGGATATTTTTTCTTCAAGTTTCCTGTAATTATATGAGGTGAGCGCAACTTTTAACTAAGAAAAAAATGCAAAGCTGCATCAAGTTTAGGTAGCAAAAGGCTAGTTACATTCTGTAGCTGTTGCCTTGAATATAACATCATAGCCATTCTCTTCTCTAGGGGATATTTCTGACCAAGGATCAAACCTGGGTCTCCTGTATTTCAGGCAGATACTTTACTGTCTGAACCACTAGGGAAGCCCAAAATATAGCATCTTCTATATTTCTGAGTTTTCATCTTAAAATGCATGAAAGCTTACTGTTTACTAATGACTGTTTTGTATTTTTATAGGAGTATATGGTTTATGATATATTTTAATGAAGCTAAATGTTAGAATGAGTGAATATTGCTTAGGGATTAGAGTGGCATACGATAAATCAAAGTTTGTTTTAACGGAATAAGAGCAAAGAAATCTTTGTTCTGCAAGTTGTGTTGTCTGATTTAACATGTTTACTCTTTTTCAAGTCTTACAAGAACTTAATGGACTTTGGATATGTTTATTTATATTCATTTTACAAAAGAAAAATTTCATATTTAGAATTTCTATGTGAGTTGTCCAAAGTTGCATAGCAGGAGAGCCAAAGATGTAGGTTTTGAATTCCAATCAACCCTATTAGTCACTCTTCCACACTGCAGTTTGTAAACTGTTTTAGTAAAGAGCTCTGTTTCTGGAGATCTCCATTGTATTTTGAGTTATCTTTCCTATTGTGCTTACTAGTTCTGTGCATCATTTTCCTTCTTATAAAATTTGCTGCAATTAAATGTCACAATTCATACTTAACTCATAGAACAGAGCCTGGTAGGTAGAAGGCATTCAAAAAATGTTGGCCACTATCATCATCATCATCATCACTGTCACTTAATGGAGTTTATTATTTATGTGAGCAACCCACCCAATGTTAAAGTGGAAGGGCATTCGTAACAGAACAAAAGGTTTAATAATAAAGAGCATCTGGTGTTATTTTTCTCCTACTGGCCTGAAATTTCATCTTACAAATAGCTGGTGATAAGAGATTTCAAACTCTCTCTTCCAGTAAATGTGGCAATTGTAATTAAATTGTTTAGAAGTTCTCTTTTTATGCTCTTCCCTCTGCAATGCTGATTTAATCATCAGCATGTAGTGTCCTTTTGGCAGGATTCCCATGTGTAGTTGTAAGTGGAAGGTTATATGCTAATGGATGCTCGTTGCAGAATGGGAGCAGGGGGATATTTATTTCTTATGGCAGAGCTTGTTGCTCAGGTTCCTGGCTCCTATTTGTAGTCAGTTTTTGCTCATCTTACCTGATCATGTGAAGACTGAGTGGAATATGTGCCAACACAACATAACACAACACAACTGGGAAGTTCATGACTTATAGTACCTGTAACCATATGGGGATCATGATTGAATTGAGTGTTCTTGAGACAAATCTGAGGGGAAAAAAAAGACTTGAGCTGTGAGCCAGCCTCATCACCTGCTTGGTTTCAGTATCAGTGTGACTGTTGTTGTCAGCTTCTTATCAGGTATTCAGAAACCCACATTAGAGGTCTGAAAGGGTTATTTAAATGCATCATACATTCAACAGATTTGTGTGAGGAATTATATGCTATAATGACATTTACACATGTGGGACTTTGCAAAGGTCTTTTGACATATCCCTTGTGCATGTTATGTGTCTATGACATATGTTGGACTACACGGACTGTGGCTTGGCCTCCAGTAAGATGATCTTAAAGGGCACTGGTTTTAAAATAAAGTTCTGGGGAATTGATGGTTGGTAAACTCAGAGTTACTGTTCTGTCTCGGCACTAATATGGAGATCAAATTGTCAATTCAAATGTACCCCGATGTTTCTCTTTTAAAATCCTAAAACCATTCAAAAAAGGTTTATATGGATTGGAGGTTGTTTGGAGGGTATGCCTGCATAATCAATTAAGCAAGACAAGTTATTACTTGCTGGGGACCCCACATCTCAGTGTAAAATTTTAAGTAATTGAGCTGTAATTCATTGAGACTCCATTTCTAAGCTCTAGAAACTATTTACTGGTATACCCAATGTTCTTTTTTATTTCTACTCCAAACTCTATACCAGTCTTGGCTCTCAACATGTGAATATGATTGGAAGTTGCAAATACAGTGCTCAATTTCATAAATTAAAAAAAATATTCACATGTTGTTATTCAGTCTGTAAGATGTGTTGGACTCTGGGACCCAATAGATTGCAGCATGGCAGGCTTCCCTGTCTTTCCCTCTCTCCTAGAGTTTGCTGAGATGTGCTCTCTTGAGCTTTCACTTTTGCTAGGAGATGAACAAGGCAGTGCTCACCGGCTGGCCCTAAAGGGGAGGGTTACATGGAGCAGAGCTGATCTGTCACAGCCCAGGCTGGAGCTCCATCTAGGATCCCCCAGGTGTGGAATATAAGCAGTTGAAATCATCAGGGCTTTGAGCCAGACCTACATCAGCATCAGTCTACTGATAGATTTGTGAGAAGAGAGGATTATTGTTTAAAGTCGTATTTAGAGGAGACTTCCAACACAGCAAATTTTGGTGGTAGCTGATTCATAAACTATTAAGGAGCAAAAGGATATAAAAGACACAGAAACAATTTGTCTGCTTTTTTTTTTCTTTTTAAAAAACATGTGTTATGGAGTGAATTGTGTCTCCTTAAACTTCCTATATTGAAATGCTAACCTCTAGTTTTATTTAGGGAAAGGGCCTTTAGAAAAAAAATTGAGTCAAAAAAGGTCATAATGGTGGGGCCCTAATCCTGGTGCTCTTAAAGAAAAAAATTTTTCTGCTTATACACACACACACACATATACACACACTCATACAAACACATGTGCAGGAGAGACCATGTGAAGACACAGCAAGAAGGAAGCCATCTATAATATAGAAGAAGAGGTCTCAGGTCTCACCAGAAAGCAACCCTAACAATGCCTAGGATTGCGAGCTTCCAGAACTATACACATAAACTTCTGTTGTTTAAGCCACTCATTCTATGCTATTTTGTTATGACAGACTGAGAAAACTAATATAACTTAATAAAAATTTCTACCCTCCTAGTAAATTTGAGCTAAATGGTGTCCCCAAACTTAGATAAATGGATAACAGTATACCCTTAACGGTGAATTAAACACAATTTGGATTCTGATATATGGTTGGAGAAGATTAAGGGAATAAATAGAAAGGGGAAAAGATATTTTGTTTCAATTTTCTCTTCCTAGAGAGGCCAGTACCACTTAATTATAGGCCCAAGAAGTTAAGGTACCTGATTCATTTCCAGAGCCCTTGCATTTTACACTAAAACAGTCCAATAGTTATTTGGCGTCTGCCTTATATCAAACAGGAGCCATTGTGTTAACATGAGTTGGAGGGCAGAGACAGGGAAAGGATGAATAGAAAGATGTGTGATACATATATATATGTTGAATGTGAGTCTCATTTAGTATAGCCTTATCTTTCCCTATGGAATTTTAAATCATGATCTTATGACTTCTGTGAGACAGAATAACTCTTGCTCAAAAATAGCCGTTTCCCCTAGATTTTCCAGTGGCTGTTGTGTTCTCCTCTCTTGAATGTCACCTCACTTCCTCAGGCCTATCCTATCCAAGTGTTTTCCTCCCTTCTCTGTCTTCTCCATCTCATTAGCTTGTTTTTATTATCTTCAAAATCCTCTGTTGAAATTATTTCTTTTGTTGTTGTTGTTGCTGTTGTGTACTTGTACATTTTGCTTACATAAAGTAAACCTTAATGAGAACAATAGTCTTTCTTGTTTCTTTACCAGTGTAGCCCCTGGATATGAAATAATTCCTGGCACATTCTGAGTAGCCAGTAGGTACTTGTTGACTGAATAAATGAATAGATGGAGAGATTGTCCTTCAGTGAAATAACAGAAAGAATCCTCTATGGATATTTTTCCAGTTGCTTATTTCTAAAATGTTCCCTTTCATTTACATTTGTGCACTAAATGTATCAAAACATAGGCTTAAACTGAAACTCATGTTATTCTAGCAGGAAATTCCACCAGTAAATTCTTAAGCATATTTTGTCTCATATTTACACATTCTGTTAGAATATTGCACTCTTTGAAAATGATGATTTTCCAATCATTATCCCTTATATTCTAATAATTCCTTGATTCCTTATCTGTCTTATGTATTTTAAATTTTTTTGTTTGCTTTGGGGCTAAATGGTATCCGATGATTTTAATCTTTTTTTTTTTTTTTTCTTGAGCACTAGTAACAGCTTTTCAACGGATATCTTAAGACAACTTATTAGAAGAAGAAATACATTAAGGTAGTTGCTCAAAATTCTGAAGTCATAGAAAACCAGAATGATGTTTATTAACAGTAGCAGTGCTGTTCCTTTGTGTATTATTTTATGACTCCATTTTTAAGCTCACTGCTTTATTTTTATCTTCTTAATGTTCTTATGATGTGGCTGATAAAAGGTGGTCTCCATTTTGTGAGAATGAGATGAAGGCACTCAAATTAACAGAAATCACAACTATTATTGAGTTCCCTGACTTTTCATCCAGGACATTTACATTCCTATCATCAAGTACTAACTAGATTTTGACATATAACTTGATTTAGCATAATACAGAAGCATCGTTTTTCGAGATGTAAACTATATTTCTGCCTCAGGAGAGTTCTTTAATATTCAGAATGCTGGAGTAGACCATACCCTGGACCAGGAATCAGGAGACCAGTACACCTCTAGTTTATATTACTAATTAGTTGGCTTTTCCTGAGAAAAGCAATTTTTTTTAGGCTCATTTTTTCCTATGTATAATCCTCTAGATTACATTGCCATTTTTTTCCATAAACATTCTTTAGTAAAGGCACTTGATAGATGTACTATTAGAAAAAAATTTTTGGCCATAAAACCTTGGAAAATAAAAAATAAAGCATTTGATATTTTCCTCCTTGAAATTCACAGCATACTCTAGCATGCTAAAGGCTCCAAGATATACTGAAGTTTAAAAAATGAGACGGAAAGACAGAAAAATATTGCTGAACTTTATTCAAGTTCAGTGTTCTCCAAGCTTAATTGTTTAGTAATGGAATGTAATTTTTGGGAGAAATGCATCCTAGATATAATTTACTGATCATTCAATTTAAGAAAGTTGGAGTATCATCTGGTTCTCAAAGTTTATAGATTATTTGAACTATAATTTAATAAACTTGCTGGATCTATTTTACATTAAAGATTGATTTGTTAAGAAATGCCATATGTATTCTTTTTTTTCTTTTCCCCATCATGCTGCTTTCATTTATATTTATTCTTTATCCATCTTTTTATTCTTTGGCATGTGTGGGCCTCCCATTGCAGTAGCCTCTCTCATTGCAGAGCACTGACTCTGGGCACACGTGCTCCAGAGAGTTGGCTCATAATTGGACAAACAGATCCAGCCACTCCATGGCATGTGGGATCTTCCGGTGCCCCTTGCACTGCAAAGCAGACTCTTTACACACTGGACCACCAGGGAAACCTTGTATGTATCCTTATAAAAAAAGATTATATTCCTTTTGAAACATGTATGTGAGTACAGTATAAACTAACCAAAACCATACTAAATTTCAACATTTTTGACATTGTTGAAATAATTTCTTACTCTGTTGAGGGATATGCCCTTGGCCTAGCTTCAGGCCACTACATGATCCCTTTTCCCTTGACCCGTCATAAAATCCTATTTTCTTTTTCTTTTCACTAGTCAAATTTGAGGCAAATGTGGGGCTTCAATAAATTGACAGGCTGTAAAATATTGTTGCTGTAGGGCAAGTCACAGGTTCTTATTGTGATTTTTCCATTAGTGACTGCAAAAAAGGGGAATGTTTCAGTGTGAACATGTGCTGGATGTTTGAACCACTTCTGGAATTGCTAAAGTAGAGGATGTAAGAGACCTGGGTTCCATGACTGGGTTGGGAGGATCCCCTGGAGGAGGGAATGGCAACCTACTCCAGTATTCTTGCCTGGAAAACTCTGTGAACAGAGGAGCCTGGCAGGCTATAGTCCAAGGGGTCACAAAGTGTTGGACATGACTGAAGCAGCTCAGCACACAGCTTATGAAATAATTGGAGTCTCTGGGCCTACCTGGCTCTTACTCTTCTTGCGGCCTAGATAATGCAGTCCAGGTATCCACGGTGACTTTAGTTCTCTGCATCTAACATTTAAGTGAATTTTCTTGATTTAGAGAGCTGTGATAGTAATGAGTTAAATGACAGCAATATGTATGTAAATGCAAATACAAATATAAATTTATGGGTGTCTTATTATTTTCTAAGCAGGATTCTAAGTATTATGGACTTAATGTCTTGCTTAATTTTATGTGTTTTTATGAGGTAAGTGCCATTATTATGCACATTTTATTGTTGAGGAAATGAGCCTTTTAGAGAACTAAGGCATCTGTCCCAGGCATATGCTATTACCATCTCTAGGTAATGTGGTTCTGTCTGGGTATTCAGTTAAATAAACCTATGGTGTTAATTTAACTTCTTCCTCACTTTGCTTTGTATATCTTCAGAAGTTCTTTGTAGTACATAGAACAGCAATGCGAGGGAGAACGAGGCATTTGAGAGTACAAAGTTAGCTTTAAGTACTATTCAGTTTCTTTCTAGTTTGGAATTTCTCCAATTTGTGAAAAAAGAATAATAAAATAAGATAGCATTCTTTCAGATTTGCAGAAATCTGCTATTTCTAGGTATTTTCTTATTGAAACAAGCACAAGCAGCCACATAGATATAGACTTGTGAATATTTTAAATCTTTATTTTTCTTGTATTGGCTGTACTCCATGTGGTATAAAAGTATCTCTCTAAATTCATACCTTGAACATGATATTCTGTCTTCTCTTACTTTCTTCCTATATTGATATTCTGTAACAAATTTTTTCCCGAATACAAACATCCGTTTCTAGAGAAATGACTCTCAGGGAAAATGTTAGTTTAGCCAGAAGTATCTTATAGGACCAGAAAGTAGTGAAGTATTCTGAAAGTGGAAGGATGGAGTCGTGTCTGAGAGACACGGGAGACTACTCAAAATATCATCTAATGGCCAAAGCTGGAGCTTTTTGAGCAGTTATGGATTATAATCTAAAGAAAAAAATATAAATGAGTCTATATGCTGATATAAATAAATTATTAAATAAGTAAGTAAGTGGGAGAGAAGAGGCACTTTGTCTTTATAGAAAAATTCAGATAATTCATGTAGATATTACCCCTTCAGGAGATGAAGTTTAACCTGGTATAATAATGAGAAGCCAACTTCTCTGGCTCAGTGGTAAAGAATTCATCTGTTAATACAGGAGACTTGGGTTTGATCCCTGGGTCGGGAATCTTCATGGACAGTGGAGCCTGGTAGGCTACCGTCCTTGGGGTCACAAGAGTCGAATACAACTTAGCTACTAAACCACCAATGATGAGAAGCATGTCAGAGAGACACAGATACCAGGCTAGCATTCCTCAAAACTTTCATACAAAAGAGAAAGTCAGAGAAGCTGTCAAAGTCAAGCAGGGACTGGGGAGGCAAACAGTTCCATGCAGTGTGGATTGAATCCTGGAAGAGACAGAAGACCTTAACAGAAAGATCAGTGGAATCTAGTGAAGCTTTGGATTTTATTTTATTTTATTTTTGTAAAGAACTAATATCAGCTTCTTAGTTTTGACAAATATATGATGGTAATTTGAAATATTAACCATGGGGAAACGAAGTGAGGAATATATAGGAAATCTATGGACTATGTTGGCAAACTTTTCTGTGAATCCAAAATTATTCCTAAGTATAATATAAAGCTAATTTAAAAAATGCTTCTCACTGAGGACAGACATATTAGGTAATCTTCCTGTAGCTTTTTTCTTTCATTCAGATACATTTTCCTGGTGCCCTTCATGTCTCTGGGCCAATGGAGGCTGCTTACTGTCTTGATCTCTTGTACAGTCCTAGCCATGTCCTTTCCTTCCTCCTATCATTCTGGGAATTCCTTTTATTCTCCATAAAACAGAATCATTATTTTCTGCTTTCCATGCCCTTTTTCATATGCTTCCAACCACCATCTTTGGAGTGGCTTAGTACCTGTGACATTTCTAGCGACTCAGAGCTAAAGAATCTGCCTGCAAGGAAGGAGACCCAGTTTTGATCCCTGGGTCAGAAAGATCCCCTGGAGGAGGAAATGGCACCCCACCCCAGTATCCTTGCTGGGAAAATCCCATGGACTGAGGAGCCTGGCAGTTTATAGTCCATGGAATTGCAAAAGAGTCCGACATGACTGAGCCACTAAACAACAATCTTATAAATGAAGAACTTCTGAGAAAATCAACACCAACCTTATTCCTATATCTTTGCCTGAGGCTATATGGTTTTCTCCCTTGTCCTTCTTCTCCTTTCTTCCTCCTCTCAGCAACATTATCCCTGCAAGCGTCTAACATATCTTTAGAGCTCAGAAGCCTAATGCTAATATGCTTTGGTGTGAGCCATTTTTCACTAGTTATGGTGATAACTAATACTTGTCTTTCAGTTTGGAGAAATGTTATTTTTTATTATATCCACATTTGTTGTGTATAGAAATTCTCAGAGATTTTACTGTGGCAATTAATTGAAATAATGCATGTATAGAATTTATTTATTTATTGGCTGCATCAGGTCTTAGTTGGGGCACGTGGGATCTTCCTTGCAGTACATGACCCTCTAGTTGTGGGGCAGGACCTTAGCTGCTCCACAGCATGTGGAATCTTAGTTCTCAAACAAGGGATGGAACCCATGTCCCCTGCACGGATTGGCAGATTCTTAACCGCTGGACCACCAGGAAAGTCCCTATTATATGTTCATAAATGAATTTCTCTTCTATTTTAGGTCGACCATTTTTCCCCTGGAACTTTTGTTGATCAGCATTTGAACTTTCTCGGTTGTTTAATTATCTGTCTTTCATTTTTTCTTCCATACTAGTTTTTGAGATATTTCTTTAACTTTATCTTCCAAAAGGTCAATGAAAATTTTAACTGTTATATTTCTAGATCCAAAAGTCTCTCTTTTTCTGTAATTATAAAAGGCATCCTGTTCTTTTTCACAGAGGAATGTCTTTGAGAATATTAATTATATGTATATGCACTTTGAAGCTGATTCTTATATTATACCTATTTATCTGCATGCATATTCTTTTATTTTCTTTTGTTTAATTTTCTAATATTTGTATTGAAAGCTTCCCTCAGTTTGGTGATTTTTGAAAATCTGTTCATGTTAAAAATTGAAGCAATATCAACTGTGGAGGCTTTGGTGTTTGAGAAGAACTTGTTGGCTGTTGGACTTCATTGTAAGGATGATCTAGTGGAATCATCAATTTGTTGAGGGTATCTGCATTTCACTATCAAAGTGTATTTTCTTTGGGGCTGAGTTGTTTGTCCAAGAAAAATCATTCATTTGTAACCTTGGAGAGTAGAATGATCTGGCTGCCAGAGTCCTGAACTATATTGGAGAAAGCATGAATTTACATTTAGAAAGAGTCTTCTGTTCTTCCTCATTAAATTATGTCTTAGTCTCAGCTGTTAAGTACCCAGATGGTGCTTTTGGTAAAAGAACTCACCTGCCAGTGCAGGAGACATAAGAGACAGGGGTTCAGTCCCTGGGTTGGGAAGATCCCCAAGGCACCCCATTCCAGTATTCTTGTCTTAAGAATCCCATGGACAGGGCTTCCCAGGTGGTCCAGTGAGTAAAGAGTCTGCCTTGCAGTGCAGGGGGCACCAGTTTGATCCCTGGCCCAGGAAGATCCCATGTGCCGCAGAGCAGCTGGACTGGTGTGTCTAATTATGAGCCAGTGCTCTGGAGTGCATGTACCCAGAGCCGGTGCTCTGCAGCAAGAGAGGCCACTGACGGGAGGCCCACACAGGCCAAAGAATAAAGATGGATGAAAATAAATAAATAAAAAACAATAATAAAAAAAAGAATCCCATGGACAGAGGAGCCTGCTGGGCTACAGTCCTTAGGGTCACAAAGAGTGGACATGACTGAGCAAATTAGCATATGTGCACTCAGCTGTTACTCTGGTATTGATCCTTGTGTCCAGAGCCCATGATTTTTAAGTTCTCCAAATAGTATGCTATATTTGAGAGGAGCAGTCTTATGAATGCTTAGGGTTAGGAAGGAAATTGAAGGTCTAACTGCTCCTTTAAACTGATTTTCAAATACTCCTTTTACTTTTAGTCTTACTATAATCCTTACATTCTGAAAGAGTCTGCTGAGCAATTGCTATATAAATGCAGAATATTAATTATATGTATATGCACTTTGAAGCTGATTCTTATATTATACCTATTTATCTGCATGCATATTCTTTTATTTTCTTTTGTTTAATTTTCTAATATTTGTATTGAAAGCTTCCCTCAGTTTGGTGATTTTTGAAAATCTGTTCATGTTAAAAATTGAAGCAATATCAACTGTGGAGGCTTTGGTGTTTGAGAAGAACTTGTTGGCTGTTGGACTTCATTGTAAGGATGATCTAGTGGAATCATCAATTTGTTGAGGGTATCTGCATTTCACTATCAAAGTGTATTTTCTTTGGGGCTGAGTTGTTTGTCCAAGAAAAATCATTCATTTGTAACCTTGGAGAGTAGAATGATCTGGCTGCCAGAGTCCTGAACTATATTGGAGAAAGCATGAATTTACATTTAGAAAGAGTCTTCTGTTCTTCCTCATTAAATTATGTCTTAGTCTCAGCTGTTAAGTACCCAGATGGTGCTTTTGGTAAAAGAACTCACCTGCCAGTGCAGGAGACATAAGATACAGGGGTTCAGTCACTGGGTTGGGAAGATCCCCAAGGCACCCCATTCCAGTATTCTTGTCTTACGAGTCACATGGACAGGGCTTCCCAGGTGGTCCAGTGGGTGGAGAGTCCACCTTGCAGTGCAGGGCGCACTGCTTCGATCCCTGGCCAGGGAGGATCCCACGTGCCGTAGAGCAGCTGGACTGGTGTGTCTAATTGTGAGACAGTGCTCTGGGGAGCATGCGCCCAGAGTTGGTGCTCTGCAGCAAGAGAGGCCATCACGGTGGGAAGCTCACACAGGCCGAAGAGTAGAGATGGATGAAAAATAAATAAATAAAAAACAATAATAAAAAAAAGAATCCCATGGACAGAGGAGCCTGCTGGGCTACAGTCCTTAGGGTCACAAAGAGTGGACATGACTGAGCAAATTAGCATATGTGCACTCAGCTGTTACTCTGGTATTGATCCTTGTGTCCAGAGCCCATGATTTTTAAGTTCTCCAAATAGTATGCTATATTTGAGAGGAGCAGTCTTATGAATGCTTAGGGTTAGGAAGGAAATTGAAGGTCTAACTGCTCCTTTAAACTGATTTTCAAATACTCCTTTTACTTTTAGTCTTACTATAATCCTTACATTCTGAAATATCTGGTGTTCCCAATTCCTAAGTCTGTCTGTTTTGAATGCATAAATTGGCTATTTCCTATGGATATTCTCTCTTGCATTTTCTCTTTTCCTAGGTTTTATGTTTTTCCTGTTTTAATAATTACTTACCTCTCATCCACCTGGTTTTTATCTTTCCAAAACTTGTTGACATCTTTGGCTAATGTATATATACTGCTTCTGTTCCTTAGTTCTCCTGGAGTTATTTCTTTCTCTTCTCCTTTTTTCTCCCTGTCATTTTAATGGGCTTACAGGAGTATTTAATCTATAATTTTATCTGGAAACCTTCACAAAGTCAATTCCAATAGAACATGTGGTAATGACAAAGTGTTGACAAATATAATTAATTTGGGGCTTGTTCTTTTCTAACTGTCTGAATCAAAGAAAGAACAAAAAATAATATCCAGATATTTTATTAATGCAAACAAATATTTTAATGAAAATGCCAAAGTTTAGTTTGTCCCCAATTTTCAAGGCAGAGTATTTATATCATATTACTTGGTCTTTGGGAGAAGACTGTACTAAAGATGACTTTGACTAGGCTGAATGTGTTATTTGTACTGACATTTCTGAGATGTTCAGATTCATGCATGTGAAATATAAAATGAGCCTCAGCAGGGGTGTGAGACTAACAAATTTGAGCCAACTAGTTTGTTTGCAAAAAAGTCTGTGGATTAAAAGAGAAAAGTTGGATAGCTCTAATGCCAACCAAATTGAGTTGTCATTGTCTTAAATATGAAACTCTGAAGCATCCTATAATAAGAAATATTGCATTACCACTTCAACTTGCCCAAAAAATGTTATGAAAATGGAAATTAAAGAATATACAGTGCTTTTGGAGGCTCAGTGGAATCAGACTGAGCAAATTAGCATTGTGCACTCAGCTGTTACTCTGGTATTGATCCTTGTGTCCAGAGCCCATGATTTTTAAGTTCTCCAAATAGTATGCTATATTTGAGAGGAGCAGTCTTATGAATGCTTAGGGTTAGGAAGGAAATTGAAGGTCTAACTGCTCCTTTAAACTGATTTTCAAATACTCCTTTTACTTTTAGTCTTACTATAATCCTTACATTCTGAAATATCTGGTGTTCCCAATTCCTAAGTCTGTCTGTTTTGAATGCATAAATTGGCTATTTCCTATGGATATTCTCTCTTGCATTTTCTCTTTTCCTAGGTTTTATGTTTTTCCTGTTTTAATAATTACTTACCTCTCATCCACCTGGTTTTTATCTTTCCAAAACTTGTTGACATCTTTGGCTAATGTATATATACTGCTTCTGTTCCTTAGTTCTCCTGGAGTTATTTCTTTCTCTTCTCCTTTTTTCTCCCTGTCATTTTAATGGGCTTACAGGAGTATTTAATCTATAATTTTATCTGGAAACCTTCACAAAGTCAATTCCAATAGAACATGTGGTAATGACAAAGTGTTGACAAATATAATTAATTTGGGGCTTGTTCTTTTCTAACTGTCTGAATCAAAGAAAGAACAAAAAATAATATCCAGATATTTTATTAATGCAAACAAATATTTTAATGAAAATGCCAAAGTTTAGTTTGTCCCCAATTTTCAAGGCAGAGTATTTATATCATATTACTTGGTCTTTGGGAGAAGACTGTACTAAAGATGACTTTGACTAGGCTGAATGTGTTATTTGTACTGACATTTCTGAGATGTTCAGATTCATGCATGTGAAATATAAAATGAGCCTCAGCAGGGGTGTGAGACTAACAAATTTGAGCCAACTAGTTTGTTTGCAAAAAAGTCTGTGGATTAAAAGAGAAAAGTTGGATAGCTCTAATGCCAACCAAATTGAGTTGTCATTGTCTTAAATATGAAACTCTGAAGCATCCTATAATAAGAAATATTGCATTACCACTTCAACTTGCCCAAAAAATGTTATGAAAATGGAAATTAAAGAATATACAGTGCTTTTGGAGGCTCAGTGGAATCAGACTATGGCATAGCACTCAGAAATGACTATGTAGATTATGGAACTTCCCTGGTGACTCAGATGGTAAAGGATCTGCCCCCAGTGCAGGAGACCCAAGTTGGAGCCCTAGGTCAGAAAGATCTCCTGGAGAAGGAAATGGTTACCCACTCCAGTATTTTTGCCTCGAGAATTAAATTCTCAGAGGAGCCTGCTGGGTTGCTGTCCATGGGGTTATGAGAGTTGGACACGACTGAGTGACTAAAACTTTCACTTTTTTTCACGTCATGTAAAGTATACACTCAAACTCAGAGAGAAAAGATGAATGTGAGTAAAGACTTCATTTATTTGTAATTTTTATAAAGTGGTAAATGAGAGTTTCCCATTGTCACATTTGAGTTTGTAATTTCTCTAAGTGAACCAACTTGTTTGTACATACTTTTACCTAATATTATATTGCCATTCTGCAGATTTTGCTTTGTGCAGTGGAAGAAATATTGAAGAAATTTTATAAGGATTATGAATTGTATAATTCTTATAAATTGTGTAAGTATTGGAAAAACACTAACAATTTCATCTGAAGATTAAACTTGCATCTTACATGCTAATTAGGGTACTTTATTGAAGATTCAGTGTATCTTTTAGTGGAGTTAGTAGTGTTTTTCATATAATAAAAAGGTATACAAATATTATTTCACTGTCTCTATGCCTCAGACAGATGCAAGAGATGACTCACTGGAAAAAACCCTGATGCTGGGAAAATGGAAGGCAGAAAGAGAAGGGACGACAGAAGAGAGGATGGTTGGATGAAGCAAAAACGGGTAAAAATGGTATGCTGACATTTCTGAGATGTTCAGATTCATGCATGTGAAATATAAAATGAGCCTCAGCAGGGGTGTGAGACTAACAAATTTGAGCCAACTAGTTTGTTTGCAAAAAAGTCTGTGGATTAAAAGAGAAAAGTTGGATAGCTCTAATGCCAACCAAATTGAGTTGTCATTGTCTTAAATATGAAACTCTGAAGCATCCTATAATAAGAAATATTGCATTACCACTTCAACTTGCCCAAAAAATGTTATGAAAATGGAAATTAAAGAATATACAGTGCTTTTGGAGGCTCAGTGGAATCAGACTATGGCATAGCACTCAGAAATGACTATGTAGATTATGGAACTTCCCTGGTGACTCAGATGGTAAAGGATCTGCCCCCAGTGCAGGAGACCCAAGTTGGAGCCCTAGGTCAGAAAGATCTCCTGGAGAAGGAAATGGTTACCCACTCCAGTATTTTTGCCTCGAGAATTAAATTCTCAGAGGAGCCTGCTGGGTTGCTGTCCATGGGGTTATGAGAGTTGGACACGACTGAGTGACTAAAACTTTCACTTTTTTTCACGTCATGTAAAGTATACACTCAAACTCAGAGAGAAAAGATGAATGTGAGTAAAGACTTCATTTATTTGTAATTTTTATAAAGTGGTAAATGAGAGTTTCCCATTGTCACATTTGAGTTTGTAATTTCTCTAAGTGAACCAACTTGTTTGTACATACTTTTACCTAATATTATATTGCCATTCTGCAGATTTTGCTTTGTGCAGTGGAAGAAATATTGAAGAAATTTTATAAGGATTATGAATTGTATAATTCTTATAAATTGTGTAAGTATTGGAAAAACACTAACAATTTCATCTGAAGATTAAACTTGCATCTTACATGCTAATTAGGGTACTTTATTGAAGATTCAGTGTATCTTTTAGTGGAGTTAGTAGTGTTTTTCATATAATAAAAAGGTATACAAATATTATTTCACTGTCTCTATGCCTCAGACAGATGCAAGAGATGACTCACTGGAAAAAACCCTGATGCTGGGAAAAATGGAAGGCAGAAAGAGAAGGGGACGACAGAAGAGAGGATGGTTGGATGGCATCACTGACTCAATGCACATGAGTTTGAGTAAGATCTGGGAGATGGTGAAGGAAAGGGAAGCCTGGTATGCTGCAGTCCATGGGGTTGGAAGAAGTCAGACATCACTGAGTGACTGATCTGACTGATTGATTGATACCTTGGATTGTTGTTGCTGTTGTTCAACCACTAAATCATGTCCAAATATTTGAGACCTCATGGACTGTACTGCACCATCTCTGAGAGTTTACTCAAATTCATGTCCATTTAGTCAGTGATGTGATCTAACCATGTCATCCTCTTTCCACCCGCTTATACTTATGCTTTCAGTCTTTCCAGTATGAGGCTCTCTTCCAGTGAGTCAGCTCTTCACATCAGGTGGCCGGAGTATTAAAGCTTCAGCATCAGTCCTTCCAGTGAATATTCAGGGTTAAGAACTCAAAAAATATGTGTGAATAAGGATCTTCAAATGGCAGTACTTAAAGCTATAATAAATTTAGTGATACCTCTTTGGCCAAATGTAATTTATCACCATTGATAGATTTTACCTGTGTCAAAATAGAATATGTATATTTTTTAAACTTCTTTAACATCTAGTTTTATCCTAAAAGCATTTTCTTCCATTTCACTTTAGGACTAGTAAGAATAATTGCATAGAATTTGTCTCTAACAAACCAAAAATTTGAAAGGAAAAGATTTCAGATAGGAAAAATATTTAGCACATTTGCTACTTAGATATACATTTTTATTTTTTATGCCTCTCAGCAAAATTTTCATTGACTGATAGCTAATTTGATAGCTAGATACATAAGGGTATCAGTCAGTCTTTCGCTGTTGATCCTTTATTGTTGCAGTCTATTCTGAATTTGGTGATATTCTTTATGTCAACCTGAATTCATAGCAGTTTTTCATCAGCACATAATATTACAGCCTGTGTATCATGGTGACCTCATTGATAGTATCAAACCAGAATACTGAGATGGAAAAGTAGTGAAGAAAGTGTAGTCATTACCAACGTCATTCAGTTTGGGTATAAATGTCCTTTATAGGTTTTAAGGGAATCTCAGGCCAAAGCCTCTTTTGAAAGTGCTATTGTTTATTTTTCTCTGGGGCACAAAATCAATGTGCTATTTCTCCATTTCAGAACTGCTACATTAAAATGTCATGACATATGCGTTTAAAATGTAAAATCTATAAAAAAGGAAAAAGCTCACTTAATGTTGATGGTATTTTACTTTTACCCTTTCTTCTTGGTACAAAAAGTTGTTCAACCACTAAATCATGTCCAAATATTTGAGACCTCATGGACTGTACTGCACCATCTCTGAGAGTTTACTCAAATTCATGTCCATTTAGTCAGTGATGTGATCTAACCATGTCATCCTCTTTCCACCCGCTTATACTTATGCTTTCAGTCTTTCCAGTATGAGGCTCTCTTCCAGTGAGTCAGCTCTTCACATCAGGTGGCCGGAGTATTAAAGCTTCAGCATCAGTCCTTCCAGTGAATATTCAGGGTTAAGAACTCAAAAAATATGTGTGAATAAGGATCTTCAAATGGCAGTACTTAAAGCTATAATAAATTTAGTGATACCTCTTTGGCCAAATGTAATTTATCACCATTGATAGATTTTACCTGTGTCAAAATAGAATATGTATATTTTTTAAACTTCTTTAACATCTAGTTTTATCCTAAAAGCATTTTCTTCCATTTCACTTTAGGACTAGTAAGAATAATTGCATAGAATTTGTCTCTAACAAACCAAAAATTTGAAAGGAAAAGATTTCAGATAGGAAAAATATTTAGCACATTTGCTACTTAGATATACATTTTTATTTTTTATGCCTCTCAGCAAAATTTTCATTGACTGATAGCTAATTTGATAGCTAGATACATAAGGGTATCAGTCAGTCTTTCGCTGTTGATCCTTTATTGTTGCAGTCTATTCTGAATTTGGTGATATTCTTTATGTCAACCTGAATTCATAGCAGTTTTTCATCAGCACATAATATTACAGCCTGTGTATCATGGTGACCTCATTGATAGTATCAAACCAGAATACTGAGATGGAAAAGTAGTGAAGAAAGTGTAGTCATTACCAACGTCATTCAGTTTGGGTATAAATGTCCTTTATAGGTTTTAAGGGAATCTCAGGCCAAAGCCTCTTTTGAAAGTGCTATTGTTTATTTTTCTCTGGGGCACAAAATCAATGTGCTATTTCTCCATTTCAGAACTGCTACATTAAAATGTCATGACATATGCGTTTAAAATGTAAAATCTATAAAAAAGGAAAAAGCTCACTTAATGTTGATGGTATTTTACTTTTACCCTTTCTTCTTGGTACAAAAAGTTGTGATTTTTTCTTTTATCATGACCAAGTCTATATGTCATTTATTTACAGATGTATATAGAGATGTCCTGCTTTGTACTTGAGGGGAGAAGAGGGAGGCTGATTATTTAGCAGAGAGTCTTGGTTGCAGATTTGAAATGATGATTTTTCTTCCTTTAGCTCCTGTGAGAGACTGTTTGATTTTTATGCTTGGTCATGTGCTTTTTAGCTATCCAGATGCTTATGGCTCTCTGTATACAGGCATATAAAGAGTTTGCATGGTATATGTTACATAATATATTCTATATTAATATTCTCCATAAATATCTATAAATTATATGAAAATATATAAGTATTAATTATAATGAATTTGGAAGGGTGCAAGGACTTGTAAAAAGTGGGTATTTTTACCCTGATTCTGATTAATTTGAAAGTATCTGGAAAGAGGGTAAAAATTCATTTTAATGTATATTTTATAGGCTCTACATTGTCTAGAATATAATGATTTTCTTATTTTGAAAGCAACCATTCAGCATAACTTGGAGAAACCATCAGTTACTAATGACTATTATGTGCATGTCAGTTGCTCAGTCATGTCCAACTTTTTGTGATCCCATGAACTGTAACCCACCTTGCATCTCTGTTCATGGAGTTTTTCAGACAAGAGTACTGGAGTGGGTTGCCATTTCCTCCTATAGGGGATCTTCCTGGTCCAGGGATTGAACCTGCATCTCCTGTGTCTCCTACATTGGCAGAATGATTCCTCACCACTGTGCCACCTGGGAAGTCACTGAATATTAATCTGTTGTTAAAATGATCAGACTTTGTGATACTGATATTGTTAAATGAAAGATTCAGTTGGATATATAGTAGCCAGACTGAAATTAGTATTTAATTTCTGTTTTTCAACTCGTACCGTCAAATGAAATGAGGTAATTTGGATAATACTTGTCTTCATGCATAAATGTTCCACCATGATAGTTCAATAGTAGTCTGTCGTTTTAGTCTTTTATATCTTCTCTATATTTCTCTTGTTTTGGTAGGCAGAGTTTTAGTTTAATTTCCTTAGATTTAGTTATCTTCTCTAAGTACGCATGATGAATTACTGGAATGATATCATACAATGAAATTGAAATCATTAAATCTAGGCTTGAGAAGACCTGATGTCTGAAAGTAGATTTTGGTTAGGAAAACTTTCCAGAGTTATAGATCTGAAAGTATATATCTGTAGGTTTAATTAGAATGTCTTTAACTTGAAACTTTGGACCCCTAGTAGATGATGTCATTTTTACAAATATACAACTTGAGGATTTAGAACTATACTTTATTGCCAAGATTACCTTAAGAAATTACTGAGATCAAAGAGGAATTAGATACAGAGGAATTCTAGGATCAGTGAACCTGGAAGTAACTTTGGCAGTAGTGTCAAACATCACAGTTTTGCTCATTAGATCCTTCAGCTGACCAACAGTAGTTATCCACAGAGTGGTCATCTGGATTTTCTCTTGTCTTAGCTCAGGCAAGTCAGTCCTGACTCAGTGACTCGGAAGGAAGTAGTATACAATGATGCTGACCATCCATTTGCATATTTGTTCAACATCATAGAGATGTGTGTAAAATGTCCCATTTTGTTTTCAGACCAACAAGTTCCTTGTAATTGTTAAATATCCAGTCAGTGTCTCTAGTGAATGACGGCTGAACTCGGAGTTTGTTATTAGGATTCTGAGTCAAATAATCAGATCAGATGAGGTCAGTGGTAGAGTGCTAGTGGCAGGGAAAAGCAGGGAAGAAATGAGTTTTAAGGTGAGCTCAGCATGGAAAGCTCAAAAGCTTTCCCATGATAGGTTAAAAATGCAGAGAAGATTAAAAAAATACCTGTGGGTGAGGGTGGGTGTTTCTCAGCACTGAAGTACAAAATAGAATTGTATAGGAAATGGAAAAGAGGGGAGATTGAAAGGAATAGATATAAGCTAGTCGTCAAGAAATGCAGGCACACAATAAGAGAGGCAAGAAAGCAAAATGAAATAATGTAGGTAGGGGACTCAAAGGAAATAAGAAATGTTTCTATAAATACATCCAAGAGAAAGAACAAAACAGAGAGAAAAACACTGTAAAGTAAAATGTCGAGCAGGCGAAGACTCAGGAAATGACCATAAGCCTGTCACATCTTTTGTTCTTCCCAGTTGTCAGTGAAATCTGGATAAAAAAAAAAGAATAAAGAAGGAAATGGAGTGTTTTATTTTTTTGCATGCGTATGAAAATAGAGGAAGGAAGCTATTAATGAGAATAATAGACAAAGGTATTGTTGAGGACAAATAGCAATTGTAAAATAAAATTTTATGATGTACCCTTGTAGGTTAAAACTAAATGCTTTTGAACATTTTGAAAGAATTGCATAGAGTATTATAGATCCTAAAAGCTTATAGTAAAAAAGAAATATATATATATATATATATATATATATATATATATATATATATATATATGTGTGTGTGTGTGTGTGTGTGTGTGTTTAAAAGAAGGGAAAAGTAATACCATTTTACCTGAATTCTCTCTAGGAACAATCAGAATGAATTCAGGGAAAATATACATTATCAATTAACATTTTCTTCCCAGAACTTATGATGCACTCAGAACCATCGGTTAAGTATGTTTTGCATCTCAGTTATGTTTTGTTTTATCCCAAGACATCTCTAGCTTTATGATCTTAGCACTAAATTTGAGTTTAATGAATTTTCCTTTTTGTACCATGTTGCTTCTGAGTGTGTTCAGTTACTTTTATTGTTCACACAGGGAAGAATTCCCCATGTGTGGGCCCTCTGTAATCACTTGAATATGTTTCACTCCACCCCTGAGCATGCCCTTTGGCTAACTATCCTTCCCTTGTTGTCTACCCTAGATTTTATTCTTTGCCTTTAAGATCAGCTTTTCCTTCCTGTAGTTATATGGTTAAATCATTAGAATATAGAACAAGCATTCCTACAGGCCTTAAAAATAACTGCTTACATGGTATATGCTGTCAGTTTCTTAGTGCCAGAGGGACTAATTGGTAATGCTATGCTAAAATACGGAATCTGCAGGTTTCTTTGCTATCTAGAGGTGCCGGTTCTGTTACTAGGAACAGAGAAAGAGATAAGGTCAACACATAGGGTTAATAATGTAGGTAGGGGACTCAAAGGAAATAAGAAATGTTTCTATAAATACATCCAAGAGAAAGAACAAAACAGAGAGAAAAACACTGTAAAGTAAAATGTCGAGCAGGCGAAGACTCAGGAAATGACCATAAGCCTGTCACATCTTTTGTTCTTCCCAGTTGTCAGTGAAATCTGGATAAAAAAAAAAGAATAAAGAAGGAAATGGAGTGTTTTATTTTTTTGCATGCGTATGAAAATAGAGGAAGGAAGCTATTAATGAGAATAATAGACAAAGGTATTGTTGAGGACAAATAGCAATTGTAAAATAAAATTTTATGATGTACCCTTGTAGGTTAAAACTAAATGCTTTTGAACATTTTGAAAGAATTGCATAGAGTATTATAGATCCTAAAAGCTTATAGTAAAAAAGAAATATATATATATATATATATATATATATATATATATATATATGTGTGTGTGTGTGTGTGTGTGTGTGTGTGTTTAAAAGAAGGGAAAAGTAATACCATTTTACCTGAATTCTCTCTAGGAACAATCAGAATGAATTCAGGGAAAATATACATTATCAATTAACATTTTCTTCCCAGAACTTATGATGCACTCAGAACCATCGGTTAAGTATGTTTTGCATCTCAGTTATGTTTTGTTTTATCCCAAGACATCTCTAGCTTTATGATCTTAGCACTAAATTTGAGTTTAATGAATTTTCCTTTTTGTACCATGTTGCTTCTGAGTGTGTTCAGTTACTTTTATTGTTCACACAGGGAAGAATTCCCCATGTGTGGGCCCTCTGTAATCACTTGAATATGTTTCACTCCACCCCTGAGCATGCCCTTTGGCTAACTATCCTTCCCTTGTTGTCTACCCTAGATTTTATTCTTTGCCTTTAAGATCAGCTTTTCCTTCCTGTAGTTATATGGTTAAATCATTAGAATATAGAACAAGCATTCCTACAGGCCTTAAAAATAACTGCTTACATGGTATATGCTGTCAGTTTCTTAGTGCCAGAGGGACTAATTGGTAATGCTATGCTAAAATACGGAATCTGCAGGTTTCTTTGCTATCTAGAGGTGCCGGTTCTGTTACTAGGAACAGAGAAAGAGATAAGGTCAACACAGATAGGGTTAATAATTATATCAGAAATAAATCTGGTTGCAACACAGGTAACTTCAAACTGGATAATTTAGAAATAGTTTGGATAATTACTAATTAGGTTTACTGACAGCAGAATTTGAATTATTCATGAAAATCTGAAAGCAGAGGATAATTCATTCCTGAATACCTCTAAAACTAATTAGAAAGTTGTTTATTATATTTTCACTGGGTGATGTACTGATATTTATTTCATGCTTTATTTTTGACAATTTTATTTTAGAAATTTCTTCAAGTGACAAAAAGGATGTTAGGAATGAGCTTACTTGCCTCAAAAGTAGCTCGAAATTCTAAGTAAAAATCTACTCTTTAAGTTGTTTATTAAGATCAGATTTATGACCTTTCTGAATTCCCTTTACAAAATATTAGGGAGACTCCTTTGGCAAGTACTTTTTCCTCTAATTTGTTTTGTAGCATTGGTTTTTACTATTGAAAATATTACTGTTGATTTATTTGATATTTGTTTATAGTGCTACTTTAGATTTATTTTAGTTTTCATTTGCAGGGAGAGATATATTCAATAGTAGCTTTTAGATTGATTATATCAATAGGTTATATGTTTTTATTTCATTTTAAATGATAATTTGATTGTCAATATCTTCAGAAATAGGAAGGATCAGTTTTACCAATTCTGGGTTTTCAGATGATGTAATGGCGTTAGTCGCTCAGTTGTGTCCAACTCTTTGTGACCGCATGGACTGCAGCCTGCCAGGCTCCTCTATCTATGGGATTCTCCTGGCAGGAATACTAGACCTTTTGGCTCTTTGAGCGGCACCGTGGTGGTTGACAAGAATAAGTGCCTTATGAAAGGAGGCAAAAAGGGGGCCAAGAAGAAAGTGGTTGACCTATTTTCTTAAAAAGATTGGTATGATGTGAGAGCACAGGCTATGTTTAATATAAGGAATATTGGGAAAACATTGGTCACGAGAACTCAAGGAACCAAAATCGCATCTGATGGCCTCAAGGGTCATGTTTTTGAAGTGAGTCTTGCTGATCTGCAGAATGATGAAGTAGCATTTAGAAAATTGGAGCTGATTACTGAGGATGTTCAGGGCAAAAAATGCCTGACTAACTTCCATGGCATGGATCTTACCCGTGAAAAATGTGCTCAATGGTCAAAATGGCAGACCCTGATCGAAGCTCATGTGGATGTCAAAATACTTTCCCTAGAAATTTCTTCTAAGTAAAAAACAAAACTGAGAAATTGTTAAAGGAAACTAATTCATTCCTGAATACCTCTAAAACTAATTAGAAAGTTGTTTATTATATTTTCACTGGGTGATGTACTGATATTTATTTCATGCTTTATTTTTGACAATTTTATTTTAGAAATTTCTTCAAGTGACAAAAAGGATGTTAGGAATGAGCTTACTTGCCTCAAAAGTAGCTCGAAATTCTAAGTAAAAATCTACTCTTTAAGTTGTTTATTAAGATCAGATTTATGACCTTTCTGAATTCCCTTTACAAAATATTAGGGAGACTCCTTTGGCAAGTACTTTTTCCTCTAATTTGTTTTGTAGCATTGGTTTTTACTATTGAAAATATTACTGTTGATTTATTTGATATTTGTTTATAGTGCTACTTTAGATTTATTTTAGTTTTCATTTGCAGGGAGAGATATATTCAATAGTAGCTTTTAGATTGATTATATCAATAGGTTATATGTTTTTATTTCATTTTAAATGATAATTTGATTGTCAATATCTTCAGAAATAGGAAGGATCAGTTTTACCAATTCTGGGTTTTCAGATGATGTAATGGCGTTAGTCGCTCAGTTGTGTCCAACTCTTTGTGACCGCATGGACTGCAGCCTGCCAGGCTCCTCTATCTATGGGATTCTCCTGGCAGGAATACTAGACCTTTTGGCTCTTTGAGCGGCACCGTGGTGGTTGACAAGAATAAGTGCCTTATGAAAGGAGGCAAAAAGGGGGCCAAGAAGAAAGTGGTTGACCTATTTTCTTAAAAAGATTGGTATGATGTGAGAGCACAGGCTATGTTTAATATAAGGAATATTGGGAAAACATTGGTCACGAGAACTCAAGGAACCAAAATCGCATCTGATGGCCTCAAGGGTCATGTTTTTGAAGTGAGTCTTGCTGATCTGCAGAATGATGAAGTAGCATTTAGAAAATTGGAGCTGATTACTGAGGATGTTCAGGGCAAAAACTGCCTGACTAACTTCCATGGCATGGATCTTACCCGTGAAAAAATGTGCTCAATGGTCAAAAAATGGCAGACCCTGATCGAAGCTCATGTGGATGTCAAAACTACTGGTGGTTACTTGCTTTGTCTGTTCTGTGTGGGTTTTATTAAAAAATGCAACAATCAGATTTGGAAGACCTCTTATGCCCAGCACCAGCAGGTTTGCCAGATCCACAAGAACATGATGGAAATCATGACCCGAGAGGTACAGACAAATGACTTGAAAGAGGTGGTCAATAAATTGATTCCAGATAGCATTAGAAAAGACATAGAGAAGGCTTGCCAATCTATTTATCCACTCCATGATGCCTTTGTTAGAAAAGTAAAAGTGCTGAAGAAGCCCAAGTTTGAATTGGGAAAACTCATGGAGCTGCATGGAGAAGGCAGTAGTCTGGAAAAGCTACCGGGGACGAGACAGGTGCTAAAGTTGAGAGAGCTGATGGATATGAGCCACCAGTCCAAGAATCTGTTTAAAATGCAGACTTTTAGTGGTGACAAATAAAAGAGCTTATTTGTGCTAAAAAAAAAAAAAAAGGTAAAAAGAATACTTGAGTGGGTACCCGTTCCCTTCTTCAGGGAATCATCCCCACCTAGGGTTTGAACCTCGATCTTCTGCATTGCAGGTATTGTCTTTGTAATTTGACCCACCAGGGAAGCCCTTTCAGATGATAGAG
Organism: Tragulus kanchil; assembly: GCA_022376925.1. NCBI lineage: Eukaryota > Metazoa > Chordata > Mammalia > Artiodactyla > Tragulidae > Tragulus > Tragulus kanchil. Next base: position 150,513,627 of record JAIOJX010000025.1, on the reverse strand, counting down.
CCATTCAAACATACAGTGATTTAATCATTAAACTATTGTTTTTAGTTTTGGAGCAACTAATGTGTGGCATTACTACTTTGCAAATCAATGGAAACCCATAGTATCTCCTTTCACAACTTAAACGGTTAGCAGCTGTTCATCCAAAATTTATGTTCTCCCCCCATAGCATGAAGGAATAGAAGGAGGACTAGATTTTGCCTAAGAAAACATTAGCAGAAGTGAGGACCATTAGTTTCTAGTTGGAAAATGTAAGAAGTGTAGTTTCAGTTTCCTCATCTGCTCACAGATCCTTGAGGACGGCAGGTGGGGGGCATGAGATCCCCAGGTCACCACATGGAAGAAAGTTACCAACTACTACAAAAACTGTACTGGACTGAGAAGACTTTCCTGCTGTGGCAGCCAGCCCACTCAGGACCGTAGCAAGAGTACCACCACAAGAAAGCACCCATCATGCTCTGCTTGTTACTTGAAATGGCCAAACACAACAACCTGACAGGTTTAACACTGTACAACTGGTTCTCTTTTGAAATACTCACAAACTACTCTTTTTCCCAACTCCAGCCAACCAGAGGGTGTCAAATGTATCTGTAGACCAATTAGAGATTCTTCCCCACTTCCAAAGAAACAATTTTAATCGAATGCTTGCCAATCAGAAACTTCTTCAGCATTCTTAATATTCTTTAAAATGTACTTTTCTTTCTAATACTGTTGATCCTCTCAAGAAAGGAAAGTAACAGCAGATGGTTTCACTTGTCAATTTTATGGATAAACAGTCATGGTCAACTTTGTCCTAAACTTTGTTTTGTCTTTGACAGAACATTTTTGAGTGAGAAATAACCCTTTATCGTGTTAAAATTGTGGGCTAGTTTGTCTCAGTGACTAACATTACCTTCCTGATATAAAATGACAGGAAGTAAATCATAATTTTAATACTGTGCTAATTTGAGTATAAAGGGTCTGTGACAGGAAGGAAAGGAAGCTGTGGAAACACTGGAGTGCCATCTAAGATAGGTTTGGGCATTCGAGGCAAGTGCCAGTCAGAATATGAAACTTGCAGGAAGCAGGATTTTAATTAGGGAGTGGATGACAAGAAAAAGTCAGCTAGGCCAAGAGGAAATGATGAAAAAACAGAGTGGAAGTTACCGTGTAAATACACAGGGCTGGAAGAAATCACTGGGTGTCACTAAGTAGCAATGCCAGTGAAGCATAAGGAACATATAATAATAGGCTTTTATATTATGCTATCTTGAATTTCTAAATTGTCACTCTAATAACCAATATGGTAAGTTGATAAGGAACATAGCAGAAGTGAGGACCATTAGTTTCTAGTTGGAAAATGTAAGAAGTGTAGTTTCAGTTTCCTCATCTGCTCACAGATCCTTGAGGACGGCAGGTGGGGGGCATGAGATCCCCAGGTCACCACATGGAAGAAAGTTACCAACTACTACAAAAACTGTACTGGACTGAGAAGACTTTCCTGCTGTGGCAGCCAGCCCACTCAGGACCGTAGCAAGAGTACCACCACAAGAAAGCACCCATCATGCTCTGCTTGTTACTTGAAATGGCCAAACACAACAACCTGACAGGTTTAACACTGTACAACTGGTTCTCTTTTGAAATACTCACAAACTACTCTTTTTCCCAACTCCAGCCAACCAGAGGGTGTCAAATGTATCTGTAGACCAATTAGAGATTCTTCCCCACTTCCAAAGAAACAATTTTAATCGAATGCTTGCCAATCAGAAACTTCTTCAGCATTCTTAATATTCTTTAAAATGTACTTTTCTTTCTAATACTGTTGATCCTCTCAAGAAAGGAAAGTAACAGCAGATGGTTTCACTTGTCAATTTTATGGATAAACAGTCATGGTCAACTTTGTCCTAAACTTTGTTTTGTCTTTGACAGAACATTTTTGAGTGAGAAATAACCCTTTATCGTGTTAAAATTGTGGGCTAGTTTGTCTCAGTGACTAACATTACCTTCCTGATATCAAATGACAGGGAAGTAAATCATAATTTTAATACTGTGCTAATTTGAGTATAAAGGGTCTGTGACAGGAAGGAAAGGAAGCTGTGGAAACACTGGAGTGCCATCTAAGATAGGTTTGGGCATTCGAGGCAAGTGCCAGTCAGAATATGAAACTTGCAGGAAGCAGGATTTTAATTAGGGAGTGGATGACAAGAAAAAGTCAGCTAGGCCAAGAGGAAATGATGAAAAAACAGAGTGGAAGTTACCGTGTAAATACACAGGGCTGGAAGAAATCACTGGGTGTCACTAAGTAGCAATGCCAGTGAAGCATAAGGAACATATAATAATAGGCTTTTTATATTATGCTATCTTGAATTTCTAAATTGTCACTCTAATAACCAATATGGTAAGTTGATTAGGAGTTTAGGCATGACCACAGGTGAAGAGACCAATCAGAAGTCTGTGGCAATAATCCAGGTGAGAAATAATGAGAGCCTGACTATAGCCACTTCAGTGGGGATACAGACAAATGAGCATACTCCAGAGGTACTGTGGAGGTAGAATTGAAAACACAGAATGCCTGAGGTCAAGCAGGACTGAAGGAGAGGGGGCAGCATGAATTAGGAATTAGTAAATATAAATTAAAGGCACAGGGCATACCTGAGAGAGCAGAGACAGTGCATCAGTTAACTTCATAGGTCTTCATGGGAAGGCCTCAGTAACCACTGAGACATTTGTTGAAACTCAGGGAAGAGATCTGAATTGGTACATATGTTTTGAAGTTGTCCTGGAATGTGTAGTAACTGAAGTCATGGAAGCCAAGGAGATTATATAGTAAGAGGGTCAAGGAAGTGACTAAGTAATAGGATTGCAAGCTAAATTACACAGGGAACTGTTAAAAAAGATATTTCTTTGCTTTGGGATGGGGAGAATGAGACAAAGATGAAGGAGAAAAAGCTTTGAGGAGGCATATCACTGAAATTAGGGGAGAAACACATTTAAAAAATAGGATATTATTAATTTATAGCAAAGCATGTCAAAACTGAAGAGTTTGTACTGGATAGTAAAAATAATTCAACAAATATTTGGTGAGCCTCTGCTGGCATCAGGTATACCTCTGCAGCTTGGGATACAGACAGGAGAAGGCAGCATCCCTGCTCTCCTTGGATGTAATACCCTCGTGGAGAGTCAGACTACCATGTAACCAGTTGTATAATTTGAGGAGAAGGATGGTCATTGAGGAAGATTAAAGTAAGATAAGGGAACAGAGTGAGTGAAACAGGAAGGTCTCTATGAGGAGGTTATTTCAAGCAGAGACTGAATGAGGTGAACTAAATGAGAACTAACGGAAGGAACTGAGATCATTGCACCTTTGCCAAGAACAGTGTCTTTGGAAACAGAGCCACAGTGCAGCAAATTGAGGACTAAATGGAAAATGAGTGTTACCTTTTAAAGATGCTTGCCTGAGGATGGAAGGAGAGGAACTAGACAGTAGGGAGAGGGGGACATAGAGAAGATTTAATTTCATGTTGTTTTATAAATGAAATTAGAGAGGTGAATGCCTTAAAATGCTTGAAGGAAATGAGTTTAGTGAGGTAGGAATCAATAGTGAATGGTTGATGGGAAAATACTGATAATTTTGTTGGTAGCAAACAAGAAGCTGATGCTCTAGGTACATTTTTCTCTATGAATAAGAAAAGAAAAGAAAGATTAAATAGCAGATGACTTGAACAATCACTCTAGGAAGCAAAAGGGTGATTCATATATTTTATAGTTTTAATATCAGCATGTCCCTTTAATTGCACTGATTACCTTAGGTCTTTCGGAACTTTCTACAGTAGTTTTTCTAATCCTGTCTCAAAAGCAAAGATTGCTTCTTTGAATTTCTATGGTCATTGTATTGGATGCCTACAAAGCAGCATGTGTTAAGACTCTTTGGTACCTGCATATTATTGGGAGAGCAGTGTTCTGTTGAAAAATTTAAAGGAACAAAATCAGAAGTCAAAACTATTCTCTAACTTTGATATGGAGTGAAATTATAGAGTTATGTATTTTATTTGTACCTATAGTCTTCTCTTACACATTTCTAGACAATCTTTGAAACTTCATTGCCTTAAAGCCTTCTTTCTAAGGCATTCATTAGAAAGCATGCATGCTTTCTTAATGCATTCATTCTTCTTAATCTTTTAAAGATTTTTTTCTATAATGAAGTCCCCATACCATTCAAAGTAGCCTTATGTCTTCATATTTTCTATGATAGTCATGTTCTTATTGTGATTTCTAAGAGTTCTTCTCCATATTTTAATTCCATGCTATTCTTCCATAATCTTCAGAATCCATTTTCTTACTCTGCATGTTTCAATAACATTTTCTGCCTAGAATATTTCTTTCCTTCTTAACATTGTGCAGTCTGGGCTTCCCTGGTGGTCCAGTGGGTAAATGAGAACTAACGGAAGGAACTGAGATCATTGCACCTTTGCCAAGAACAGTGTCTTTGGAAACAGAGCCACAGTGCAGCAAATTGAGGACTAAATGGAAAATGAGTGTTACCTTTTAAAGATGCTTGCCTGAGGATGGAAGGAGAGGAACTAGACAGTAGGGAGAGGGGGACATAGAGAAGATTTAATTTCATGTTGTTTTATAAATGAAATTAGAGAGGTGAATGCCTTAAAATGCTTGAAGGAAATGAGTTTAGTGAGGTAGGAATCAATAGTGAATGGTTGATGGGAAAATACTGATAATTTTGTTGGTAGCAAACAAGAAGCTGATGCTCTAGGTACATTTTTCTCTATGAATAAGAAAAGAAAAGAAAGATTAAATAGCAGATGACTTGAACAATCACTCTAGGAAGCAAAAGGGTGATTCATATATTTTATAGTTTTAATATCAGCATGTCCCTTTAATTGCACTGATTACCTTAGGTCTTTCGGAACTTTCTACAGTAGTTTTTCTAATCCTGTCTCAAAAGCAAAGATTGCTTCTTTGAATTTCTATGGTCATTGTATTGGATGCCTACAAAGCAGCATGTGTTAAGACTCTTTGGTACCTGCATATTATTGGGAGAGCAGTGTTCTGTTGAAAAATTTAAAGGAACAAAATCAGAAGTCAAAACTATTCTCTAACTTTGATATGGAGTGAAATTATAGAGTTATGTATTTTATTTGTACCTATAGTCTTCTCTTACACATTTCTAGACAATCTTTGAAACTTCATTGCCTTAAAGCCTTCTTTCTAAGGCATTCATTAGAAAGCATGCATGCTTTCTTAATGCATTCATTCTTCTTAATCTTTTAAAGATTTTTTTCTATAATGAAGTCCCCATACCATTCAAAGTAGCCTTATGTCTTCATATTTTCTATGATAGTCATGTTCTTATTGTGATTTCTAAGAGTTCTTCTCCATATTTTAATTCCATGCTATTCTTCCATAATCTTCAGAATCCATTTTCTTACTCTGCATGTTTCAATAACATTTTCTGCCTAGAATATTTCTTTCCTTCTTAACATTGTGCAGTCTGGGCTTCCCTGGTGGTCCAGTGGGTAAAGAGTATGCATTGCAGTGCAGAGGGCACCGGTTCGATCCCTGATCCAGGGAGATCCCACATGCCAGTGTGTCCAATTGCAAGCCAGAGCTCTGGAGCGCATGTGCCCAGAGCCGGTCCTCTGTAAGGAGAGAGACCACTGTGGTGGGAGGCCCAAAGAGGCCAAAGAATAAAGGTGGATAAAAATAAATGTAGGGACTTCCCTGGTTGTCCAGTGACACTGCCTTGCAGTGCAAGGGGTGCCGGTTCGATCCCTGGCCTGGGAAGATCCCACGTGCCATGGGGCGATTGGACCGATGTGTCCAACTGCCAAGCTGGAGCTCTGGAGCGCGTGCACCCAGAGCCAGTGCTCTGCAGCGAGAGAGGCCACTGCGATGGGAGGCCCACACCAGGCAAGGAACAAAGATGGATGAAAATAGATAAATGAAAAACCAGTAGAAGTGGCCAAATAAATAAATGTATAAAAATTTAATAAATGAGGCCACAATTAAAAAAAAAGAGTACAGTTCTTTGGTATAACAAGTATTTTGGCCTTTAATTGTGTTCTATCTTATTTCTGTCTTCCTCATAAGATAGCAGAAATCTGGAAGATGTCCCTTCCTTCTTTCTGGTAAAATAGCCTACAGCTTCCTTTGAAAAGCATCCCTTCTCCAATGGATGGCCTCTTGTATGACCCTGTTCTCCCTAAGAACTAATCTTCAAAGCTAGCAATACCAGATCTTGCCCCATGGCACATCTCTGATAGGTTTTATTACTAATTTCCCTCTTAACTGGGAAAGGTTTTCTGATATTAACATGTGTGGTTAGATTGGATCCATCTGGATAACCTCCCCGTCTCAAGGTCCTATTAATAACCACAAGCATATCTGTATTTTTTTTTTTTTTTTGCCAAGTCAGGAAATATACTCACAGATCCTGAGGACCAGGATGTGAGTATATTTGGAAGTGATTATTCTGTCTGTCACACCATCAGATAGGAAAGTTTATTTGAGAGAGAAATACTGATCATTTACTTATTTGACATGTATTTGTTGAGTATTTAATATATGACAAGCCCTGATACAGGAACTTTGCGTACACCATTAAACAAAACATACAAATATCTCTTATTTTGTTGAATATTTCTTCTAGTGCTGTGCTGAAGACAAGATCAAATCTTATTTCAAGCCAATCCTAGATTTTCCAACTTTATATTGATAAATTCTTAGTTTTGCTTAAATGAGTTTATGTTGAATTCTATCATTTGGGTTTCCCTGGTGGCTCAGTCGGTAAAGAATCTGCCTGCAATTCAGAAGGCCCTGGTTTGATCCCTTGGTCAGGAAGATCTGCTGGAGAAAGAGAGACCCACTCCAGTATTCTTGCCTGTGAAATTCCATGAGCAGAGAAGCCTGGTGGACTACAGTCCATGGAGTTGCAGTGATTTAGACACAGCTTCGCAGCTAAAGCATTATCATTTGGACCTAAAATAATCTTGTGCAACATAAGCAGTAATAGACATAAGAAACTCTGTGTTGTGTAATACAGTATTCCTCCTTGTTGAGGAATATTAATTGTACCTAGCTGAAATTTAAGAATATCCATCAGTTTCCAAATTCAGAATGGTGTCCAATTATTTAGACTTTGTTTATTCAAAAAACATTTATTGTATAACCACTGGAGACTGGGATGAAATGGGTGCACAGTTGACTAATTCCTTTTCTCTGAAGAGTTTAACAGTGTGTCAGATGATAGGTATTGAACTAATCAACAAAATGTCTTTATATGTATATAATGTTTTAAATCATGATATTACCATGAGAAAGGTGTCATGAATGCCAAGAACAGGGCATCATAGGATGCCACAAGAGACATTAGTATAGGTATGCTGATCACTTTAGGCTGATTTAGTGGACTTGACAGATGATTTTCATTTGCAAATGAAATGTCAACATCAGGTGTGTTTCATGGATGAGATTTGAGGATCTCCAAATTAGGATGAACAATACAGTCAAATTTAGTCCCTATCATTCCATGAGGTTCATCTTTCAAAACCTAAAATGGATTAAGACACCAGCTCTAATATTAAAGATAGATTTGTATGCTTTGCAAATTGTGAGTCAAAAGCAGTTCTTGCTTTATGCTTAGTTACTTTGTCCTTTTACTTTCAGAGCTCTATAATCAAATATTTCTGTCCCAGACACACACACACATAACTTGTAAAATAGTGTCAATAAAAAAATAAATAAAAATAAAGAAGATAAAAACAAAAATATCTGTAAGCATTTTTAATGACTGAATTTTAATGACTGAAGTTGAACAGTTTCATAAATAATCAAGATTATATGGTAGAACTAAAAATAAAAATTAAAAAAAATGTAAAAAAAAAAAAAAGGATTATATGGTAGAACTAACAGTGGATTAGGAAATTAGGAAACCCAAATTTTAAACTCCTCTCTGCCCAAGTAACTCAGTTTACCTGGGTTTCAGCATCTCATCTGTATTACTTTCTAAGTTTTCTTGTAGCCCAAATATTTTAAAATAATATATACTATTTAATTCAAAAAAATACTCAAGCATGTTAAGAGAGAAGTTCTCCTAATGTTGAGTAAATATTTGCTGTCTTGGCAAAGGACAGTAATAACCTTGCAGTACCACTGAGTCAAAGCTACTTAAGAGTAAACACTGCTGGATGGTTTCTTTCATTATCATGTGGATTGAGCCAAGGAAGATCCTCCGGGCCCTGGAATATCAAACAATTTACAAACGAGGGTGTTTAAGACAAAGAGGCTTCCTAGTGCCTTGAATTTGACCACAGTGGAGGGTTTATAAAGTCATTCAGCAGTTCTGAAGCCAAATTGAAACTCTGCAATTCTCTTAGGCATTTGATTTCTATCATTCCAGTAGCATTTCCCTTGGGCTATTTAGCATTATTGCTTTAATTGTTTTCCCTTTGTTACTTGACAGTAAATTCTCTGAGTTCAAAAGTATCCACAGTATACACATATACACACACACTATAGTAAGTCTTAAAGGATTCAAACTTCACCAAAAGATTTACATATCTGAAGGACACAGATAATCTTACTATGCCATGTAGTTACTTTTCCTGTCAAAGGGGCAAAACAAAAATGGAGTCATAACAGTGATGACAAAGAGGAGCAAGAATCCAGGTATCGACTTAGTTATCCTTGATATAAGCACTTTAAGTAACATTTTCCAGTTGCGGAGACAGGACCCTGTCCCCTGACTCATCCATAGGGTTAGTTGTAAGGAGGGCTACAGACTTTTTTTTTTGAAATGCACATTATGATTTAAAGAATCTCATCAGGGTCAATCATTACAACCAGAAAAATATGATAGCTCTGTATTTGGTGAAAAGTGATAGGCAAAACAAAAAGACCCTCTGGTTTCATTATGTGTGTTTATCTAAATTAAATATTACATTCGCCTCGTAAAAGGGCCTATAAAATCTTGTATATGTCTGGTAAATTTTACCCAGTACTTTCTAGGCAGTTCTTTTGAATATGAGGTGAACTTTCTTTTGCAAGGCAATAATAATATCTGATCTTACACACTGGATCTGCCCCTTACTCCACAGCTATGGGGTTCTGGAAGAGGGCACTGAGGTGGATGTGGTCAGCAGTGTCATGACAGCTTGCCTATGGTCCTCTCGCAGACAGGGAGCTCACTGCGCCTTTCTGTTCTGAGTCTCACACCATCTGTACAGGCTCACCCCCTGGATAGTGCAAAGGGACCCTGTTCTGTGCCCTTCCCTTGGTTTTCACACACCTTTAGAGGATTGGTTCAGAGCAAAGATTGTCTGCTTGTCCTCTCTGTAAATACAAGTGATTCAGATAGACACCTACTTTCCTTTCTCTGAACATAAATCTCTTCTACTACATAAACAATTCTTTACAATGATAGAGTTGGACAAATTGTGTGATTACCTTTGGTGAGGTGAACATTCATGACACTTCTCTAGCATGTTGATTTACTAGTCAGAGGTTTAAGTTTAAAGGTATCTCTATGAGGTTCTAAGGTGATAAGGTTCTCCCATGGCCACATCATGACTTGCTGCTAAAGTGGACAGCAAGGGGCCAAGTGTTTAAAAGATTTACATATCTGAAGGACACAGATAATCTTACTATGCCATGTAGTTACTTTTCCTGTCAAAGGGGCAAAACAAAAATGGAGTCATAACAGTGATGACAAAGAGGAGCAAGAATCCAGGTATCGACTTAGTTATCCTTGATATAAGCACTTTAAGTAACATTTTCCAGTTGCGGAGACAGGACCCTGTCCCCTGACTCATCCATAGGGTTAGTTGTAAGGAGGGCTACAGACTTTTTTTTTTGAAATGCACATTATGATTTAAAGAATCTCATCAGGGTCAATCATTACAACCAGAAAAATATGATAGCTCTGTATTTGGTGAAAAGTGATAGGCAAAACAAAAAGACCCTCTGGTTTCATTATGTGTGTTTATCTAAATTAAATATTACATTCGCCTCGTAAAAGGGCCTATAAAATCTTGTATATGTCTGGTAAATTTTACCCAGTACTTTCTAGGCAGTTCTTTTGAATATGAGGTGAACTTTCTTTTGCAAGGCAATAATAATATCTGATCTTACACACTGGATCTGCCCCTTACTCCACAGCTATGGGGTTCTGGAAGAGGGCACTGAGGTGGATGTGGTCAGCAGTGTCATGACAGCTTGCCTATGGTCCTCTCGCAGACAGGGAGCTCACTGCGCCTTTCTGTTCTGAGTCTCACACCATCTGTACAGGCTCACCCCCTGGATAGTGCAAAGGGACCCTGTTCTGTGCCCTTCCCTTGGTTTTCACACACCTTTAGAGGATTGGTTCAGAGCAAAGATTGTCTGCTTGTCCTCTCTGTAAATACAAGTGATTCAGATAGACACCTACTTTCCTTTCTCTGAACATAAATCTCTTCTACTACATAAACAATTCTTTACAATGATAGAGTTGGACAAATTGTGTGATTACCTTTGGTGAGGTGAACATTCATGACACTTCTCTAGCATGTTGATTTACTAGTCAGAGGTTTAAGTTTAAAGGTATCTCTATGAGGTTCTAAGGTGATAAGGTTCTCCCATGGCCACATCATGACTTGCTGCTAAAGTGGACAGCAAGGGGCCAAGTGTTGAAAAGATGAACATTCATATCAATAGAAAAAGGGAATTTTCACCCTGCTGTTTTCTAACTGTGTGATTTTAAGCAAGTTTCTTAATGTCTCAGTGCCTTAACTTTTTCATCGTTAAACTATGAATGCGTCCATAGAGGTGTCATGAAGATTAAAATGAGATAGTGTGAAATGCTTCCCATAGTGTCTGCTACCCTGTGAGTCTTTAATAAACAATAGTTACTATTGTGATCACTGTTGTTCATAGCTGGACATTTTCAGTTTCTGATTAGAATAATTATTTAAACCAGTATAAAGCCCTCCTCATTTTTCTGTTTGTTAGTCAAAGGAAATTCCCCCCAATTTAGAATCTCTTTCCTACACATTTAGACTCATCTTATTTACTTTTTTTTTTTTTTAGAAGAAATACACTTTATTTATTTGTTGGTTATTCCGGGTTTTCACTGCTGTTGCAGGCTCTACTCTAGTTGCAGAGAGTAGGAGCGAGCAGGCTTCTTGTTGTGGAACTTGGGCTGTAGGGCAAACAGGCTTCAATAGTTGTGGCACATGGGCTCAATAGTTGTGGCTCCAAAGCTCTAGAACACAGGCTCAATAGTTGTGGCTCAAGGGCTTAGTTGCTCCACAGTATGTGGAATCTTCCCGGATCAGGGATCGAACTTGTGTCTCTTGCATTGGCAGGTAAACTCTTCACCACTGAGCTACCAGGGAAGCCTTCATTTACTTTTTATATTTGAGAATCACCTGTATGTCTCCAGATTTTATACACCATTTCCCATTTTTCTTTAGGATGCTAATTTAATAAGTATTATTAAGGAGTTCCGCAAAATAGCAAAAATTGAGAGGTTAAAACTATTTGTTCCAAATTATTTCACATGAAATTTGAAACTGATAGAACATTTAAGGACACAATGTCTTACAATCAATTAGTAACATGTTTTGAATAATGTCTCTTCATTTTATTCCCTTGCTTCCCTCTTACTTGAACACATTTAATACCAGATGGCTTTAGCATGTTTTTAGGGTGTCGTACAGCCTGGACCACATTCTGTTTCTGGAGGGCTGTTACCCACATTGTAGGTGGTTCATGAAACAGAAGAGTAGAGCAATACATTGTGGTAAAACAATTTTATATGCAAGGGAAAAAACATGTCTTAATTTATTTGCCTTCATTAAATTAGCATTTTTCTAAGGTGACACATTTCAGTTGAAGGACTGGGCTGTGGATCTTGTCAACGTGTTTCTTCCTATCCCCACCCAGAAATGCTTCCCATAGTGTCTGCTACCCTGTGAGTCTTTAATAAACAATAGTTACTATTGTGATCACTGTTGTTCATAGCTGGACATTTTCAGTTTCTGATTAGAATAATTATTTAAACCAGTATAAAGCCCTCCTCATTTTTCTGTTTGTTAGTCAAAGGAAATTCCCCCCAATTTAGAATCTCTTTCCTACACATTTAGACTCATCTTATTTACTTTTTTTTTTTTTTAGAAGAAATACACTTTATTTATTTGTTGGTTATTCCGGGTTTTCACTGCTGTTGCAGGCTCTACTCTAGTTGCAGAGAGTAGGAGCGAGCAGGCTTCTTGTTGTGGAACTTGGGCTGTAGGGCAAACAGGCTTCAATAGTTGTGGCACATGGGCTCAATAGTTGTGGCTCCAAAGCTCTAGAACACAGGCTCAATAGTTGTGGCTCAAGGGCTTAGTTGCTCCACAGTATGTGGAATCTTCCCGGATCAGGGATCGAACTTGTGTCTCTTGCATTGGCAGGTAAACTCTTCACCACTGAGCTACCAGGGAAGCCTTCATTTACTTTTTATATTTGAGAATCACCTGTATGTCTCCAGATTTTATACACCATTTCCCATTTTTCTTTAGGATGCTAATTTAATAAGTATTATTAAGGAGTTCCGCAAAATAGCAAAAATTGAGAGGTTAAAACTATTTGTTCCAAATTATTTCACATGAAATTTGAAACTGATAGAACATTTAAGGACACAATGTCTTACAATCAATTAGTAACATGTTTTGAATAATGTCTCTTCATTTTATTCCCTTGCTTCCCTCTTACTTGAACACATTTAATACCAGATGGCTTTAGCATGTTTTTAGGGTGTCGTACAGCCTGGACCACATTCTGTTTCTGGAGGGCTGTTACCCACATTGTAGGTGGTTCATGAAACAGAAGAGTAGAGCAATACATTGTGGTAAAACAATTTTATATGCAAGGGAAAAAACATGTCTTAATTTATTTGCCTTCATTAAATTAGCATTTTTCTAAGGTGACACATTTCAGTTGAAGGACTGGGCTGTGGATCTTGTCAACGTGTTTCTTCCTATCCCCACCCAGACTTCTCTAGAAATGCTTCCATTTTGGTGAAATAGGAGGAGAAAGAACTAGCAGTATTTGCATTCAGTGCAACCATTTCATATAGACTATGGCATATTTTTATAGGCAGAAAGCTCAAATAAATTGTATATATCAAACTGACTGTCCTCACTATCTTAAGGGAAAAAAAAGCAATTATTTTAAAAGTCACAGTTCCATGTAAAATATTGCTTCAAGAAGTTCTTTGGCTTTGAAGTGGTGTCTAAGCCTTTGCATCTTTATGAGGTCATATTTTTCAGACTGAATTTTAAAATATATCTAATATATGTATGTACACATGTCAAGGCAGAGGGATGCTTTGTATATGAATTTAATTAAGCAATAGACCACTTTGGGACTTGTTTTATAGGGCCATTTGTTTCATGCGAGTTCAACTGCCCGAGCTACCATGCAATAATGGTCTCATAAAATTATTCTCTGGAGGGTCTTATTTCTACTATAATGTGCCTTTACTTAAAATTTAGCTTAATAGCAACATTTTTCCTTATATATCAACTGTATACAAGTAAAGGCATCAGAAAATTTAATGGTTAAAGAGCTCTTAGCTTTCTATATTTACTATTGGGAATTGTTCATTCAAAGAAGGAAAAATGAGGAAAGAAGATAAAAATGTATATATTATATTAGTAATCGTTGTTTTTGCTTTCTGTATCTAATTATCTTTTGAAATACTCTCATTTAAATCCCTTGGGGGCATTTTGGCCCTCAGCTTACCCATCGCATACATATGCTTGATCTGTGTTTAACCTCCTGAGAAGCAATGAACCACTTAGAGCAGTGTTTCCTAGTATGTACCAGAAGCTAGGCTCTTTCTTAAGACCACGGTAATCAATTGAGATCTAATTCCAGTTTTTAGTAAGCTTTCAATTTAGTGAGAAATAGATGTGTCAATAAAGGTTTATAAAGTATGTGAAATTTACAGCAGTATGTACTGGCCTTATTTTCAAGGCATAAATTTTGGTATGCACAAAATGTATCTCTCTTCATTTTTCTACAATTGAACTTTTTTTCTATTTGGAGCAAGATTGCCTAGGATCCAGGCCAGAGTGGCACTTGCTCAGAGCCCTATACTCTAGAAGGCCTTAAATATCTTAAATACGTGTACCCACCAATTTTAAAGAATGTATAGGTTTTTCTGTCATATGAAATCTAGCACTCATTGCCTACATACCTGCAATCTCAAACTCTGCTCTTCTGACAAATATCACTCCCACTCCAAGGTAATATTTTCCTTCATCTCTCACAAAGACGACTGTTCCCAAATGCTGTGACAGCTGTGGACCGTGCCACTGATGACATTGGAGATAGGTATTGCTTCTGAGTGAAGGGAGAATCAGAACAGAATAAAGGGTTTGGATAAAGGGTAAATTAATTGATCTGTCAAATACTACTTCTCAAATAGCATAAACAATAGATTTTGGAAAAATATGGCCTTGTTTCTCAATACTGCTAAAAATATATTTTCTTGTTACTTTTCATGTTTCAATTTATTTTCCAAAGATATTCAGCAATAGCAGGTATTCACAATATGCTACCAAGCTTAAAATATTTTATAATACCAGATAATTGATATTTCTTTAAAATTTGTATTTGCCTGGGTTTGGGCATAACTTTGATGAAGCATGATGCTAATGCATTACTTTGGCAACTAGACAGATATGAAATGCAAAATTGTGATGAGCTGTATTTTTATAAAATATTTAATAAGATTTAATTAATTTTTAATACTTAGTGATTTAGATTTATTTAAATATTTTAATTTAAAATTGATATTTGTTTTTTATAGTTAATCTTAAATATTAAAAAAATGGGCATAATACATGAAAAAAGATACTTGTTGCCTTATATTTTATATTATGAGTAAAAATACATTCAGATTTTATATACTTTTAATTTAATTACAGTTTGTTTTTTAAATAATGTTAAGTAATTGAGAATGAGTACAAATTGGGATGGGTGGAAGTGATGTGTAGAGTTAAATGCCAGGCGAAAGGAAATAGGGATATATAGGAGTTGTTCCATTGATTTATTTTATATTTATGCCTCAGTGCTTGACTCTATTTTGGCTAATATATATAAGAGGGAGCCATTAGTTCCCATTAGAATGGAAAACATTGCACATACAGGAAAATTGGACAGTGGTTGAAGCAAAATCCTGGATGGAGCAGGGGAGGATGACATATAAAGCACTCATGAAAGGAGTGCCTTGGAAAATAAGAGCAGTGTTCCTCCCTCTGATATGGAGATGAAGAGGATAGGGTGGTGAGGAAGGCCATCATTCCCATCTGTTATGTGAGGCTGAAATTGAGTCAGATCAAGTTCACCTCATGTCTTAAGAAAAGATAAGGAGAAGGGGAGCTGACCTGAGCCATTTGAAAGGACTGATGCTTGTAGCATCATGGGTCCTTATAGTTATCCTGTTTACATAGCTGGTTCTTCAGGAGGCTAGCTGGAGGAGGGGATCCAGATGCTTAGGTTTATGATCCAAACAGTGATTATTTTCTAGGATGTTGAACCTGAAACACTTAAATGTAAAGAAATTGAGTGTACTGGTAAGAGGATCATTAAATTGACAGTGACAGATTAAGATGGACAGGTAAGGGTACGAATGGAAATAAAGTGATGTGTAGGGCAAAAGAGAAAGGTCAAGGGAGTCAAGATATTTTGAGGTCAAAGAACATGTTGAGTGGGAATAAGAAAGAATTTGCTTGTGAGACAGGGAGTGCAGAGGTGCAACAAATTTCAGATGGTGTTTTCTAGAATTTTTAGAGGAAAACTGTGCAAAGGAGTCAGGGTACCAGAAAGGAATACTGACCCTGAAAATGAACAAAAAAAAATAGTAGTTGATTCTTTTTTTTTTAATTTTTAAAATTATTATTATTACTTATTTATTTGGCTATGCTGGGCCTTAGTTGTGGCACGTGGGATCTAGTTCCCTGACCAGGGATCGAACCCGGGCCCCCTGCATTGGGAACACAGAGCCTTAACCACTGGACTACCAGGGAAGTACCCCCCCCTACCAAATAGTAATTGATTCTTAACTAGCCATATCTATTAATTATAAAAATTAAGCTTTTTGACTAGTTGCTCATATCAAATGAAATTTAAAGAAAAGGAATAATGGAAAACACATTGCCAGTACAGCTTGCTTGTCAGCTCCTAATGTGACGAATACCCAAAATCCCAAAGAAGGCCCACATTAATTAGTGGAAGAGTTGTTACTTGGCTTGAATCACTTATCCAGAAGCTGGGTGAAGTGCTTTCCACATGACAGTATAATGACCCTCATTTGCAAACAAGCACTTAGATGAAACAGGAACTTAGTGCAGAATTTGAAGTCAAGACCTCAGAACACAGACTGCATTCCTTACCAAATTCCCTGTGTCTCAGTTTGTAAAAAAGACAATAATACTGTGTAACTTATGAGATTATAATGAGAATTAAGTGGAGTAATATTTGTAAATTACTTAGTACAGTGCCAGGCACCTGGTGAGACTGTACAGATAATATCAGATAAAGAGGTTTAAACATGACCGTAATAATCATAATGATAACAACATTAGCAAATGTCAGCAAAAATACCATAGTAACTACAGGTCTTACACATAACTCTCTGGTCTCTCAAAGTCCCATAATGTTTCACACGATATTTGACTGCCCCCAAACAATATGACTCAAAGTTACCCTGGGTTTTTAGAGGACATTTTCCCAGCCCAGAACCCAGAAGGCCCTAATGCTGTCTTGTGCCACTGCATTTAGCTCATTGTCCCCTCTGGCAAGTGGCTCCACAGTGTTCCGGTATTTGCTTGGCCAGCACTGTCAGACAGGGTTAGTTCAGCTTGCTTGGCACTGCTGTACGTTCTCTGCTCATCTCGTGGTAATTTGCTTAGAACTTACTTCTTTGACTCCCACATCCTTTCAGCTACTGCTGCATTTCTTTGGTCATTTGTACATCCAGTTTTTTGGCAGGCATGTTCTATTTAAGGTATCTTTACTCAATGCCTAATCTCTCATTAAACCATTGTATTCCTTCCCCGACCACCCCTGTGTCACTGACTCTGTAAATTCTACGATCCTTCATATCACCACACTCAATTTTACCTTTTTACCTAATCTCTCAGTAAAATTGGTTTTAAAAAAAAAAACCTACTTATTCTTTATTTAAAAAATACTAGCTTAGTTTCCATCACACAATTCTGATTTTCAACAGTTTTCCTCAATTTTTCTTTCTCAGTCTCTCTTACAGCATTCTTTCTCTACTCAGGCCCTCTGTACCATGAAGCACAGGGTTCTCTCTCTGGGCTTGTCTCTTTCAAGAAAGTTTATTTCTTCCATAGCTTTAAATGCTTTCTGTGAGTTTATAATTTTCAAATTTATTTCTTGTGCCCAAAACAGTTTTTTGGAACCTCATACAGCTTGCACTTGGCAATTTGAGGGTTAGAGAGAAAAGATTGGAGGTTGAGAACTTTCTACTTTATGACTAATGAACAGACCCTCATCTGCCTATTTGTAGCTGTCCCATGCATGTTCATTTCCCCTTAATATAAGAAGGTGGGTGCGATACCTTAGTGGCCACTTACGATTTTCTAACATAGGGGAAGCAGTTAAATATGAGTTTGAGAAGGAAATGGCAACTCACTCCAGTATTCTTGCCTAGAAAATCCCATGGACAGAGGAGCCTGGCAGGTGACAGTCCAAGGGTGGCTAAGAGTTGGATACAACTGACTGACTAAAACTACTACAGACTTTGTAACAGTCCTTTGATTTCAGCTCAGAATACCTGCTAGGACATCACCTCCTGTCAAAGGAGGAGTGGGCTGAGTCATGTAGAGCTGCTTCACATGTGAATTCAGAGTTTGCATAACATTTTCCCAGCCCAGAACCCAGAAGGCCCTAATGCTGTCTTGTGCCACTGCATTTAGCTCATTGTCCCCTCTGGCAAGTGGCTCCACAGTGTTCCGGTATTTGCTTGGCCAGCACTGTCAGACAGGGTTAGTTCAGCTTGCTTGGCACTGCTGTACGTTCTCTGCTCATCTCGTGGTAATTTGCTTAGAACTTACTTCTTTGACTCCCACATCCTTTCAGCTACTGCTGCATTTCTTTGGTCATTTGTACATCCAGTTTTTTGGCAGGCATGTTCTATTTAAGGTATCTTTACTCAATGCCTAATCTCTCATTAAACCATTGTATTCCTTCCCCGACCACCCCTGTGTCACTGACTCTGTAAATTCTACGATCCTTCATATCACCACACTCAATTTTACCTTTTTACCTAATCTCTCAGAAAAATTTGGGTTTTAAAAAAAAAACCTACTTATTCTTTATTTAAAAAATACTAGCTTAGTTTCCATCACACAATTCTGATTTTCAACAGTTTTCCTCAATTTTTCTTTCTCAGTCTCTCTTACAGCATTCTTTCTCTACTCAGGCCCTCTGTACCATGAAGCACAGGGTTCTCTCTCTGGGCTTGTCTCTTTCAAGAAAGTTTATTTCTTCCATAGCTTTAAATGCTTTCTGTGAGTTTATAATTTTCAAATTTATTTCTTGTGCCCAAAACAGTTTTTTGGAACCTCATACAGCTTGCACTTGGCAATTTGAGGGTTAGAGAGAAAAGATTGGAGGTTGAGAACTTTCTACTTTATGACTAATGAACAGACCCTCATCTGCCTATTTGTAGCTGTCCCATGCATGTTCATTTCCCCTTAATATAAGAAGGTGGGTGCGATACCTTAGTGGCCACTTACGATTTTCTAACATAGGGGAAGCAGTTAAATATGAGTTTGAGAAGGAAATGGCAACTCACTCCAGTATTCTTGCCTAGAAAATCCCATGGACAGAGGAGCCTGGCAGGTGACAGTCCAAGGGGTGGCTAAGAGTTGGATACAACTGACTGACTAAAACTACTACAGACTTTGTAACAGTCCTTTGATTTCAGCTCAGAATACCTGCTAGGACATCACCTCCTGTCAAAGGAGGAGTGGGGGCTGAGTCATGTAGAGCTGCTTCACATGTGAATTCAGAGTTTGCATAAGACTGTATTAGCTTCCTGTTGTATTGGGTTCTCAAATCTCCAAAGAAGGATAGCCCAAACTATTCTAAAACTTTGAGATCTTGCACTTCATTCTTTGCAAGTTGCTTGATGGAGTCCGGTCCCTTTGAAGTTTCTTGAGGCGGTGGTCACTTTTACAGAGGAGAATAGTGAAGCAAGTTCCCCTGATGCAGTGAGTCTTAAACCAGCCAAAGTACCTCAGACTTAATACATACAAACTGAATTCTTGATTTCTGCCCACCAAAACTTTTTTGTTCTAGTTTTTTCCATGTTGATATTCAGCACCACAGTCCCAATTATTCAAGCCAAAATTTCTCTCCCTCACTTAATACATGCAAATCATGGTAATTCCCATTATTTCTACTTACAAAATATTAATATATTCCAAATTTATCTTTACTCTCCAGCTGTCTCATTCTTGTCCAGAAGGCATCCTGTCTCACCCAAATTTTGGCAATGACCATATTGAAAGTCTTTCTTCTTCACTTGACTTTAATTTATTTTATATTTTACTCAATAGGTAAAATAAAACTTTGGGGGAAAAAATAACATGTTACTGCTTTGAGTAAACCTTTTAATGGCTTAGAATTAAAAATTAATTCCCTTAAAATAAAAAATTATTCACCTATTGTGTAAGTTCTAGGATGATCAGCCTGCACTTAGCTCATTGTCATCCCAAGGCCTTTTCTTCTTATTCATCGGCCTGGCCTTGGTGGACTTCTCTCAGGTCTAAATGCATCCAGCTTTCCCTTAATATAAGAAGGTGGGTGGGATACCTTAGTGGCCACTTACGATTTTCTAACATAGGGGAAGCAGTTAAATATGAGTTTGAGAAGGAAATGGCAACTCACTCCAGTATTCTTGCCTAGAAAATCCCATGGACAGAGGAGCCTGGCAGGTGACAGTCCAAGGGGTGGCTAAGAGTTGGATACAACTGACTGACTAAAACTACTACAGACTTTGTAACAGTCCTTTGATTTCAGCTCAGAATACCTGCTAGGACATCACCTCCTGTCAAAGGAGGAGTGGGGGCTGAGTCATGTAGAGCTGCTTCACATGTGAATTCAGAGTTTGCATAAGACTGTATTAGCTTCCTGTTGTATTGGGTTCTCAAATCTCCAAAGAAGGATAGCCCAAACTATTCTAAAACTTTGAGATCTTGCACTTCATTCTTTGCAAGTTGCTTGATGGAGTCCGGTCCCTTTGAAGTTTCTTGAGGCGGTGGTCACTTTTACAGAGGAGAATAGTGAAGCAAGTTCCCCTGATGCAGTGAGTCTTAAACCAGCCAAAGTACCTCAGACTTAATACATACAAACTGAATTCTTGATTTCTGCCCACCAAAACTTTTTTGTTCTAGTTTTTTCCATGTTGATATTCAGCACCACAGTCCCAATTATTCAAGCCAAAATTTCTCTCCCTCACTTAATACATGCAAATCATGGTAATTCCCATTATTTCTACTTACAAAATATTAATATATTCCAAATTTATCTTTACTCTCCAGCTGTCTCATTCTTGTCCAGAAGGCATCCTGTCTCACCCAAATTTTGGCAATGACCATATTGAAAGTCTTTCTTCTTCACTTGACTTTAATTTATTTTATATTTTACTCAA
Source organism: Tragulus kanchil (assembly GCA_022376925.1). NCBI lineage: Eukaryota > Metazoa > Chordata > Mammalia > Artiodactyla > Tragulidae > Tragulus > Tragulus kanchil. Next base: position 150,492,926 of record JAIOJX010000025.1, on the reverse strand, counting down.
TAGGTAAAATAAAACTTTGGGGGAAAAAATAACATGTTACTGCTTTGAGTAAACCTTTTAATGGCTTAGAATTAAAAATTAATTCCCTTAAAATAAAAAATTATTCACCTATTGTGTAAGTTCTAGGATGATCAGCCTGCACTTAGCTCATTGTCATCCCAAGGCCTTTTCTTCTTATTCATCGGCCTGGCCTTGGTGGACTTCTCTCAGGTCTAAATGCATCCAGCTTTCCCTAGCTCACTTTGCCGAGATCATTTTTGACCGTACTTAATATCATCTCATATTTGTTTAGTATCCTGTAATTCACTTACTCAACAAAGCTATGTAAGTTCTTACTATGTGTCAGGAAATTTTGTGAGTGTTAGCGATAATTATAATAAATAATTTGTGAGTGTTAGCAGTTAACAAAAAAATGCAATTAGGATCTTACATTTTACTTGTAGGGTGGTGAGAAAGAAGAAGTAAATTTATGTAGAGTGTGTAAGGTGTTGGTAAGTGCTACTGAGAACAGTAAGCCTGACTGACAGAGTAGGAGGATATACCTATTTTATAGGGTAGAAAGGTTAAGTTTCTCTAATAAGGTAATGTTTGAGGACTTACTCCAAGAAAGTACCATAGGGATCTATGAGACTGGACATAGAGTGTTCAGGTAAAGAGAAGACCGGGTAGAAATGCTCTGAAGTTGGAGAGGTCTTGAGATGTTTGTGTACAGAATGGAGGCCAGTGCAGCTCAAAACAGAGTGAGTGAGTGAGAGAGAGAGAAAGAGAGAGACAGGGGCTGGAGATGTAAAGAGTAAGGGAAATCTATGTGTATGAATTGTGGCCATCAGATAAGGGGAGACTTTTTGAGCTTTTACATGTTTGTAGAATTTTTAGCAAAAGCCTGACATGATCTGTGTATGTGTTAGTCATCACTCTGAGCATAGAGCCTAGGGAAATATTAATAGACCAGAGAGAAGGTGATGAGTGTAACCCAGGACTGAAATTCTAGCAACCTGAGTCAGGTGGGCAGCAGTGAAAAGGGAAATTGGAATAGTTGGATTCTGGAAAGAGTTAGGAGGCAGAGCTGAAATCATTTTCTGATGAGTTGGATGGTGGGCATGAAAGTATTCAGGAAGATTTCAGGGAGCTGGAGGATAGGAAAAAGTATGGGAGAAGAAAAAGCAGTGGTACAGGAATGTGGGATCAGGAATTTGTTTTTGGATAGATTATAAGGAGATGTCCATTAGAAATCGACTAATGATTTGAGTAAACAGTTATATTCTGATGCTGGCGTTAAGAAGAGGCATCTTGACTGGAGATATGAATTGGAGGGTCATCATTTGTGTACAGATGATAGTTTATGTCGTGAGATATGTTAAACAATTGAAAACATGAGTTGAAAATTAGGCATCCTTTGTTCTCTGTGCATAAATAAAACAACACAACTAATATTAGTAGATATTCTAACATTCTTGGAGATATTAATAGAATATTAATAATAAACAAATATTCTTGGATGTCTAAGTCACAAATATAATTTATTTTCTCTTTTCCCAATCATGCCTCTTTTTTAAAAATTTGTATTTATTTTCATCTACCATTTTATTCTCTGGCATGTGAGGGCCTCCTTTTGCAGTGGCCTCTCTCACTGCAGAGCACTGGATCTGGGCACGTGCACTCCAGAGTGCTGGCTCCTAACTGGAGACACCAGCCCAGCTGCTCTGCCACATGTAGGATCCTCTCAGGTCAGGGATAGAACTGGTGTCACTTGCACTGCAAGGTGGACTCTTTACCCACTGGACAATCAGGGAAGCCCTAAAAATATTTTTTAAAGAAGAAAATAAAAAATTTATTTGGGACAGAGAGAGAAGAGAGAGACAGGGGCTGGAGATGTAAAGAGTAAGGGAAATCTATGTGTATGAATTGTGGCCATCAGATAAGGGGAGACTTTTTGAGCTTTTACATGTTTGTAGAATTTTAGCAAAAGCCTGACATGATCTGTGTATGTGTTAGTCATCACTCTGAGCATAGAGCCTAGGGAAATATTAATAGACCAGAGAGAAGGTGATGAGTGTAACCCAGGACTGAAATTCTAGCAACCTGAGTCAGGTGGGCAGCAGTGAAAAGGGAAATTGGAATAGTTGGATTCTGGAAAGAGTTAGGAGGCAGAGCTGAAATCATTTTCTGATGAGTTGGATGGTGGGCATGAAAGTATTCAGGAAGATTTCAGGGAGCTGGAGGATGGGACAAAGTGAGGGAGAAGAAAAAGCAGTGGTACAGGAATGTGGGATCAGGAATTTGTTTTTGGATAGATTATAAGGAGATGTCCATTAGAAATCGACTAATGATTTGAGTAAACAGTTATATTCTGATGCTGGCGTTAAGAAGAGGCATCTTGACTGGAGATATGAATTGGAGGGTCATCATTTGTGTACAGATGATAGTTTATGTCGTGAGATATGTTAAACAATTGAAAACATGAGTTGAAAATTAGGCATCCTTTGTTCTCTGTGCATAAATAAAACAACACAACTAATATTAGTAGATATTCTAACATTCTTGGAGATATTAATAGAATATTAATAATAAACAAATATTCTTGGATGTCTAAGTCACAAATATAATTTATTTTCTCTTTTCCCAATCATGCCTCTTTTTTAAAAATTTGTATTTATTTTCATCTACCATTTTATTCTCTGGCATGTGAGGGCCTCCTTTTGCAGTGGCCTCTCTCACTGCAGAGCACTGGATCTGGGCACGTGCACTCCAGAGTGCTGGCTCCTAACTGGAGACACCAGCCCAGCTGCTCTGCCACATGTAGGATCCTCTCAGGTCAGGGATAGAACTGGTGTCACTTGCACTGCAAGGTGGACTCTTTACCCACTGGACAATCAGGGAAGCCCTAAAAATATTTTTTAAAGAAGAAAATAATGAGGAGAAACAGACATGATTTGGGACAGAAAAGAGAAGCTGAAATATATTTTTAGTTACCTAGATTTGAGACTATATTACAAGATATAAAACAAGAATAGAATGCTCTAAAAAAGGAGCTAGAGATGGTATATGAGCATAGGGTGATGTTAAAACTTTGTGTAGATAAAGAAAAATAGACTAAAAGGAAATAAGAATCATTCTGGTAACAGGAAATACTTCAAAGATCTAAAGAAAAATGATTTTAACTTAGAATTTTGTATTAGTAAAAATTTTACTTTTGGCATTCAAGAGTTCAGAAAATAAGTCTCTCTCACTTTTTATTAGAATGGTACTTAAAAGTGTTAATCTGGTGGGAGGTAGATAGTGAAAAAGTGGGATTCCAAAGATTTGATATTTTTCTTAAAATTCTGGAACAATTTAAAGGGGGTGGTAAAGACAGTTAATACATACACAAATAGAATGGCATTTGATAACTCTAGGAAAAAGTAGAATCACAGAAAAAACCTTTATGAGAGAAAATAACCCAGTACAGTGAACCAAATCTCTAGCACTAACCACTCTTTATTGATTTTCAGATATAGAACAATGAAGAAATGATTTAATTAGAAAAAAGCTATAAATAGTATCAACGTAAGAAAGATAAACGTAGAGGCAATCAAAATTAGAAACTGGAATGTAGGAATGCAAAAGTCAAGGGCAGGGTAGAGACTATAGACACACGTAGTCTTGTACAAAAGAAGTTGTTTCTATTTTTAGAATAAGAAATTAAGTTATAAGCAGATTGTGTGTGCTGTCGTTCAGTCACGTCTGCCTCTTTGTGATTGCATGCACTGTAGCCCGCCAGGTTCCTCTCTCCATGGAATTCTCTAGGCAACAATACTGGGATGGGTTATAACTAACACATCTGTGCAACTGGTATGATTTTTCTTTCTTTTCTTTTCTGATTTATCACATTTAGCTTTTATTCACTGTCTTCCTACTCATAACTCATTTTTTTTTTTAAAGATTTATTTTTATTTATTTATTTTGGGGCGGGGGTCAGGTTGGGGAGGGAGGGGAGCAGGCGGGCCACTTCTATTGCTCTTTCATTTCTCTATTTTCGTCTGTCTTTGTTCTTTTGGCTCCTGTGGGCCTCCCATCGCGGTGGCGTCTGTCGTCGCAGAGCACCGGCTCTGGGCGCATGCGCTCCAGAGCTCCGGCTCGGTAATTGGACACATGGGTCCAGCCGCTCCGCGGCACGTGGGATCTTCCCAGGCCAGGGATCGAACAGGCGCCCCTTGCACTGCAAGGCGGTGTCCTTACCCACTGAACCACCAGGGGAAGCCCATAACTCATTGTTGTTCACTCACTAAGCCATGTCTAGCTCTTTGTGACCCCATGGACTACAGCACGTCAGGCTCCTCTGTCCTCCACCATCTCCCAGAGTGTACTCAAATTCCCGTCCGTTGAGTCTGTGGTGCTATCTAACCATCTTACCCTCTGCAACTCCCTACTCCTGCTGCCTTCAATCTTTCCCAGCATCAGAGTCTTTCCCAATGAGTTGGTTGTTTGCCTCAGATGGCCAAAGTATTGGAGCTTCAGCTTCAATATCAGTCCTTCTAATGAATATTCAGGGTTGATTTCCTTCAGGATTCCTTTAGACTCTCAAGAGTCTTCCCCAGCATCACAATTTGAAAGCATCAGTTTTTTCTTTTTTTTTTTTTTTTAGATTTATTTATTTATTTACTTTGGGCGGAGGTCGGGTTGGGGAGGGAGGGGAGTGTGCGGGCCACTTCTATTGGTCTTTCATTTCTCTATTTTCATTCGTCTTCATTCCTTGGCTCCTGTGGGCCTCCCATCGCGGTGGCGTCTGTCGTTGCAGAGCGCCGGCTCTGGGCGCATGCGCTCCAGAGCTCCGGCTCGGTCATTGGACACATCAGTCCAGCCGCTCCGCGGCACGTGGGATCTTCCCAGGCCAGGGCTCGAACCGGCGCCCCTTGCAGTGCAAGGCAGTGTCCTTACCCACTGGACCACCAGGGGAAGCCCCATCAGTTTTTTCATACTCAGTCTTCTTTATGATCCAACATTCACATCTGTACATGACAACTGGAAAAACCGTAACTTTGACTACACTGTAACTCATATATAACTCATCTATACCTTACTCATTACCTCTTAACTTTCCCTTCCTAATATGGTAATATTATTAGTTTTACTATTTGGTTGAAAATAATCTGCTTATAGGATATAAAATTAAGCTTAGGATGGAGGATGGACAAAAAGGAGAAAATCATTTTAATCACAGATCCTTTAACATATTTTGATTCTTATTCATGTGTGTGCAGTAATTTAATAAATTTGTTTTAAAAAATACAACCAAAAGTTAAAAGCATTATGAATTTCTTATATTAAACAACAACTTCTGAAATGAGTTGCTTTTAGATATCCCAGTTTGAAATTTTTATACAGAACTTGTGCATTTGTATAATATGAACACACTTTTTGATTTTTGTTTTTCACTCCCCATATGTGTTTGTCCTTTCTCTGGAATATTGTGGAGAGGTTTGGGATGCTTATGTGAATGATATAAAAGGTATGCAAATAGAATACCTTTCTGTTCTTCTGCCTCATTCCTCTGAATTGTGAAACTCATTATCTGTAGCTCACTTTTATGTTAGGGAGGATTTATTATTGAAAACACTGAAAGATTGCCTCACACATGACCTATCCTGTGCTCTTCCTGGGAAATTCTAAATGCATGTAGTGGAACAATGTATACATTTTAGATTAGATTTAGACTCTAAATACCAGACTATTAGACTTTTCACACAGTTATGCAGAGCCTTTTTTTGTTCTGAAAGGCTAATGCCTTTGAATATATCTGAAGGAAGGGAAAAATCCTCAGATCTGCAGCAAATGTGGCTGGTGGTAGTGTCTGTCAGGTCTGCCAGTTTTATGCCAGCCAAGATGACACTGTGAAAAAGAGAAGGCTTCAGGAGGAAACGATTTTCAGGGTGACTGTTCTATGCTAACCTCTCTCCCCATTTTTCATGTTGTGTCCAGGTTGGAGCAATTTTACCCTGAGCAATGAGAAAGTAAAAATCTCATTTTCCTCCCCATGCCTCTGGCGTAAGACTATGAACACTCCTCTGCTGCTTTTGTTCTTTGGATTTCTGTCTGAGATTTGTGAGAGTGCATTTGAAAAATTTGGTTTTCTGTACTTCTAGTTCTCGTACTTAGGTGTGCAGATATTCCCTTAAAAATGCCACTGATATATCTTTGGGCAGACTATGTTTACGATATAATTTGACTGTTGGTACCCCAAAGAGGAAATGAGCTATATTTATATTAGGCAGGGTCATTGGTTAGGCACTTCTCCCAGATCAAGATACTGAGAGCTATGTGTGCTTTTATTAATCAATACACACCCAAAACAAGCAAGTCCCAAATTTGATTTTTTTCATGTGTGTGCAGTAATTTAATAAATTTGTTTTAAAAAATACAACCAAAAGTTAAAAGCATTATGAATTTCTTATATTAAACAACAACTTCTGAAATGAGTTGCTTTTAGATATCCCAGTTTGAAATTTTTATACAGAACTTGTGCATTTGTATAATATGAACACACTTTTTGATTTTTGTTTTTCACTCCCCATATGTGTTTGTCCTTTCTCTGGAATATTGTGGAGAGGTTTGGGATGCTTATGTGAATGATATAAAAGGTATGCAAATAGAATACCTTTCTGTTCTTCTGCCTCATTCCTCTGAATTGTGAAACTCATTATCTGTAGCTCACTTTTATGTTAGGGAGGATTTATTATTGAAAACACTGAAAGATTGCCTCACACATGACCTATCCTGTGCTCTTCCTGGGAAATTCTAAATGCATGTAGTGGAACAATGTATACATTTTAGATTAGATTTAGACTCTAAATACCAGACTATTAGACTTTTCACACAGTTATGCAGAGCCTTTTTTTGTTCTGAAAGGCTAATGCCTTTGAATATATCTGAAGGAAGGGAAAAATCCTCAGATCTGCAGCAAATGTGGCTGGTGGTAGTGTCTGTCAGGTCTGCCAGTTTTATGCCAGCCAAGATGACACTGTGAAAAAGAGAAGGCTTCAGGAGGAAACGATTTTCAGGGTGACTGTTCTATGCTAACCTCTCTCCCCATTTTTCATGTTGTGTCCAGGTTGGAGCAATTTTACCCTGAGCAATGAGAAAGTAAAAATCTCATTTTCCTCCCCATGCCTCTGGCGTAAGACTATGAACACTCCTCTGCTGCTTTTGTTCTTTGGATTTCTGTCTGAGATTTGTGAGAGTGCATTTGAAAAATTTGGTTTTCTGTACTTCTAGTTCTCGTACTTAGGTGTGCAGATATTCCCTTAAAAATGCCACTGATATATCTTTGGGCAGACTATGTTTACGATATAATTTGACTGTTGGTACCCCAAAGAGGAAATGAGCTATATTTATATTAGGCAGGGTCATTGGTTAGGCACTTCTCCCAGATCAAGATACTGAGAGCTATGTGTGCTTTTATTAATCAATACACACCCAAAACAAGAGTTCCAAGAGCAAAATTTACAGAGCCTTAACCTGGAGTTCTCACAAGTAATTGTGAATAATACTTGCCTATTTCCCTTACACTCCTGGTTGCAATTTCTCTCTGGGTTTACCTGGGATCCATGGCTTGAAGAATTCAAATACATGAAATATTTAAAGATTATACTTTTAAGGGTATTAGGAAGGACCCAAGCCTGATACCTCAAAGAACTTTGACAGTTTTACAATTTAGCTTTTGTGATCTCATGAGCCTCCTATGATTTCTCCTTGATTATGAATCCTTGAATATTCTCATCACCTGGGAGATAGTTAATAACCCCTATTTGTTATCAAAGTTCTCTGTGGGACTTTCCTTTTGGCTTAGCTTGGGCTGATTCTTCGTGCATTCAGGATGCTATAAGCTTATAAATAAAAGAACTTTATTTCTCACAATACTAAAGATGGGGCAGTCCAAAATCAAGGACCAGTAGATTTTATGTTTGGGGCGAACCTGCTTCCTGATACATAGACTGCTGTGATCTAACATAGGAGAGCAAGAGAGTGGGTGGGTGCAAGAGCAAGCAAGTGCTCGTCTTAAACATGTATTTTATTTATCATTTTGGAGAGTGGGGTGGGGAGGGAGGGGGATGGGCGGGCCACTTCTTTTGGTCTTCCATTTCTCTATTTTCATCCATCTTTGTTCTTTGGCTCCTGTGGGCCTCCCATCGCGGTGGCCTCTGTCATAGCAGAGCGCCAGCTCTGGGCGCATGCGCTCCAGAGCTCCGCCTCGGTAATTGGACACATCGGTCCAGCCGCTCCGCGGCACGTGGGATCTTCCCAGGCCAGGGATCGAACCGGCGCCCCTTGCACTGCAAGGCGGTGTCCTTACCCACTGGACCACCAGGGGAAGCCCAAGTGCTCGTCTTAAAATGTCAGGCAAATCCTATGCAGGATGCAATGAGGGCGATGGGCTCTTTTACTTCTGCTTCTTCATCTTTGACCTTGATGCTTTGCTGTAAAAGGCATTTAGCAACTGCTTCTACGTGACAGCAAAAACACCTGATTTGGCAAGTGTGTACTTTATGAAATGTGGTATGGCATCAATCATCATTAACCCAAATATCTCCGTCACATGCAGGGCCTGACCTCATCACATCTGGTTTCCCATTTGAAAATCCTTCACTTTGTGGAGGTTTTGCTGATAACAATGATCAGGATGATCTCTAGGCAATGGAAACTGACAAAAGATGAATTATCTGTCACTCAGGAGGATGCCCTGACCACGGAAACAATCAAATACAACTGCCCATTATGATTATTTTTTTCCCCTTGACTTTTTTTATTTCTTGGATTAGTTTCCAGCTCAGCATCTGCTTTAAAAGCCTTTTGAAAGCCTCAAGAGAAAATATGAAGTAGAGGATTCCCAGTGAAATTATTCTTGGTTGTTAGCAAATGCAACCCTTTCCTCTTTGTTGCTCAAATAATATTTTGAATCATAATGTTAATTTTGCCAAAATGGCACTTAAAAGTACATTTATGCCATGTGTGGATATCATATCATTTCATTAGCTATTGAATGTCTGGGCAGATTGTAAGTTTGTGGTTAGGACTTACTGGTTTTTTAATTCTCCTTCTAAAAAGTCTTAGGTAATTAATAATGTGATAGCAATAGCTAACAGTAAGTACATATCGGATGAAAAACATTTTATCATTTAAAATTGACCAGAAGAGTTATTTAATATGTATTTTTTTCTCAGCAAGCACTAAGTCTAGGCTGTTTTACAAAGAAACTGTGATACGTGGAACCATTTCCTCTTTGTCAAGGACATGGAAAACAGCATCACAGCAGGCAGGTTAACAGAAAATCATACTTTTCTTTTTTTGGCAATTCAAGCTGTTTCAGGGGAGCTAGCTGGTGATGGGTAAGTTGTTCAAATCAGTAAGTGACTATTGTAACTTTGTTTATGAGCAGGAGAACTATCTGAAAATGTAGTCACTGTGCAGGGAATAAATGGTTAGGGACAGGCCAGTGGATTTTGAAATGTTAAGAGAATTGTAAGAGGAAAGATTTCTTAATTTATGTCTAGATTAGGGTGTCAATCTCAGTTGCCAGCATGGGCAAAGTAGGTGATATAAGTTAAATAGCATATGGACAAGCTTTGCTTATACCTTAAAAGTGCAGCAGCAGAATTACAATTTCAGATAGTCATATAAATGAATCTCACAAACAAGATGTTAAGCAAAAGAAGGCAAATATGGAAGCATGTATTCTGAATGATTTCTTTTCAAAGTTCAAAAAGGCAAAGCAGGGCTTCCCTGGTGGTCCAGTGGGTAAGGACACCGTTTTGCAGTGCAAGGCGCCAGTTCAATCCCAGGAGATCAACAAATACAACTGCCCATTATGATTATTTTTTTCCCCTTGACTTTTTTTATTTCTTGGATTAGTTTCCAGCTCAGCATCTGCTTTAAAAGCCTTTTGAAAGCCTCAAGAGAAAATATGAAGTAGAGGATTCCCAGTGAAATTATTCTTGGTTGTTAGCAAATGCAACCCTTTCCTCTTTGTTGCTCAAATAATATTTTGAATCATAATGTTAATTTTGCCAAAATGGCACTTAAAAGTACATTTATGCCATGTGTGGATATCATATCATTTCATTAGCTATTGAATGTCTGGGCAGATTGTAAGTTTGTGGTTAGGACTTACTGGTTTTTTAATTCTCCTTCTAAAAAGTCTTAGGTAATTAATAATGTGATAGCAATAGCTAACAGTAAGTACATATCGGATGAAAAACATTTTATCATTTAAAATTGACCAGAAGAGTTATTTAATATGTATTTTTTTCTCAGCAAGCACTAAGTCTAGGCTGTTTTACAAAGAAACTGTGATACGTGGAACCATTTCCTCTTTGTCAAGGACATGGAAAACAGCATCACAGCAGGCAGGTTAACAGAAAATCATACTTTTCTTTTTTTGGCAATTCAAGCTGTTTCAGGGGAGCTAGCTGGTGATGGGTAAGTTGTTCAAATCAGTAAGTGACTATTGTAACTTTGTTTATGAGCAGGAGAACTATCTGAAAATGTAGTCACTGTGCAGGGAATAAATGGTTAGGGACAGGCCAGTGGATTTTGAAATGTTAAGAGAATTGTAAGAGGAAAGATTTCTTAATTTATGTCTAGATTAGGGTGTCAATCTCAGTTGCCAGCATGGGCAAAGTAGGTGATATAAGTTAAATAGCATATGGACAAGCTTTGCTTATACCTTAAAAGTGCAGCAGCAGAATTACAATTTCAGATAGTCATATAAATGAATCTCACAAACAAGATGTTAAGCAAAAGAAGGCAAATATGGAAGCATGTATTCTGAATGATTTCTTTTTCGTAAAGTTCAAAAAGGCAAAGCAGGGCTTCCCTGGTGGTCCAGTGGGTAAGGACACCGTTTTGCAGTGCAAGGGGCGCCAGTTCAATCCCTGGCCTGGGAAGATCCCATGTGCCGTGGAGTGGCTGGACTAATGTGTCCAATTACCGAGCCGGAGCTCTGTAGCGAGAGAGGCCGTTGGGATGGGAGACCCACACAGGCCAAAAGAACAAAGATGGATGAAAACAAATAAGTGAAACACCAATAGAAGTGGCCAAAAAAAAAAAAAAAGACAAAGCGATTCTATGACATGAGATGTTAATAATAGTAGTTTTGTTGGGGGGAATAGTGACGGGAAGGAGGCACAAAGGAGCTCCCGGTGGTGCTGATAATGCTGGTCAAAAAGATGGATTCAGCTTATAAGTGTTCATTGAGATGTATACTGATGATCTGTGTCTTCTTCATTTTATATGTTTTACTTCAGTAAGTTTAAAAAGTGTGTTCCAGAAAGTCTTCTAATTTGTAAAAATGTTTGTTATTTATTTTTTTTTTTTTGAAATTTGTGGCCTAAAGGTCTAGTTTTCTTATTCTGGCTTTTGATAGAGGCATGAGTATAGAGAATAGTTTTATTGTCATAAGAAAAATAATTTGGTACATCATGACCATAAGTGGTGACTGATACTTGATCTCAGTATCAAGAGAAATAATTAGAAATGAGGACCCTGAGAACTGGAGGGGCCATGCCTTTCTACAGAGGGCATCTGCTTTACTATGTCAGTTAAGTGTCATGCAGGTATGTATGCTGAGGGCTAGCAGGTTTTCTAATGAAGCCAGGATCCTGGTTTTATTTGTGAACTTCCACTTTTCAGTTTTGGTTAATTTTATGTACTGTGACACGAGAGGAAGCCTTAGGTCAGGTCTGACCTCCAGTTTGATCCCTTTGTTGTAGAAAGGTGGATTGGTTGCTGGGGCCTCTGGGTCTATCTCTGGACAGGTGTTAAATAATTTGAGAATGGGACATAAAGATGAACAGAAGCAGGAAGGAGCATACATATACTTTTTTTTTTTAAACATTTATTTTATTTATTTATCTTTCAATGGCAAAGGAAAAGGAGCATGTATTCTGAATGATTTCTTTTCGAAAGTTCAAAAAGGCAAAGCAGGGCTTCGCTGGGGGTCCGGTGGGTAAGGACACCGTTGTGGAGTGCAGGGGGCGCCAGTTCAATCCCTGGCCTGGGAAGATCCCATGTGCCGTGGAGTGGCTGGACTAATGTGTCCAATTACCGAGCCGGAGCTCTGTAGCGAGAGAGGCCGTTGGGATGGGAGACCCACACAGGCCAAAAGAACAAAGATGGATGAAAACAAATAAGTGAAACACCAATAGAAGTGGCCAAAAAAAAAAAAAAAGACAAAGCGATTCTATGACATGAGATGTTAATAATAGTAGTTTTGTTGGGGGGAATAGTGACGGGAAGGAGGCACAAAGGAGCTCCCGGTGGTGCTGATAATGCTGGTCAAAAAGATGGATTCAGCTTATAAGTGTTCATTGAGATGTATACTGATGATCTGTGTCTTCTTCATTTTATATGTTTTACTTCAGTAAGTTTAAAAAGTGTGTTCCAGAAAGTCTTCTAATTTGTAAAAATGTTTGTTATTTATTTTTTTTTTTTTGAAATTTGTGGCCTAAAGGTCTAGTTTTCTTATTCTGGCTTTTGATAGAGGCATGAGTATAGAGAATAGTTTTATTGTCATAAGAAAAATAATTTGGTACATCATGACCATAAGTGGTGACTGATACTTGATCTCAGTATCAAGAGAAATAATTAGAAATGAGGACCCTGAGAACTGGAGGGGCCATGCCTTTCTACAGAGGGCATCTGCTTTACTATGTCAGTTAAGTGTCATGCAGGTATGTATGCTGAGGGCTAGCAGGTTTTCTAATGAAGCCAGGATCCTGGTTTTATTTGTGAACTTCCACTTTTCAGTTTTGGTTAATTTTATGTACTGTGACACGAGAGGAAGCCTTAGGTCAGGTCTGACCTCCAGTTTGATCCCTTTGTTGTAGAAAGGTGGATTGGTTGCTGGGGCCTCTGGGTCTATCTCTGGACAGGTGTTAAATAATTTGAGAATGGGACATAAAGATGAACAGAAGCAGGAAGGAGCATACATATACTTTTTTTTTTTAAACATTTATTTTATTTATTTATCTTTTGGGGGGGTAGGCTGGGGAGGGAGGGGGGCAGACGGGCCACTTCCATTGGTCTTTCATTTCTCCACTCTCATCCGTCTTTGTTCTTTGGCTCCTGTGGGCCTCCCATCGCGGAGGCCCCTGTAGTCACAGAGCACTGGTTCGGTAATTGGACACATCAGTCCAGCCGCTCCGTGGCATGTGGGCTCCTCCCAGGCCAGGGATTGAACCGGCGCCCCTTGCACTGCAAGGTGGTGTCCTCACCTACTGGACCACCAGGGAAGCCCCTGGGGAAGCCCCCTACATATACTTTTTAAATTTAACTTTGTATGTGTTTTGTTCCAGTGTTATGACCACTTGTTCATTTTAATCTCTGGGAGTTTAGAAAATGGGATGTGGCTTTCATGCTCTATTAATAGCATCTCAGATTTGAAGAATAGAAAAATTCCTGACCCTTTTTATTTCCCAAGCTGCTTTGAATATGTTTTCTCTTTGATTCTCCCCAAATTCACATTTGCTGGTTGCTTATAATGCTCTTTAATGCCCAGATGCAGTGATGGTCAACAATCTGTTGGTGAACAGAACTGAAGTTTGCCTACATTTATAACAAGTTAGTGATAATTGAGATTTAACCAGAGTCTACAGAGCTTGGAATTTTAACCACTAATCTATCATTAATCAGTAACCTGTTTCTCAGGCCTATGTTACATGAAAGGAAGCTGAAGCCCGGATGCTCTAAATGAGTTGACAGAAGGGGCACTGCTGGTTAATGAGGGAGGTCTGATACAGGCCTCTTGATCTTAGACTTGTTCCCCTGTACCCTGAAGGTCAAGGTCCTCCAGAGGGTTAGTTTCATCTTAATAGATTTCCTTTACCATACTTCTTTCCTGTCAAGTAGCAGTATCATTATCATTTGTGGGTATAATCTAAATAAAGCAGCCTTATCTTAGATGATAAGATGTGCCCCAAACAAGAAGCATACTGATATCTGATGCACATACTGAATTATCATTCTTGATGCTGAGGATAACATCTTAGCTAGTGAATTTGAAAGCCAGGCATTCATCCAAATACGAAGATGTTTAAGCCTTGTGTAGACAAAACCTCTGAGTGACTGATACAGTTTTCACTTTAACTTACATTCTTTGGTGCCCAACAGTGGCAAAGTATCAGGGAAATAAATGTGTTATTTTAGAAATTCTTTCAATCTTGACCAATAGCAGACCCAGTTGAGTAGAGAAAATTTTAGTCTTATGGTTTGAATTATTAATCTTATATGGTGCTTATTAAATTTTAATTGGTCCTCTTGAATTTTCTGGTTTTCTTCCACTGACAGTGATTAAAGTTCACAGTGCTGTTTACCAGATGGAATTTAAGTGATCTCAGCAATCAAAATAAAACTGTTTTGTCCATTCTTCCTTTTCCTATTTAGCCTAGTCAGGAAGTCGTAAAATAGTAAACAGTACACTTGAAACTTGAGAGTCATAGAACTCTCTCAAAATAGGATGGAATGTATCAAAGTATTTTATTTGTTTTCTTGCTTTCTGAATGTTTACAGTAAAAAGAGAGAGATGGGTTCATTGTAGTTTTGCTAAATTCATTAGACCGCCTATTCAGTCCGGTAATTGTCCCCTCCTGTCGTGTGTTCCTAATGAAAAGAATCCATTTTTAACCAGCACCATCCATTGTGGTCCTGACGTTACCATGGAAATGAAATGGCTTGTTCTGGCATTGTCTGCTGTACATATTTACAGCACGTTAGGTAACACCTGGGCATTAAAATTTCACAGTGCAATAGGTTTTTATTTTTCAAGATCACCAGCAATACCATTTCCTTTCCCATTAGTTTCTTGCCATTTATGGTGGATGACCATGCAAGCAATAACTATCAGCTCTGGTTTTAGGTGGACAGTAAGATGAGATTTTTAGTGGCATATATTATGTAATATATAATATTGCATATATAGCAAGTAGAAAAGTACTAGAATCTTCATAACATAAAAATAGAAAAGCCTGTCTTAGTCTAATTTTAAGTCATAAACATACATTGTTCTTCTAAAAGGTATCTCAATTATATATGTACAGGTATATTTTTATTCAGTTTTTGTGCATGTTTATTAGTTGTTAGGGCTTCCCAAGTGGCTCATTGGTAAAGAATCCACCTGCTAACGCAGGAGACATAGGTTTAATCGCTGGGTCAGGAAGATCCCCTGGAGAAAGAGATGGCAACCCCCTCCAATATTCTTGCCTGGGATATCCCATGGGCAGAGGAACCTGGAAGGCTACAGTCCATGGGGTCACAAAAGAGCCCATGGGGATTTTGGTCAAGGGACCTTGGGATGGTAGTCAGACCATGGCTGGAGCTAGTACGAATGGGGCAGGAAGTCTGGGACAGCTGGGGATCGACCGCACGTTTTATTTTACTTTTTAGAAATTCTCTTTGTGATGTCTCAGCCTGGGCTTCTTTGGGTTTCCTCATAGCCTAGCAGCTTCAGGGCAGTCAAAACACTTACCTAGTAGTTTAGGGCTACAGTGGGAGTGTTTCAGTGGTGGAGGAGTACATTTCATTGCCTTTTGTGTCCTAGCCTTAGAACAGCAAGATGTTTCACATGTGAGCTATTCTGCTGATCCTTTTGATTATAAGCCTGTCACAAAATACAGACTTGAGATGTAGGGACATAAACCCTCTTTTTGATAAGAGATGTGTTAAGCTCACATTGCAGGATAGAATGGTGGATGAGAAATACTGTTGTAGTCATTTTGAAAAGTAAATCTGCCTCATAGGTTGATAAATAATTTCTTTGCTAATAAAGTATTGCCACCCACATGCAAATGTATGGCAAAATCATCTTTCAAAGAGAAAGAGACCCCTATGCTCTTGCTTAAACACCTTCACTCTCTTCTGCAGAATTTTTCAAAAAGAGCTTTCCATTTCCCATCTTCTCATTTGCTTCTTCACTGGAATCAGATTTTCACCCCCCTCACCCAGTCCACGAAAATACTCTTGACAAATTTGTCCAGTTTTTCAGAACTGGTGGTTAATTCACATTTGATTTTATGAGTTTATAGTATTTAATACAATTGACTACCTCCTCCTACTCTTGGAATAACTGCTTTTTATGGTTTCCTAAGCTTTACTGTGTCTGAGTTTTCCTCCCATTTTCTGACGGTTTCAATTCCTCATCTTTGCTTCCCTGATCTTTTCATGTTGGAGTACAGCAAGGTTTATTCCCCAACCTTCTTCTGGTTCTCATCTGTAGCCATACCCTAGATTATCTTCTCTAGTCCCCTGACATCAAATTACATCTCTAAGAGATGATCTTCCAGTTTTCAGTCCCAGATTTAAACTCTCTTTTGCTATGCACTTACATGTTTGAGTTCCTCACTTGGTCATCAAATAAACATATCAACTTCAGTATTATCCAAAATAAAACTGTGTCCCTGCTTTACTCACCATCCCCAACCTCACATGCTGATTTCTCACATTTCTTCATGTTAGAAAATAGCATTATCATTTCCCCAGGGGCAGATGTCTCAGAAACTTCCTTGGGTTCTCTCTTTTCCTTGTCCTCTATTGCCTATTCATCCCAAATCCTATCAGTTACACTTTGAAAATGTATCCAAACTGCTACTTTCTATCTCTACCACTACTGTCCTAATAAATATATGTTTAACTAACGGTAATTTATGAAGTGGACAATATATTTTGTCCATTCCACTTATTTTCCCCTAATAACAAAAAATATCTTTAAAAAACATAGTACAAATCTTTTCTTATGTTCTTTGAATGACTCATTAGCATATTCAGAATAAATGCTGTGTCTTTATTATAACTTACATGTTTATTCCTACACATGCTGGTCCCTATCCACCTTTGCTCCCTCATTTTCTGCTGTTCTTATTCTTGCCCCTATGGCCTTCTTGCTGTCCTTTGACGCTGGCAGACTCCTTTCCTCTGGCCTTTTGGCAAAATCATCTTTCAAAGAGAAAGAGACCCCTATGCTCTTGCTTAAACACCTTCACTCTCTTCTGCAGAATTTTTCAAAAAGAGCTTTCCATTTCCCATCTTCTCATTTGCTTCTTCACTGGAATCAGATTTTCACCCCCCTCACCCAGTCCACGAAAATACTCTTGACAAATTTGTCCAGTTTTTCAGAACTGGTGGTTAATTCACATTTGATTTTATGAGTTTATAGTATTTAATACAATTGACTACCTCCTCCTACTCTTGGAATAACTGCTTTTTATGGTTTCCTAAGCTTTACTGTGTCTGAGTTTTCCTCCCATTTTCTGACGGTTTCAATTCCTCATCTTTGCTTCCCTGATCTTTTCATGTTGGAGTACAGCAAGGTTTATTCCCCAACCTTCTTCTGGTTCTCATCTGTAGCCATACCCTAGATTATCTTCTCTAGTCCCCTGACATCAAATTACATCTCTAAGAGATGATCTTCCAGTTTTCAGTCCCAGATTTAAACTCTCTTTTGCTATGCACTTACATGTTTGAGTTCCTCACTTGGTCATCAAATAAACATATCAACTTCAGTATTATCCAAAATAAAACTGTGTCCCTGCTTTACTCACCATCCCCAACCTCACATGCTGATTTCTCACATTTCTTCATGTTAGAAAATAGCATTATCATTTCCCCAGGGGCAGATGTCTCAGAAACTTCCTTGGGTTCTCTCTTTTCCTTGTCCTCTATTGCCTATTCATCCCAAATCCTATCAGTTACACTTTGAAAATGTATCCAAACTGCTACTTTCTATCTCTACCACTACTGTCCTAATAAATATATGTTTAACTAACGGTAATTTATGAAGTGGACAATATATTTTGTCCATTCCACTTATTTTCCCCTAATAACAAAAAATATCTTTAAAAAACATAGTACAAATCTTTTCTTATGTTCTTTGAATGACTCATTAGCATATTCAGAATAAATGCTGTGTCTTTATTATAACTTACATGTTTATTCCTACACATGCTGGTCCCTATCCACCTTTGCTCCCTCATTTTCTGCTGTTCTTATTCTTGCCCCTATGGCCTTCTTGCTGTCCTTTGACGCTGGCAGACTCCTTTCCTCTGGACTTTTGAACTTGGTCTTTCTTCTTTGAACATGCCTATTCATTTCCAGTTTTTATTTTTTTTTAACACCTTCACTATTTTCAGGGATCTTGAATGATCACAGAAAGGATGACTTCTTTTCCCTTTTAGGTAATGTGTCTAGGGAATGAAATGGTTTAATTTATGAGACTAGATTTCTTTTGGGAGTTCCTCCACCTTGCTGCACATGAAAATCATTCATGGAATTTTTTTAAATAAGCAGAATTATAGACTCTATTTAAGCCTATTGATTCATTGCCTTCAAGGTAGGTCCTTGAATCTATACTTAAACATTTCCTCTAGGGTGTGTTTTGCCTTTAGTCACCATATGGGCTAGCATATGTAAGTCTAAAGCATTCTCTTCTGATGGTGTCACATGTCTTGTTTTTAATTCCCTCTTACCATTGTTTTTCTTGTACTTCTCATTTCAACATATATCCTCCCTAAATATAGAAAAAGGCAATAAAATAGAATATAAGACCAACTTTCTTTCTAATATTTACTAATAGGAAGTCATTCATCAACTTTCTCTTTTGCAGTGGCATGTGAACTGAAAAATGTTTATCATAACACATTACAAAAATCTCAGCTTTTGTGATTTTTAAAATATCTGCTGTAACTCATTATTTGTGTACATGAACTTTGTACATTTTCGACATTACTTTTAAAAATCTGAATTTGATCCCTAAATAGGCAAAGCAATCTTGATAAAGATAAATGGAGCTAGAGAAATCAGGCTCCCTAACTTAGGATTATGTTACAGAGCTATAAAAATCAAGACACTGAATGGGACTGGCACAAAAAATAAAAACAAGAAATATAGGCCAATGGAGCAGGATAGAACACCCAGATATAAATCTATGGCAAAGGAAGCAGGAATATACAATGGAGAAAAGACTGTCTCTTCAATAAGTGTTGCTGGGAAAACTGGACAGCTATATGTAAAATAATGAAATTGAACACTCCCTAACACCATACACAAAAATAAACTCAAGATGGATTAAAGACTTAAAAGTAAGAGCAGACACTATAAAACTCTTAGAGGAAGAACATAGGCAAACACTCTTTGACATAAATTGCAGCAGGATCTTTACTGAGCCACCTTCTAGAGTAATGAAACTAAAAATAAATAGGTCTTAATTAAACTTAAAAGCTTTTGCACATCAAAGGAAACCATAAATAAGACGAAATGGCAGCCCTTGGGATGGGAGACAATATTTGCAAATGAAGCAACTGACAAGGGATTAATCTCCAAAATATACAAACAGCTCATGCAGCTCAATAGAAAAAAAAAGTCAAAAACTGGGTAGAAGACCTAAGTAGACATGTATACAAGGAAAACATACAGATAGATGGCCAACCAACACATGAAAATATGCTCAACATCATGAATCATTGCTCATGCTCAGTCACATCTGAATTTTTGCTACCCCATGGATTTTAACTCACCAGGCTCCTCTCCATGGGATTTTCCAGGCAAGAATACTGGAGTGGGTTGCCATTTCCCATTCCAGAGAATCTTCCTGACCCAGGTGTTTAAGCTGTGTCTCTTGTTCTCCTGCATTGGCAGGCAAATTCTTTACCACTGCACCACCTCCGAAGCCCCATTAATCATTAGAGAAATGCAAAACAGTACTACAATGAATTATCAACTCACACTGGTTAAAATGGTCATCATCAAAAATCTACAAACAACAAGGGCTGGAGAGTGTATGGATAAAAGGGAACCTTCCTACACTGTTGATGGGGAAAGTAAGTGTTCTCACTATGGAGAACTGTATGGAACCTCATTAAAAAAACTAAAAGTAGAACTAATATATGACTCCAAAATCCCATTCCTGAGGTTACCCATGAAGAAAACCAGAATTCCAAAATATACATATGCCTCAATATTCACTGCAGCAATATTTACACTGGCCAGGAGATGTAAGCAACCTAACTGTCCATTGACAGAGGAATGGCTGAAGAAGATATGAAGCATACATCCAGTGGAATATTGCTCAACTGTAAAAAGGAACAAAATTGTGCCATTTGCAGAGACTTGGATGGGTCTAGACTCTGTGGTACAGAGTAAAGTAAGTCAGAAAGAGAAAAAAAAATATTGTATAATAGAACTTTTATATGGAGTCTAGAAATGTGGCACTCTTTTACCCCTGGTTCCTTTCCCCTCTTCTTGAAACATAACATGTGAAGTTTTAATAGTCATCTTGCCACTAGGAGTCTGCAAACCAGAGGGTTAAGAATGGAAGAGCAAAAAATAGAAGGCTTTTGGATTTTGGTTGACAAGAGGAATCAATGCTACTGTTAACCTCCAGACTTCTAATAATATATAAATAATGAATCTCTTTTAGTTTAAACTAATCTTTGTTGGATTTTCTGTTACTTGGAAAGCACACTCCTAAAGGACACAGTCCCTTCCCCTTGGATGAATGGAGTAAAGAAGGAAGGGATGGGAAAGGGAGAGTCTGGTTTTGGAACAAGTAGATAAAATCATTGCTCATGCTCAGTCACATCTGAATTTTTGCTACCCCATGGATTTTAACTCACCAGGCTCCTCTCCATGGGATTTTCCAGGCAAGAATACTGGAGTGGGTTGCCATTTCCCATTCCAGAGAATCTTCCTGACCCAGGTGTTTAAGCTGTGTCTCTTGTTCTCCTGCATTGGCAGGCAAATTCTTTACCACTGCACCACCTCCGAAGCCCCATTAATCATTAGAGAAATGCAAAACAGTACTACAATGAATTATCAACTCACACTGGTTAAAATGGTCATCATCAAAAATCTACAAACAACAAGGGCTGGAGAGTGTATGGATAAAAGGGAACCTTCCTACACTGTTGATGGGAATGTAAGTGTTCTCACTATGGAGAACTGTATGGAACCTCATTAAAAAAACTAAAAGTAGAACTAATATATGACTCCAAAATCCCATTCCTGAGGTTACCCATGAAGAAAACCAGAATTCCAAAATATACATATGCCTCAATATTCACTGCAGCAATATTTACACTGGCCAGGAGATGTAAGCAACCTAACTGTCCATTGACAGAGGAATGGCTGAAGAAGATATGAAGCATACATCCAGTGGAATATTGCTCAACTGTAAAAAGGAACAAAATTGTGCCATTTGCAGAGACTTGGATGGGTCTAGACTCTGTGGTACAGAGTAAAGTAAGTCAGAAAGAGAAAAAAAAATATTGTATAATAGAACTTTTATATGGAGTCTAGAAATGTGGCACTCTTTTACCCCTGGTTCCTTTCCCCTCTTCTTGAAACATAACATGTGAAGTTTTAATAGTCATCTTGCCACTAGGAGTCTGCAAACCAGAGGGTTAAGAATGGAAGAGCAAAAAATAGAAGGCTTTTGGATTTTGGTTGACAAGAGGAATCAATGCTACTGTTAACCTCCAGACTTCTAATAATATATAAATAATGAATCTCTTTTAGTTTAAACTAATCTTTGTTGGATTTTCTGTTACTTGGAAAGCACACTCCTAAAGGACACAGTCCCTTCCCCTTGGATGAATGGAGTAAAGAAGGAAGGGGATGGGAAAGGAGGTCTGGTAAAAGTTAGTCTCCTCTAGACAAACTCTGGCCCACAATTTGGGAACAAAGTTGTGATTGTATCTTATTTTTCTAAACTCAATTTTTAAGAATGAAAATAATCACTGTGTCTTTGATTTTATTCCCTGTAGCACATAGTACAATGCCCTAAAGTTCTCTCTCCCTTTCTCTTTGTTCTTCCTGTCCAGGTTAGAAAAGGAACTTACTGATAATAGATTCTGCATGCCATATATTTTAATAGAGATATAAAGATGATAAAGGTAACCCCTGCCTAGGGAAATTTCACAGTTTAGTAGGAGAGACAAACTAAAGAGTAAATATATATTATATTTTATTATTACGTGTGTAAACAGAGAAATGTTGGAGAAGAAATGAGCTATATCTAATGACAACTGGGCAAGGGAGGAGGGTTATAATGATTTCCAATTTTTTTAAAAATTTTCAATAAGTTACAAGATTACAAAATGTTCTTTTGGTAAAGCATGTATAAGACTATTTTTTGGTGTAATATGTCTTCATGAAGCTGGAGAAACTATGAAAGAACTCAAGGTCAGAATGAAATCTATTTGACAAAAAGAAATAATGTACATAGCTCTTGTTAATATAGTTTCTGAAGCATTCCAATCTTTTTTGTATTTGTGTACACATGTTATAAAATTCATATCATACTGTATCATATGGTATAAATTATTCAGTAAACTGCCTGTTCATGAAACCATCTCTCATAAATATAATTTCATAATAAAACATAGATTTTGACCTATTATAATTCATGACTGTAGACTATTCCATAATAGAAACAAATGAAAAATTTATCTAAAGAAACTTCATTTATCATATAGATTGTTTACAGTTATTTGAATGAAACATGCCTGTATCTAAAAAAAAAAAAAAAAAAAAAACCACACACACTTTTATACAATAATGTTGACTAGAGTTTGGGAAGAAAAGAATTTACGGCAGTCCTGTGAACAATTCACTTTCTCCTGGAGATGGTCATGGAGACAGAATATCTGTGTAATTTTCCTGGCAAGCATGGTAATGATCTCCTTGCAAACAGATTAATGACCTCTTGGTAAACATACAAATGACCTGAAAAATCAACCAATGCTGTGAACTAGCAGAAGGATAATGATAGTCTCTTATCCATGAAAGAATCTTTAGTAGGAAAAAAACTATCCTGTTGAAGTTGCTTATTATAAATGCACTTGGAATTTGTAGATTTATAGGTAATGGTTTCTTTGGAGAAGGTCAAATATGCTGTGTAATTAATATAAGATAGCCCTAAAAACTTCCTCTGTGTGAGTGACATGTCCGCATACATTGTTCAGATGCTTCATCTGTTAACCTGGAGGCAAATGATGTTCTCTTGTGGGAGAAGAAAGTCCTTTTTTTATGAAAAGCTGTATTAGAGGTTCTCAGACTCACCCAAGGGATGAATTATTTGCCTCTATCATTTAGATCATTGGTAAAGTTGGATATTGGGTAAAATCTATGATTTGTGTAGTTGGATTTGGCAATACAGTCTTTTGCATCAGCACAGATAAATTTCAGAAGTGGAATTTCTGTGTGAAAAGGAATGTACTATTTGAGGAACTGTGAAATGTATAGCTAGTTTATGTAGCAGTCTGAACTTGGTAGGGTCTAATTACCTTTTTCTGTTTTTATCTCAGAGTCCCTTTTTCTATTCCTTAGAGAGATCTTGGACAGTTCTCTCAGCTTTCTTGTTATATATAGCTATTTATAAATAAGCCCACTGGATTCAAGTCCAGTTTAATGGTCCAATTGCATATCCATATTTACTGCATATTTTCTCTTCCTAGTGCCAGTGAGCTTGGGAGACTTGGAGTAAAGATGGAACATATTCTGCTCCTAACATAGCCTTTCCTCTTCTATTTTCCCTTTTATACCTCTCTTCTGTTCCAGCTAGTAGAATAGGAAGGTATGAAAAAAAATTTTTAAAATGTGTTTCTTTGGGCTTCCCTGATGGTCCAATGGGTAAAGAGTCCACTTTGTAGGGCAAGGGGCACCGGTTCGATCTCTGGCCTGGGAAGATCCCATGTGCCGTGGAGCAGCTGGACCGGTGTATCCAATGAAAGCTTTTTATGTGGGTCACCTCTTGTCATCTTCTGGCTGTGGTTTCTCTAGAGACAGGCCTGTTCTATTGGGTGCTTGTGTGATGTTAGTAGGTGATCTCCTCAGTGTACAGTTTCCTAAATATAGGAGATCTGTATCATTGATAGCTCTGTCAAACATGATATTTCAAGCTTTGTTACTTTCTTTAATGTCCACTTTCTCCAAGGCAAAAATGGTTGGCTTACAGACTACTCCATCCTGCACCTTGTTCTGTCCTATTTTCTCTCTCAATTTCTCATTTCCTCTCCTTCTCAAATACTCCTGTGTGAGATCATTTGATTTGCTGCATAATAAGATCACCAGCTAATGAATGAGGTGACAGTCTCTATAATTGATTCTCTCAGAACTTCATTATTTGTCTTTAGGAGAGGAACAAGATCTTGCTCTCTACGAAGACTAAACAC
The DNA here is from genome assembly GCA_022376925.1 of Tragulus kanchil. NCBI lineage: Eukaryota > Metazoa > Chordata > Mammalia > Artiodactyla > Tragulidae > Tragulus > Tragulus kanchil. The sequence continues at coordinate 150,468,735 of JAIOJX010000025.1, read as the reverse complement.
TCAAGATATCTTCTCTATCCCTGGTTTCTCTACAATGTTTATCAACCAGGAAGAGATTGAAGTTTGTATCCTTGTGAAGGATAATAGTTGCTTAATTCACTTAAAAAAATTTGTATTAGAGTATAGTTGATATACAATGTTGTGTTTGATTCAAGTATACAGCAAATTGAATCAATTCTCTCTATATATGTATTTGTTTTATATATATATATATATATATATATATATATTTCTCCATTATATTTCAGATTCTTTTTTCTCAAATAGGTTATTACAGAATATTGAGTACTGGAACTGTTTTGTATTGGATACTTATTGTTCGCAATTTTATTTTCCACTTCAATTCTTCAGATATCAGAGTAATCTCATTTAAAGTCCTATTATGTACACATGAATAAACTATCTTTCCAAAAGGTACTACCAACTTATACATATAATACAACACCATGGGAAAAACTAGAGTTCTCTACAAGGATGAGCATGATAAAGGACAGAACAGGAAGGACCTAACAGAAGCATAAGAGATTAAGAAAAGGTGGCAAGAATATACAGAAGAAATGAGGTCACACTGACCCAGATAACCACAATGATGTAGTCAGTCATCTAGAGCCAAATATCCTGAAGAGTGTGGTCAAGTGGACCTTAGGAAGCATTACTATGAACAAGGTGAGTGGACATGATGGAATTCCAGGAGAGCTATTTAAAATCCTGAAAGATAATGTTGTTAAAGTGCCGACCTCAGTAAGTTAGCAAATTTAGAAAAGTCAGCAGTGGTCACAGGATTAGAAAAGCTCAGTTTTTATTCCAGTCTCAAAGAAGGGCAATGACAAAGAATGTAACAGGTACCATACAATTGCACTCATTTCACATGCTAGCAAGGTTATGCTCAAAATCCTTCAAACTAGGCATCAGCAGTACGTGAACCAAAAATTTGCAGATGTCCAAACTAGGTTTAATAAAGGCAGAGGAGCCAGAAATCAAATTGCTGATATTCGTTGGATCATGGAGAAAGCAAGGGAATTCTAGAAAAACACTTACATCTGCTTCACTGAGTACACTAAAGTTTTTGATTTTGTGGATCACAATAAACAGTGTAAAATTCTTAAAGGGATGGGAGTACTGGACCATCTTACCAGTCTCCTGAGAAACATATATGCTGGTAAAGAAGCTTAGAACCAGGTATGTAACAACAAACTGGTTCAAAATTGGGAAAGGAGTACAATAAAGCTCTGTATTGTCACCTTGCTTATTTAATTTCTATGCAGAAAACATCATGTGAAACACTGGACTGGATAAATCACAAACTAGAATCAAGATTGCTACCAGAAATATCAATACCCTCACATATGCAGATGACATCACTCTAATGGAAGAAAGTGAAGTGGAACTAAAGAGCCTCTTGATGAGAGTCAAAGAAGAGAGTGAAAAAGTTGACTTCCATGGCTGATTCATATTGATGTGTGGCAAAAATCATCACAATATTATAAAGTAATTATTCTCCAATTAAAATAAATTAATTAAAAAAACCCCTCAACATTCACAAAACTAAGATCATGGCAGCTGGTCTTCTCAATTCATGGCAAATAGAACGGGGAAAAGTGGAAGCAGTGACAGATTTTCTTTTCTTAGACTTCAAAATCACCATGGACAGTAATGGCAGCCATGAAATTTAAACATGCTTGTCCCTTAGAAAGAAAGCTATCACAAACCTGCATAGTGTATTAAAAAGCAGAGACCTTCCTTTCTATACAGTCAAAGCCATGGTTTTTGCAGTAGTCATATAAAGATGATGGACCATAAAGAAAGCTGAGCACCAAAGAATTTTTGCTTTCAAATTGTGGTACTGGAGAAGACTCTTCTGAGTCTCTGGACTGCAAGGATATCAAATCAGTCAATCCTAAATTAAGTGAACCTTGAATATTCCTTGGAAGGACTGATGCTGGAGCTGAAGCTCCAGTACCTTGGCCCCTTATGGGAAGAGCTGACTCATTGAAAAAGACCCCGATGTTGGAAAGGATGAAGGCGGGAGGAGAAGGGGAGACAGAGGACTAGATGGTTGGATGGCAGCACTGACTCAATGGACATGAATGTGAATAAACTCTTGGAGAGACTGAAGGACAGGGGAACTTAGTATGCTGCAGTCCATGGAGTTATAATGAGTGGGGCGTGACTTAGTGACTCAAGAACAACAAACCATTTTCCCAAAAGGCATTACCAAGCTATACTCCTGATGGCTTATGAGAATTGTAGAATAACAGATAATATTATCATGTATGTAAGTTTTGCTCATCAGATAGGTCGAGAACTTGTGAGAAACAAATGCTGGTAAAGCAGCCAGGTATGTAACAACAAACTGGTTCAAAATTGGGAAAGGAGTACTCTGTATTGTCACCTTGCTTATTTAATTTCTATGCAGAAAACATCATGTGAAACACTGGACTGGATAAATCACAAACTAGAATCAAGATTGCTACCAGAAATATCAATACCCTCACATATGCAGATGACATCACTCTAATGGAAGAAAGTGAAGTGGAACTAAAGAGCCTCTTGATGAGAGTCAAAGAAGAGAGTGAAAAAGTTGACTTCCATGGCTGATTCATATTGATGTGTGGCAAAAATCATCACAATATTATAAAGTAATTATTCTCCAATTAAAATAAATTAATTAAAAAAACCCCTCAACATTCACAAAACTAAGATCATGGCAGCTGGTCTTCTCAATTCATGGCAAATAGAACGGGGAAAAGTGGAAGCAGTGACAGATTTTCTTTTCTTAGACTTCAAAATCACCATGGACAGTAATGGCAGCCATGAAATTTAAACATGCTTGTCCCTTAGAAAGAAAGCTATCACAAACCTGCATAGTGTATTAAAAAGCAGAGACCTTCCTTTCTATACAGTCAAAGCCATGGTTTTTGCAGTAGTCATATAAAGATGATGGACCATAAAGAAAGCTGAGCACCAAAGAATTTTTGCTTTCAAATTGTGGTACTGGAGAAGACTCTTCTGAGTCTCTGGACTGCAAGGATATCAAATCAGTCAATCCTAAATTAAGTGAACCTTGAATATTCCTTGGAAGGACTGATGCTGGAGCTGAAGCTCCAGTACCTTGGCCCCTTATGGGAAGAGCTGACTCATTGAAAAAGACCCCGATGTTGGAAAGGATGAAGGCGGGAGGAGAAGGGGAGACAGAGGACTAGATGGTTGGATGGCAGCACTGACTCAATGGACATGAATGTGAATAAACTCTTGGAGAGACTGAAGGACAGGGGAACTTAGTATGCTGCAGTCCATGGAGTTATAATGAGTGGGGCGTGACTTAAGTGACTCAAGAACAACAAACCATTTTCCCAAAAGGCATTACCAAGCTATACTCCTGATGGCTTATGAGAATTGTAGAATAACAGATAATATTATCATGTATGTAAGTTTTGCTCATCAGATAGGTCGAGAACTTCCTTTATTACTGTTTCAATCAGAATTCCTTTATAGTTAAGCTGAGTTTTAAAAAATGTGTTTGTTGATTGCTTGTATTATGTAAATAGCATATGAATGGAGTTTTGCTTTTTTTTGTAGGTTTTTGATTACTGACTTGAATGCATTCTATTTATATTGGTGATATTGAACATTTAATTGCTGTGTAGGCTGTGTATTTTGTTTCAATGTTTGGTATTTGCCTTTATTCATTATTTATCAATTCATACTCATTGATCACCTCATTAATGATATTTTTGCTTTACATATACTTTAATTTACTCAGAACTGTTACACTTTTAGTCTTTGAAATAAGTAATTAGCATTTTTATTTTCATACATTTATGATATCTTTTTGTTGAATATTTATTGCATTTGAATTTAGTTTTCAATGAATTATTATATGTGAGTCTACTATTATATTCTTCAGTGTTCTCAAGAACATTTATTGCTTTAAATTCACCTTTCCTCACTGAAACAAGGATTTTATACATTTGCTTGTTTTCTTTCTTTATTTATTTATGTTTCAATATATCATAAGGCTCATGTTATTTTTACCTTCAAAGATTTATGTTAGCTGTTCTCAAACATCTTCATTTCATGTGAATGGTCTAATACCTTTTCCGATTTTCTCCTTCCAAAAAAAAATCTCTTTTTTTCTCCTTGTCATCCTTTTTCTTCCTCTCTCTCCCTGCTTCTCTATCTCTCCTTCCCCACTCCTTTATTCTCTCTTGCTCTCATTTATGAACACCATAAGTCTGTTTTATTGATGTGTTCAAATAATTAGTTCTAGGGACATTTCTTTGACTTGCTAAGTTCTAATCCTTATAAATAATCTTTCTTTACTTTTCATATGATTGCTGCATTGTTCTTTTTCATTTTATTTTTATTTTGTGGCCTCACTCCCCAGCATGCAGGATCTTAGTTCCTTGACCAGGGATCGAGCACAAGCACCCTGCATTGGAAGCACAGAGGATCTTGGCATGGAAGTTCATCAGAGAAATCGGCCTATAGTTTTCCTTTTTTGTGTTGTCTTTGCCTGGTTTGAGTATCAGGGTGATGGTGGCCTCATAGAATGTGTTTGGAAGTTTTCTTTCCTGTGCAATTTTTTGGAAGAGTTTTCCAAGGCCAGGCATTAGCTCTTCTTTAAATGTTTGGTAGAATTCAGCTGTGAAGCCATCTGGCCCTGAGCTTTTATTTTTGGGTAGATTTTTAATCACAAATTCGATTTCTGAGCTTGTGATTGGGTTGTTCAAAGTTTCTGTTTATTCCTGGCTCAGTCTTGAGAGATTAATCTTCCCCAAGAAACTGTCCATTTCTTCCAGGTTGTCCAGTTTGTTGTCATAGAGTTGCTCATAATAGTCTCTTAGAATCCTTCGGATTTCTGGTTTATCTGTTGTAATCTCTCCTTTTTCATTTTTGATTTTGTTGATCTGCCTCTTCTCTCTCTTTTTCTTGATGAGTCTGGCCAGTGGCTTGTCAATTTTGTTTACCTTTTCAAAGAACCAGCTTTTTGTTTTATTTATCTTTACTATTGTTTCTTTCGTTTCTTTCTCATTTATTTCTGCTCTGATCCTTATGATTTCTCTTCTTCTGCTGGCTTTGGGGTGTTTTTGTTCTTCTTTCTCCAATTGTTTTAAGTGGAGGGTTAGGTCATCTGCTTCATATTTTCCTAGTTTCTTGAGGTGGGATTGTATTGCTATAAATTTCCCTCTTAGAACTGCTTTTGCAGTATTCCATAGGTTTTGCACTGTCGTGTATTCATTGTTGTTTTCTTCTAGGAATTGTTTAATTTCTTCTTTGATTTCCTCAGTGATCAGTTGTTTTTTTTAGGTATGTGTTGTTTAATCTCCATGTGTTTGTGTTTTTGTGGTTTTTTTCCTGTAATTGATCTCTAGTCTCATTGCATTGTGGTCCGAGAAGATGGTTGATATAATTTCGGTTTTCTTGAATTGATTGAGGTTTGATTTATGGCCCCAAGATGTGGTCTATCCTGGAGAATGTTCTGTGAGCACTTGAGAAGAAAGTGTATTCTTCTGCTTTTGGATGGAACGTCCTAAAGATACCGATGAGGTCCATCTTTTCTAGTGTGGCATTTAAGGCTTGTGTTTCTTTATTAATTTTCTGTTTTGATGATCTGTCCATTGGTGTGAGAGGAGTGTTAAAATCTCCTACTATTACTGTGTTATTGTTGATTTCTTCTTTTATGTCTGAAAGTACCTGTCTTATGTATTGAGGTGCCCCTGTGTTGGGTGTATAGATATTCATGACTATTATGTCTTCCTCTTGGATAGATCCCTTAATCATGATGTAGTGACCTGCCTTGTCTCTTAGAATCTTCTTTACTTTAAAGTCTATTTTGTCTGATATGAGGATTGCTACTCCAGCTTTCTTTTGATTTCCATTTGCATGGAATATCTTTTTCCAGCCTTTCACTTTCAGTCTATGAGTGTCTCTAGGTCTGAAGTGGGTCTCTTCTAAACAGCATATATATGGGTCTTGCTTCTGGATCCATTCAGCCAGCCTGTGTCGTTTGGTTGGAGCATTTAGTCCATTTACGTTCAAAGTAATTATTGATACGAATGTTCCTATTGTCATCTTCTTAGAAATTTGGGGTTTGATTTGTAAGGCTTCTCCTACTCTATTTATTAGCTATATCAGGCTCTTTAACACTTGTTGTAGGGCTGGTTTTGTGGTACAGAATTCTTTTAGTTTTTGTCTGTCTGAGCAGCTTTTGACTTCACCATCGATTCTGAACGAGATTCTTGCTGGGTAGAGAATTCTTGGTTGGAGGTTATTCTCTTTTAGCCGTTTAAATGTGTCTTGCCATTCTCTTCTGGCCTGTAGGGTTTCTGTTGAGAGATCCACAGTTAGACGTATGGGATTTCCTTTATATGTTATTTGTTGTTTGCTCCTAGCTGCTTTTAGTAATCTCTCTATATATTTAGCCTGCGTTAGTTTGATTAGAATGTGCCTTGGTGTGTTTCTTCTGGGATTTCTCCTGTATGGAACTCTTTGTGCTTCTTGGACTTGGTTGACTATTTCCTTTCCCATGCTGGGGAAGTTTTCAACTATAACCTCTTCAAGAATTTTTTCATAGCCTTTCTTCCCCTCTTCTTCTTCTGGAACTCCTATAATTCTAATGTTGGTGCGTTTGATATTGTCCCATAGGTCTCTGAGGCTATCCTCAGTTCTTTTAATTCTTTGGGCTTTGTTCTGTTCTTCAGCACTTATTTCCACCATTCTGTCTTCCAGCTCACTTATCCATTCTTCAGCCTCTGATACTGTACTGTTGAGACCTTCTATAGTATTTTTGAGTTCAGCAATTGAGTTGGTGGTCTCTATTTGCTTATTTTTCATTTCTTGCATGTCTCTTCTCAAAGCACTAATTTCCTCTAATATTCTGTTTTCGGTGTTTTGCATCCTCATTAGTATGGCTTTTCTGAATTCTCTGTCAGATAATTTGTCTATCTCCTCCTCTGTCATTTGAAGCTGTGTTTCTCTAGCTTGGTCCTTCATTTGGAAGTACAGAGTCTTAATCACTGGATAACCAGGGAAATCCCTGCATTGTTCTTTTCTAACTTAGCTTAATTGTTTTTATTCCTTTCCTCTTTAAGTACACACCAATATTAGCTCTGGCTGTAGTTTTAGAGTTTGATGAATAATCTTTCTATTGTTAATTTCTCAGCCTTTTTTATTTTTTCCAAATTTTTCGCTCTTTAAGTACACACCAATCTCCTACTCTATTTATTAGCTATATCAGGCTCTTTAACACTTGTTGTAGGGCTGGTTTTGTGGTACAGAATTCTTTTAGTTTTTGTCTGTCTGAGCAGCTTTTGACTTCACCATCGATTCTGAACGAGATTCTTGCTGGGTAGAGAATTCTTGGTTGGAGGTTATTCTCTTTTAGCCGTTTAAATGTGTCTTGCCATTCTCTTCTGGCCTGTAGGGTTTCTGTTGAGAGATCCACAGTTAGACGTATGGGATTTCCTTTATATGTTATTTGTTGTTTGCTCCTAGCTGCTTTTAGTAATCTCTCTATATATTTAGCCTGCGTTAGTTTGATTAGAATGTGCCTTGGTGTGTTTCTTCTGGGATTTCTCCTGTATGGAACTCTTTGTGCTTCTTGGACTTGGTTGACTATTTCCTTTCCCATGCTGGGGAAGTTTTCAACTATAACCTCTTCAAGAATTTTTTCATAGCCTTTCTTCCCCTCTTCTTCTTCTGGAACTCCTATAATTCTAATGTTGGTGCGTTTGATATTGTCCCATAGGTCTCTGAGGCTATCCTCAGTTCTTTTAATTCTTTGGGCTTTGTTCTGTTCTTCAGCACTTATTTCCACCATTCTGTCTTCCAGCTCACTTATCCATTCTTCAGCCTCTGATACTGTACTGTTGAGACCTTCTATAGTATTTTTGAGTTCAGCAATTGAGTTGGTGGTCTCTATTTGCTTATTTTTCATTTCTTGCATGTCTCTTCTCAAAGCACTAATTTCCTCTAATATTCTGTTTTCGGTGTTTTGCATCCTCATTAGTATGGCTTTTCTGAATTCTCTGTCAGATAATTTGTCTATCTCCTCCTCTGTCATTTGAAGCTGTGTTTCTCTAGCTTGGTCCTTCATTTGGAAGTACAGAGTCTTAATCACTGGATAACCAGGGAAATCCCTGCATTGTTCTTTTTCTAACTTAGCTTAATTGTTTTTATTCCTTTCCTCTTTAAGTACACACCAATATTAGCTCTGGCTGTAGTTTTAGAGTTTGATGAATAATCTTTCTATTGTTAATTTCTCAGCCTATAATTTTGACTTTATTTTCTCTTTACCAAAGTATATAAAAAATTTTAAACTACCTGGTCTCTAAAAATGTATTCATCTGATACTAGTATCACTTTGTGTTCAGAGTATGGCCTGTAATATGAGTTATTGTTAGGAATTTTGTTTTTTTTCAGCATTTTGGTTTTTTTTGCTTTTTTTTTGTTGTTGTTAAGGTGGTTTATATTCTTTTATCACATATTTAACTTCCTTATAATCTTTTTATATTTCATCAGTTTCCATTTTATCCTCATCTTATTGCCTTTTCAATTGAGCAAAGTTCTTTTCTTATGATTTTCTGTGATATATAGTTAGTTACATCTTGGAAAATCAGAAATTAGTTTTAGGAATTTTCCTCTAGTATATAGTATCTTTTCTAAAGATATGTCTTTTTTCTAGGTTTTTAAGTACTTACTTTAAATATAGAGTCTAAATGCCTAGTTTTTATTAGTTCAGGAGTTCGATTTCATGGTCAGTGGAAAAATACTGCAATGAGCAGTAAATATTTTTCTACTCTCCCTTGGGTGGCCTGTCTTACTTAGGAAACTATAGTGTTCCGTAAATTGGAGAAAGATTTGTTTTATGCTTCAAATACTGTTTTTCTTTATGCTTTAAATAATGATCCTTCCTAAATTTTGTTATTAAATATTAGTTGTCTGACAATCTTAAGTTGTTGAGATAATTTGCCTTTTCTTGTTAGGTAAACAGAAGGATGAAATACTACTAGCAAAATTTTCAAGAACTTCTATAATTATTAGTTTGAAACAAAGACTACTCATGTTTGTATTTTAACACCTTGCAAAGAGCTTGGTATATAGCATGTCCTTAAACATTTAATGAATAAATGATCCCTAATTACAAAGAAATAAGCAAAGGCAAATAGTATTTTAAAATTTGGTGAACTAACATTTTAATTTTTTTTTGGCCAATTCTATTGGTCTTTCATTTATTTATCTTTGTTCTTTGCCCCATGTGGGCCTCCCATCGCAGTGGCCCCTCTCACTGCAGAGCACCAGCTCTGGTCACGTGTGCTCCAGAGCTTGGGCTTGGTATCTGTCATTATAAAATTTTGAAACTCATTGTTAATTTCTCAGCCTATAATTTTGACTTTATTTTCTCTTTACCAAAGTATATAAAAAATTTTAAACTACCTGGTCTCTAAAAATGTATTCATCTGATACTAGTATCACTTTGTGTTCAGAGTATGGCCTGTAATATGAGTTATTGTTAGGAATTTTGTTTTTTTTCAGCATTTTGGTTTTTTTTGCTTTTTTTTTGTTGTTGTTAAGGTGGTTTATATTCTTTTATCACATATTTAACTTCCTTATAATCTTTTTATATTTCATCAGTTTCCATTTTATCCTCATCTTATTGCCTTTTCAATTGAGCAAAGTTCTTTTCTTATGATTTTCTGTGATATATAGTTAGTTACATCTTGGAAAATCAGAAATTAGTTTTAGGAATTTTCCTCTAGTATATAGTATCTTTTCTAAAGATATGTCTTTTTTCTAGGTTTTTAAGTACTTACTTTAAATATAGAGTCTAAATGCCTAGTTTTTATTAGTTCAGGAGTTCGATTTCATGGTCAGTGGAAAAATACTGCAATGAGCAGTAAATATTTTTCTACTCTCCCTTGGGTGGCCTGTCTTACTTAGGAAACTATAGTGTTCCGTAAATTGGAGAAAGATTTGTTTTATGCTTCAAATACTGTTTTTCTTTATACTTTAAATAATGATCCTTCCTAAATTTTGTTATTAAATATTAGTTGTCTGACAATCTTAAGTTGTTGAGATAATTTGCCTTTTCTTGTTAGGTAAACAGAAGGATGAAATACTACTAGCAAAATTTTCAAGAACTTCTATAATTATTAGTTTGAAACAAAGACTACTCATGTTTGTATTTTAACACCTTGCAAAGAGCTTGGTATATAGCATGTCCTTAAACATTTAATGAATAAATGATCCCTAATTACAAAGAAATAAGCAAAGGCAAATAGTATTTTAAAATTTGGTGAACTAACATTTTAATTTTTTTTTGGCCAATTCTATTGGTCTTTCATTTATTTATCTTTGTTCTTTGCCCCATGTGGGCCTCCCATCGCAGTGGCCCCTCTCACTGCAGAGCACCAGCTCTGGTCACGTGTGCTCCAGAGCTTGGGCTTGGTAATTGGACATGTCATTCCAGCTGCTCCGTGGCACGTGGGATCTTCCCAGGCCAGGGATCGAACAGGCGCCCCTTGCACAGCAAGGCAGGGTCCTTACGCACTGGACCACCAGGGAAGCCCACATTTTAATATTTTAAAATTATGCTGCAGGTGAATTAAGAAATTTGGCAGGTAATCAAGAAGCTCTATATATTTAGACATTTGTTCTTTGTGCACTAGAATTACCTAAGGAAATAAAACTTGCAGTAATATTAATAGTTTTACTTATTTCTTACTTAATCTTTGTACTGCTACTTATAAGATTTTTAGAACTTGGGTACTGTACTTGTCACTTCTTTCTAGCATTTCCTGTGCCATGGACATATTTGTAATCCAGTAATAAATAGTGACACAGTTAAAAAAAAGAAGTTAAATGAAGCAGATTTTTTCACAAAAATGTTTCATTTACTCCTGGTATTTCAAAGGAATATGTTTGCCCCTTTCTGCTAAAGTACTAAATGAGGGTTGATCTGGGTAGAGATTATCATTCAAAATAAGGACAATAAAATCAGGGACCATTGCCCAAACAGAAGTAGCCATTAGAAAATGACCAATGACATAGAAGAGCTTCTCAGGTGGTGCTAGTGGTAAAGAATCCACCCACTAATGCAGTAAACAGAAGAGACTTGTGTTAGATTCCTGGATTGAGAAAATCACCTGGAATAGGAAATGGCACCCCACCCACCATTTTTGCCTGGAAAATTCCATGGGCAGAGGAGTTTGGTGGGATATTGTTCATGGGGCTGCAAAGAGTCAGACATGATTGAGTAACTGAGTACAAAAGGCATCAGTTGATAATTCAGGCAAACTAACTACCCATCAAAGTAGAGTGAATAGGATATTTTAAGTACATGGTCAGTTTATTCCTTAGCCTGGTCTTGACTTGAAGCTGAGCATCTCCTTAGGTAGTACTTTATTTATTGTACTAAGAAAACATTATGCACTTTACACTGTGCAAACATTACCTTCCAGGGTGGTGCTAATAGTAAAGAATCCTTCTGCCATAAGAGATGTGGGTTTGATCCCTGGGTCAGGAAGATCCCCTGAAGGAGGGCATGACAATATGACAATCTTCTCCAGTATACTTTTTTTTTTTTAATAGCCACTTCTATTGGTCTTTCATTTATTTATATTCATCATTTCTTTGTTCAATGGGCCTCCCATCGCAGCGGCCTCTCCCATTAAAGAGCACGAGCTCTGAGCGCATGTGCTCCAGAGCTCTGGCTCGGTAGTTGGACACATCAGTCCGGCCGCTCCACGGCACATGGGATCTTCCCAGGCCAGGGATCGAACCGGCACCCCTTGCACTGCAAGGCGGTGTCTTTACCCACTGGACAACCGGGGAAGCTCCACTTCAGTATTCTTGCCTGGAGAATCCCATGGACAGAGGAGACTTGTGGGCTATAGTCCATAGGGTCACAAAGAGCTATATATGACTGAAGCATGCATGCATGCATACATGTACAGTGAGTTGGAGAGTGAAGATCTGTTACTGTGAAATTCCAATAAAGTTTTGGAAATGTGACCAGAAGGATTAAACCATCATTATGTGGGACCCTGAATTCCTTCCACCCTTCTCATAAGTGGTACTTTCACAGCTTCTGTTGAGTTTCTCAGTATGTAGAGGGTGACCTGAGTTTGAGGAAATAAGTTGTAAAAAAAGTTTCTTCCCATTATTTTTATTTTTCCCTTTCCTGGCAGAGCAGACACACACAAAAAAAGACAAGTGGGAAGAGAAAAATAAGCAAAAGGGAGGGTCAAGCATCATAGGAAAATGAGAGCATGTCCTTTTAAGATCAACACTATTTAATATTAAATTTTAATTAATAGTTCATATATCTTCCATGTAAATGCTTTTTATCTCTCAATGCCTTTATACATGTGCTAAGCACACAAAAGTTTTCTTTGAGATGTTTTTATAGACACATAACAAGAATAGTGTTTCAAGTTTTAGTCAGTACTGCAATAGAGATAAAAGAGAGTGAAAGAGCAGAGAATGGAAGTTCAGCAGAAAAGTCAAAGATGAAAAAGGAAACCAGAATGGACCTGGAGTTTATGAACATAAAAAGTTGACAAAAATTTTATGGACAGTACTGTATTTTCTGCAGCTCACAGAAGGTAAAATCTTATCTAGATCTTAAATTAGAAAGAAAAGCACAGCTGATATCTAGATTACACAACAGGAATCAGAACTAATTGTGTGGCACACAAAATAAAATCTGTTGGGAAGAAAGAATAGATAGATGATTGGAAGTTTATGTAATAAAAATGATGCGACCTTATCTGGGACTTAAATGGTAGGCTGGAAAATGGTAGGTAGCACAGAATTGCACTGGAAATGTGAATAACATGAAGAGATCTCTAATTTCTATAAAAATTTCTATTTCTAATTTCTATAGAAAATGTCACAATTCAGACAAATGGTAGTGGGTGGAAAACCTGAACTAACTTGTTGGCTAACCCAATATGTCAGATGTGAAATTATCATAAGATGTAAACTTTATTCATATGCATTTAAAGTCAGTTGCTAACTTCCTGTTGTTCAGTTGCTAAGTTGTGTCAGACTTTTGTGACCCCATGGACTGCAGCACTCTAGGCTTCTATATCCTCAACTGTCTCCCTGAGTATGCTCAAGTTTATGTCCACTGAGTCAGAAATGCTATTTAACCATCTCGTCCTCTATTGCTTCCTTCTCCTTTTGCCTTCAGTCTTTCCCAGCAGCAGGTTCTTTTCCCATGAGTTGGCTCTTTGCATTAAGTGACCAAATTATTGGAGCTTCAGGATCAGTCCTACCAATGAGTATTCAGGGTTAATTTCCTTAAAGAACGACTGGTTTGATCTCCTTGAAGTCCAGAGGACTCTCAGGAGTCTTCTCCAGCACCACCAATCAATTCAAAGCCATCAATTCTTCAGTGCTCAAACTTCCTTATTGTCCAACTCTCACATCTGTACATGACTACTGGAAAAACCATAGCTTTGCCTATATAGACCTTTGCTGGCAAAGTGATGTCTGCCTTCAAGTATGCTGGGTAGGTTTGTGGTAGATTTCCTACCAAGGAGCAAGCATCTTTTAATTTCATACTTTGGGAATATGATTTGAAAAGTGTCAGAATCAGGGCATGGAAGTCAGATTCTATTTAGAGATTAAACAGGAATCAGAACAAAAAATTGGGGTTGTAAGTTGACAAAAATTTTATGGACAGTACTGTATTTTCTGCAGCTCACAGAAGGTAAAATCTTATCTAGATCTTAAATTAGAAAGAAAAGCACAGCTGATATCTAGATTACACAACAGGAATCAGAACTAATTGTGTGGCACACAAAATAAAATCTGTTGGGAAGAAAGAATAGATAGATGATTGGAAGTTTATGTAATAAAAATGATGCGACCTTATCTGGGACTTAAATGGTAGGCTGGAAAATGGTAGGTAGCACAGAATTGCACTGGAAATGTGAATAACATGAAGAGATCTCTAATTTCTATAAAAATTTCTATTTCTAATTTCTATAGAAAATGTCACAATTCAGACAAATGGTAGTGGGTGGAAAACCTGAACTAACTTGTTGGCTAACCCAATATGTCAGATGTGAAATTATCATAAGATGTAAACTTTATTCATATGCATTTAAAGTCAGTTGCTAACTTCCTGTTGTTCAGTTGCTAAGTTGTGTCAGACTTTTGTGACCCCATGGACTGCAGCACTCTAGGCTTCTATATCCTCAACTGTCTCCCTGAGTATGCTCAAGTTTATGTCCACTGAGTCAGAAATGCTATTTAACCATCTCGTCCTCTATTGCTTCCTTCTCCTTTTGCCTTCAGTCTTTCCCAGCAGCAGGTTCTTTTCCCATGAGTTGGCTCTTTGCATTAAGTGACCAAATTATTGGAGCTTCAGGATCAGTCCTACCAATGAGTATTCAGGGTTAATTTCCTTAAAGAACGACTGGTTTGATCTCCTTGAAGTCCAGAGGACTCTCAGGAGTCTTCTCCAGCACCACCAATCAATTCAAAGCCATCAATTCTTCAGTGCTCAAACTTCCTTATTGTCCAACTCTCACATCTGTACATGACTACTGGAAAAACCATAGCTTTGCCTATATAGACCTTTGCTGGCAAAGTGATGTCTGCCTTCAAGTATGCTGGGTAGGTTTGTGGTAGATTTCCTACCAAGGAGCAAGCATCTTTTAATTTCATACTTTGGGAATATGATTTGAAAAGTGTCAGAATCATTCTTGTGTTCTCGTCATGGAGAAGTCAGATTCTATTTAGAGATTAAAAATTATTGTCAGATCACGTAAGTGACATCTCTGTCCCCTGTCTTTAGAGCTTATTGAGAAATGGATGCAATAGTTAGAGGGAGGGAGAGCAGACTAGATCTTATGGATGTAATTGTGGCCTAGTATTGTTACCAAGTCCAAGCTAGTACTTCTTGCTATACGACCGGCTAATAAATCAGGAGATGAGTTGTGGTGAGAAATAGTGACTTTATTCAGAAATCCACTAAGCTGAGAAGATGGTAGACTCAAGTTCCAAAAACCACCTTGACTAAGTTAGAATTTAGATTTCTTTTCTACTGAAAGGGGAGGGAATAAAGTAAAACATTTCCTGGCTCTGGTCAGCATCTGCAGAGGCTATGTTAATTTCTTGCTTCAGGCAGTTATTCATGGCTGGACCTTTCCTGTGAGCCCAACAAAGTTGTTTCAGCTTAACATTCATTACCTGGGAGCAAGGTTACCAGAGATGGGTCATTATGTATAATTTAAGCTTTTGGCAGTATTCTTTTAGTGATTAACTTGTACTGGAATACAAAGGTTCTCCCCTATTACAGCATGAAGCAGGTGGACCTTGTACTACTCCTCATCTTCTTGTTTTAAGACTGAAGAAAACTTTGGGTTTGTTGAACAAAGACAGCAACTTCTACTTGTCTAGGGAGAAAAGGGAAGAACATGCCTGAAATCCCTTGCGTTTAGAACTTGTGACCAATTAGGTTAACACAGTTGGGAAAAGTGGAATGATCCTCATGACTGATAACCCTGATGTACCATTCTACCCCATGCAGAGGAGTTGAGGGGGGTAGGTAAAAAGTCAGGAGTATTTAGATAAAATGTTTTCTCATGTTAAAAAAAAAATAGATATCAAATAAATCCTCCAACTTCTACTGTGAATACATCCTTCCCTCTGAACTCTATGTAACACAAGGATAAAACATGCAGTTATCACAGCTCAATCAATACTGGTATCAGTTACTTTATTAGTTCCTTTCCCATGTGGTTCCTGAAAGGTGCCCAGAATGCACATTTTGGCCTCTATAGCACGTCTACACCAGGGAAGAGATTGCCCTTCTGGGCTTGTTTCTACAAAAGGCTCTGTTCTTGTTTCAGGGAGCTCCTTCTGCCCTACTGCATTTGGTTCTGACTCCTTCTGCAAAGGTGCCACCCTTGCAAGGATGGGGGAGGGGTCCCTCCCATCCAGTTTATATAACAGCTAAGAAAAGCTTTGGTAATCAAAGGGCAGAGAGAACATGAGGCCACTGGAGAGAAAATTTCTAACATGAAAAAGGTATTGATAGGAAAAATAGGAAAGAAACTGAAAGATAAGATGAGAGAGAGTCTGCTGAGAACTCTTAATTATTTTGCTTCAGGGCCAATTTTTATGACATTTAATCATTTTTATTGGAAATCCAGATAGATAGGAACCTCATGGAAAAAATTAAGAGGTAGGGTGATAAGGGCAGTGTGAATATGTTTTACACTAGATATCAATTATTGTGAATAGTAGACAGTCAAAACTTTGGAAAAAATAGTATAAAATGTGATTACGTAATGTGTATGTGTGCTCAGTCATGTCCACAACCCTATGAACTGTAGCTTGCTCCTCTGACGGTGGGATTCTCCAGCCAAGAATACTGGAGGAAGTGCCATTTCCTTCTTTAGGTGATCTTCTTGACTCAGGGATTGAACCTGTGTCTCTTGCATTGGCAGGCAGATTCTTTATGACTGAACCACCTGAAAAGCCCTAGTGTGTACTTAATAAGTCCAATCTAAGCAGATAACTGTATTTGTTATTATTTTTTCTTTTTTGAGATGTAAGTAGGCTGAAAAGAGCCAGGAGCCTATTTGTGTAACAAAGAATTCTAAAACAATATGCTTTTCACTTTTTCCTTCTTATGCCATTAAAACTATCATGCTAACAATGTGTTTGTGTTCTATATTATTGCTGACTTGAACATTCATATAAATAAGGGAATGCAATTTATATAAGGGGGAGTGTGGGGGAGGAAGGAGTTATTTAGGGAATCTGTGTGTTTGAGAAGACATCTGAGCTGTTACTTTATTAGTTCCTTTCCCATGTGGTTCCTGAAAGGTGCCCAGAATGCACATTTTGGCCTCTATAGCACGTCTACACCAGGGAAGAGATTGCCCTTCTGGGCTTGTTTCTACAAAAGGCTCTGTTCTTGTTTCAGGAGCTCCTTCTGCCCTACTGCATTTGGTTCTGACTCCTTCTGCAAAGGTGCCACCCTTGCAAGGATGGGGGAGGGGTCCCTCCCATCCAGTTTATATAACAGCTAAGAAAAGCTTTGGTAATCAAAGGGCAGAGAGAACATGAGGCCACTGGAGAGAAAATTTCTAACATGAAAAAGGTATTGATAGGAAAAATAGGAAAGAAACTGAAAGATAAGATGAGAGAGAGTCTGCTGAGAACTCTTAATTATTTTGCTTCAGGGCCAATTTTTATGACATTTAATCATTTTTATTGGAAATCCAGATAGATAGGAACCTCATGGAAAAAATTAAGAGGTAGGGTGATAAGGGCAGTGTGAATATGTTTTACACTAGATATCAATTATTGTGAATAGTAGACAGTCAAAACTTTGGAAAAAATAGTATAAAATGTGATTACGTAATGTGTATGTGTGCTCAGTCATGTCCACAACCCTATGAACTGTAGCTTGCTCCTCTGACGGTGGGATTCTCCAGCCAAGAATACTGGAGGAAGTGCCATTTCCTTCTTTAGGTGATCTTCTTGACTCAGGGATTGAACCTGTGTCTCTTGCATTGGCAGGCAGATTCTTTATGACTGAACCACCTGAAAAGCCCTAGTGTGTACTTAATAAGTCCAATCTAAGCAGATAACTGTATTTGTTATTATTTTTTCTTTTTTGAGATGTAAGTAGGCTGAAAAGAGCCAGGAGCCTATTTGTGTAACAAAGAATTCTAAAACAATATGCTTTTCACTTTTTTTCCTTCTTATGCCATTAAAACTATCATGCTAACAATGTGTTTGTGTTCTATATTATTGCTGACTTGAACATTCATATAAATAAGGGAATGCAATTTATATAAGGGGGAGTGTGGGGGAGGAAGGAGTTATTTAGGGAATCTGTGTGTTTGTGAAGACATCTGAGCTGAAAAGCGTTTCTTCTATCTGTTGCAAACTTTTCTTTACCATACATATATGCAGGCTGTCCTACATTTGAACATATCTCCTCCCATTGGAAGATGACTGGTATCTTTGTGAAAGCAGCCATTTTGTTTTATCTGGACATTAGCTTGAGTCATCTGCATGGATTCCTCTCTGGTCTACAGCCATGAGACTGTTTGAAGTTCTGTCTCAGAGTATCTTTAAAAACATTTTGCTTCTAATCTCCGTGTTTGTAGGCACCCTACTTGGTTTCTCATCCCAAAGCTGCTTGAATATCCTGTGCACATCCATCCTCCCACCGATCGAACTCAGAAAATCAACAAAGCAGTACATATTTATTGAGCTCCAATTATGTACAAGATGCACAGAGGTGGTAGTGATATTTTACCAAGTTTCACTGCAGGTCAACTGGCTGCATTCCAGGGTCTTTTTGTTGGTAATTCTAACTTACCATTTAATGATGAATAAAACTTTCATATGTTGTTAATGAACAGTTCCAAAAAAAAAAGAGGGGTTAATCTAGAAGAGATAGATGAAAATAAAAGAAAATAATTAAATATAAGATTTTCTCTTCTGAAGGAAAACACAAAGTTTTAATGAGAGTCAGAATAACCAAAGTTATTGTGGTAAAGAAGTGAATTATAGTTTTTTGAGACAAAAACATCCAAGAAGTTCTTCAGGATGAGCTCAGGGCTTTTGACTAAGTGCCATAAGCTTGACTTTTGAATTTTTGCTTTGTGAAATATAAGGTTCTTTAGTACCTTTACATTTAAAATTTCTCAAAATTATGTGAAAACTTGAGAGTTATGAGGCTTATGATTAAATATTTGAAAAGCATATCATGCTTATGATTTGCGGTATGAAGGTAAATAACAAGCCTATTAATTATATTTAAATAGTCTACAGTGAGAAAATTTTCTCAGAATTTTATGTGAGTTAACCTTCTGAGGTATACAGGCTGATCATTGAACTTTAAAAGGGAATGCAATTTATATAAGGGGGAGTGTGGGGGAGGAAGGAGTTATTTAGGGAATCTGTGTGTTTGTGAAGACATCTGAGCTGAAAAGCGTTTCTTCTATCTGTTGCAAACTTTTCTTTACCATACATATATGCAGGCTGTCCTACATTTGAACATATCTCCTCCCATTGGAAGATGACTGGTATCTTTGTGAAAGCAGCCATTTTGTTTTATCTGGACATTAGCTTGAGTCATCTGCATGGATTCCTCTCTGGTCTACAGCCATGAGACTGTTTGAAGTTCTGTCTCAGAGTATCTTTAAAAACATTTTGCTTCTAATCTCCGTGTTTGTAGGCACCCTACTTGGTTTCTCATCCCAAAGCTGCTTGAATATCCTGTGCACATCCATCCTCCCACCGATCGAACTCAGAAAATCAACAAAGCAGTACATATTTATTGAGCTCCAATTATGTACAAGATGCACAGAGGTGGTAGTGATATTTTACCAAGTTTCACTGCAGGTCAACTGGCTGCATTCCAGGGTCTTTTTGTTGGTAATTCTAACTTACCATTTAATGATGAATAAAACTTTCATATGTTGTTAATGAACAGTTCCAAAAAAAAAAGAGGGGTTAATCTAGAAGAGATAGATGAAAATAAAAGAAAATAATTAAATATAAGATTTTCTCTTCTGAAGGAAAACACAAAGTTTTAATGAGAGTCAGAATAACCAAAGTTATTGTGGTAAAGAAGTGAATTATAGTTTTTTGAGACAAAAACATCCAAGAAGTTCTTCAGGATGAGCTCAGGGCTTTTGACTAAGTGCCATAAGCTTGACTTTTGAATTTTTGCTTTGTGAAATATAAGGTTCTTTAGTACCTTTACATTTAAAATTTCTCAAAATTATGTGAAAACTTGAGAGTTATGAGGCTTATGATTAAATATTTGAAAAGCATATCATGCTTATGATTTGCGGTATGAAGGTAAATAACAAGCCTATTAATTATATTTAAATAGTCTACAGTGAGAAAATTTTCTCAGAATTTTATGTGAGTTAACCTTCTGAGGTATACAGGCTGATCATTGATTAAACATATTTTGAAATCATTTATTCATCTTATATTTTATCTGTATGACATATAATTGAGATGGGATCTGTCAAAGTGTGATACATATCAGCCTTGTCCAGTACTCTGATAGTATGCTTATTGTAGGCACTCATCTGTAAAATGGGGATAATGACACCATCACCTCATTCAATAGTTTGATGAGTTTATCAGATAAGTGCTTAATACAGTTCCTGACACATAAATGCTGGGTGTTAAACATACTATTATTATTTTTAATTTTGTCTAAAAATCACCATAACATAATAAAATAGATATCAGTATATCATGACAACTAGTCAAAGTGAATAGATGAAAAATATAAATACTCTTTATTATAAAATGATTGATAATCTTAAGATGAGAATTTGGATAAGACCATAAGAGTGCTCCTGAAGAGAGCAAACTCCATGCACTATGACTTTGAAAAGGTTATATAAGCCTGGATTGCCCCAGTTTTTCATGTGATAGTATAATTAAAGTTTCTGTCTCTTAGACTTCTATGAGAATTTGCTGAGTTAATACATGTAAATCAGTTATAGGAAGCACTATGTCTGGCACTGTGTTGAAACATGCTAGATTTTTTCACTATTATCATCAGTACGACACCAGATTATCACTAGGCTAAATCTTGGGAACTTGGCAGCTGTTTGGGGCTTCCTTTAAGCTACTTGGTGGGATACTATGACGGTGGTATTTGATGTGTTGCTCCTACTTCTATATTCTGAACCAGCTGGAGGATAGCATAGAAAAGGACTCAAATAACTGTTTCATAACTGATAAAGCTGGGTTAGAGGAACCTGCTTAAACCTGCAACCAAAATCAGGATTCTTGCTGTTTCCTCAGCTGAACCAGTCTCCTCACTGTAGACTCCAGGTCTTTGTCCTTTGGAGGCAGAGCCCACCCTTACAGAATAATCCCTTGGAGCAGAGGGGAGTCTTTGTATTCAGAGCCAGGTAAGGTGGGAGAGAGTACCCAGAGAGGTTTGCGCTACACCTGCCCAGAGCTTTTCTCTCAACCTCCTCTCTAAAATGAGTCATTTCCTCTTCTCTAGGGAAAGAGTGAATGAGAGGACTGGGTGGAGAGAGCTACCAAATGTAATTACTCCAATAGGACTCCCTCCTGGGGAGTGTGGTGTAAGTTCTCCTCCCTCCATGAGTTTATGCAGTGTAAAAGGATGAAGCCATAGGTACAAATCTGGACAGATATTTTAGAACCAACAAGCTCCCTCACCGTATTTTTTTTTGTTGTTGTTTTTTTTCTGGATTATTGAGTATAAATATTAAAATTCTTGCACTTGAGAATTTGCTACATGGAAAAATGGGATTTTGATGGACAGCACTTCTCTATCTTGCAGCAATGATTTGGAGATGAAAGATGATTGCTGCCTTGGAGATGCTCCAAGAGCCTCACATAATAGGGGCCATTATGTTCAGGTATCATGGGCTAGATTATGGGTTTTGTAGATTGCTAGCAATTTTAAGAGCTAGTTTGTTTCTCTTTGGTCATGATTCCTTCAGATGTTCTCCATTTTTAATCAGGCAGGAGTTATTTCCAATTTCCTTTGTTTGTTGGAACTTTGTTTTCTCCAGAAAAAGTTGAGGCATCTTTCAAGATGAGAAAAATATAGTCTTTAAGTTTTTCTTGACATTTATACCAAAATAGCAATGTAGCTGAAATCAAGTGGGAACATTTACAAAACTAGAATGATAATTGCAGAAAGGGAAGGGAGGGAGGGAAGGAGGGAGGCGGGTTTTCAGTGTTTTTGTTAAAAAGTTTATACTTGTCATACTATGCTGCATCTTATTTTTGAAATGCATCAAAAGTTGTCCCCAGTTTGATTTCTCAGAGAGTATGCTGCCAATTCCTTCCCCAGCACTCTGCCACTTGGATTGTTTCCAGTGATGCCATGTGCAGTTTTCCCTTGCTTCCTCCTTTCTCTAAATAGAGGGGAAAACAAGTTCATTCTGACATTAGCTTGCAAGCCTTATAAGTGGAATTAAAATTCAAGACACGAATATCTTTAACTCAGAGGCCCAACTACATTCACAGTTCCTCAAGTTTCCATTTCAAAGCAGGTAACTTTATTGTTAAACATGATAATCTCCAAGTTTGTAGAAGAATGTAGTCTGAGTTCAAGCCAGAAACGGAGTGGTTTTCCTTTATCAATTTTGGATTTATTATTTTATTTTCTCACAGATGTATTGAAAGTGAAATGTTATACACTTTTCCCTAGCTTCTCATTTATCAATTCCCCTTTTCAAAAAATATATTATCCACTTACCAGATGATCTTTATCTAGTATGTTTTATAACAGTTATTTTCTAGTATGTTGAATTTAGAAAAGGAACTCAAATTTTCTGTGCCTAGGTAGCATCTGTATAAATCTTTCCTTTAGTGAACAGAGCATCAATTACTTGAATTAGGAAATAATAATGTTTTATATCTTTTTTCTAATCTTGTCATTTATTTTTGCATGTTAGTAGGCAATCCATCCCATCTATCAATGTGTCAGTAGCTATATCCACATGTGGGTAAGATTATCAGCTACATGCTAACTCCTAGGGAAACTTAATGTGCTCTTATTTCACAGATTCTCCCTTTTAGGGAATTTGAATTGATCCATAGGTATGTCATTGGTCCTTACCAAATCTTGAGGGGAGAGTTAGCAGATGTCTTTATGTTACAGATAGTTCCCCACGAGGCTTCCTTCTCTGCTTACCACCTGGAAAGCTTGCAGTGGCCATGGCAGATCTGTCACTAAGACAGGTGGCAATGTCTGTAAACCACCCAGGGTCGGGGGCTGGGCTGCTAGGTACACAGTGTGGATGCATTTACCCAGGGTCTGCAATCCCTTTGGGACATCTGCTCTTGTTTAATGAATTGTGACCATCGAGACACTCACTAATGCTCTTTACAGGGATAATTTCTATTTACTCAGTCCCTTCAGAAGGGGAGAAAAGACATAGATGGAACAGCATCTAGCCTTCTCTTCTTTCATTTCTTATTTGCCTCCCCACAGAGGTAAAAGCAGAGTGGGTGAGCAAAGTAAGTGGACATCAGTCTTGAGTGCTAGAGAAAGGAAACAAATAGGGTGAAGGTTCAGCTTTATAAGAAGTTCAATCCCTTTTCTTTTCAACTCAGAGTGGAATTAAAATTCAAGACACGAATATCTACATTCACAGTTCCTCAAGTTTCCATTTCAAAGCAGGTAACTTTATTGTTAAACATGATAATCTCCAAGTTTGTAGAAGAATGTAGTCTGAGTTCAAGCCAGAAACGGAGTGGTTTTCCTTTATCAATTTTGGATTTATTATTTTATTTTCTCACAGATGTATTGAAAGTGAAATGTTATACACTTTTCCCTAGCTTCTCATTTATCAATTCCCCTTTTCAAAAAATATATTATCCACTTACCAGATGATCTTTATCTAGTATGTTTTATAACAGTTATTTTCTAGTATGTTGAATTTAGAAAAGGAACTCAAATTTTCTGTGCCTAGGTAGCATCTGTATAAATCTTTCCTTTAGTGAACAGAGCATCAATTACTTGAATTAGGAAATAATAATGTTTTATATCTTTTTTCTAATCTTGTCATTTATTTTTGCATGTTAGTAGGCAATCCATCCCATCTATCAATGTGTCAGTAGCTATATCCACATGTGGGTAAGATTATCAGCTACATGCTAACTCCTAGGGAAACTTAATGTGCTCTTATTTCACAGATTCTCCCTTTTAGGGAATTTGAATTGATCCATAGGTATGTCATTGGTCCTTACCAAATCTTGAGGGGAGAGTTAGCAGATGTCTTTATGTTACAGATAGTTCCCCACGAGGCTTCCTTCTCTGCTTACCACCTGGAAAGCTTGCAGTGGCCATGGCAGATCTGTCACTAAGACAGGTGGCAATGTCTGTAAACCACCCAGGGTCGGGGGCTGGGCTGCTAGGTACACAGTGTGGATGCATTTACCCAGGGTCTGCAATCCCTTTGGGACATCTGCTCTTGTTTAATGAATTGTGACCATCGAGACACTCACTAATGCTCTTTACAGGGATAATTTCTATTTACTCAGTCCCTTCAGAAGGGGAGAAAAGACATAGATGGAACAGCATCTAGCCTTCTCTTCTTTCATTTCTTATTTGCCTCCCCACAGAGGTAAAAGCAGAGTGGGTGAGCAAAGTAAGTGGACATCAGTCTTGAGTGCTAGAGAAAGGAAACAAATAGGGTGAAGGTTCAGCTTTATAAGAAGTTCAATCCCTTTTCTTTTCAATGCTTCCTCTATATCATGTATTACTTGCACTGTTCTTACGTGCAATGAGTCAGAGTGCATAGCACGTCTCCTTGAACATAAAGATGTCACATTTCTGTCCACAGCAGCTGATCTACTAATTGGCAGGTGATAGTAATAATAAGCAGATGATCCATAAACATTTTAGCCAAGTAGACTCATCCTGGATACTTCATATCAATGACTGGACTCTCAGGCTGCCACTGGCTGAGTAAGTTTATGGATGTTTTGGCTCTAGATTTTTGAAAATGAACCTCTATGGATGCCAGAATAGCTGGTCTGCCCCTGCATGTTACAGGTAGGAGATGGGCTGTCTGTAGATGTAAGTGAATGTGAGAGGCAGTGGAGTGGAAGATACTCAAGGACTGTACCAGCTTGCTGCTTGGAAACTCTCCAGCACAGAGTCGAACCAGTAGGCACTCTCTGTGCACCTGCCGAAGCTGCACGTAAAATTAATGATTATTGGTGAGAACAGACAAGGAGGAAAATCTACTTCGTTCACAAGTTTGTGGTGTGGATTAGCTTCATTGGTTTCTAATGGCTGATTGCCACTGAGCTGATCTTTTTTTATACTTTCTGGCTCCTTCCACAGGATGCCAGAAACTCTTTGTTTAGCTAGTGCTTTATCTAATTCTGGCACAATCAATTCCACCTTATTCTCTCTCAGCACAGTTGGTAGGATTCTGTTGTTTATAGGGAAGGTATTTGGCCTCCAATTTAATACCTAGAATCTTCTATGTTAGTTTTTTCCTTGTCTCTTTCCTATGTTCTTTATTTCTTTCAAGCTGCATGAAAACCTAGCATGTAACTGGATTCCCAGCTTCTATTGTTCTTTACTTTTGGCTTCTGTCTTTTAACTTATTTTTCAAAGTAAACATTTTTAAAGTGCCTAATCTCAGTGTATTTCGCTTGTTTTAAAATGCACCAGCAAAACACTGATTTATGCATAGGCAGATTTATGCATACAGTTTGTTCATTGTTCAGCAATAAATGTCCACATTATATAATGAGGCTGGTGTACAGAACATTTTAGTGGTACAAATTAAAGGCGCCATATTAAGTGCCAAGTCATCTATTATAATGTCCCATAAATATATTTTTATTACAAATCCAATGGGGGCCCTGCTCATCCTGTCCTCTTAATCCCTATGTTTATCTTTAGGAGTACCTGAATGATAAAGAAGACCGGATAATCATTTATCTCTGTACCCTTTAGGGCAATGGTCTCCAAAAGCCTTGGCTTACAGTCCCTATCAGGTTTGGAAGTACACCTCAGATATATATATATATATATATATATATATATATATATATATATATATAAATTTATAAATTATATATACATTTTAAATTTATAAATTATATACCCTTATATATGTAATATTACCACTATAACATAAGGCATATTATAAAGAAATACAGAAGTAGACATTTAAAAGTCTGCAGGGGAATGAATAGAAATATAAATTCTAATGTGTTTCTTTGCATTCCTATAATTGTATTCTGTGTACCTAGAGATGCATACTTTGGGGCTGAGTGATTCCCATATTTGACTGATCATTAGAAGAGCCTGGAGAAATTTAAAAAAATTATGTGACCTGACCCTTTCCATATAACTACTCAATTAGAATCTCCAATCGAGGTTGGAAGGTTCTGGTTTGTGTATTTTGTAAGCACTTCTGAGTGATTCTGTTGACCTGCTATGTGTGGGGTTCACTGCTCTAGGGCAGATGTATTTTATTTTATTTTTTAAATTTATTTTAAAGTGGAGGATGATTGCTTTGTAATATTCTGTTGGTTTCTGCCATGCATCAGCATGAATCAGCCATAGGTTTACATATATCCCTTCTCTTTTAAACCTCCCTGCCACTTCCTACCCTATCCCACCCCTCTATGATGTCACAGAGCATGGGTTTGAGGTCACTGGATCATAGAGCAAATTCCAACTGGCTATCTGTTGTACATATGGCATATGTTTTTATGCTACTCTCTCAGTTCATCCCCTCTCTCCTTCCCCTGCTACATTCATGAGGCTGTTGTTTATGTCCGTGTCTCCATTGGTGTAGGACAGATGTATTTTAGAGGAGCCCATGGTTTAGAGCACCAGTGTGAGATCCACCGAGATGAAATGATAGAATTTTAGGATTCTTAAGACATTAACAAGATATTCTGTGTTAACTGGATCACCCCAAAAGGTATTGGTTCCCCAATCTTCAGAACACCTTATTTAGAAATAGGGTCTTCCCAGATGATCAAGTTAAATGAGGTCATCAGTGTGGGCCCTAATCCAATATGACCTGTGTTTTAATGAAGGGAAATTAGGGCACATAAGCATACATACATACTATTAGAGTATCCTGTGAAACGGGAATTATGCTGCTACAACCCCAGGCATGACCAGAAGCTCGGAGAGAGTCCTGGAACACACCCCTCTCTAGGGCCTTCAGAAGGAGCTTGCCCTGCTGTCACCTTGATCTTGGGCATCCAGAACTGTGAGACAACAAGTTTCTGTTGTCAAATCACCCTACTTGTGGTGCTTTATTGTGGTAGCACAGGGAACCAATGCACAGGGAAAGAGCCATGGACAGCCAAATCATTGCAACAGTGAAAAGCAAGCTAAGTCCCAAATGCCAAACCACGTTACCTCCTGCTTTTTTCTCTTCTTTAACATGTTTCTTTTCAGTTGCCTATGAGAGAGTATCTACTTTTAGAATATATCATGTAAGGGTAAAATATTCTTATATAATTGTGCTTTAAAGGAAGTTTAATTTATGTCTCAATATTATAAGTCAACAGTACATGCTCAAAAATCGAGACATAAAAATAAAAAAAAAGACTATAACCAACTATACTAGTACAACCACTGTAGACATTTGGTGTATTCCCATGTATTCTTTTTCCTCTGTATATGTAAAAATATATTTAAGAACTTCTTAAACATAGCATATTTTATATAAGTGAATAGAATGAAAAGATGTCTGTAGTCCGAAACTTTTAAAAATAGCCACAGACCTCTGCTTAAACATATATATTTATCTATGCTCCTCAGAGTGATAGAAGAAAAAATAAATCCATAGAGCAAATTCAACTGGCTATCTGTTGTACATATGGCATATGTTTTATGCTACTCTCTCAGTTCATCCCTCTCTCCTTCCCTGCTACATTCATGAGGCTGTTGTTTATGTCCGTGTCTCCATTGGTGTAGGACAGATGTATTTTAGAGGAGCCCATGGTTTAGAGCACCAGTGTGAGATCCACCGAGATGAAATGATAGAATTTTAGGATTCTTAAGACATTAACAAGATATTCTGTGTTAACTGGATCACCCCAAAAGGTATTGGTTCCCCAATCTTCAGAACACCTTATTTAGAAATAGGGTCTTCCCAGATGATCAAGTTAAATGAGGTCATCAGTGTGGGCCCTAATCCAATATGACCTGTGTTTTAATGAAGGGAAATTAGGGCACATAAGCATACATACATACTATTAGAGTATCCTGTGAAACGGGAATTATGCTGCTACAACCCCAGGCATGACCAGAAGCTCGGAGAGAGTCCTGGAACACACCCCTCTCTAGGGCCTTCAGAAGGAGCTTGCCCTGCTGTCACCTTGATCTTGGGCATCCAGAACTGTGAGACAACAAGTTTCTGTTGTCAAATCACCCTACTTGTGGTGCTTTATTGTGGTAGCACAGGGGAACCAATGCACAGGGGAAAGAGCCATGGACAGCCAAATCATTGCAACAGTGAAAAGCAAGCTAAGTCCCAAATGCCAAACCACGTTACCTCCTGCTTTTTTCTCTTCTTTAACATGTTTCTTTTCAGTTGCCTATGAGAGAGTATCTACTTTTAGAATATATCATGTAAGGGTAAAATATTCTTATATAATTGTGCTTTAAAGGAAGTTTAATTTATGTCTCAATATTATAAGTCAACAGTACATGCTCAAAAATCGAGACATAAAAATAAAAAAAAAGACTATAACCAACTATACTAGTACAACCACTGTAGACATTTGGTGTATTCCCATGTATTCTTTTTTCCTCTGTATATGTAAAAATATATTTAAGAACTTCTTAAACATAGCATATTTTATATAAGTGAATAGAATGAAAAAGATGTCTGTAGTCCGAAACTTTTAAAAATAGCCACAGACCTCTGCTTAAACATATATATTTATCTATGCTCCCTCAGAGTGATAGAAGAAAAAATAAATCCATATGGGCAAAGTGAATGAGAGAGAAAATGACAGGAGGAAAGATATGTCAACAAAATTACAGCAGACAGAAAGCAATGAACAAATGGTAACTGACCTAACATATCAGAGGAAGGAGAAACCTGACCGCCTGCAGTGGAGGCTTACAATACAATGGAATGAGTCATTTCCTTCTGAAAAGACCTTGAAATGCTCAGGAATTGAAACCAGCAGGTATATCTAAAATTGGAGGAGGAACCAAAGCCCAAAAGAGCTGTTGAAGATTCTTGTGAGTCCTTTCACCATCCCACATGAGGGGAATGTTTCTTTCATTTTTGGCAAGGCACTGGCATCTTGACTTACCTAAGACAATTCATAATCAGGTCAATTGAATGTCTTAGAAAATGCCCATAACTGCTTCTGATCCTAGTTCTGCTTGCTTTTAAAGATCCAATTTTTTTCTTCATTTGATGGGACTTACTGCTATTTCAAGAAATGGTTTTATAAAAATATTTTTTCACTTAGACATTAAAGGAAGAAATGCAGAGACGAAAATTTCATTGTATTAAAAGTTTTACAATATACGAAAAATGAAAAATTTTTACAGGATAAGGCATGGCTCAAAAAACACTGAAATATTCTTGTTGGAATGATGAATGCAAAGTACAATATGAACTTACATGAACTCTGTGTGTGTGTGTGTGTGTGTAACTCAGTTGTGTGTAACTCTTAGACCCTATGGACTCTACCCCACTAGGCGCCACTGCTAATGGAATTTTCCAAGCAAGAATACTGGAGTGGATTGCCATTCCCTCCTCCAAGGGACCTTTCCATGGAATCCATGTCTCTTGTGTCTCCTGCATTGGCAGGGGATTCTTTATCATTGTGCCATCTTAGGTTAAAATAATTCTGCCCTAAAAATAGCATCATTTCTGTTACTTTTTGAAGAATAATGATTTTAGGTAAATAATGAACCATTAAATAAAGAATGCTCATATATGCATAGTTATCTTTTTTTTTTTTTAAAGATTTATTTATTTATTTATTTTGGGCGGGGGTCGGGTTGGGGAGGGAGGGGCGGGCGGGGTCGGGTTGGGGAGGGAGGGAGCGGTGGACCACTTCTGTTGGTCTTTCATTTCTCTATTTTCATCCGTCTTTGTTCTTTGGCTCCTGTGGGCCTCCCATCGCGGTGGCCTCTGTCCTCGCAGAGTGCCGGCTCTGGGCGCATGCGCTCCAGAGCTCCGGCTAGGTAATTGGACACATCGGTCCAGCCGCTCCGCAGCACGTGACATCTTCCCAGGCCAGGGATCGAACCGGCGCCCCTTGCACTGCAAGGCAGTGTCCTTACCCACTGGACCACCAGGGGAAGCCCCGCATAGTTATCTTAATGCCAGTGTTTGCCAATAATTCAAATATAGATAATATTGTTAATTTTAGTCAGACTTTGCTCAACATAAATATAATATCTGGGAGAGGACTGTTTTGATCAATGTGAGTTTTTATTTTTCTTTTTTAAATGTATTTTTGTTAAAATGTAAGTTTTATATATTCTTTTCCATCGTGATTTATTACAGGATTTTGAATGTAGTTCCATATGATGTACAGTAGAACCTACCAGAAATGGAAAAAGAAAAGGAAGAACGAAAATTTCATTGTATTAAAAGTTTTACAATATACGAAAAATGAAAAATTTTTACAGGATAAGGCATGGCTCAAAAAACACTGAAATATTCTTGTTGGAATGATGAATGCAAAGTACAATATGAACTTACATGAACTCTGTGTGTGTGTGTGTGTGTGTAACTCAGTTGTGTGTAACTCTTAGACCCTATGGACTCTACCCCACTAGGCGCCACTGCTAATGGAATTTTCCAAGCAAGAATACTGGAGTGGATTGCCATTCCCTCCTCCAAGGGACCTTTCCATGGAATCCATGTCTCTTGTGTCTCCTGCATTGGCAGGGGATTCTTTATCATTGTGCCATCTTAGGTTAAAATAATTCTGCCCTAAAAATAGCATCATTTCTGTTACTTTTTGAAGAATAATGATTTTAGGTAAATAATGAACCATTAAATAAAGAATGCTCATATATGCATAGTTATTTTTTTTTTTTTTTAAGATTTATTTATTTATTTATTTTGGGCGGGGTCGGGTTGGGGAGGGAGGAGCGGGCGGGGGTCGGGTTGGGGAGGGAGGGGAGCGGGTGGACCACTTCTGTTGGTCTTTCATTTCTCTATTTTCATCCGTCTTTGTTCTTTGGCTCCTGTGGGCCTCCCATCGCGGTGGCCTCTGTCCTCGCAGAGTGCCGGCTCTGGGCGCATGCGCTCCAGAGCTCCGGCTAGGTAATTGGACACATCGGTCCAGCCGCTCCGCAGCACGTGACATCTTCCCAGGCCAGGGATCGAACCGGCGCCCCTTGCACTGCAAGGCAGTGTCCTTACCCACTGGACCACCAGGGGAAGCCCCGCATAGTTATCTTAATGCCAGTGTTTGCCAATAATTCAAATATAGATAATATTGTTAATTTTAGTCAGACTTTGCTCAACATAAATATAATATCTGGGAGAGGACTGTTTTGATCAATGTGAGTTTTTATTTTTCTTTTTTAAATGTATTTTTGTTAAAATGTAAGTTTTATATATTCTTTTCCATCGTGATTTATTACAGGATTTTGAATGTAGTTCCATATGATGTACAGTAGAACCTACCTTGTTGTTTATCCATCTATATATGATGATTTACATCTGCTAATCCCAAACTCTCAATCCAACCTTCCCCCAGTACCTCCTCTCCTTTGGTAACCACAAGTCTGTTCTCTATGTCTGTGAATCTATTTCAGGTTCATAGATGTATTCATTTGTGTCATTATTTCAGATTCCACATATAGGTAATAACATATAATATTGTGTTTCTCTGTTTTACTACTTTTAGTGTGATAATCTCTAAAGTCCATCCATCTTGCTGCAAATGGCACCATTTCATCCTTCTTTATGGCTGAGTAATATTCCATTTTATATATGTACCATGTCTTCTCCATCCTTTGATGGACATTTAGATTGCTTCCACATCTTTGCTGTTATAAATAGTGTTGCTGTGAACAGTGGGGTATGTGTATCCTTTTGTATTGTTTTCTCTAGATATATGATGAGGAGTAGGATTTATGGATCATATGGAAACTCTGTTTTTAGTTTTATGAGGAACCTCCGCACAGTTCTCCATATTGATTGTACCCCAATTTACATTCCCACTACCAGTGAAGGGGTTCCCTTCTCACCACATTGCCTCTCCAGCATTTGTTGCTTTTAGACTTTTTAATGATGACCATTTGGAGCTACGTGAGGTGATACCTCATTGTAGTTTTGATTTGCATTTATCTAATAGTTAGTAGCGTTGAACATCTTTTCATGTGCCTTTTATTCATTTATGATTTGGAGAAATGCCACTTTGCACATCTTGGCTGACTCGGCTAAAGGTAATTGGACACATCGGTCCAGCCGCTCCAGCACGTGACATCTTCCCAGGCCAGGGATCGAACCGGCGCCCCTTGCACTGCAAGGCAGTGTCCTTACCCACTGGACCACCAGGGGAAGCCCCGCATAGTTATCTTAATGCCAGTGTTTGCCAATAATTCAAATATAGATAATATTGTTAATTTTAGTCAGACTTTGCTCAACATAAATATAATATCTGGGAGAGGACTGTTTTGATCAATGTGAGTTTTTATTTTTCTTTTTTAAATGTATTTTTGTTAAAATGTAAGTTTTATATATTCTTTTCCATCGTGATTTATTACAGGATTTTGAATGTAGTTCCATATGATGTACAGTAGAACCTACCTTGTTGTTTATCCATCTATATATGATGATTTACATCTGCTAATCCCAAACTCTCAATCCAACCTTCCCCCAGTACCTCCTCTCCTTTGGTAACCACAAGTCTGTTCTCTATGTCTGTGAATCTATTTCAGGTTCATAGATGTATTCATTTGTGTCATTATTTCAGATTCCACATATAGGTAATAACATATAATATTGTGTTTCTCTGTTTTACTACTTTTAGTGTGATAATCTCTAAAGTCCATCCATCTTGCTGCAAATGGCACCATTTCATCCTTCTTTATGGCTGAGTAATATTCCATTTTATATATGTACCATGTCTTCTCCATCCTTTGATGGACATTTAGATTGCTTCCACATCTTTGCTGTTATAAATAGTGTTGCTGTGAACAGTGGGGTATGTGTATCCTTTTGTATTGTTTTCTCTAGATATATGATGAGGAGTAGGATTTATGGATCATATGGAAACTCTGTTTTTAGTTTTATGAGGAACCTCCGCACAGTTCTCCATATTGATTGTACCCCAATTTACATTCCCACTACCAGTGAAGGGGTTCCCTTCTCACCACATTGCCTCTCCAGCATTTGTTGCTTTTAGACTTTTTAATGATGACCATTTGGAGCTACGTGAGGTGATACCTCATTGTAGTTTTGATTTGCATTTATCTAATAGTTAGTAGCGTTGAACATCTTTTCATGTGCCTTTTATTCATTTATATGTCTTATTTGGAGAAATGCCACTTTAGGTCTTTTGCACATTTTTTGATTGCTTTGTTACTGTTGAGTTATATGAGCTGTTTGTATATTTTATAACTCATACAACCATATTTTACTTGAAAAAAGCAAACTAATTTTATTGTTTCTCCCATAAAGAGAATGCACTAAAGAGAATAGCCTTGATTATTAGATTGTTATGACACTTTAAGGGGGTTATTTGAAAAACAGGATATAAGAAAAAGTATTGAACAGGTATAAGAGCCAAACTTTACATTTGAGTGTAATTTGTACATATTTGGTAATTTCAGTGAACTGAATTTATTGGAAGAAGAATAAATGGTTTAAAAGATCTATTTAAACCCTGTCAAAGCCAATTGCTCTGAACTTTTTCATCAGTCGTACAGAAGTGAATAGAAGGGTAGAAAATTATGTTGATAAAAACTCTGAGTAGATTTTTCTGAAGAAGATAAAATGAATTATTTAGCAATGAAAATCTAAAACAGGCAGATTAATATATAAACACATGCACACGAAGGGAGAGAGCAGGTTTTTGAATATTTAAAATTCATTAAAAATATTTTATTATGACTATCTAGGACTAGTCTGTTCTGCTATGGTTCAAAAAGTGAACAAGTAGACATGATCTCTGGCCCTTTGGGCTTACATTCAGTGGACGAAATAGATAATAACATAAGGAAACAAAAATAATGAATTACAAATTTTATTTAAGTGCAATTAAGAAAAAGCATGGTACTGGGTAGGAATTTTTAATTCTTAAAGTCTGACCTAATTTTAAGCAAATAAAAATAATAGGATTTATGGATCATATGGAAACTCTGTTTTTAGTTTTATGAGGAACCTCCGCACAGTTCTCCATATTGATTGTACCCCAATTTACATTCCCACTACCAGTGAAGGGGTTCCCTTCTCACCACATTGCCTCTCCAGCATTTGTTGCTTTTAGACTTTTTAATGATGACCATTTGGAGCTACGTGAGGTGATACCTCATTGTAGTTTTGATTTGCATTTATCTAATAGTTAGTAGCGTTGAACATCTTTTCATGTGCCTTTTATTCATTTATATGTCTTATTTGGAGAAATGCCACTTTAGGTCTTTTGCACATTTTTTGATTGCTTTGTTACTGTTGAGTTATATGAGCTGTTTGTATATTTTATAACTCATACAACCATATTTTACTTGAAAAAAGCAAACTAATTTTATTGTTTCTCCCATAAAGAGAATGCACTAAAGAGAATAGCCTTGATTATTAGATTGTTATGACACTTTAAGGGGGTTATTTGAAAAACAGGATATAAGAAAAAGTATTGAACAGGTATAAGAGCCAAACTTTACATTTGAGTGTAATTTGTACATATTTGGTAATTTCAGTGAACTGAATTTATTGGAAGAAGAATAAATGGTTTAAAAGATCTATTTAAACCCTGTCAAAGCCAATTGCTCTGAACTTTTTCATCAGTCGTACAGAAGTGAATAGAAGGGTAGAAAATTATGTTGATAAAAACTCTGAGTAGATTTTTCTGAAGAAGATAAAATGAATTATTTAGCAATGAAAATCTAAAACAGGCAGATTAATATATAAACACATGCACACGAAGGGAGAGAGCAGGTTTTTGAATATTTAAAATTCATTAAAAATATTTTATTATGACTATCTAGGACTAGTCTGTTCTGCTATGGTTCAAAAAGTGAACAAGTAGACATGATCTCTGGCCCTTTGGGCTTACATTCGAGTGGACGAAATAGATAATAACATAAGGAAACAAAAAAATAATGAATTACAAATTTTATTTAAGTGCAATTAAGAAAAAGCATGGTACTGGGTAGGAATTTTTAATTCTTAAAGTCTGACCTAATTTTAAGCAAGGATAAAGAAGATATATCTTTGACAGTGACATTTCAAAAAAAAAAAATTGGCTCATGAATCAAACTAGTTAGGCAAAGAGAGAGGGAAAATATTTTAGTAAGAAGGGACATCATGTTCAATGACTTCAAGCCTAGAAGAGCTTGGTTGTTTTAGTAATTGACAGAAGCGTGCATGTAGCTGCAATGGGGAGAGACTGTCTTCTAGGAGGTTACTGATGGGATAGGTTGATCTTTAGAACAGATATGTCCTACCGGCCAGAGAGGAGGCTTTGGGTTTTATTCTAAGTGCAGTGGAAAGGCTTTGAAGGGAAGTAACATTATCCAGTTTAAGTTTTAATAGCATACTTTCTGCTCTTTGGAGTATTAATTTGAAGAGAATAAGAATGGAAGCATGGATTCTGTTTATTTACTTATATATTTATTTTTATTTTTTTAATTGAAGGATGATAGCTTTACAGAGTTATGTTTACTGCCAAACATCAACCTGAATCAGCCACAAGTATACATACATTCCCTCCCTCCTGGACTTCCCTCTGGTATTCCTCCACATCCTACCCTTCTAGGTTGTTACAGAGCCCCCGTCTGAATCCTCTTAGTCTTACAGCAAATTCCAGTTGCTTACCTGTTTTACATATGGTAAAGTAAGTTTCTACATTGCTCTTTCCATACATATCACTCACTCCTCCCTCCCCACAATGTCCATAAGTCTGTCCTCTATGTCTGTTTCTCCATTGCTGCCCTGCATATAAATTCATCAGCACTATCTTTCTAGATTCCATATATATTTGTTCTATATTTATCTTTCTCTTTCTGACTTATTTCACTTTGTATAGTAGGCTCTAGGTTCATCCTCCTCATTAGAACTGATTCAAATGCATTCATTTTTATGGCTGACTAATGTTCTATCATATATTTGTACCACAGTTTCTTTAACCATTCATCCCCCGATGGACATCTAGGTCGCTTCCATGTTCTAGCTATTGTAAACAGTTCTGTAATAAACAGTGGGATACATGTGTCTTTTTCAATTTTGGTTTCTTCAGGGTATATGCCTAGTAGTGGGATTGCTTTGTCATATGGTGGCTCTATTCATAGTTTTTTAAGGAATCTCCACACTGTCTTCCATAGTGGCTGTATTGATTTACATTCCCACTGACAGTGCAAGAGGGTTTCCTTTTCTCCATAACCTCTCCAACATTTACTGTTTGTAAACTTTTTGATGATGGCCATTCTGACTAGTGTGAGGTGATATCTCACACATTATAGTATTTTTGCATTTATCTAATAATGAGTGATTTTGAGCATCTTTTCATGTGTTTGTTGGCTATATGTATGTCATCTTTGGAGAGATGTCTGTTTAGGTATTTTTCCCACTTTTTGTTTAGGTTTTTTTATTTGTATGTTTTGTTTTTTTCATATTGAGTTATACGAGCTGCTTGTATATTTTGGAAATTAATCATTTAGCAGTTGTTTCATTTGCTATTATTTTCTCCCATTCTGAGAGTTGTCTTTTCACTTTGTTTATAGTTTCCTTTGCTGTGCAAAGGCTTTTAAGGTTAATTAGGTCCCACCTATTTATTTTTGTTTCCATTACTCTAGGAGGCGGGTCATAGAAGATCTTGCTTTGATTTATGTCCTCGACTGTTCTGCCTATGTTTTCCTCTAAGAGTTTTATAGTTTCTGGTCTGACAGATATGTCTTTTATCCACGTTGAGTGTTTCTTTGTGTATGGTGTTAGGTAGTATTCTAATTTCATTCTTTTTCGTCTAGCTATCCAGTTTTCCCAGCACCACTTACTAAAGAGGCTCTGGATTCTATTTAGAATCATTAACAGATATTTGACCAGAGATATTGGTAATCTGGATTAGGAAGCTGTCACTGGAGGTAAATAGAAGAGGATGTAATTGAGATATGTTTTAGGATCAGAATTATAAATCAGAATTGTTGATGTGTTGCATGTGATGCAAAGGAGGTAAAATCAGAGAAGAGAAACTAAGGATGATTTTAACTTCAGACTTGGAAAGTTGAAGGTTGACATGAAATTAGGAAAAACTTTGAGGTTCTAGGTCGCTTCCATGTTCTAGCTATTGTAAACAGTTCTGTAATAAACAGTGGGATACATGTGTCTTTTCAATTTTGGTT
The DNA here is from genome assembly GCA_022376925.1 of Tragulus kanchil. Classification (NCBI taxonomy): domain Eukaryota; kingdom Metazoa; phylum Chordata; class Mammalia; order Artiodactyla; family Tragulidae; genus Tragulus; species Tragulus kanchil. Next base: position 150,431,696 of record JAIOJX010000025.1, on the reverse strand, counting down.
TCTTCAGGGTATATGCCTAGTAGTGGGATTGCTTTGTCATATGGTGGCTCTATTCATAGTTTTTTAAGGAATCTCCACACTGTCTTCCATAGTGGCTGTATTGATTTACATTCCCACTGACAGTGCAAGAGGGTTTCCTTTTCTCCATAACCTCTCCAACATTTACTGTTTGTAAACTTTTTGATGATGGCCATTCTGACTAGTGTGAGGTGATATCTCACACATTATAGTATTTTTGCATTTATCTAATAATGAGTGATTTTGAGCATCTTTTCATGTGTTTGTTGGCTATATGTATGTCATCTTTGGAGAGATGTCTGTTTAGGTATTTTTCCCACTTTTTGTTTAGGTTTTTTTATTTGTATGTTTTGTTTTTTTCATATTGAGTTATACGAGCTGCTTGTATATTTTGGAAATTAATCATTTAGCAGTTGTTTCATTTGCTATTATTTTCTCCCATTCTGAGAGTTGTCTTTTCACTTTGTTTATAGTTTCCTTTGCTGTGCAAAGGCTTTTAAGGTTAATTAGGTCCCACCTATTTATTTTTGTTTCCATTACTCTAGGAGGCGGGTCATAGAAGATCTTGCTTTGATTTATGTCCTCGACTGTTCTGCCTATGTTTTCCTCTAAGAGTTTTATAGTTTCTGGTCTGACAGATATGTCTTTTATCCACGTTGAGTGTTTCTTTGTGTATGGTGTTAGGTAGTATTCTAATTTCATTCTTTTTCGTCTAGCTATCCAGTTTTCCCAGCACCACTTACTAAAGAGGCTCTGGATTCTATTTAGAATCATTAACAGATATTTGACCAGAGATATTGGTAATCTGGATTAGGAAGCTGTCACTGGAGGTAAATAGAAGAGGATGTAATTGAGATATGTTTTAGGATCAGAATTATAAATCAGAATTGTTGATGTGTTGCATGTGATGCAAAGGAGGTAAAATCAGAGAAGAGAAACTAAGGATGATTTTAACTTCAGACTTGGAAAGTTGAAGGTTGACATGAATTATTCAATTAGGAAAAACTTTGAGGAGCAGGGCTTACTCAGAGCATGTTATGTTTGAGACATTTGAATACAAAGTCAAGGAGGAAGGCAAATATGCAAATCTGGATCTCATTATATGGGTTTATTTCAAAGTCATGTGAATGAATGCATTCACCTAGTGAAGATTATAACAGGTAAAGAAGAAGAGCAAGTTCAAGATAAGAAGCAGGAGATGGGGCTTCCCTAGTGGTCCAGTGGGTAAGGACACTGCCTTGCAGTGCAAGGGGCACCGGTTCAATCCCTGGCCTGGGAAGATCACATGTGCTGCGGAGCGGCTGGACTGATGTGTCCAATCACTGAGCCGGAGCTCTGGCACACATGTGCCCAGAACCGGTGCTCTGCGACAACAGAGGCCACTGTGATGGGAGGACCACACGGGCCAAAGAACAAAGGTGGATGAAAATAGATAAATGAAAGACCAATAGAAGTGGCCCGCACACCCCTCTCCCTCCCAAAACCCCCCCCCCCAAAAAAGAAGCAGGAGATAGTAAATGAGGCTTAACTACAGCCTACTACTGCAAATGAGGGAGTTCAGGGGGAGGGACTTCTGGAGAGAGTAGTACCCAGAGAAGAGATTATTTCAAAAAGGAACTGGCAGCCATCTCTGAGGAGGGCTTTTGGCAGAGCAAATGAGATGAAGATTATTTATCAGCAAGAAAATAACTTTGACAAGAGCTGTTTAAGTGCCATGAAATAACAGTGAATAGTAACTTCAGGTGTGTTTATGGGGTTGCCATGGTGAACCACAGATCTTGTGAAAGACAAATTGACCTCATTTAAACATAGCCAACTTGATTCCTGAAAATTGAATGGAAATGACATATGAGATTTTAACTCAATTTCCCTAAACTCATAGACCTTTTCTTTTTTGCTAAAATATTTGAGATTCTTACAAGACCATGCTGATCCCTCTGTTAAATCTAAGTGAGATGGCAAAGGAGGTTAAAAACTGAGTTTTCAGACTTGGAAAGTTGAAGGTTGACATGAATTATTCAATTAGGAAAAACTTTGAGGAGCAGGGCTTACTCAGAGCATGTTATGTTTGAGACATTTGAATACAAAGTCAAGGAGGAAGGCAAATATGCAAATCTGGATCTCATTATATGGGTTTATTTCAAAGTCATGTGAATGAATGCATTCACCTAGTGAAGATTATAACAGGTAAAGAAGAAGAGCAAGTTCAAGATAAGAAGCAGGAGATGGGGCTTCCCTAGTGGTCCAGTGGGTAAGGACACTGCCTTGCAGTGCAAGGGGCACCGGTTCAATCCCTGGCCTGGGAAGATCACATGTGCTGCGGAGCGGCTGGACTGATGTGTCCAATCACTGAGCCGGAGCTCTGGCACACATGTGCCCAGAACCGGTGCTCTGCGACAACAGAGGCCACTGTGATGGGAGGACCACACGGGCCAAAGAACAAAGGTGGATGAAAATAGATAAATGAAAGACCAATAGAAGTGGCCCGCACACCCCTCTCCCTCCCAAAACCCCCCCTCCCCCCAAAAAAGAAGCAGGAGATAGTAAATGAGGCTTAACTACAGCCTACTACTGCAAATGAGGGAGTTCAGGGGGAGGGACTTCTGGAGAGAGTAGTACCCAGAGAAGAGATTATTTCAAAAAGGAACTGGCAGCCATCTCTGAGGAGGGCTTTTGGCAGAGCAAATGAGATGAAGATTATTTATCAGCAAGAAAATAACTTTGACAAGAGCTGTTTAAGTGCCATGAAATAACAGTGAATAGTAACTTCAGGTGTGTTTATGGGGTTGCCATGGTGAACCACAGATCTTGTGAAAGACAAATTGACCTCATTTAAACATAGCCAACTTGATTCCTGAAAATTGAATGGAAATGACATATGAGATTTTAACTCAATTTCCCTAAACTCATAGACCTTTTCTTTTTTGCTAAAATATTTGAGATTCTTACAAGACCATGCTGATCCCTCTGTTAAATCTAAGTGAGATGGCAAAGTGTTAAGAAATTGCCGACACTTGGATGGGTTATTTTTCTGTGTCCTATTTCTAATTAGTTGATTGCAGCTAGAAGTAGAATTCATACCAAATAGTTTAAATAAAGATGATTTTAGTGAACAAATTATTTGCATGAATTATACATTAATAGTGACACAGATCTGCAACAAAGGGAAATAGTTGCTCCCTGGTGCTTCTGAGACAAGAAGAGAAAGAAGTGTTTTTGGAGCCCAGAGAGTTATTGAGGAAGAGGCCTACTCAGGGGAAAGGGCTTGTTGATGGAATGCTGAACTATTGCCAGGGACACTGCTATGAAAAAAGAGCAGAAACCAGGAAAGAACTAGTCCTGGCTGTCTCTCATTTAATCTTCTGATACTTGCATCTTTCATTGATCAAACCTAAGCAGAGGCAAAGTAGGAGAGTGGCAGTTTGCAAAGTTTGGCCACTCAGATGAATTTGGAGTAAGAGAGAAAATTAGAAAAAGGTTTGGAGTGGCTTCCAGTTTCCAGTCCAGCATGTAAGCCCCTGAGAAGTTATCACTCCATCCTGAATCCAGAACCTATTATGCATGGTGAAGTATGTCAGAGAGAGAAAGATAAATTGTGTATACTGATACATATATATGGAATCTAGAAAGATGATGCTGATAATGAATATACAGAGTAGCAGTGGAGAGGCAGACGTGGAGAACAGTCTTACGGACACTGGGGTGAAGGAGAGGAATATGCTGTGGGACTAGGGGATCTCAAACAGGGGCTCTGGGGTGACCTGGAGGGATCAGTTGGGGGGTGGCAATATGTATATCTATGGAAGATTCAAGTCGATGTGTGACAGAACCTTTGACAAGAGCTGTTTAAGTGCCATGAAATAACAGTGAATAGTAACTTCAGGTGTGTTTATGGGGTTGCCATGGTGAACCACAGATCTTGTGAAAGACAAATTGACCTCATTTAAACATAGCCAACTTGATTCCTGAAAATTGAATGGAAATGACATATGAGATTTTAACTCAATTTCCCTAAACTCATAGACCTTTTCTTTTTTGCTAAAATATTTGAGATTCTTACAAGACCATGCTGATCCCTCTGTTAAATCTAAGTGAGATGGCAAAGTGTTAAGAAATTGCCGACACTTGGATGGGTTATTTTTCTGTGTCCTATTTCTAATTAGTTGATTGCAGCTAGAAGTAGAATTCATACCAAATAGTTTAAATAAAGATGATTTTAGTGAACAAATTATTTGCATGAATTATACATTAATAGTGACACAGATCTGCAACAAAGGGAAATAGTTGCTCCCCTGGTGCTTCTGAGACAAGAAGAGAAAGAAGTGTTTTTGGAGCCCAGAGAGTTATTGAGGAAGAGGCCTACTCAGGGGAAAGGGCTTGTTGATGGAATGCTGAACTATTGCCAGGGACACTGCTATGAAAAAAGAGCAGAAACCAGGAAAGAACTAGTCCTGGCTGTCTCTCATTTAATCTTCTGATACTTGCATCTTTCATTGATCAAACCTAAGCAGAGGCAAAGTAGGAGAGTGGCAGTTTGCAAAGTTTGGCCACTCAGATGAATTTGGAGTAAGAGAGAAAATTAGAAAAAGGTTTGGAGTGGCTTCCAGTTTCCAGTCCAGCATGTAAGCCCCTGAGAAGTTATCACTCCATCCTGAATCCAGAACCTATTATGCATGGTGAAGTATGTCAGAGAGAGAAAGATAAATTGTGTATACTGATACATATATATGGAATCTAGAAAGATGATGCTGATAATGAATATACAGAGTAGCAGTGGAGAGGCAGACGTGGAGAACAGTCTTACGGACACTGGGGTGAAGGAGAGGAATATGCTGTGGGACTAGGGGATCTCAAACAGGGGCTCTGGGGTGACCTGGAGGGATCAGTTGGGGGGTGGCAATATGTATATCTATGGAAGATTCAAGTCGATGTGTGACAGTAAATGACAAAACTCTGTAAAAAAAAAAGGAAATTATTACTCCATCCTAGCAACAGGTAAAAAGGTGATCCAGCTGAGAATTAGCAACTGTTCTTTGATCTGTCAGAGAGTTGAGATCACAAGGCAAACCACTGCTCTAAACACTAGAAAGACAGGCAGATATAGAGAATAACATTTTTCCAGACCAGAAACCTCATTGAGAACCACTACTGAAGTAGATAAACCTAAACTCTGACAAATTGCTAGAGTCTCATTGTAGACAAGTCTGGGAGTTAAATACTCCAGCAGGTGACTAGTCTGAAAAGGGCAGACCCACACTTATGTGAATTTTACCTCCAGGATGTCTGTCAGGTTATAACCATAAAAATTAGAGAAAAATCTTTTTAGGCTTCCAGCAGGAGGAAGGGAAAAGAAAGCATTTGAAATAGGTTAGAGCATGCTGTACTTAACAAAGCCTGTCTTAGAGAGAAATTATTTTACTAGAGCCTAACCTGTTGGGATTTTAGGAAAGCCTAACTAGCCAGGGAGAAGGGAAATACTCAACTCGAGCATCTTATAGTCATCCTGCCCTACAGTAAGGGGTGGGAGAATATTGTGAACACTTGTGAAGTTCACAGTCCAGGAGCATAGGCTCACTAAAAGGCTGAGACTTAATCAAGGGCTACAGAATGCTCACCTCTCCCCACAGCTTGTCATCAAATTACTGAACACCAGTTTACTAGAGTTCCTTTCACTCAGTTTTCGACAACATATTTTAAGGTATATTAAAAGGCAAAAACATACTTTGAGGAGAGAAAGCAAGCTTCATAACCAGACTCAGATATGGAAGGAATGTTAGAATGATGAGACTAGGAATTTAGAGGAACTATGTTTTGTATGCTTAGGGTTCTAACAGAAGAAGTGGGCACCATGAAAGTTATGGTGATGGTTATGCTGATGGTGAGGTGGAAAGTTTAAGAAAGAATCAAAAAAGAAATGCTAGAGAGAAAAATACTGTGACAGAAATAAAGGATGCCTAGTGTTAGTCTCTCAGTCACGTTTCACTCTGTTATCCTATGGACTGTAACCCATCAGGCTCATCTGTCTGTGGAATTTTCCATGCAAGAATACTGGCAAGGGTAGCCATTCCCTTCTTTAGGGGATCTTCCCCACCCAGGGAGCGAATCCATCTCATGCATTGCAGGTGGATTCTTTACCATCTGAACCACCAGGAAAGCCCCTAGTTAATTGGTATACCTGAGGAAAGAATCTCTGAGTTTGAGAATATTTCAACATAAACTACCAAAAATGCAAGCTAAAGAGATAAAGCATAGAAAAAAAGTGGAAAAGAATATTTAAGAATTATGAGACAACTATGAAAGGTTTGTAATGTATGTATAATGAGATTAACAAAAGAAGAAAAAAGCATGAGAAAAAATATTCATAAAAGAATTCAGGGGCTTCCCTGGTGGTCCAGTGGGTAAGGACACCGCCTTGCAGTGCAAGGGGCGCCGGTTCGATCCCTGGTCTGGGAAGATCCCACATGCTGCGGAGCGGCTGGACTGATGTGTAAAATTGCCAAGCTGGAGCTCTGGAGCGCATGTGCCCAGAGCCGGTGCGCTATGCGACGGTAGAGGCCACTGTGATGGGAGGTCCACACGGGCCAAAGAACAAAGATGGATGAAAATAGACAAATGAAAGACCAATAGAAGTGGCCCGCCCGCCCCCCTCCCCAACCTGCCCCACCCCCCACCCCCCACCAAAAAAAATTCAGGATCAGAGGATGACAAATTGCGAAAGTCAGAATAATGAATAATAGTCCTATTTCTTCGTAGGGGAAAAATATCAAGAAAAATCTATTCTATTTGTTAATCTGGGCATTTATATTAGGATGTCTCACCTAGCACTGAGGCCTGGAGATTGTCCTAGCTAATTTCATGTAAATGTGGTGGGTGTGGGCCCACAGGGCCTTTACAACCTTAAGATATTCTTTTGATTTATTGTTTTGGTAACTGACTGGAAGATAAAAATTGTCATGCTTCAACTGGCAAAGTGGGATACTCTTCTATCCCTCTTCCAGTGTCTATGCTGGAAGCTTTTCCCTATCCTTTCTTACTTTTCACTGCACACACACACACACACACACACACACACACACACACACGCCTATTCTGTTGTTTCTCTTGTGTTTTAGGGAAAAAAAATAAAAGGGAAATCAGTACAAAATATACAGAAAATCAGTATGAGATAAAAGTAGAGAATTTATTTGCTTCACTTGGTGATAGTTGGGCAATGGAGAGAAAGCGAAAAGGGGGAATAGCGTAAATGTATTGTGAATGGCTGTTGCAATGTCCTGGGTTTCCCAGGTGGCGCAGTGGTAAAGAATCTGCCTGCCAATGCAGGGGATGCAAGAGGCCCAGATTAGATTTCTGGATTGAGGAGATCCCCTGGAGCAGAAAATGGTAACCCACTCGAGTGTTATTGCTTGTAAAATTCTGTGGACAGAGGAGTCTGGCAAGTTACAGTCCATGGGGCTGCAGAATTGGACATGACTAAGCACGCAGCATATATGCATTACAATGTCCTATCTCACCTTTTGCTGTATCCCTTCAAATCATTAATAAAATATGAAATTTCAGAAATCGTTGGTGTTAGGGGATCATTTCCATATAACTGTGACAAGATTAAGCCTTGCACCTAGCTGAGTACTAGGTAAACAGTTTGTAAATACAGATATTGAGAGAAATGGAACAATAAATCATTTAGGTATGGGGAAGAGATCAAAATCATTATTTGGGTTCTGGAATCTTACATGTTGACATATTGCAGGTTAGAATTTCACTTCCCTAGCAAATCGGATTTTTTTTTGGATAAAGTGTGTTTTTTTTTTTTTTGGACCACTTCTATTGATCTTTCATTTGTTTATCTTTGTTCTTTGGCCTGTGTGGGCCTCCCATTGCAGTGGTCTCTCTCATTGCAGAGTACTGGCTCTTGGCGCATGCGCTCCAGAGCTCCAGCTCGGTAGTTGGACACATCGGTCCAGCTGCTCTGTGGCACGTGGGATCTTCCTAGACCAAGGATCAAACTGACGTCCCTTGCACTGCAAAGTGGTGTCCTTATCCACTGCACCACCAGGGAAGCCCTGAAGTCAGATTTTTAAGATACCATTCCCTTATGTAGATTGAATCAATACTTACAAACACATTCATTTGTTTGCTTTTAAATTAGGAGATAAGAATACACTGGGCATTAGGAAATCAAATAGAGTCCCCAAGCCGTTTTCTCAGAGGGAAGAAATGTAAACCACAGTGAAACAAAACAGATGCTATTGTAGTTGATTATTATGGATATGTTTGTTAGCAGATTCTCAAACCATTGGTTAACCTTTGTCTAGAAGAGTTTTTATTTTATTTTTCTAATGACCATGTCCTTTCATTTTGGTTTGACAGGTTGAGGTGAGGTGAGAGGAATATTTTTCTGTTTTGTCAGTCACAACTTGCAGGTTTTATCTTGTGTTCTCAAATATGTGTATTAACCCTATGACCTGAAATAGAATATTAATTCTTTCCTTATCAGTGGGTCCAAACAACCTATTCACAAGATTACCTATCTGTATTCATTATTTAATTGTATCATGTCATTAGCTTCTTATGGGCAATAGTGGAGCTCTATACTCATTCGTTTAACTATACTTTCCACAAATATTTTAATCCCTACTGTGTCTGAGGCACAGTTCTCAGTGGCATTGTGTTGTGGTCTTATATATCATATTTATTTCTATATCATAATGCAAAATTAAAATGAAGTACTGAAGACAGGACAGTAAAAGGGGGGAAGAAATAGATGAATGAATTTCTCATCCATTTTCCTATGCACTTGAGTCCTAAAGGTATTTTCCAAATTGTGTTTGTGATTAATTCAATTTTATATTTACAGTGAGTTTATTGATGACTTGCATTTATCTAAATAAATTATGGTTTTAATATTAATGGCTATATTTATTTTTTCTGATATACATAAAATAATAGTTTCATTACAGGAAGATACAAAAAATTAAGAAAAAACATAAATCAAATGCAGCAGTTCACATATTCTCCCTTTGTAGATTTAGCATTTAGCTAAATGGAATTTTAATAATACATCAGTTAGTAATACATGGAATATTTGTGTTAACTTATTGTGGCACAGTTTTATTGCTAGCATTTTTCTTTTTTTTCTGTCATAGTCATAGTATTGCTGATATCTAATTCTTCAAACATATTTGTTTATGCTACTGGATGCCTGCTCTTCTGCTAAGAGGAGACTTGACTTTCCTTGTAGAAAACTGTTGACTGTGTTAAAAATTTGAGTGAATAGTTCAAGACTGAATATGACCTGTATTCTTCATCTCCTTTAGGACTTTTACTGCTAGCATTTGGCATGATAATCCATGATAGTAATGCTCAATTCATACTTAGCTGGCAAATTAATATATCAACTGATTACACCAGGGCTTTGGGAGTTGTTGTTTTTTAGCAGATTCTCAAACCATTGGTTAACCTTTGTCTAGAAGAGTTTTTATTCTTTTTTCTAATGACCATGTCCTTTCATTTTGGTTTGACAGGTTGAGGTGAGGTGAGAGGAATATTTTTCTGTTTTGTCAGTCACAACTTGCAGGTTTTATCTTGTGTTCTCAAATATGTGTATTAACCCTATGACCTGAAATAGAATATTAATTCTTTCCTTATCAGTGGGTCCAAACAACCTATTCACAAGATTACCTATCTGTATTCATTATTTAATTGTATCATGTCATTAGCTTCTTATGGGCAATAGTGGAGCTCTATACTCATTCGTTTAACTATACTTTCCACAAATATTTTAATCCCTACTGTGTCTGAGGCACAGTTCTCAGTGGCATTGTGTTGTGGTCTTATATATCATATTTATTTCTATATCATAATGCAAAATTAAAATGAAGTACTGAAGACAGGACAGTAAAAGGGGGGAAGAAATAGATGAATGAATTTCTCATCCATTTTCCTATGCACTTGAGTCCTAAAGGTATTTTCCAAATTGTGTTTGTGATTAATTCAATTTTATATTTACAGTGAGTTTATTGATGACTTGCATTTATCTAAATAAATTATGGTTTTAATATTAATGGCTATATTTATTTTTTCTGATATACATAAAATAATAGTTTCATTACAGGAAGATACAAAAAATTAAGAAAAAACATAAATCAAATGCAGCAGTTCACATATTCTCCCTTTGTAGATTTAGCATTTAGCTAAATGGAATTTTAATAATACATCAGTTAGTAATACATGGAATATTTGTGTTAACTTATTGTGGCACAGTTTTATTGCTAGCATTTTTCTTTTTTTTCTGTCATAGTCATAGTATTGCTGATATCTAATTCTTCAAACATATTTGTTTATGCTACTGGATGCCTGCTCTTCTGCTAAGAGGAGACTTGACTTTCCTTGTAGAAAACTGTTGACTGTGTTAAAAATTTGAGTGAATAGTTCAAGACTGAATATGACCTGTATTCTTCATCTCCTTTAGGACTTTTACTGCTAGCATTTGGCATGATAATCCATGATAGTAATGCTCAATTCATACTTAGCTGGCAAATTAATATATCAACTGATTACACCAGGGCTTTGGGTTATAGCTTGTGTTGGCAAATTTATACAGACCTTTATTAACTCAAATGGGAAGATTCGGACAGAGACAATTGAGGTCACTAAGGTCAATTTGATGGTTGGAAACATAAGAAATTACAGTTCCAATTCTGTCAGCTGATTTCTGCAGAATACCTTACACAGACAAATTTTCCTTTAGTAATCATTCCTTCTTCTAGAGTTTGAAGATACTGTCTTTTTAAAAAATGTATGTATTTTTAAATTTTGGCCTCTTGCATTGGCTTTTTATTTATTTATTTTCATCCATCTTTACTCTTCGGCCTGTGTGGGTCTCCTACTGCAGTGGCCTCTCTCGTTGTAGAGCACTGACACTGGGCGCATGTGATCCAGAGTGCTGGCTCCTAATTGGACACACTGGTCCAGCCGCTCTGCTGCATGTGGGATCTTCCAGGGTTGGAGATCAAACCAGTGCCCCTTGCACTGCAAGGCAGACTCCTTACCCATTGGACCACCAGGGAAGCCTGTCTTTTTTTTTTTTAAAAAAAAGCACCCTATTTTTTTTGTAATGCAGTGTTATATTTGTTTACTGTTCTATAATTTTCTATTTTAAAATGTTCAGTATATATTAAACAGGAAATAAATTACTCATCCTAAAGTAATATATTTACTTGTAATTCTTATCCACATTGCAGTCACTCCTGAATATTCAATAATTTAGGACTTTTACTGTCATTCCTCACTTTAACATGATTTGTTTTCCTAAATGCCCCCCCACCATGATTTTTTTGCCCTCCCTTGTTTTCTAAACAGAATGTTATAAATAAATGGCTTATATTTTACATGAATAACTAATTACTGAGGATACGGAAATGTCAAGTTATAATTCCAAGATCTTTTTAAAAAATCAACTTTGAAACTTCTGGATTTATTCTATGAGAAATCTTGATATCTCATACTTTTTGGTAAATTTTTTCATACTTCACTTCAAATAAATTTCTTTAATTTGTATTGTAGACTGTATGTTAGACTAAGCAGAGACTGTATTTTATTTTCATATATATTTCACATTTTACTCAGTACCTTGGCACAATATGAGCAAACAGAAAGCACACCTAAGCCAGTCTGGATTTGAAGTGAATCAGGAAAGATGTCTTCAAGCAGATCACATTAGAATAGAGTTTTCATTAATGAGTTAGCTCTAAGAAAGAGAGTGTGGCCTCCTAGTCTCTCTTGCTTTAGAACAAATTCTTTGAAAGCATTGAGGTAAGGATAACATGGCATCTTCTGTGAAGTGCACAGTATTCAATGAGGTTCCACTTCCTCTGCTCTGTACTTGGCTGAGGCTTCATCCTGGGACCTAGCTCATCACACCTGTGGCCTAACCTTCCTGCAGGACTCTAGCATGCCAGCAAACTGTGTCCTCAGGCAGACAGTCACAGATCCTGGCAGTACAAGAAGATAAGAAAGGAATACAGATACTGGAGGCATCAGTAGTTTCCTTAATGTGAGGTAGATCTTATCTGTAGAGTTGGTTCTGAAAACCTTTAGCATTTAAGATAAAGTTAATATGTATAATGAAATAACTCAGGAGATGGTCTAGGATAGGAACCTGCAGAACACCAAAATTTAAAGGGCAATGTAAGGAACAAGAAATCTGTGAAAAGTAGTGTCTATTATCTTTATGTGATTGATGTATCTAAGAGACATGCATTAAAATGTTCAGTATATATTAAACAGGAAATAAATTACTCATCCTAAAGTAATATATTTACTTGTAATTCTTATCCACATTGCAGTCACTCCTGAATATTCAATAATTTAGGACTTTTACTGTCATTCCTCACTTTAACATGATTTGTTTTCCTAAATGCCCCCCCACCATGATTTTTTTGCCCTCCCTTGTTTTCTAAACAGAATGTTATAAATAAATGGCTTATATTTTACATGAATAACTAATTACTGAGGATACGGAAATGTCAAGTTATAATTCCAAGATCTTTTTAAAAAATCAACTTTGAAACTTCTGGATTTATTCTATGAGAAATCTTGATATCTCATACTTTTGGAAAATTTTTTTCATACTTCACTTCAAATAAATTTCTTTAATTTGTATTGTAGACTGTATGTTAGACTAAGCAGAGACTGTATTTTATTTTCATATATATTTCACATTTTACTCAGTACCTTGGCACAATATGAGCAAACAGAAAGCACACCTAAGCCAGTCTGGATTTGAAGTGAATCAGGAAAGATGTCTTCAAGCAGATCACATTAGAATAGAGTTTTCATTAATGAGTTAGCTCTAAGAAAGAGAGTGTGGCCTCCTAGTCTCTCTTGCTTTAGAACAAATTCTTTGAAAGCATTGAGGTAAGGATAACATGGCATCTTCTGTGAAGTGCACAGTATTCAATGAGGTTCCACTTCCTCTGCTCTGTACTTGGCTGAGGCTTCATCCTGGGACCTAGCTCATCACACCTGTGGCCTAACCTTCCTGCAGGACTCTAGCATGCCAGCAAACTGTGTCCTCAGGCAGACAGTCACAGATCCTGGCAGTACAAGAAGATAAGAAAGGAATACAGATACTGGAGGCATCAGTAGTTTCCTTAATGTGAGGTAGATCTTATCTGTAGAGTTGGTTCTGAAAACCTTTAGCATTTAAGATAAAGTTAATATGTATAATGAAATAACTCAGGAGATGGTCTAGGATAGGAACCTGCAGAACACCAAAATTTAAAGGGCAATGTAAGGAACAAGAAATCTGTGAAAAGTAGTGTCTATTATCTTTATGTGATTGATGTATCTAAGAGACATGCATTAAATATTGTAAAATTTAGCAAGACAAGTAGGGATTTCCCAGGCAGTCCCACTTCATGGGATACGGCACAGATTCCATCTCTGATCGAGCAGCTTTTAATAAGATCTCACAGGCTGCACAATGAAGGTAAAGAACAAACTTAGCAGACCAAAAGTTAATTGACTCACCATTTATCCACTGTTTTTATTTATTTGATTGATACATACACAAATATATTTGCTCCATAGTAGTCATGGTACCTTGGATGGTACTTGGCATAGAACATGTACCAATTATTTTCTTCTTTTAAATGGGTTATTTAGAATTACTATATTTACATATTATACATTTTTAAAAGTTAGAAAACATGATTTAGAAAGTATAGATATTATCAAAACATAAATATTTTAAATACATATTTTATCTTCATACTTCTTTCTGATACATTTTTTTATACATATTCCCCTTTAAATTAATAAACTTTACTTCTTAGAGAAGTTTTAGTGAAACATGTAGTTCTCATATCTCCTCTATCCCCACAGATGTACAAACTCTCCTACTTTGGACGTCCTACACCACAGTGGTACATTTTCTATGATCAATGAACTTGAATTGGCAAATTGGTGTCATTCAAATTCCACAGTTTACATTAGAGTTCACTCTTTGGATTGCACACTCAGCTGATTTGGTTAAATATATACAATGGCATATATCCATCAGTGCAATATGACACAGAATAGTTACTTGCCCTAAAAATCCTCTGTGATCTTCTTTGTCCCTCCCTGCCCACTTCAGTTACTTTAAAGACAGAAACTGATGAAAAGAGGCTTACAAAAATTCATTCACTATTCCTCTTGCAATGATTTATTTCAGAGTCTTGATATTTCTTCCAAGTTAGAGCACAAAAAATGAAGATATAGGAGAGAAAACATGTTTAACCTGTAATAAAGTGGTAGTTTCCTTGGGGTGTTTTTCTGTGCTTAATATTTGATTCAAGTTATTTCTCTAAGCCAACGTATGCAGTCTAAAAGCTGGAGAATGTTTCCAAATATTTCTGGCACAACTGATTATGGCTTGTCTGTCAAAATGTTTCTTTTCCTTAGGTGTACATTCTCTGCATCAGTTCACCTGAATTTTATTTCTGCATTTAACCTTGTCATGACCTGTATTCAAACATAATGCCATTTTCTTAGTACCAGTTGGTGAGGAGGGAAACCCTCAATGATGATTTTTGTTTTTATTGTTATTGGGATACGACAGACCAAAAGTTTTAATAAGATCTCACAGGCTGCACAATGAAGGTAAAGAACAAACTTAGCAGACCAAAAGTTAATTGACTCACCATTTATCCACTGTTTTTATTTATTTGATTGATACATACACAAATATATTTGCTCCATAGTAGTCATGGTACCTTGGATGGTACTTGGCATAGAACATGTACCAATTATTTTCTTCTTTTAAATGGGTTATTTAGAATTACTATATTTACATATTATACATTTTTAAAAGTTAGAAAACATGATTTAGAAAGTATAGATATTATCAAAACATAAATATTTTAAATACATATTTTATCTTCATACTTCTTTCTGATACATTTTTTTATACATATTCCCCTTTAAATTAATAAACTTTACTTCTTAGAGAAGTTTTAGTGAAACATGTAGTTCTCATATCTCCTCTATCCCCACAGATGTACAAACTCTCCTACTTTGGACGTCCTACACCACAGTGGTACATTTTCTATGATCAATGAACTTGAATTGGCAAATTGGTGTCATTCAAATTCCACAGTTTACATTAGAGTTCACTCTTTGGATTGCACACTCAGCTGATTTGGTTAAATATATACAATGGCATATATCCATCAGTGCAATATGACACAGAATAGTTACTTGCCCAAAAAATCCTCTGTGATCTTCTTTGTCCCTCCCTGCCCACTTCAGTTACTTTAAAGACAGAAACTGATGAAAAGAGGCTTACAAAAATTCATTCACTATTCCTCTTGCAATGATTTATTTCAGAGTCTTGATATTTCTTCCAAGTTAGAGCACAAAAAATGAAGATATAGGAGAGAAAACATGTTTAACCTGTAATAAAGTGGTAGTTTCCTTGGGGTGTTTTTCTGTGCTTAATATTTGATTCAAGTTATTTCTCTAAGCCAACGTATGCAGTCTAAAAGCTGGAGAATGTTTCCAAATATTTCTGGCACAACTGATTATGGCTTGTCTGTCAAAATGTTTCTTTTCCTTAGGTGTACATTCTCTGCATCAGTTCACCTGAATTTTATTTCTGCATTTAACCTTGTCATGACCTGTATTCAAACATAATGCCATTTTCTTAGTACCAGTTGGTGAGGAGGGAAACCCTCAATGATGATTTTTGTTTTTATTGTTATTGAGAATGACTCAGAAAGGAAAATATATATTGATGGAGACATGGCTCAAGTGAATTACCTTTTACAGAAAACTCCTGAGCATTGTATTCATACTTAATTAGCAAACTCGAACATCTACGGCATCCAGAGGGGGGATATGGACTACCAAGAAATGTATCATGGGCAGAACATTTATAACAGAATTGAGTTTTTGAAAGAGATTATGTCCTAGCTTTTACTGATAGGTAAGTCAAAAGTTACACTGATAGATCAGAGTTTAAAATTTATTATTGAATGTTTGTGGCATTTTTAGATGCAATGGACATGGTATGTCCACACTTTTCTCTTTTTCAAGTGAATGCTCTTTTATAAGTGCAGCCTTATATTATTTCCCTTTTTTTTTTTTTTTTACAGAGTTTTGTTGTTTACTGCTACACACAGACCTATTTCTTTTCACATTTTTTTCTAAGGAAAAATTAAGCTGCCCCTACTACATTTTTGATAAATTTAAAAATTATATGCTTTGAAAGTCCGGATTTTTCCTTTTCCTTAACAGATCTGTTGTGTATTCTTAGTTAACATTTTACCGTTTGAGAATAAAGATATTCCTGTTAAGCAAGGATCGTTGGTACTGGCTTCTAATCTTTACAGATTGCATCAATTTGATTCTTAATTTCAATAGTATCTTTAACAGTGGAATAGCATTGAATTAAGTTCACTATTCCTCTTGCAATGATTTATTTCAGAGTCTTGATATTTCTTCCAAGTTAGAGCACAAAAAATGAAGATATAGGAGAGAAAACATGTTTAACCTGTAATAAAGTGGTAGTTTCCTTGGGGTGTTTTTCTGTGCTTAATATTTGATTCAAGTTATTTCTCTAAGCCAACGTATGCAGTCTAAAAGCTGGAGAATGTTTCCAAATATTTCTGGCACAACTGATTATGGCTTGTCTGTCAAAATGTTTCTTTTCCTTAGGTGTACATTCTCTGCATCAGTTCACCTGAATTTTATTTCTGCATTTAACCTTGTCATGACCTGTATTCAAACATAATGCCATTTTCTTAGTACCAGTTGGTGAGGAGGGAAACCCTCAATGATGATTTTTGTTTTTATTGTTATTGAGAATGACTCAGAAAGGAAAATATATATTGATGGAGACATGGCTCAAGTGAATTACCTTTTACAGAAAACTCCTGAGCATTGTATTCATACTTAATTAGCAAACTCGAACATCTACGGCATCCAGAGGGGGGATATGGACTACCAAGAAATGTATCATGGGCAGAACATTTATAACAGAATTGAGTTTTTGAAAGAGATTATGTCCTAGCTTTTACTGATAGGTAAGTCAAAAGTTACACTGATAGATCAGAGTTTAAAATTTATTATTGAATGTTTGTGGCATTTTTAGATGCAATGGACATGGTATGTCCACACTTTTCTCTTTTTCAAGTGAATGCTCTTTTATAAGTGCAGCCTTATATTATTTCCCTTTTTTTTTTTTTTTTTTTTTACAGAGTTTTGTTGTTTACTGCTACACACAGACCTATTTCTTTTCACATTTTTTTCTAAGGAAAAATTAAGCTGCCCCTACTACATTTTTGATAAATTTAAAAATTATATGCTTTGAAAGTCCGGATTTTTCCTTTTCCTTAACAGATCTGTTGTGTATTCTTAGTTAACATTTTACCGTTTGAGAATAAAGATATTCCTGTTAAGCAAGGATCGTTGGTACTGGCTTCTAATCTTTACAGATTGCATCAATTTGATTCTTAATTTCAATAGTATCTTTAACAGTGGAATAGCATTGAATTAAGTTGACACTGATTACAAAAATTTATAGCCCAAAAAAGTCCCAAGAAAGTATTAACATCAGTGGATGCTTCTGCTTTCCTATTTTGTAGCTCATTGATCAATTTTCCTCCCTGCAAATTTAGAATAAGAGGAATATCAGTATTTTTAGAAGAGTGAACCAGTTTTAAAATTTTTTTATTTAAACCTGTATGAGACTAAATTTCTTATTATTAAATTGATATAACAATACTGACCTTGCAAGATTATTGTAAAACCAAAAGTATATGTGAAGTATCTAATGCAATATCTAGTTCATGCAAGATTTTCATTAATCCTGGATGATCTTGTTTTCCTTCTCCTCTTCGCCTTAATTGTCATCTTCTTCTGTGTGTGTTTGATCTTGATCAGTAGTCCTCAAATTTTCAATCAGAAGCATTTAAAGGGCTTGCCAAAATACAGACCGCGTTCTGTCCCAGAGTTACGGACTCGCTAGTTCTGGAGGGGGTTTGACTCTGCCTCTTTCTAAGAAGTTGACAGTGTGAGTTAAGAGACATCACTTTGAGAATCACTGAGTATAAAAATAATGCATATGTACTGAAGTAGAGCCTTGGCTACAAAAACTTTTGTTTATACTCCTATCGGACTAATAAATAGCATCACATCCCATTTCAAAAATTAGTACCCATAATACTTTAAAACATTGATTTATCTACTTCTAAATAAGTCTCCAGTTACTTTGACAACAGTGTGAATGTCACTTTTCTGAAATTATACACTATTTTTATGAATTTTAGTTTTCAAGTGAATGAAGAAAATAGAAATATTCTTCAGTTGGGCATGTTTGAAGCAAACAACAGTGATAGAGCTTATTTGTTAGCTTTGTTTTCAACTGACTGAGAAGAAGACTGCCTGAAACTTGAAAAATCTGTTCTTTTTAGTTCACTACTATATACAGAGAGGTGCTCACCACGATAGGTATTGTTGTACCTGTATATAGTTTAGAAACTGTTTATTTAAATGGAATGATGTTTCCATTTTATCTGCCAGTTTTGTTTATCTTGGTCAGTGGCCTATCATGTCACTGGTAATGAAAACCGGAAGAACACAATTACAGTCTGGACTAGTAGAAAGGAAAAAAATCTCCTCTTTAAAAGATCACATTTAATTAGAAATATCCTAATGTGTCATAAGTTAACAAAAGCCTTCACTCTTGATATTCAGCCAACAACGCTACCAAGTGTTCAAAAATCTAAATGTAGTGCATGACACATGCACACTGCAGCTGCAAATAAGACTAATTTCTGACAAAAGAATAGATATCTAAAAGTGTTATGTGTCGACCTGTTTCTCTGGTATCTTTTGAGTCAACTTGGATACATTGTTGGTGAAGTCTCAAAGCTGTGTATTAAAACACTATTAATGGCGACAAAATAGCATATGAAACACTCTCACAATGTGTCTGGTCTCTTGTTAACATCCAGTGTGTCTGGGTGTCTGGGCTCTTGTAAACATCAGGGACAGATCCTTAGAATTCTTTTCTCTGTCCCAGAGTTACGGACTCGCTAGTTCTGGAGGGGGTTTGACTCTGCCTCTTTCTAAGAAGTTGACAGTGTGAGTTAAGAGACATCACTTTGAGAATCACTGAGTATAAAAATAATGCATATGTACTGAAGTAGAGCCTTGGCTACAAAAACTTTTGTTTATACTCCTATCGGACTAATAAATAGCATCACATCCCATTTCAAAAATTAGTACCCATAATACTTTAAAACATTGATTTATCTACTTCTAAATAAGTCTCCAGTTACTTTGACAACAGTGTGAATGTCACTTTTCTGAAATTATACACTATTTTTATGAATTTTAGTTTTCAAGTGAATGAAGAAAATAGAAATATTCTTCAGTTGGGCATGTTTGAAGCAAACAACAGTGATAGAGCTTATTTGTTAGCTTTGTTTTCAACTGACTGAGAAGAAGACTGCCTGAAACTTGAAAAATCTGTTCTTTTTAGTTCACTACTATATACAGAGAGGTGCTCACCACGATAGGTATTGTTGTACCTGTATATAGTTTAGAAACTGTTTATTTAAATGGAATGATGTTTCCATTTTATCTGCCAGTTTTGTTTATCTTGGTCAGTGGCCTATCATGTCACTGGTAATGAAAACCGGAAGAACACAATTACAGTCTGGACTAGTAGAAAGGAAAAAAATCTCCTCTTTAAAAGATCACATTTAATTAGAAATATCCTAATGTGTCATAAGTTAACAAAAGCCTTCACTCTTGATATTCAGCCAACAACGCTACCAAGTGTTCAAAAATCTAAATGTAGTGCATGACACATGCACACTGCAGCTGCAAATAAGACTAATTTCTGACAAAAGAATAGATATCTAAAAGTGTTATGTGTCGACCTGTTTCTCTGGTATCTTTTGAGTCAACTTGGATACATTGTTGGTGAAGTCTCAAAGCTGTGTATTAAAACACTATTAATGGCGACAAAATAGCATATGAAACACTCTCACAATGTGTCTGGTCTCTTGTTAACATCCAGTGTGTCTGGGTGTCTGGGCTCTTGTAAACATCAGGGACAGATCCTTAGAATTCTTTTCTCTGTACTCAGACTGTAGATGATCTCATAGCTTTATTGTTTGCTTGTTTTAAATATGACCTACATGCTCAATTCATATGTGTAGTTTGGACTACATCTAAGTCCTTACTGGTGGCTACTTTATTTAAACCACTGAGGCTGCAAGTAATGACTCCACTTTGACTCCTCTATTTTTCTTATTCCCTTTATCCATAAACAAACATTGCTCTGCTTTGAGTACACAGAAACTAATTATGTCTCACTCATCCATATTACTACCCAACTCCAAGACCCATCATCTCTCACTGAGATTATCCAATAACCTCCCTATTTATCTGTCTTGATATATCTTTTTATTTCATAGCATATTCACCCAAAACTGTAGAATAAATATTTTAAAACATAAGAGAGACCTTACACTTTTCTTCTCAAACCCCAAAGTGTGTTTCCATCTTTCTTAGAGTAAAAATTACCATTTTTGTAATGGTTCATTCATAATGTGGGCCTCCACAAAGTGTGTGAGCTCATGTACCACTGTTTCAGCTTCAAATTACTATGATATTCTTGGAGTCCTTTTACAAAAATTACATAAAACCTTTACAAGGAAAGGTAACTGTAGACTAATAAACTTTGGGAGACAGATGTAAATATTCTAAACAAAATATTAGAAAATCAATATTAACTGTGACTAACTGGAATGTATCCCTGGAAAGCAAGGTCAGTTTAATATTTAAAATAACTAATCAATATAACTTAGACCAATAAAAAAGAAAAACCATATTATCACTCCAATCAATGCAGAAAAAATTAACAAACTTTAAGATGCACTCCTGACAAGAACCCTCAGTAAACTAGGACTGGAAAGAAATCTGTTATGCCTGGTAAACATGCATAGGAAAAGATGTTTAACATCATTAGAGAAATACAGATTACTGCCACCATGAGATACCTCCAAAAATTGGTAAAATGGCTAAAATTAGAAAGTCATATAGTTTTGGAAAGGTTGTAAAGCGATAGTATCTCTCATGCATGGCTGATGGGAATAGAAAATGGTACAGACACTCAAAAATAGTTCTACACTTCCCAAAAGCTAGACCTATCATATGATCCAGTCACATAGTTCCTAGATATTTACCTCAAGGTAACTAAAGGCATATGTCCACCCAAATGCATGTACATGAATGATCACAGTAACTTTACTTGTCATAGCCTCAGATCTTGAAACAACCCAAATGTGTATCAGCAAATAAATGCTTAAATATATTGTATCTCCATACAATGGAGTACTATGCATCAGTAGAAAAGATAAATTATTGCATTCATCCAAATAGATGGATGAGTTTCTAAATAACTATGCAGAATTTTAAACACCAGAAAAAATAATATGTGCTGTATTATTCCATTTATATAAAATTGTATAAAATACAAACCACTCTATGGCAGTGGCTGACTAGAAATGGGATGGTGTTAGAAATGGCAGGAGGAATGGTTACAAAAGGGCACAGGGAACTTTTTGGTGTGGTGGAAACATTAATTCCTTTGATAATTGTGATGAATTCACAGGTGTATATCTGATCAAGTTGTAGACTTTAAATATGTAGTTTCATATATGTTCAATGTATCTATCATATGCTGTTAAAAAATAGTGTTCGAATTTAGAGTATTTTCTTTTGTTCTGGTGATCAAATGTTAAAGATGAAAATTTATTTAGCATTATGTAGATTGTAACTGGTGGCAGTCTCCACTTCAATGTCTTCAATATTTTGGTTTTAACAGTTACATTTTTCTCATGATAAAAAGTGCATCATAAGCAAAAGGCTCATGTACAATTTTCCTTTAAATGTGTTTTTCCCCTGCAATGAACTTCAGTTTTATCAAAAAACTGTGTGTTTGTAACACTAAATGAAGCATGCTGACAATATGTGGATAACAATGTATCCACAAACCGTAGGCATGTCCAAACCACCAGTTCAAGAGGCAGGGCACCAGTTTCTAATTCAATGTAATTGGTGACTAGATGCTCCAGTAACCATGTAACCTGAGGAGGGCTATGTAACTCTATTTCTCTGTGTCCCTCAAGGTTTTATAGGGACAGCAGTGCTGTGTATTATCAGGAAAACAAATGTGATAACCAATAAGCTTTTTTTTTTTATTCTTTATTTTAAAGGTTTTACAGAGTTTTGTAGTTCACAGACATGTATGTTCCCAGATCAGTCATATGCATATCCATAGTCCCCACCCGCCCAGATCCCCCCCTCCCACCCCTCCAGACCCTCGCCCCAAGCCATTGTAAGCACTCCTATTCCCTTAGCACTATGACACTAGCTATCTTTTCCACACATAACACTATAGGTTTCCTTTTACGTCCAACATGCTTCCTCCCTATTTCTTCGCCCAACAACCAATTTATCAGCAAATAAATGCTAATCTCCATACAATGGAGTACTATGCATCAGTAGAAAAGATAAATTATTGCATTCATCCAAATAGATGGATGAGTTTCTAAATAACTATGCAGAATTTTAAACACCAGAAAAAATAATATGTGCTGTATTATTCCATTTATATAAAATTGTATAAAATACAAACCACTCTATGGCAGTGGCTGACTAGAAATGGGATGGTGTTAGAAATGGCAGGAGGAATGGTTACAAAAGGGCACAGGGAACTTTTTGGTGTGGTGGAAACATTAATTCCTTTGATAATTGTGATGAATTCACAGGTGTATATCTGATCAAGTTGTAGACTTTAAATATGTAGTTTCATATATGTTCAATGTATCTATCATATGCTGTTAAAAAATAGTGTTCGAATTTAGAGTATTTTCTTTTGTTCTGGTGATCAAATGTTAAAGATGAAAATTTATTTAGCATTATGTAGATTGTAACTGGTGGCAGTCTCCACTTCAATGTCTTCAATATTTTGGTTTTAACAGTTACATTTTTCTCATGATAAAAAGTGCATCATAAGCAAAAGGCTCATGTACAATTTTCCTTTAAATGTGTTTTTCCCCTGCAATGAACTTCAGTTTTATCAAAAAACTGTGTGTTTGTAACACTAAATGAAGCATGCTGACAATATGTGGATAACAATGTATCCACAAACCGTAGGCATGTCCAAACCACCAGTTCAAGAGGCAGGGCACCAGTTTCTAATTCAATGTAATTGGTGACTAGATGCTCCAGTAACCATGTAACCTGAGGAGGGCTATGTAACTCTATTTCTCTGTGTCCCTCAAGGTTTTATAGGGACAGCAGTGCTGTGTATTATCAGGAAAACAAATGTGATAACCAAT
This sequence comes from Tragulus kanchil, assembly GCA_022376925.1. Classification (NCBI taxonomy): domain Eukaryota; kingdom Metazoa; phylum Chordata; class Mammalia; order Artiodactyla; family Tragulidae; genus Tragulus; species Tragulus kanchil. The sequence goes on along the minus strand of JAIOJX010000025.1, from coordinate 150,408,276 downwards.
AAGCTTTTTTTTTTTATTCTTTATTTTAAAGGTTTTACAGAGTTTTGTAGTTCACAGACATGTATGTTCCCAGATCAGTCATATGCATATCCATAGTCCCCACCCGCCCAGATCCCCCCATCCCACCCCTCCAGACCCTCGCCCCAAGCCATTGTAAGCACTCCTATTCCCTTAGCACTATGACACTAGCTATCTTTTCCACACATAACACTATAGGTTTCCTTGTTACGTCCAACATGCTTCCCCCTCCCTATTTCTTCGCCACAACGTCCCTATGTCTATGCTCTGTCTTTTTTTCCATGAGTTCCCTGTGTGTGATATCAAGACTGTCCTACTAGATTCCATATATATGTGTTAGTATACTGTATTTGTCTTTCTCTTTTTGACTTACTTCACTTTTTATGATAGGTTCTAGAGCCAGCCACTTCATTAGGACTGAGTCTTCTGCATTTCTTTTAACAGCTGAGTAGTATTCCATTGTATATATGTACCAGAGCTTCTGGATCCATTCATTCGTCGATGGACATCTAGGTTGCTTCCATGTTTTGGCTATTGTATAGAGAGCTGCAATGAACATTGGGGTACAGGTGCTTCTTTCCGTTTTGATTTCATCAGGATATAAGCCTAATAGTGGGATTGCTGGGTCATAGGGTGCTTCTATTTTTAGTTTTTAAAGAAATCTCCAGACTGTCTTCCATAGAGGCTGTATCAATTTACATTCCCACCAGCAATGCAAGAGGGTTCCCTTTTCTCCGCACCTTCTCCAGCATTTATTGTCTGCAGATTTGTTGAAGATGGCCATTCTGACGGGTGTGAGGTGGTATCTCATTGTAGTTTTAATTTTCATTTCTCTAATAATAGGCGAGGTTGAGCATCGTTTCATGTATTTTTGGGCCATCTGTATGTCCTCTTTGGAGAGGTGTCTCTTTAGATCTTTTCCCCATTTTTTGATTGGGTTGTTCGTTTTTCCAGTGCTGAGTTGTCTGAGTTGCTTGTAGATTTTGGAGATTAATTCTTTGTCTGTTGTTTCATTTGCTATGATTTTCTCCCACTCTGTGGGGTGTCTGTTGAGCTTTTTTGTAATTTCTTTTGCTGTACAAAAGCTTTATCCTCAACGGTGAAAAACTGAAAGCATTCCCTCTAAGATCAGGAGCAAGACAGGGGTGTCCACTTTCACCACTACTATTCAACATAGTCCTGGAAGTTCTAGCAACAGCAATAAGAGAAGAGAAAGAAATCAAAGGAATTCAGATTGGAAAGGAAGAAATCAAGCTCTCTCTTTTTGCAGACGACATGATATTATACATAGAAAATCCCAAAGACTCTATTACAAAGCTACTAGAACTAATCAACGAATTCAGCAAAGTCGCAGGATACAAAGCCAACACACAGAAATCACTGGCATTCCTATACACAAACAATGAAAAATCAGAAAATGAAATCAAAGAGGCAGTCCCCTTCACCATTGCAACCAAAAGAATCAAATATCTAGGAATAAACCTACCCAAAGAAACAAAAGAACTGGACACAGAAAATTACAAGACACTCATGAAAGACATTAAAGAAGACTGAAATAGATGGAGAGATATTCCATGTTCCTGGGTCGGAAGAATCAATATTGTGAAAATGACCATACTACCAAATATCATCTACAGATTCAATGCAATACCTATTGAGCTTCCGTTGACATTTTTCACAGAACTAGACCAAAGAATAACACAGTTCATATGGAAACACAAAAGACCTCGAATAGCCGAAGCAATTCTGAGAAAGAAAAACGGAGCTGGAGGGTCAGCCTCCCTAACTTCAGACTCTACTACAAAGCAACAGTTATCAAGACAGTATGGTACTGGCACAAAAACAGAACTATAGACCAATGGAACAAGATAGAGAACCCAGAGATAAACGCACGCACCTATGGGTACCTTATTTTTGATAAAGGAGGAGTAACTATAAAGTGGGACAAAGTCAGCCTCTTCAACAAGTGGTGCTGGGAGAATCGGACAGCTACATGCAAAAAAAGGAAATTGGAACATTCCCTGACACCATACACAAAGATCAACTCAAAATGGATTAGACCTAAATGTAAGACCAGAAACCATCAAACTCTTAGAGGAGAATATAGGCAAAACCCTCAAGGACATCAATCAAAGCAAGATCTTCTCTGACCCACCAACTAAAATAGCAGAACTGAAAAGAAAAATGAACATATGGGACCTTATGAAACTTAAAAGCTTTTGTACACCAATAAGCTTTTGACCATCTATTTTAATCAAGTGAATTTATAAAGAAGCCTATTGAATGCTGGCTATTTTCTCCTGTGAGTCTAGCTGAAGTTCTTGTGACTACAAATTGGACTAATTTAAGTGTCCCTGAAGAGACTAATTCCAGGTGTGAATATCTGCTCTCTTTGAGATAAAATGCATACACTTACATTTGAATATACTTAGTTTGTCCTGTGTAACCTTTCTATGAAATTATTATGGTACAGATAGTGGATCTAAGAGATCCTTTGTAGCATAATATGCAGTGATATTATTAAAATAATCCCATGGACAGAGGAGCCTGATGAGCTCCATGGGGCCATAAAACATCTAACACGACTGATCAAAAGAATGTAAATTCATTCAAAAAGAAAAAAAGTTAAATAGTGGTTTCAAAATGATATTAATTCCTTTCTTGATTTAGAATAATACGCTTGTGGTAAAATAGAATGAGATCCTTTAACATGGACATCATGACCCTAAACAGTCTCAATAGCTTTGCTAAGTGTTGAGTGTGATAGTTTATTTGTGACAGTCATAAGAACACCATGCTTCACCATCTCTTTCTTTCTTTTTTTTTTTTTTTAACTTTTCTACTCCTTAAACTCCCTTAAATTCCCCTATTCTTCCTCCTTCTGCCACCCTGTCTTCTCTCTAGTCACATGTCTATCTCTGCATCTGAATATCCTAAAGAATTTTTGCCCCTTCTTTGCCTCCTATCCCTAAAGAAGTGTGCCTCTGCTAGTTTCTGAGACCAGGCTTCTACCTGTGTTGTGAATACCTACCTATCCTTCTTTTAAAATGGCCACATTCCATTAATAATATTAATTTTTTTTTGTCTTTGAATGAGGATTCCGAAGACACAGATTATTAATAGGCGTATTTCTCTTTGCTTTATGTAGACCAACGTAGTGTACTTTGGAAAATATTTTCTAGACCAGAAACCATCAAACTCTTAGAGGAGAATATAGGCAAAACCCTCAAGGACATCAATCAAAGCAAGATCTTCTCTGACCCACCAACTAAAATAGCAGAACTGAAAAGAAAAATGAACATATGGGACCTTATGAAACTTAAAAGCTTTTGTACACCAATAAGCTTTTGACCATCTATTTTAATCAAGTGAATTTATAAAGAAGCCTATTGAATGCTGGCTATTTTCTCCTGTGAGTCTAGCTGAAGTTCTTGTGACTACAAATTGGACTAATTTAAGTGTCCCTGAAGAGACTAATTCCAGGTGTGAATATCTGCTCTCTTTGAGATAAAATGCATACACTTACATTTGAATATACTTAGTTTGTCCTGTGTAACCTTTCTATGAAATTATTATGGTACAGATAGTGGATCTAAGAGATCCTTTGTAGCATAATATGCAGTGATATTATTAAAATAATCCCATGGACAGAGGAGCCTGATGAGCTCCATGGGGCCATAAAACATCTAACACGACTGATCAAAAGAATGTAAATTCATTCAAAAAGAAAAAAAGTTAAATAGTGGTTTCAAAATGATATTAATTCCTTTCTTGATTTAGAATAATACGCTTGTGGTAAAATAGAATGAGATCCTTTAACATGGACATCATGACCCTAAACAGTCTCAATAGCTTTGCTAAGTGTTGAGTGTGATAGTTTATTTGTGACAGTCATAAGAACACCATGCTTCACCATCTCTTTCTTTCTTTTTTTTTTTTTTTAACTTTTCTACTCCTTAAACTCCCTTAAATTCCCCTATTCTTCCTCCTTCTGCCACCCTGTCTTCTCTCTAGTCACATGTCTATCTCTGCATCTGAATATCCTAAAGAATTTTTGCCCCTTCTTTGCCTCCTATCCCTAAAGAAGTGTGCCTCTGCTAGTTTCTGAGACCAGGCTTCTACCTGTGTTGTGAATACCTACCTATCCTTCTTTTAAAATGGCCACATTCCATTAATAATATTAATTTTTTTTTGTCTTTGAATGAGGATTCCGAAGACACAGATTATTAATAGGCGTATTTCTCTTTGCTTTATGTAGACCAACGTAGTGTACTTTGGAAAATATTTTCTACTATATGAACACAGTTCTCCTTAAGTTCCATCTGGCATGTCGTCTCATATTTGTGCTCAGTTATAAGTCATATCCAACTCTTTATGACCCAATGAGCTGTAGCCTACCAGGCACGTATTCTATGGGGTTGTAAGAAGAGATTTCTACTATCACCTTAAAGATAGCACAGATCCAGTGTACCCACATTGATTATCCACACAGGTTAAAAATCTCAAAAAATCACTCTTCTTAACTAAATAGGATCATCAGTAAAATTCAGTATGGAATAACCAGGGACACAAATATTATTAAGATAATTTCTGAGAATTGTAAATGCTGTAGGAAAGGGTAAGACGACAGTGGGTTAAAGAAAGTTGTGGGATAAGATAGCCATGGGTTAAAGTGAGGAAATAAGGATTTTAAAGAGAATGGTCAGTCTTTCCTATGGGGTTGAAGCCTAAATGAAATTCAGAGTCTGCCTTGTGGAGGCCTAAATGAAGTGTTTTCTACTCAGAGGAGAGAGAAAGTAAAATGGCAGAGCCCTCATCCCCAGGCAGGACCAAGTTTGATGAGCAGAAGGAAGGCCAGTGTGTCTGAGCATGGTGAATGGGAAAGGCTGCTGTGCCATGAGAAGAGATATAGCTATGAATGTTTGGATTTTATTTTAAGGGAGAAATGGGTTACAGAAAATCTTGTAACTCATTCTGGGGCATCATTTGAACAAAGGAATGTGAGAGAATTGAAGGGTTTTTAAATTTTTATTTTATTTATTTATTTACTTTTGGCTATTCTGGGTTTCCACTGCTGATACAGGCTCTTCTCTAGTTGCAGGGAGTGGGGACTACTCTCTAGTTGAGATGAGCAGGGCTTCTTGTTGAGGTGACTTCTCTTGTTTTGGAACTTGAGCTCTAGGGCACACAGGCTTCAATAGTTGTGGCACATGGGCTCAATAGTTGTGGCTCTGAGGCTTTAGAGCACAGGCTCCATAGTTGTGGCTCACAGGCTTAGTTGCTCCACAGCCTGTTGGATCTTCTTTGATTAGGGATCAAACTCATGTCTCCTGCTTTGGTAGGCGAACTCCTTACCACTGAGCTACCAGGGAAGCCCCTGAAGCTTTTTAATGGTTAGAAACAAGGAGGAGGAGCTGAGTCAGTTGTATCAGAGGCCAACATAAATTTCCAGTGCAGGAACTTAAGCAGTATAAATAAAACATGACACCACCTAGACGGGGAACCAGATAGATCAAATAAATGAATGACTTATGATAGAGTGAAGGTCTGTCAAAGTGGAGAGGTCAGACTCTTGTTTAAAGACAGTCACAGCTACTCTTCTTGTCTTTTTTTCTTTGGACAAAAGTCCAGATCCAGTACTGTGATAACACATAATTTTTCCAGTGAAAGTGGAAGTTTTGATGTGTATGTAAGGTCACCTATTTTTCTAAGACTGTTCATTCCCTATGGTGTGCCTCAGGGAATCTTGTCAAGAATAAGAGAATAGACACAAAGACATTGTGGAGACCGAACAGTGGGAGGGAGTAACATGGAAACCTATACTGTCATGTGTAGATAAGATAGCTATTGTCATTGTGCTAGGGGAATAGGAGAACCTACAACCACTTGGAGCGATGGTCTGGAGGGATGGGAGGGGGTGAACTGGGTGGGGGGAGGGTCAAGGGATATGCATATGAATGATCTGGGAACATACATGTACAAAAATAAATAATAAATAAATTAAAAAACAAAAACAAAAACAAAACAAAACAAAAAAAAGAATAAACTGAATAAAAATGTAATAATAAAAAGGGATACCATTCAGTGTTTCTCAAACATTTAATGAGCAACCCTGTCAGAACTAACTATGATGAAGTTCAAAGAGAGTATGAGAGTAGCATTACATTTCCTCATATACATATACTTATAATCTGAATTTCTTCTGTATGATATTTTTTTGTTTGTTTTTCACCTATAGTTTCCATTTGGTACTCATCATTCACTGTGGAAGTTGATTAGAAAGATACTACTGATAAAATACTGAGACAAAAATGTATTCTATTAGTTGGCGTCATTAAGCTCAAAAGCATTAGATCAGTGCTGCTCATTGTGGCTGCATTAATTTTGAAAATGGCCTCATATGATTAGAGTGTTTCATAAGGTGCTAAATATGCATTGGAATAGCAACTCTCATAATAATGTAGGTAGGGACTTTGAGGCTGTTCAGGCCAGTCAACTAAATTCTTGCATTTTGACCTGCATTTGAATTCCTACTTTCAATTCTGGTCTACTGAAGACAGTTAAAATCCAACCAGCTTTAGGATAAGGTGTTTTATGTTTATAATTTTCAGTGACAAGAAAGTGTGATTTGTTGTTGTTGGTGTGTGTGTGTGTGGGTGTGTGTGTAAAATACTGGGCCACATGACTGTTGCTTTATTTATAGGATTGGTCTGTGATTTGAAGAGGACTGGGGAACACAATGCAACAATGTTTTTTCTTTAAAAAAATTTATCATATTTGATGGGTTTTGAAATTTAAGGAAAATTCTTAAGTTGGAACAGGGTGAATCCTTAGAGTGTCAAAGATGTGCACATTGAAGCAAGTCCCTTCAGGGCCTTCGTTTTGGGGATGATTTTCCATGCTGGTTGTTCTGTGCCCTGCATGGGTGACTGAGTGTGCACCAAAGGGCCATTTTAATGTGTGGCATCTGGATGGACACCTGGACGCTCTGAAGCTTTGAACTAAGGAGTCATTACTGCTAAAAAAAAAAATTAGCATTAATGTTGATTATCCTCTTTGACTTGTTTCACCCACAACTGCTCAATCATTCTGCAACCAGATTACTGCCAGTTCCATATGTTTGTGTGTCGCTTAGGCTTGACTAATTAAAATGCTCTGTTACAGGTTCATAAATATTCAGACTCTGAGATGTCTGTTTTTGAAACTTTTTCAGTGTTTCTCAAACATTTAATGAGCAACCCTGTCAGAACTAACTATGATGAAGTTCAAAGAGAGTATGAGAGTAGCATTACATTTCCTCATATACATATACTTATAATCTGAATTTCTTCTGTATGATATTTTTTTGTTTGTTTTTCACCTATAGTTTCCATTTGGTACTCATCATTCACTGTGGAAGTTGATTAGAAAGATACTACTGATAAAATACTGAGACAAAAATGTATTCTATTAGTTGGCGTCATTAAGCTCAAAAGCATTAGATCAGTGCTGCTCATTGTGGCTGCATTAATTTTGAAAATGGCCTCATATGATTAGAGTGTTTCATAAGGTGCTAAATATGCATTGGAATAGCAACTCTCATAATAATGTAGGTAGGGACTTTGAGGCTGTTCAGGCCAGTCAACTAAATTCTTGCATTTTGACCTGCATTTGAATTCCTACTTTCAATTCTGGTCTACTGAAGACAGTTAAAATCCAACCAGCTTTAGGATAAGGTGTTTTATGTTTATAATTTTCAGTGACAAGAAAGTGTGATTTGTTGTTGTTGGTGTGTGTGTGTGGGTGTGTGTGTAAAATACTGGGCCACATGACTGTTGCTTTATTTATAGGATTGGTCTGTGATTTGAAGAGGACTGGGGAACACAATGCAACAATGTTTTTTCTTTAAAAAAATTTATCATATTTGATGGGTTTTGAAATTTAAGGAAAATTCTTAAGTTGGAACAGGGTGAATCCTTAGAGTGTCAAAGATGTGCACATTGAAGCAAGTCCCTTCAGGGCCTTCGTTTTGGGGATGATTTTCCATGCTGGTTGTTCTGTGCCCTGCATGGGTGACTGAGTGTGCACCAAAGGGCCATTTTAATGTGTGGCATCTGGATGGACACCTGGACGCTCTGAAGCTTTGAACTAAGGAGTCATTACTGCTAAAAAAAAAAATTAGCATTAATGTTGATTATCCTCTTTGACTTGTTTCACCCACAACTGCTCAATCATTCTGCAACCAGATTACTGCCAGTTCCATATGTTTGTGTGTCGCTTAGGCTTGACTAATTAAAATGCTCTGTTACAGGTTCCGCATAAATATTCAGACTCTGAGATGTCTGTTTATCCAATGGAAAAGACTTTTCATGTTTTATGAAAATTAATGTATACATTACTTTTAACCTGCCAAATATCAAACATATGACTTAAAATTTTATGTTCTATTTGATTTTGACTCAGGAAAACAAGTCTAAGCATATTAGCTATGCTTTAAGCTTTGCCAAATTGAAACACTGATAGATCTTTCTTAGTATTTTCCTTTAAATTTACTCTTGCTGATGAATAAAGAATATTTTCAGTGGAAGAGTCTATGGAAAAAAGATTAATCCTCATCAGCGGGGAAAAAAAATGCAGACTAGATCATCAGTCAAATACCATTCCCTTCTTTCAAACTGTCACTGATATAAAAGTTAATAATCAGTGTTATAATTCTCAAACACTGATAATGTGGGTGCAGATTGGCAAAATATCTCAAAGACAGTTTGGCAGCATATAGTGAATGCCTTGATATTTTCATGTCTTTGATTCAATTCCATTCAAAAAGCAGTATGAGGAAATAATCAGATAAGTACAAATATTCATGAAATAAGATTTATCATTATATTATTTAAAACACCAGAGCTTGGAAATATAAATAAGTAACAATACAAAAACTGTTCAATTAGTTAATTCTTTCATGTGATGGAAAAATGGAGTGTTTAAAATATTTGAAGTCTAATTAATGCCAAAGGAATTTTTTGAAGTCTAATTAATTTAAGGAAAATTCTTAAGTTGGAACAGGGTGAATCCTTAGAGTGTCAAAGATGTGCACATTGAAGCAAGTCCCTTCAGGGCCTTCGTTTTGGGGATGATTTTCCATGCTGGTTGTTCTGTGCCCTGCATGGGTGACTGAGTGTGCACCAAAGGGCCATTTTAATGTGTGGCATCTGGATGGACACCTGGACGCTCTGAAGCTTTGAACTAAGGAGTCATTACTGCTAAAAAAAAAAATTAGCATTAATGTTGATTATCCTCTTTGACTTGTTTCACCCACAACTGCTCAATCATTCTGCAACCAGATTACTGCCAGTTCCATATGTTTGTGTGTCGCTTAGGCTTGACTAATTAAAATGCTCTGTTACAGGTTCCGCATAAATATTCAGACTCTGAGATGTCTGTTTATCCAATGGAAAAGACTTTTCATGTTTTATGAAAATTAATGTATACATTACTTTTAACCTGCCAAATATCAAACATATGACTTAAAATTTTATGTTCTATTTGATTTTGACTCAGGAAAACAAGTCTAAGCATATTAGCTATGCTTTAAGCTTTGCCAAATTGAAACACTGATAGATCTTTCTTAGTATTTTCCTTTAAATTTACTCTTGCTGATGAATAAAGAATATTTTCAGTGGAAGAGTCTATGGAAAAAAAAGATTAATCCTCATCAGCGGGAAAAGAAATGCAGACTAGATCATCAGTCAAATACCATTCCCTTCTTTCAAACTGTCACTGATATAAAAGTTAATAATCAGTGTTATAATTCTCAAACACTGATAATGTGGGTGCAGATTGGCAAAATATCTCAAAGACAGTTTGGCAGCATATAGTGAATGCCTTGATATTTTCATGTCTTTGATTCAATTCCATTCAAAAAGCAGTATGAGGAAATAATCAGATAAGTACAAATATTCATGAAATAAGATTTATCATTATATTATTTAAAACACCAGAGCTTGGAAATATAAATAAGTAACAATACAAAAACTGTTCAATTAGTTAATTCTTTCATGTGATGGAAAAATGGAGTGTTTATAAACTATTTTTGAAGTCTAATTAATGCCAAAGGAAATTTTCTTGATTTGATAATATGATGTTCAGAAAAATAGGAATTCAAAAAGCCAGCCCACATTTCAGTATTTGTAGAAATACTGAACTGAAGGACCGTGTAGTAACATTTCTTACTTATTTCTAGTGCAATTTGTTTATTGATTGATTGTTTTTCATCTATTTATGCATTTAAATAATGATCATATTTAATAATCAGAGAAAGTTATCCAAAATAAATACATGATTATGAAGAAATATTTTTCATCATGTTCTTTTTGAATAGCTTTAGAAATTATCTCTGATTGAATGCATATTCCACATTTATATGCCCTTATTTAATTTTTACAAATACTCAAAAATCTTTAGCAAAATTCTAAATGTTTTGAGGTTGTTGCTGTTGTTGGTTATTTGTTAAGTCATATCTGACTCTTGTAACCTTATGGCCTGTAGACCACAAGGTTCCTCTGTCCATTGGTTTTCCCAGGCAAGAAGACTGGAGTGGGTTATTACCTCACTAATGGCAGGTATTTTAGCTTAGTTCAAGTTGTTTCAAATAGGTTCATTTGGGCACTAGTTCAAATTGTAGTGATATCTTAATACAGAGATCAATTAAACAAATTTTGTCTCAGTTCCTTTTGGATATTTATGGGTATAAATAAATATATAATGACAAGAACTTTCCTCCATTATGAGTTTAGATTCCAAGTCAGGATGTAAGATGACTTTGGAATAAAAAAACCCAATAACTTTAAGCAAGTCAGGTCACATACATCCTTTGTTTAAGAACATATGTGTTATTTTCATTATCTGTCATAGGACAAAGCCACATATACCTGAATTATTTTCTTTGCATTCACTTCAGCAAGTAAAATAATTTTTTGCCAGTTCTCTGATACTTTTTCATAAAATAGGACAGCAACAAAGATCAATCCAATAACACAAACACTAACTAATTCAGTTATGCAATCAATTGTTTAAAACCATACTTCCCTAACACAAACACGCATACACACACACATACACACATCCCCTCCTCATCTTATTATAAGCATATTGTATTCCATCTTATTATCCTAACTTGATTTATGTGAGTAACCTTTGTCTATCTACAGTTTCTAAATGGTTAGACCCTGCTTTGTCAAGGGTGAAAGTGCTCGCTCGACTATAGTTCTAAGTGGGTGAAGGAGATTAAAGAAGTGATTTTACCTCCTATTTAAAGGAATGGGAATATATTCTTATTAGTTATAGGGCTCTTCATGTTTAGCTATGGAACATAGCTATAGTACATATAGTTAACTTAAGGAAATGTATAGTACAGGGAGCTCAGGTTAGTGCTCTGTGATCACCTAGATGACTGAAGTGGGGGATGGTGGGAGGAAGACTTCAGAGGGAAGGGGTATATACATGCATATGGCTGATTCACGTTGCTGTATTATATTACAATATAAAAATGCCAGCATGCTTGACTTGTAAAAGACAATTAAAGTTTAAAGTTTTATTGCTAGTCTTACCTTAAATTCATTGCATTTGAACTATTGGCTTATTAGCTGCTAGAAGTGTAAGCTGTTAAAGTAGCTAAATAGGGAGTCTCAGAGACTGGGGAGGCTCTAATGGCTTGGCAGGCAACGTAAGCCAACCAAAAGCTAAGCCAGAACTAAAAAACTTCAAGAAAATGAAACTTAAGAACAAATCACAGCCGGCTGGACTTCCCCAAGTTAGGCAACTGCTTAAGCTAGAGCAAATCAAATCATTCTTTTGCTTTGCTTTCTTGTCTTCTCTATGAAGCCCTCTCCCCTAACTCCTGTAGGTGAAATGCCCCTAACCACTATCACTTTGGTGCTGCCTGACTGGAGCTGATTTATGTTCAAATAAATTCTTGAAAAATTTAGTATGCACCAGTTTATCTTTCAACAGCACATATTATCAGAAGAAATTTCTAAATATAATACTTGGAAACTGGGTCAGTCAATACAAACTCACTGATCAATAAAAAAAAAAATTTGGGAAAGTGTTTCTTTAAACATTTATTGGGATATCTCTCATAAATTTCTCCATTAAAAGAAAATGCTGCAGTTTTCAAATTCTTCCTTGAATCTGTTTTAAAAGGCTCTTGATTTGATTTAAACTGTACTAACCTCAAGTTTTTTGTTCCTGTGTAATAGAAACCTATCTATTCATCATTTTTGTCAGAAGGAAAATTTAGAATTTAAATATCAAAGAAAATGTGGAGTATCAATAGAGAGGTTTTTCCTAATAAACTGGATGGGAATAAATCTGACAAGTAAATAGTCTTGTTGTTGTTGTTCAATCACTCAGTCACATCCAACTCTTTGTGACCCCATGGACTGCAGCAATGCCAGGCTTCCCTGTCCTCCACTGTCTCCCAGAGTTTGTTGAAACTCATGTCCATTGAGTCAATGATGCCATCCAACTATCTCATCCACTGTCATCCCCTTCCCTCCTGCCCTCAATCTTTCCCAGCATCAGCGTCTTTTCCAATGAGTCAGTTCTGTGCATCAGGTGACCAAAGTATTGGAACTTCAACTTCCTCATCAGTCCTTCCAATGAATAGTCAGGGCTAATTTCATTTAGGATTGACTGGATTGATCTCCTTGCAGTCCAAGGGACTCTGAAGAGTTTTCTCCAGAACCACATTTTGAAAACATTAGCTCTTGAGTACTTAACCTTTTTTTATTGTCCAACTCTCACTTTGTACATGGCTACTAGAAAAACCATAGCTTTGACTATATAGACCTTTGTCGACAAAATGATGTCTCTGCTTTTGAATATGCCATCAAGGTTTGTCATAGCTTTTCTTCCAAGGAGCAAGTGTCTTTTTATTTTGTGGCTGCAGTCACCACCCACAATGACTGTGGAGCCCACGAAAATAAAGTCTGCCTCTGTCTCCATTGTTTCCCATCTATTTGCCATGAAGTAATAGGGCCAGATGCCATGATCTTAAATTTTTTGAATGTTGAGTGTAAAGCCAGCTTTTTAACTCTCTTCTTTCACCTTTGTCAAGAGCCTCTTTAGTTCTTTACTTTCTACCATTAGGATGGTGTCATCTGCATAGTTGAGGTTACTGATATTAATACTGTTAGAAACAGTATTAATTCACAATAGCCCATGATGTTGTCTAACTTAAAACCCTTGGATAAGAAGGAAAAATGCAAGTAACTATTCAGTTTACTGTGTAATAGAAACCTATCTATTCATCATTTTTGTCAGAAGGAAAATTTAGAATTTAAATATCAAAGAAAATGTGGAGTATCAATAGAGAGGTTTTTCCTAATAAACTGGATGGGAATAAATCTGACAAGTAAATAGTCTTGTTGTTGTTGTTCAATCACTCAGTCACATCCAACTCTTTGTGACCCCATGGACTGCAGCAATGCCAGGCTTCCCTGTCCTCCACTGTCTCCCAGAGTTTGTTGAAACTCATGTCCATTGAGTCAATGATGCCATCCAACTATCTCATCCACTGTCATCCCCTTCCCTCCTGCCCTCAATCTTTCCCAGCATCAGCGTCTTTTCCAATGAGTCAGTTCTGTGCATCAGGTGACCAAAGTATTGGAACTTCAACTTCCTCATCAGTCCTTCCAATGAATAGTCAGGGCTAATTTCATTTAGGATTGACTGGATTGATCTCCTTGCAGTCCAAGGGACTCTGAAGAGTTTTCTCCAGAACCACATTTTGAAAACATTAGCTCTTGAGTACTTAACCTTTTTTTATTGTCCAACTCTCACTTTGTACATGGCTACTAGAAAAACCATAGCTTTGACTATATAGACCTTTGTCGACAAAATGATGTCTCTGCTTTTGAATATGCCATCAAGGTTTGTCATAGCTTTTCTTCCAAGGAGCAAGTGTCTTTTTATTTTGTGGCTGCAGTCACCACCCACAATGACTGTGGAGCCCACGAAAATAAAGTCTGCCTCTGTCTCCATTGTTTCCCATCTATTTGCCATGAAGTAATAGGGCCAGATGCCATGATCTTAAATTTTTTGAATGTTGAGTGTAAAGCCAGCTTTTTAACTCTCTTCTTTCACCTTTGTCAAGAGCCTCTTTAGTTCTTTACTTTCTACCATTAGGATGGTGTCATCTGCATAGTTGAGGTTACTGATATTAATACTGTTAGAAACAGTATTAATTCACAATAGCCCATGATGTTGTCTAACTTAAAACCCTTGGATAAGAAGGGAAAAAAATGCAAGTAACTATTCAGTTTACTGTGTAACAGGGACCATAGTGTTCATCAAAGGCCCCATTCTGAAATCTAAGAAAGCTTATTTAGTTGACCCCGTTTTGTTAAATTCAGAGCAAAGACCAAAGCTCCCTCAGGAGAGTACCGTATTCCCATGTTGGTTCATAACTTTTTATTAGTTTTTTTCTTAGGCTTCCAAACCTCAGACAAATATGCCAATATCTTGATGACACATCAGTTAGCCTTGTGTAGATGATACTAATCCTGCACACAAATATCTACTTCTGAAGACTATGTACTTGAAAGATAACAGGCAGTACTCCTGACCGTTCAGAACCATAAAAGGTGATTGTACAAGCTGAAACCAAGAAAGTGGTCCTACTAATCAATGGGAAAATCATGAGTCTCCATAACCTTTAAGTTTCTTGCAAATATCTTTAAAACTCTCTTAATTACAAATGTACGGAGAAATGGAAAAAATATTGAAACTATCATTTATCTAATGCACTATTTTTTATTAACTAAAGAAATAGAAAATTAAAATGTTGTGTTTCTTATAAAATCTTACCAAGAATAATTTGAACAGGGCTTGTCTTTTTGATATATAGCTTATGATAATGAGTGTGCTTTTCCCCTCTGCAGAGTGGTAAATTTCTAAGTTTGGATTAGCTTCTAACCTAATATTCTTTGAGTTTTCAATCCTGTGAAATATCTTTGAGACTTTCTTTAATGTGATTGTCTTTGTTTTGCCACCATCGCTTCTCTATGGCTTTATCCTTTGCATTAAAAGCACTTTCCACAATTAGGCCAGTAAGTTCACCTTTGCTGAGTTCCTCTGGCCGAATCTGTACAGTCCCTCTGATGGTGTCAATATGAACATTTCCACCGTCAGCTCTTTCATCTTAAGATCCATTTATGCAGGATTCAGATCCTGCCAAGTTATTTGTTCAGTAAAGTAAAAGTTTCACTGTTCAGCACACATTTTACTCTTTGCCCTGGTAGTTGTATGCTCTCTGTTGTATAGTTTACATTATCTTTTCTTCAAACTCATCTAAAGAAATGGCATAATATCCTGCTGTAGCACAATTTACTCTGCATAGTTGAGGTTACTGATATTAATACTGTTAGAAACAGTATTAATTCACAATAGCCCATGATGTTGTCTAACTTAAAACCCTTGGATAAGAAGGAAAAAATGAAAGTTTACTGTGTAACAGGGACCATAGTGTTCATCAAAGGCCCCATTCTGAAATCTAAGAAAGCTTATTTAGTTGACCCCGTTTTGTTAAATTCAGAGCAAAGACCAAAGCTCCCTCAGGAGAGTACCGTATTCCCATGTTGGTTCATAACTTTTATTAGTTTTTTTCTTAGGCTTCCAAACCTCAGACAAATATGCCAATATCTTGATGACACATCAGTTAGCCTTGTGTAGATGATACTAATCCTGCACACAAATATCTACTTCTGAAGACTATGTACTTGAAAGATAACAGGCAGTACTCCTGACCGTTCAGAACCATAAAAGGTGATTGTACAAGCTGAAACCAAGAAAGTGGTCCTACTAATCAATGGGAAAATCATGAGTCTCCATAACCTTTAAGTTTCTTGCAAATATCTTTAAAACTCTCTTAATTACAAATGTACGGAGAAATGGAAAAAATATTGAAACTATCATTTATCTAATGCACTATTTTTTATTAACTAAAGAAATAGAAAATTAAAATGTTGTGTTTCTTATAAAATCTTACCAAGAATAATTTGAACAGGGCTTGTCTTTTTGATATATAGCTTATGATAATGAGTGTGCTTTTCCCCTCTGCAGAGTGGTAAATTTCTAAGTTTGGATTAGCTTCTAACCTAATATTCTTTGAGTTTTCAATCCTGTGAAATATCTTTGAGACTTTCTTTAATGTGATTGTCTTTGTTTTGCCACCATCGCTTTCTCTATGGCTTTATCCTTTGCATTAAAAGCACTTTCCACAATTAGGCCAGTAAGTTCACCTTTGCTGAGTTCCTCTGGCCGAATCTGTACAGTCCCTCTGATGGTGTCAATATGAACATTTCCACCGTCAGCTCTTTCATCTTAAGATCCATTTATGCAGGATTCAGATCCTGCCAAGTTATTTGTTCAGTAAAGTAAAAGTTTCCACTGTTCAGCACACATTTTACTCTTTGCCCTGGTAGTTGTATGCTCTCTGTTGTATAGTTTACATTATCTTTTTCTTCAAACTCATCTAAAGAAATGGCATAATATCCTGCTGTAGCATCAATAATCTGTCTGAAAGTCCATCTAAGATAATAGGCTTTAAGTGCCAAACTACCTTTTTCATCCCGCAACTGGACTGATGACGTTGTGTTTGGTGGTAAAAAGCGTATTTTCACATTTTCATTAAAGTACCCAAGGAAATTAGAGTGATCTGGAGAATTATGCAGCACTCATACTGCTTTGAAAGATCATTTTTCCGGTAGTATCTCTTTATCACTGGAAGATAAGGGAGCACTACAACTGTGTGTTTTGTTGTCCATGCCTGAGTAACAGATGTACATGACCAATCAGTGACAGACTTGGAAAGAAATGACATAATTTGTCACTGATCATGATGTGCACCTGTTATTTATGTAGTGATTTGTGGATTGAGGAGATGGTAGCAGACGGTTCTTTATTCAATCACTCACAGCTAATATAGACTGGGAACTGAAATTCAAACAGTGTTTTTGGGGAACTGATGTTATTTAATTAAACCAGAATAACTGAAATATGTGTGAAAAAATGGACTGCCTTTGCTAAATTTAATGAATTTGTCCAAGGCTTCTTTCTGTACTTGATTTATCTCTTCTTGAAAATGTGCTAAGCTGCTCACTTTTAAAAAGGGTAGTAGTAAGCTTCAGAATATAAGAGATATTTTTAATTTGGTGAACTTTAAAGGATAAATTATTATTTTAATGTCCTTACACTACTAACACAGCTGGTAGGAGGAATCTGGCTTCCTTCTTGATGTTCAGCTCAGAAGGGAGAGGAAAGAAAGATTTCCATGTTCCCCTGCAGGTGGTCAAGCAGCCCCTGAAAACTGCATCTGTGTTGCTTTTGAATGGAGAACAGAAGACTGGCACTTTAGATCAGATACAGATATTCACTTCGTTAGCTTATGCAGAGTGAAGTCTTAAAGAGGAAAATGTGCCGCAATTATGTGCACAGCATCCTGGAGAAATTGTGGAGATTTGTGGACAGTGGGAGGGTGACAGGCCTAGAGGAAAATCCTGTCTGGCTAATCAACACAAAGGAAAATGTTTATTAGTTTCCAGTAACTTAAACACATTAAAAATTAGATTTGTTGAGGCATAATCTTTGTCATATAAAACTTCCTCATTATAATTGCACAGTTCAATGAATTTTAAAGACAGGAAACACTCAATGAATTTGCATGTTGTGTCACTCTTGTGCAAGGTCCTGCTAACCTTTATGGAGTTAGATTAATCTTTATTCCAATATGTGCTGCCAAGTCAAGCCCTCTTAAAATTTTAGTTTTTGACAGAAAATTGCCATCTAATATTTTTCAGAACATAGGGGGAAGGATGCCTTAGTATTCATTATAAATACCTTAGTATTTATGGATTTGGAAGCATTTAAATAATATACAGATAAATATCCAGCTTCATCTAAGATTTACTTAATCTTCCTATTGGTTTTAGGATATCATGGTTATCCCTATCTTAAAAGTGAAGGAAAAGCTTTTAGCAAGGTTAAGGAACTCAATTAAGGGACAAAACTTGGTCCATTTTAGAGCTGGGATATGATCCTGCATCTTCTGACTGACATCTCGTTGGGATAGAAGAAGGTGCTCTGTCTGGTGATGATCCACCAACTACAGTAAGAATAGAGAATACTCACGGCTGTCTCACTTAAGCCATTCTAAGCCCCCCATTGTGGTATTCTATGTAGTCCTTATGAGAACTGTAGGAGGTTTGCATTATTATTCTCAGTATTACATAATAAGGAAATTGAGGTACAAGGACATACACATCCTGCTCAAGGTCCTAAAAATGATTGTGGCACCGTTAGGTCCTAGGGTCAGAGTCCATTGTTGTCTTTGCTTCACATTATCTCCCTTAATACCAACCGTCCACCAAGGGAAGAGGCTGTGATATCTATTAGAACTTTTTTTTTTTCTGAAGTAAAGGGAGTAAGAGAAAGAATGAGAAAGAAACATTTTCACTGCTTGTTGGGCAGATTTTTCTGTATATGTGGCAAACCACCTTTTCATAAAATCAATATTTTCATTGAAAAGATGTCTACTTCTACACTTTTTTGTATGAAAATGTGCCGCAATTATGTGCACAGCATCCTGGAGAAATTGTGGAGATTTGTGGACAGTGGGAGGGTGACAGGCCTAGAGGAAAATCCTGTCTGGCTAATCAACACAAAGGAAAATGTTTATTAGTTTCCAGTAACTTAAACACATTAAAAATTAGATTTGTTGAGGCATAATCTTTGTCATATAAAACTTCCTCATTATAATTGCACAGTTCAATGAATTTTAAAGACAGGAAACACTCAATGAATTTGCATGTTGTGTCACTCTTGTGCAAGGTCCTGCTAACCTTTATGGAGTTAGATTAATCTTTATTCCAATATGTGCTGCCAAGTCAAGCCCTCTTAAAATTTTAGTTTTTGACAGAAAATTGCCATCTAATATTTTTCAGAACATAGGGGGAAGGATGCCTTAGTATTCATTATAAATACCTTAGTATTTATGGATTTGGAAGCATTTAAATAATATACAGATAAATATCCAGCTTCATCTAAGATTTACTTAATCTTCCTATTGGTTTTAGGATATCATGGTTATCCCTATCTTAAAAGTGAAGGAAAAGCTTTTAGCAAGGTTAAGGAACTCAATTAAGGGACAAAACTTGGTCCATTTTAGAGCTGGGATATGATCCTGCATCTTCTGACTGACATCTCGTTGGGATAGAAGAAGGTGCTCTGTCTGGTGATGATCCACCAACTACAGTAAGAATAGAGAATACTCACGGCTGTCTCACTTAAGCCATTCTAAGCCCCCCATTGTGGTATTCTATGTAGTCCTTATGAGAACTGTAGGAGGTTTGCATTATTATTCTCAGTATTACATAATAAGGAAATTGAGGTACAAGGACATACACATCCTGCTCAAGGTCCTAAAAATGATTGTGGCACCGTTAGGTCCTAGGGTCAGAGTCCATTGTTGTCTTTGCTTCACATTATCTCCCTTAATACCAACCGTCCACCAAGGGAAGAGGCTGTGATATCTATTAGAACTTTTTTTTTTTCTGAAGTAAAGGGAGTAAGAGAAAGAATGAGAAAGAAACATTTTCACTGCTTGTTGGGCAGATTTTTCTGTATATGTGGCAAACCACCTTTTCATAAAATCAATATTTTCATTGAAAAGATGTCTACTTCTACACTTTTTTTTTTGTATTTGGGGATTGACTAATACAATAAATTTTGGAAACAGTTCTCTAGCAAGCGAAAAGGAAACAGGAATACAAAGACTGACACGCCCAACACTGTGTTTCAAATGTTGTACATCCGTCCTCAGCCTGAGCTTGTTCTGTCCCCAGATAGGACATATTCACACCCTCACATCAGTTCCTTTGCAGTGGTCATCTTTCTGCACCCTCCTTTTTGAGATAGTAACCCTCTCTCCGTTTTTCAGTGACCTTATTTCATTTTTCTCCTTTATACTGATGACTCCCTAACTGAAATTCAGACTGATACTTCCGACTCAAATTCAGAAATAAATAAGGTTTTTACTTAACATCTTGTATCTTGCATCTTTATTTTCTTTATTGCTGAGAATGGTGGTTCTCAAAGCCATGGAGAGTAATAGGAGAATCTCCTAATTGCTTATTTTTTCCTATCCATACTGCACTTACAGCTCCAGGTGACAATATATTTATGGACTGTCAGACCTCACATCAGTGTCTCTCTGGTCATTTTGTTTGTCCGAAGGTTGTTCTCCAGTAGATTCCCTAGTAAGGCCCTCAGGAGAACAATGTTCCTGAAACTATTGCATATTGATAAAAGCTTGCCTGTGTCCTTTGAATTTGAAAATTTTTTTTTCTGATAAAAAATAATTTTCAGCTCAGGATTATTTTTTTCTTGCATATCTTAAATATGTGGCAATATTTTCTTTGGGCATAAAGTGTTGCTGTTGAAAGGTTTTATGATAATATAATTTTTTCCCTTATAAGTCATATGCTCATTGCTCCTTATTCTTTAGGCATCTCAAGGACATCATCCTTTCCTCCCTCCCTCTTTTCTTTCTCATGTAATTTTTCTGGAATATTTCTTGATGTTCTTATGGATCTTTTTCTCTGTGACATTGTTTGTACTTTCAATATGTAGGGTTATACCTTTTTACTTCAGGAAAATTTTCTTCAATTATGGGATTTAATATTTGTGCTCTTTTATCTCCTTTATCCTTCTACTATCGTTATGCTTAAATTTTTACATCTCCTCGATATTTTTAACTTCCCTTGAATCTTTTCTTTCATACCTTTTTGATTTTAAAGATTTTCTCTTTCACCTCCTACTTGTCATCTATTGTGTGTATGTTCTATTGCCATTTCTTTTTTTTTTTAAATATTATTTCCTGCATTTTGGGGGTTCTTTTTTCTTTCATTTATAATTATGTCCAGAGTCAGTAAGTTCAATCACTAGGTCATCTCCAACTCTTTGCAACCCCATGGACTGCAGCATGCCAGATTTCCCTGTCCTCCACCATCTCCCAGAGTTTCCTCAAACTCATGTCCATGGACTCAGTAATGCAGAGTATGAGGCCTCATTTCAGAACTTTTCTAGTTCTAATTTACATTGTTTCTTTTATGTCTTATAGCATTTTCTTAATGTTTCTTAGCTAGTTTTGAAGTAATAGGTTACTTTTGTGGATATACTTTTTGGTATACCTTTATTGTTTACAATCGATTATTCTGACTTTTTCCTCTTTTTTATTATGATCATTCCCTATGGGATATGAACTTGATACTTTTATGTTGCTCAGGTTTATAGAAACGAATTTTCCTAAGGCAGGGCTTAGGAAAGTTTATGTTCTTTACAGAGCTCCCTCTTCTGTTGTTTTTGTATTGTTTAAAAATGTGGTAAGGCCCTCAGGAGAACAATGTTCCTGAAACTATTGCATATTGATAAAAGCTTGCCTGTGTCCTTTGAATTTGAAAATTTTTTTTTCTGATAAAAAATAATTTTCAGCTCAGGATTATTTTTTTCTTGCATATCTTAAATATGTGGCAATATTTTCTTTGGGCATAAAGTGTTGCTGTTGAAAGGTTTTATGATAATATAATTTTTTCCCTTATAAGTCATATGCTCATTGCTCCTTATTCTTTAGGCATCTCAAGGACATCATCCTTTCCTCCCTCCCTCTTTTCTTTCTCATGTAATTTTTCTGGAATATTTCTTGATGTTCTTATGGATCTTTTTCTCTGTGACATTGTTTGTACTTTCAATATGTAGGGTTATACCTTTTTACTTCAGGAAAATTTTCTTCAATTATGGGATTTAATATTTGTGCTCTTTTATCTCCTTTATCCTTCTACTATCGTTATGCTTAAATTTTTACATCTCCTCGATATTTTTAACTTCCCTTGAATCTTTTCTTTCATACCTTTTTGATTTTAAAGATTTTCTCTTTCACCTCCTACTTGTCATCTATTGTGTGTATGTTCTATTGCCATTTCTTTTTTTTTTTAAATATTATTTCCTGCATTTTGGGGGTTCTTTTTTCTTTCATTTATAATTATGTCCAGAGTCAGTAAGTTCAATCACTAGGTCATCTCCAACTCTTTGCAACCCCATGGACTGCAGCATGCCAGATTTCCCTGTCCTCCACCATCTCCCAGAGTTTCCTCAAACTCATGTCCATGGACTCAGTAATGCAGAGTATGAGGCCTCATTTCAGAACTTTTCTAGTTCTAATTTACATTGTTTCTTTTATGTCTTATAGCATTTTCTTAATGTTTCTTAGCTAGTTTTGAAGTAATAGGTTACTTTTGTGGATATACTTTTTGGTATACCTTTATTGTTTACAATCGATTATTCTGACTTTTTCCTCTTTTTTATTATGATCATTCCCTATGGGATATGAACTTGATACTTTTATGTTGCTCAGGTTTATAGAAACGAATTTTCCTAAGGCAGGGCTTAGGAAAGTTTATGTTCTTTACAGAGCTCCCTCTTCTGTTGTTTTTGTATTGTTTAAAAATGTGGTAATGTGCTTTCTGGGAATTGATATGGGCGTTTTTTCTTTATTTGTGCTACTTCTACCTTGTTCAGTTCTGACTTTCCTTCCAGAAGTTTCTCCTACTTGTGAGTTTCTGTCACGGAAAGTGGAAGGGAGCCCTGCTGGATCAGTTCTGAGAGTTAACAGGTATTCCCTGCTCCAGATTGCTTCGTCCTGTTTGAGGGAAGGAGTTGCACTCACAAACTCCTCACAGTTCCCACTGCTGTTTCCACACTGGTCCCTGGTTTGCAGGAAATACCTGTTGGCAGTTTTACTGCTCTGTTCTCCAAGATTCTGTGATACTGCTCTGTTGCTTACTTTCTCTTACACCTACAAAGGAAATACAGATAACATGTAATTTTAAGGCTGTTGGTAGTTTGTCTCTACCACATATATTTTGGGGCTCATGGAAATAACTGTTCATCTCAGTTCAGTTCAGTCACTCAGTCATGTCCGACTCTTTGCGACCCCATGGACTGCAGCAATGCCAGGCTTCATGTCCCTCACCATCTACCAGAGGTTGTTCAAAGTCATGTCCGTTGACTCAGTGATGCCTTCCAACCATCTTGTCTTCTGTTGTCCCATTCTTTGCCTTCTATTTTTCCCAGCATCAGGCTCTTCTCCAGTGAGTCATGTCTTCACACTAGGTGGCCAAAGTATTGGAGCTTCAGCTTCAGCATCATTCCTTCCAATAAATATTCAGGGTTGATTTCCTCTAAGATTGACTGGTTTGATCTTGAAGTCCAACGGACTCTCAAGAGCCTTCTCCAGCACCACAGTAAAAAGACATCAATTCTTTGGTGCTCAGCCTTCTTTATGGTCCAACTTTCATATCCATACATGACTCCTGTGAAAACCATAGTTTTACATATATGGAGTTTTGTTGGCAAATTGATGTCTCTGCTTTTGAATATACTATCTAGGTTTGTCATAGCTTTTCTTCTAAGAAGCAAGCATCTTTTAATTTCATGAATGCAGTCACCCTCTGCAGTTATTTTGGAGCCACAAAAGTAATGTCTGTCACTGTTTCCATTGTTTGCCCATCCATTTGCCATGAAGTGATGGGTCCAGATGCCATGATCTTTGTTTTTTGAATGTTAAATTTTAGATCAGCTTGTTCACTCTCCTCTTTGACCTTCATCAAGAAGTTCTTTAGTTCCTCTTTACTTTCTGGGAATTGATATGGGCGTTTTTTCTTTATTTGTGCTACTTCTACCTTGTTCAGTTCTGACTTTCCTTCCAGAAGTTTCTCCTACTTGTGAGTTTCTGTCACGGAAAGTGGAAGGGAGCCCTGCTGGATCAGTTCTGAGAGTTAACAGGTATTCCCTGCTCCAGATTGCTTCGTCCTGTTTGAGGGAAGGAGTTGCACTCACAAACTCCTCACAGTTCCCACTGCTGTTTCCACACTGGTCCCTGGTTTGCAGGAAATACCTGTTGGCAGTTTTACTGCTCTGTTCTCCAAGATTCTGTGATACTGCTCTGTTGCTTACTTTCTCTTACACCTACAAAGGAAATACAGATAACATGTAATTTTAAGGCTGTTGGTAGTTTGTCTCTACCACATATATTTTGGGGCTCATGGAAATAACTGTTCATCTCAGTTCAGTTCAGTCACTCAGTCATGTCCGACTCTTTGCGACCCCATGGACTGCAGCAATGCCAGGCTTCATGTCCCTCACCATCTACCAGAGGTTGTTCAAAGTCATGTCCGTTGACTCAGTGATGCCTTCCAACCATCTTGTCTTCTGTTGTCCCATTCTTTGCCTTCTATTTTTCCCAGCATCAGGCTCTTCTCCAGTGAGTCATGTCTTCACACTAGGTGGCCAAAGTATTGGAGCTTCAGCTTCAGCATCATTCCTTCCAATAAATATTCAGGGTTGATTTCCTCTAAGATTGACTGGTTTGATCTTGAAGTCCAACGGACTCTCAAGAGCCTTCTCCAGCACCACAGTAAAAAGACATCAATTCTTTGGTGCTCAGCCTTCTTTATGGTCCAACTTTCATATCCATACATGACTCCTGTGAAAACCATAGTTTTACATATATGGAGTTTTGTTGGCAAATTGATGTCTCTGCTTTTGAATATACTATCTAGGTTTGTCATAGCTTTTCTTCTAAGAAGCAAGCATCTTTTAATTTCATGAATGCAGTCACCCTCTGCAGTTATTTTGGAGCCACAAAAGTAATGTCTGTCACTGTTTCCATTGTTTGCCCATCCATTTGCCATGAAGTGATGGGTCCAGATGCCATGATCTTTGTTTTTTGAATGTTAAATTTTAGATCAGCTTGTTCACTCTCCTCTTTGACCTTCATCAAGAAGTTCTTTAGTTCCTCTTTACTTTCTGCCATTCGAATGGTGTCATCTGCATACATGAGATTATTGATATTTCTCCCAGCAATCTTGATTCTAACCTGTGCTTCATTCAGTCTGGCATTTCACACGATGTACTCTGCATATAAGTTAAATAAGCAGGGTGACAATATACAGCCTTGACATACTCCTTTCCCAATTTGGAAGCAGTCCAATTCTAACTGTTGCTTCTTGTCCTGCATACAGGTTTCACAGGAGTCAGGTATGGTGGTCTGGTATTCCCTTCTCTTTCAGAATTTTCCACAGTTTGTTATGATCTACACAGTCATCAGTTTTGTTTTAAATGCTTCCCCTGGTTTACTGGTTTTGTTATCTAAATGTTCTGTTCTTTTATGTGGGCGTTTCATGAGATTAAAAACTGCACAGCTGCCACTGCCTTCTTCCCAGAATCCTCTCCTGCATAGGTTTTCAACTTGTGATTTTAATTACATGGTGACTGTTGACCACCCTCATGGAATACTTCTAATAGTCAAAGGGTCACAAGACATATATGTGCATGCATGTTAAGTCATTTCAGTCATCTCCGACTCTTTATGACTCAAAGGACTATAGTCCCCTAGGTTCTCTGTCCATGGGATTCTGCAGGCAAGAATACTGGAGTGGGTTGCCACTTCTTTTTCCAGGGATCTTTCCTACCTAGGGGCAGAACTGCGTGTTTTACATTCCCTGCATTGGCAGGTAGGTTCTGTACCACTAGTGCTACATCTATATAAAGCTAAAATTACCCAAGAGTTAACTTGAAACTCTAATGGTCTTCCATAGGTGTTACTGTTCTGGGAGATCTGAGTCCCTTTTGAAATAATTTGATATGAGTGCTACTTCAGAGTAAGCAGAAAATTCTTTTCTTTTATGGTGATAGAGCTTTCAGAGTCATATTTCTCCTGGTAGAAAATAATTTTGTTGGAATCTCATGAATGCAGTACTGCAGTTATTTTGGAGCCACAAAAGTAATGTCTGTCACTGTTTCCATTGTTTGCCCATCCATTTGCCATGAAGTGATGGGTCCAGATGCCATGATCTTTGTTTTTTGAATGTTAAATTTTAGATCAGCTTGTTCACTCTCCTCTTTGACCTTCATCAAGAAGTTCTTTAGTTCCTCTTTACTTTCTGCCATTCGAATGGTGTCATCTGCATACATGAGATTATTGATATTTCTCCCAGCAATCTTGATTCTAACCTGTGCTTCATTCAGTCTGGCATTTCACACGATGTACTCTGCATATAAGTTAAATAAGCAGGGTGACAATATACAGCCTTGACATACTCCTTTCCCAATTTGGAAGCAGTCCAATTCTAACTGTTGCTTCTTGTCCTGCATACAGGTTTCACAGGAGTCAGGTATGGTGGTCTGGTATTCCCTTCTCTTTCAGAATTTTCCACAGTTTGTTATGATCTACACAGTCATCAGTTTTGTTTTAAATGCTTCCCCTGGTTTACTGGTTTTGTTATCTAAATGTTCTGTTCTTTTATGTGGGCGTTTCATGAGATTAAAAACTGCACAGCTGCCACTGCCTTCTTCCCAGAATCCTCTCCTGCATAGGTTTTCAACTTGTGATTTTAATTACATGGTGACTGTTGACCACCCTCATGGAATACTTCTAATAGTCAAAGGGTCACAAGACATATATGTGCATGCATGTTAAGTCATTTCAGTCATCTCCGACTCTTTATGACTCAAAGGACTATAGTCCCTAGGTTCTCTGTCCATGGGATTCTGCAGGCAAGAATACTGGAGTGGGTTGCCACTTCTTTTTCCAGGGATCTTTCCTACCTAGGGGCAGAACTGCGTGTTTTACATTCCCTGCATTGGCAGGTAGGTTCTGTACCACTAGTGCTACATCTATATAAAGCTAAAATTACCCAAGAGTTAACTTGAAACTCTAATGGTCTTCCATAGGTGTTACTGTTCTGGGAGATCTGAGTCCCTTTTGAAATAATTTGATATGAGTGCTACTTCAGAGTAAGCAGAAAATTCTTTTTCTTTTATGGTGATAGAGCTTTCAGAGTCATATTTCTCCTGGTAGAAAATAATTTTGTTGGAAAAACCTCTATCCAGACTGATTGAAAGCTCAGGTTTCCCTTCAAACAATCACGTCTGAAGTGTTTTAAAGACCAGTTTTACTCAGATGATGAGAATATAGAAAAGAATATAGAGGGAAGCATTGCCCTTACTTGGAGGTAGTCTGTCCCTTAGAAGTAGGGTGCTTGTTGTGGGCTATGGAAGTCTGGTAGCCTATTCATGATGTTAGTGGCAGCCATTTCTAGACAAGGGAAGGATCACACAGGGAGCTCTTAGAGTGCTGTGAAATGATCCAAATTGGAAGGGGAAGAAATGAAATGTGTGCTGCTTAAAAGACCATATGCTCATAAAAATGAGCTCTTAGAGTGGTCTTTCATCCCAATCTCCACAGATAAAAAGCTGTCTCCACGTGATATGCTAAAGCTCTCTTACCCTGCTTTCACAGAACAAGGAATCAGGATTGAAAACAGGGCAGAATTTTCGCCAAGTTGCTATGGTGAGAAGATTCAAAAAAAATGTCTAAACATTCATGAAATTGAAGTCTCTCTTGAATTGATCCTTTCTTGATAAATGACATGTATGTATGTTTTTTTAAAAGAAGAGCCTGTAAGTGAATTTATATGCCTTTGAGAGAATATCTCCTTTCCTCCATGGCTAGGTTCTTGCATACTGTGGACTTCTAATGTAAACCTGGCTTCTTCTTTGATGATAATAAATGGTAAAAAAAAAGAGCCTTCTTCATCTATTGTATTATAAAAGTTTATATGAATCTGGTCTTACTCTGCAAAGTGCCTTTGTTAGCACAATCATAATGAAGAGAAATGCTCCCATATGCCACCAACTATTGTCATCCAAGTGCTCTCTAGTGTTAATTCATTTTTCCTCTAACTCAATTCGATTCCTTCGAGGTGAGAAAGACAGACTTTACATTTTATTTATTTATTGTTCTTCAAGATACTTATGTGGATGTGAATGCAAGACATAAGGAAAGACGCAGTCATTGATTTTTTTTTTTTTTTTCTCCGCAATACTTTGTAGACAGTTTGGGGCTGGGAAAAGCTTTCATTATGTAATTGCTATTAGGCATAAGTAACAGAATCTTATATGAAGAATGAGACTTGTGGTGCGTCTGGACTTTTCTCAGGTCAATATTTTCAATAGGAAATATACTTATGGAAATAATAGCCTCCAGTGTTTAACCTGTGCACAGATTGTTAGCCAGTGTAATTCTGGATGTGTGTTTTTTGACTATTCAAATTAAAACTTCCTTAAGAGTGCGCAGGTTTATGATGAGACCATTTACTTTATAGATTTAATCAATATTTTACCAAAAGAGAAACACATTTATTACTTATACATTCAGTAATTACTTATTGAGCATGTATGGCTTCAGATTTGTTTCAATGTGTTCATATTTTGTTTGTGGAGATATTTATTTTGATTCAAAGTAGTTTTGTTTTGGTTTCAGTTTTTATAACTATTTGAGCTGATAGTTATGGTACCTTATTCTAGATCTATAGTAAAATTGTAGTGTAATCTATCACTAGATATTTAATCCACTTTTTTCTCACATGGAATAAGGGAAAAAAGGCCCTGCTCTTCCTGGTTGCTGATTCTGGAAATTTGATTAGAAAAGACACAGGTTAATCACAGATTGGAAAGCATCTCACATTTCCCAAATGAATGATGCTGAGAAGTGACAGTTTCTATAAGAATCAATACCTTTTTTATTTTAGATGACAAAACCAAGAAAGATAACTATTTGGTTTTATGAGAAACAGTCTGACTTCTTCGGGCAAGTAAAAAAACTTACCTCAAAACACAGCTTAGATGCACAAGATAAAGAAACTGAAGTTTTGAGCAGGATCAGAAAGAAGCTTGAGAAGCGTCTCTCATGTGAACCTTAAAGCTTGCACCTTGCTTTATCCACAAAACATGGTACTAGAGCTAAGTGAGCATCCTTCCATCCATCCTGATCTCGCCTCTGCTCTAAATCAGAGGAGGCATCTGAGCAGAAAAGTGGGGTGCACACCTCTGATGGATGTACCTTATTACTGGCCAGGGAAGAAAGAAATGACAACCACCTCTTCCTGCCAGTGACATATTGCAGGGACCTGAAGCAAAGTAATATCACAAGAAGGGGATGCTCTCTGGTTTGGTCAGAACAAAGTTAGGGATTCTGTCCAAAATATGAGTTTTTCCTAGAGGAAAAACTCTATAAGTACATAAAGTTAATGATAATGTTGAAATTGTCCCTCAATACGTATTTGTCTTGCTTGTATATTTGCAGTGAGATAGTAAAATATGAGCAATGTCCTTTCCTGGCGTTGTAAAAATGTTGGTGCTATAATTAAGGTGATATATTAAAACATTTGCAAAGTTTTGTGCTTTTGAATGCATGAGTGGCATGGTTTCAGCCAGTGTTCTTGTTGTTATTATCTAATCTCTTAACATATGCTTTTTAAGACTGTCATCTTTTTAGAATTTACAAAGGAAATAAAAATCAGGCTATTATCTGACTCTTGCTCCTGAGAAACTAATGAGCAAGAGTCATTACTCATAACAGAATAATTAATTTGGGTTTCCACTCTGTGCCAGACAGTGAGCTTGGATCTTGGCTCACTGAGATAAGAGACAGTTCTTCTCATGGCACTCACAGTGTAGGAAGAGACAGGTAAACAAATCATTGCCATGTAAGTTGATAAATGCTGTAATAAAGGTATGAACAGATGCCACAAACATTGAGGAGGGAGGATTTAAGTGCCTCCAGCTGAAAGCAAGGGTTATCAGAGTAGCTAGCTGTACATGACTTGCAGTGGGACTTCACAAAGCTATAAAGGAAGTAAAGGAAAAATAAAGGTATTAGTTTAGGCAAAAGTATACAAAGTTAAATGACTGTAGAGTCAGCTTGAATAATAGCCTTTCTATGATTCCAAAGTTTGAACTTTTCCATGAAGAAAGTAAGAAGGTATTCCAGCAGATGGATATAATCAAAATGGTTTACTTAAATTTCAATAAATAGTGAT
This sequence comes from Tragulus kanchil, assembly GCA_022376925.1. Taxonomy (NCBI): domain Eukaryota; kingdom Metazoa; phylum Chordata; class Mammalia; order Artiodactyla; family Tragulidae; genus Tragulus; species Tragulus kanchil. The sequence goes on along the minus strand of JAIOJX010000025.1, from coordinate 150,378,283 downwards.
CACTTATCTACATGCCAGAATACCATGTGCTTTCTAATTGCCATGTATTATTTTATAATTGAAGCCAAAGAGTTACATGGTTTTGAGGGTTAAATGGGTGAGAATTGAAAATGACCAGTAATAGAAAGCTAAAGGTAGCTGAAGAAAAAGAATGTCTATTCCCACAGAACAAAAATCAGCAGTTTGGTAATCTCAGCATTGATTTAGGGTGTCATCAAGGACCAAGGATCGTTACACCTTTGACCTGAAGCAAAGTAATATCACAAGAAGGGATGCTCTCTGGTTTGGTCAGAACAAAGTTAGGGATTCTGTCCAAAATATGAGTTTTTCCTAGAGGAAAAACTCTATAAGTACATAAAGTTAATGATAATGTTGAAATTGTCCCTCAATACGTATTTGTCTTGCTTGTATATTTGCAGTGAGATAGTAAAATATGAGCAATGTCCTTTCCTGGCGTTGTAAAAATGTTGGTGCTATAATTAAGGTGATATATTAAAACATTTGCAAAGTTTTGTGCTTTTGAATGCATGAGTGGCATGGTTTCAGCCAGTGTTCTTGTTGTTATTATCTAATCTCTTAACATATGCTTTTTAAGACTGTCATCTTTTTAGAATTTACAAAGGAAATAAAAATCAGGCTATTATCTGACTCTTGCTCCTGAGAAACTAATGAGCAAGAGTCATTACTCATAACAGAATAATTAATTTGGGTTTCCACTCTGTGCCAGACAGTGAGCTTGGATCTTGGCTCACTGAGATAAGAGACAGTTCTTCTCATGGCACTCACAGTGTAGGAAGAGACAGGTAAACAAATCATTGCCATGTAAGTTGATAAATGCTGTAATAAAGGTATGAACAGATGCCACAAACATTGAGGAGGGAGGATTTAAGTGCCTCCAGCTGAAAGCAAGGGTTATCAGAGTAGCTAGCTGTACATGACTTGCAGTGGGACTTCACAAAGCTATAAAGGAAGTAAAGGAAAAATAAAGGTATTAGTTTAGGCAAAAGTATACAAAGTTAAATGACTGTAGAGTCAGCTTGAATAATAGCCTTTCTATGATTCCAAAGTTTGAACTTTTCCATGAAGAAAGTAAGAAGGTATTCCAGCAGATGGATATAATCAAAATGGTTTACTTAAATTTCAATAAATAGTGATCACTTATCTACATGCCAGAATACCATGTGCTTTCTAATTGCCATGTATTATTTTATAATTGAAGCCAAAGAGTTACATGGTTTTGAGGGTTAAATGGGTGAGAATTGAAAATGACCAGTAATAGAAAGCTAAAGGTAGCTGAAGAAAAAGAATGTCTATTCCCACAGAACAAAAAATCAGCAGTTTGGTAATCTCAGCATTGATTTAGGGGTTCATGCTGTCATCAAGGACCAAGGATCGTTACACCTTTGACCTTTAAGTTATTTCTTTATTTTCAAAATTAGCACCTGGGATTTCCTTGGTGGTCCGATGGTTAAGACTCCATGCTTTCAATGTAGGGGACCAGGGTTCAGGTCAGGGAACTAGATTCTACATGCTGGCATAGTCAAATTAATTAATTAAATAAAATGAATTTTAAAAATGACTCCTGAAGCTCTATCATCTCTTTATGTGATGATCCCACATACAGCAAGGAATAAAAGAAAGGATGAGTTTTACTCTTTGATCTCTTTTTTTGAGCAAAGTTTGTCTAGAAAGATCCTTGGAAGAGTTTTCTTCTTTTTCATTGGAGAGAACTTACCATATAGACATCAACATTCTTAAGGGAGCCTGGGAGAGAGAATCATATTCATTTTCAGCCTTTGCTACAGGCAGTAGAATTTTTCATTGAGGGAAAGGGTATTGAAAATGGCTGCTTAGCCATCAATGATGTTTGAGTCCTTTTAAGTAAAATTACTCTTGAAGGGCTGAGAGGAAAAGGAGGCAGTGCTGGAGCAGCTGTAGAGATAGGAAGAAACCAGATGACGCTGGTGGACTTGACATATAAAATGTTACTGTTGAGTCTAACTTCAAAAATTTCAGTGGGATTTACCATTAGGAGCCAGATGTCAGTGTGCTACAAAGTGAACATGTGGTGAGGAAGTAGCTACAGAAACTGCTTTCTTAAATAGTCTTCTAGTGAAGAGGACGGAAAGAAGCCGCACATGATGAATGGAGATTACGGACAAGATTTTTCTTGGGGGAATGGGTGGTAATTGATCATATATACATTCTGCAGAAGAGGGGAAGCACATGTATAGGAATGAAACCAGATACATGAGGCAGATGTAATAATTGATAGTATAGTTTCCAGAGTAGATTAGATTGGATAGATCCAAGAGGAGGAATTATTCCTGAATTCAGGAGAAACAAGGAGACTAGAATATGGAAATAGTGATAATAAAAATCTAGCTTAAAAATAGAGATCAACTCATGTATGATTTTGGAAATCGAGGGAGCTGAGGATTTGCTGCATGGCATTCTCTGTTACTACTGAAACTTTGGAGATGCTTTAAGATACTACTGAAATTCTGTATGCATATGATAGGAACTAGAATAGTTTGAGGTGGTATACATTTGAAATAAATAAAGAACTTAGAAATTATTAGAAATTAACGGAAGGAATGTTGGAATGTGTTCAGTACCAAGTTGTCATTAAAACATTTCTTTAGGCTTCCCTGGTGGTCCAGTGGGTAAGGACACCGCCTTGCAGTGCAATGGGCAACGGTCGATCGGTGAATTTTAAAATGACTCCTGAGTAAAGATCCCTAAGGAATAAAGAAAGGATGAGTTTTACTCTTTGATCTTTTTTGAGCAAAGTTTGTCTAGAAAGATCCTTGGAAGAGTTTTCTTCTTTTCATTGGAGAACTTACCATATAGACATCAACATTCTTAAGGGAGCCTGGGAGAGAGAATCATATTCATTTTCAGCCTTTGCTACAGGCAGTAGAATTTTTCATTGAGGGAAAGGGTATTGAAAATGGCTGCTTAGCCATCAATGATGTTTGAGTCCTTTTAAGTAAAATTACTCTTGAAGGGCTGAGAGGAAAAGGAGGCAGTGCTGGAGCAGCTGTAGAGATAGGAAGAAACCAGATGACGCTGGTGGACTTGACATATAAAATGTTACTGTTGAGTCTAACTTCAAAAATTTCAGTGGGATTTACCATTAGGAGCCAGATGTCAGTGTGCTACAAAGTGAACATGTGGTGAGGAAGTAGCTACAGAAACTGCTTTCTTAAATAGTCTTCTAGTGAAGAGGACGGAAAGAAGCCGCACATGATGAATGGAGATTACGGACAAGATTTTTCTTGGGGGAATGGGTGGTAATTGATCATATATACATTCTGCAGAAGAGGGGAAGCACATGTATAGGAATGAAACCAGATACATGAGGCAGATGTAATAATTGATAGTATAGTTTCCAGAGTAGATTAGATTGGATAGATCCAAGAGGAGGAATTATTCCTGAATTCAGGAGAAACAAGGAGACTAGAATATGGAAATAGTGATAATAAAAATCTAGCTTAAAAATAGAGATCAACTCATGTATGATTTTGGAAATCGAGGGAGCTGAGGATTTGCTGCATGGCATTCTCTGTTACTACTGAAACTTTGGAGATGCTTTAAGATACTACTGAAATTCTGTATGCATATGATAGGAACTAGAATAGTTTGAGGTGGTATACATTTGAAATAAATAAAGAACTTAGAAATTATTAGAAATTAACGGAAGGAATGTTGGAATGTGTTCAGTACCAAGTTGTCATTAAAACATTTCTTTAGGCTTCCCTGGTGGTCCAGTGGGTAAGGACACCGCCTTGCAGTGCAATGGGCAACGGTTCGATCCCTGGCCTGGGAGAATCCCACGTGCCGTGGGGTGGCTGGACTGATGTGTCCAACTACGGAACCAGAGCTCTGGAGCACATGTGCCCAGAGCCCGTGCTCTGCATTGAGAGAGGCCACTGCAGTGGGAGGCCCACACAGGCTAGAGAACAAACATGGATGAAAATAGATAAATGAAAGACCGATAGAAGTGCCCTCCTAGCAAAAAAACCATTCCTTTAAATATGCAGACTTGTAGGATTATGGTTTCTTCCATAATACTCAATAAATAGCAGTAGATAAAGCTATTTCTTTGAATGATCCAGTATTAAATATTAACAACAAACAGAGGACAAGAGTATAATAGAGCAATCTAGAATATCACTGAAGAGCAACCAGGAAGTTCAGTATAAAATGAGAAAAAAATTAATCTATGAGGATGCTACTAGACTGGAAAAATAGAAGAGACCTATAATTTTGTACTGTATCCCTCTTATTCACAAGCCCTCTTTCTTGGATATTTAGTAGCCATCTGTATCTGATTGTATACGCCATTCTCAGCCATAGATAATTAGCCTAGAGTCAACCCTTCGTGGTTTTACACTGATCAAACTGTTGAGAAGTGAGTTTTCTCCTCCATAAACTGGAATTCAGAAATTACCATTAAATCTGGGTTACACTGTCATTGAGATAATACAAATATAGGAGCTTTATAGTAGGACTTTTCTACTTCTACTTGGCAAAGCAGACAGCATGTTGACACACCACACGAGAACAGGTGAGCCCCCAAAAATAGAGATCAACTCATGTATGATTTTGGAAATCGAGGGAGCTGAGGATTTGCTGCATGGCATTCTCTGTTACTACTGAAACTTTGGAGATGCTTTAAGATACTACTGAAATTCTGTATGCATATGATAGGAACTAGAATAGTTTGAGGTGGTATACATTTGAAATAAATAAAGAACTTAGAAATTATTAGAAATTAACGGAAGGAATGTTGGAATGTGTTCAGTACCAAGTTGTCATTAAAACATTTCTTTAGGCTTCCCTGGTGGTCCAGTGGGTAAGGACACCGCCTTGCAGTGCAATGGGCAACGGTTCGATCCCTGGCCTGGGAGAATCCCACGTGCCGTGGGGTGGCTGGACTGATGTGTCCAACTACGGAACCAGAGCTCTGGAGCACATGTGCCCAGAGCCCGTGCTCTGCATTGAGAGAGGCCACTGCAGTGGGAGGCCCACACAGGCTAGAGAACAAACATGGATGAAAATAGATAAATGAAAGACCGATAGAAGTGCCCTCCTAGCAAAAAAACCATTCCTTTAAATATGCAGACTTGTAGGATTATGGTTTCTTCCATAATACTCAATAAATAGCAGTAGATAAAGCTATTTCTTTGAATGATCCAGTATTAAATATTAACAACAAACAGAGGACAAGAGTATAATAGAGCAATCTAGAATATCACTGAAGAGCAACCAGGAAGTTCAGTATAAAATGAGAAAAAAATTAATCTATGAGGATGCTACTAGACTGGAAAAATAGAAGAGACCTATAATTTTGTACTGTATCCCTCTTATTCACAAGCCCTCTTTCTTGGATATTTAGTAGCCATCTGTATCTGATTGTATACGCCATTCTCAGCCATAGATAATTAGCCTAGGAGTCAACCCTTCGTGGTTTTACACTGATCAAACTGTTGAGAAGTGAGTTTTCTCCTCCATAAACTGGAATTCAGAAATTACCATTAAATCTGGGTTACACTGTCATTGAGATAATACAAATATAGGAGCTTTATAGTAGGACTTTTCTACTTCTACTTGGCAAAGCAGACAGCAGTGTTGCATAAGAAAAGACACACCACACAGAGAACAGGGATGAGCACAAACCCACTCACCAAATACTGCCTGGAATCCTGATCTCTTTGCAGTTTTTGATTCTAATACCTTTTGATGCTTGACTCTGTTTCTACTATTCATTTGATTCCATGAGTTATGCCTGCATCTTATATTAAATTTTCCTTTTATGCTTGAGCTAGTTTAAGTTGGCATTACTTAAATCCCAAAAGGCCCTTATGAAAGACTAGATCAAAGAACTGGAGGTCTTCACTAGTCAAAGGAGAGATTTATTGCTAATGGGTTTTCTGGAGAGGTAAAATAATAGGGAAGTTTATGGGGGAATTGTCATGAAATGGAATGTTTTTCCTTTTTGAGAATTTTAGAAGTCAGAGTATTTTTAGAAACTTGCATTCATAACATTTTTGATTTTTTTCTGCTTCATCTGTACTTCTCCATCAATCCTTATTAACTGGATTTGCTTTAGACAACTCGATATCCTGTGTGCTGTGCAATTAATGTAATTCATTTTAAGTTTGGGATTTTGTACAGGATACTTTGCTTTATTAGTAGAACTGTAAGAACCTCAAAAGTGGGGGCATTTTGCTTTCAGATTCATGTAGTTTCTAAAACAGTGTTTGAGGTTATATTAAGTGTGTATGAATATTGCCCAAGAGATTGGCTGATGGAATTACTGAGTACAAGACGAAACCTTCAAGCGCTATCTATGATGAAAGGGTAGAAGAAAGGTTATTATTCTGAAACTCTGTTTCTATGTTAGTTCTGCTTCCATGAAGATTCATTAGTACGTTCTCTGAGAAAGGATGGAGTTTACCCAAAGTGAGTGTTGCTAACACATCTTTGTTCTGGTAACCAGAGATAAATAGCACACAGGTCAGTTGCAGTAGGTATATTTTAGGGAGGGAAGGACAGACGGAATTTCTTGGCCAACATTATCTCAAGTAAATATAGCATGATACTAGAGAGAGTCTTGTACCCTGTGACTTATAGTCATAGTGTTAATCATTTAGAAATTACCATTAAATCTGGGTTACACTGTCATTGAGATAATACAAATATAGGAGCTTTATAGTAGGACTTTTCTACTTCTACTTGGCAAAGCAGACAGCAGTGTTGCATAAGAAAAGACACACCACACAGAGAACAGGGATGAGCACAAACCCACTCACCAAATACTGCCTGGAATCCTGATCTCTTTGCAGTTTTTGATTCTAATACCTTTTGATGCTTGACTCTGTTTCTACTATTCATTTGATTCCATGAGTTATGCCTGCATCTTATATTAAATTTTCCTTTTATGCTTGAGCTAGTTTAAGTTGGCATTACTTAAATCCCAAAAGGCCCTTATGAAAGACTAGATCAAAGAACTGGAGGTCTTCACTAGTCAAAGGAGAGATTTATTGCTAATGGGTTTTCTGGAGAGGTAAAATAATAGGGAAGTTTATGGGGGAATTGTCATGAAATGGAATGTTTTTCCTTTTTGAGAATTTTAGAAGTCAGAGTATTTTTAGAAACTTGCATTCATAACATTTTTGATTTTTTTCTGCTTCATCTGTACTTCTCCATCAATCCTTATTAACTGGATTTGCTTTAGACAACTCGATATCCTGTGTGCTGTGCAATTAATGTAATTCATTTTAAGTTTGGGATTTTGTACAGGATACTTTGCTTTATTAGTAGAACTGTAAGAACCTCAAAAGTGGGGGCATTTTGCTTTCAGATTCATGTAGTTTCTAAAACAGTGTTTGAGGTTATATTAAGTGTGTATGAATATTGCCCAAGAGATTGGCTGATGGAATTACTGAGTACAAGACGAAACCTTCAAGCGCTATCTATGATGAAAGGGTAGAAGAAAGGTTATTATTCTGAAACTCTGTTTCTATGTTAGTTCTGCTTCCATGAAGATTCATTAGTACGTTCTCTGAGAAAGGATGGAGTTTACCCAAAGTGAGTGTTGCTAACACATCTTTGTTCTGGTAACCAGAGATAAATAGCACACAGGTCAGTTGCAGTAGGTATATTTTAGGGAGGGAAGGACAGACGGAATTTCTTGGCCAACATTATCTCAAGTAAATATAGCATGATACTAGAGAGAGTCTTGTACCCTGTGACTTATAGTCATAGTGTTAATCATTTAGAAACCATCACATTGGAATGAGTCTCAAGAAGACATTCCTTGTTATTATTCAGTAACTAAGTCATGTGCGACTCTTTGCCACCCCATGGACTGCAGCACGGCAGGCTTCCTTGTACTTCACTGTCTTCCAGGGTTTGCTCAAACTCATGTCCATTGAGTTGGTGATGCCATCCATCTGTCTCATCCTCTGTCACCTGCTTCTCCTGCCCTCAATATTTCTAAGCATCAGGGTCTTTCCCAGTGAGTTGGCTCTTTGTATCAGGTGACCAAAGTCGTGGAGCTTTCCTAATCTCTTTTAATTATAAATCTGCAACATTGTAGGCAGTGTGTTAATAACTGATAGATGGTATTTATATATGACAGCTTTATGTTAATTCTGTGAAATATCATTATTACTACCTTCATTTTAAGGACAAAAAAGGGAAATTTCAGACATTATTTGACTTTCCCAAGGTCAGGCAACTAGTAAATGATAAAGACAGGAACCTACTTTAGATCTCCTTATTTCGAAAGTGGATTATTTTGTTGCTCTGCTCTGTTGGAGACAATTATGCAGTCTGGATGAAATCTGTGTCCCTGCCAGTATACACACTTAATATACCCTATAAAAAGGAAAGCAGTAGCAGTAGTCTTGGTAGCAACAGCAGCAGCAGCAACTGCAGTAGTAGTAGGGATTTATTAAATGCTTCCTATGTGCTAAGAATGGTTCTATGCACTTGACATGCATTAGTACAGTAGGAATGTCATGGGAAGGGAGGCAGTCATATTCCACAGTTATTGTTTAGTTGATCCAGATATGGGCTTTGTTTATCTAACACCCTTCTATTACCATTCCCAAGTAGAGTAACATTGGGACATGTAGTCAGATATGTAATTTCCAGGTGTCACTGTCTTCTAGCCTCTTAAACATCTTTCGCTCTTTTTATTTATCTGTGAAAAAAAGCAGCAGCATCTTTTTGTTCCATATATATGTCACTTTGCAGGGAGTTTGCCAGGATCTGTTCTTAACAGTCAAGGACACAGATTTCATTCTCATGGCCATTATGCATCAATAGCTTGAATCAGATGTGTTGTGTGTCGTGAATGCCTTGCGTTTCCTAAGCTGTTGTGTTAATGTTGCTCGGCTTCAGACTGCTGCATGCTCATTACCGTCTAATAGTAACCAATTCCTGCCGAGCCAATGCATTGCTAAAGAATTATCAAGGGTATTAAGTACTGAGCTAATGATGAATGCCACTTTGGGAAGCGGCAAAAGCCATAAAAAATAATCACGTTCAAATTTAAGAGTGTTGTAAAGTGTACAAAAAGGAAAACACAAAATTACATAAAGAATTACACGTACCTACATAAATAGATTTCCTTCTGCTTTCCACCTTGAAATTACTTCAAAACCAACATATGCCAGGTGAAATCACCATTTAACTGATAGATTATTTAAATGACAGCTTTATGTTAATTCTGTGAAATATCATTATTACTACCTTCATTTTAAGGACAAAAAAGGGAAATTTCAGACATTATTTGACTTTCCCAAGGTCAGGCAACTAGTAAATGATAAAGACAGGAACCTACTTTAGATCTCCTTATTTCGAAAGTGGATTATTTTGTTGCTCTGCTCTGTTGGAGACAATTATGCAGTCTGGATGAAATCTGTGTCCCTGCCAGTATACACACTTAATATACCCTATAAAAAGGAAAGCAGTAGCAGTAGTCTTGGTAGCAACAGCAGCAGCAGCAACTGCAGTAGTAGTAGGGATTTATTAAATGCTTCCTATGTGCTAAGAATGGTTCTATGCACTTGACATGCATTAGTACAGTAGGAATGTCATGGGAAGGGAGGCAGTCATATTCCACAGTTATTGTTTAGTTGATCCAGATATGGGCTTTGTTTATCTAAAACACCTCTTTTACCATTCCCAAGTAGAGTAACATTGGGACATGTAGTCAGATATGTAATTTCCAGGTGTCACTGTCTTCTAGCCTCTTAAACATCTTTCGCTCTTTTTATTTATCTGTGAAAAAAAGCAGCAGCATCTTTTTGTTCCATATATATGTCACTTTGCAGGGAGTTTGCCAGGATCTGTTCTTAACAGTCAAGGACACAGATTTCATTCTCATGGCCATTATGCATCAATAGCTTGAATCAGATGTGTTGTGTGTCGTGAATGCCTTGCGTTTCCTAAGCTGTTGTGTTAATGTTGCTCGGCTTCAGACTGCTGCATGCTCATTACCGTCTAATAGTAACCAATTCCTGCCGAGCCAATGCATTGCTAAAGAATTATCAAGGGTATTAAGTACTGAGCTAATGATGAATGCCACTTTGGGAAGCGGCAAAAGCCATAAAAAATAATCACGTTCAAATTTAAGAGTGTTGTAAAGTGTACAAAAAGGAAAACACAAAATTACATAAAGAATTACACGTACCTACATAAATAGATTTCCTTCTGCTTTCCACCTTGAAATTACTTCAAAACCAACATATGCCAGGTGAAATCACTTTTTCCAGTTTTTTTGCAATCTCATGTAATCCTATTTTACATATAAAATGTGTCTCCCAGAAGTCTGCTAATCCCTGTATGCAAAGGTGGCTCAGGTGGGGAAAAATGGTCAGATGTCTGGAAATGTTAGAGGTGGACTGCGGACCTGGAAGGAGAGAATTAACTCATCTGAAAGGTTTGAATAAATCTGATTAAAAAGTAATTAAGAAAAATTGAAGTCACTGTGGGATGCACAGAAAATGCATCAAAGGGCTACATCTTCCCCATTTTACATTATATTGGAGTGATATCCTATGTCATCTACTGCCTTCTGTTCATTAACATAGGTCAGTTTCCTGAATCTCAACAGAAATATTTGAAACAATTGGTTTTTGTGTTTAAAGATAAATAATATTTGACTTACATCCATTCTGGAATAATGTATACATATGCATCAATAAACAGTAGTGATATGGAAGCCCTGTTTAAAGTACATATCTGAGTGCAGTTTGAGTTATTTCTATGTGAACATCCTGTGATTATCATTAGCAATTAATTTTCATAATACTATACATATTTATTGTTTCAGTGTCTAATTTTGTAGAGTTTCTTGCCTATTCTCATTATCCATAATACCTGGAAGCTTCACAAATCTATATTTCCATGTTCCTTGGTCTGATTATTTCTAGAGAAAGGTATGGGACTTCCCTGGTGGCTCAGATGGTAAAGAATCTGCCTGCAGTGCAGGAGACATGAGTTCGAGTTTGGGAATATCCCTTGGGGAAGGAAATGGCCACCCACTCCAATATTTTTGCCTGGAGAATTCCATGGGCTAAGGAGCGCTCTAGTCCATGGAGTTGCAAGGAGTTAGAAATGATTGAGTGACTAACAGTTTATGAAGGAAAACATACATGGGATAAACATTCAGAAGGGCATGTCTTCACTGAGGGAAATTTAGAAAAAAGCAAAAACCACAACAAAACCCAGGAAACTAAAGAAAGGAACCCTAAGCACAAGCTTAAATAGATATGGATTCTGAAATTAATTTTAAAAAACAAAGAATGTCTACACTTATGTCACCTTAGATACCAAAACCCTTCTGTTCATAATAGGAATAATAGAATACTATATACCATAACAAAGCTTGTCAAGAACTTTCCTGTACATGATCTAAGTTAATAGGCACTTAGTGGCAAAGATGGTCTAATTTGTACAAGCACTCCTTCTAGATTGATCATGTCAAACTTTGTCATAAGGAGAAAAGGAAAGTGCGGCCCATGGTGTCAAGCACATACTTTGTCCAAATAATCAATATTCTCTTATTTGTTTCAAGGAATTGATTGTACCTAATTAAGATTTCCTCAATTTGTATAAACTTTGGTGGTCTAACTTTTAGTACTATTTTTATATTCATCAGACACAGGAAACATACAATTCATGGCTGTATCAGTCCTGTTAGAATTTCTGTGTACTTTAATCAAGACATTTTTCTTTTTCTATATTTGTACATTTGTGATGACAATGCTTATATAATATTTTATAAGATTGTTTTAACTTTATGACATTTCTCCTTAATAATAATATACTTTTCATAATAATTGAAAGGCCTGCATACATTCTATCTAATGAATGCACAATCATTTACATATCTGCTTCCATATGTAATGACCAAGATCTTTCTATAAAAACATAATCACTATTTTTTCTAATTTTTTCAGAGTAGATTAGCCAAAATAGATCATTGAATTAGATGAACTGAATGTGTTTTTACTTGCGGATTATGATTCCCAACACTTTTCTACAGTTCTACTTTATTGTTTCCCAAGCAAAGTAGCAGTAGACCTATTTTCTGGATTTTGACTAGCTTTGGTTAGTACTTCTTTCACAGACAAACATGATATATTGTGATTATCTAGATTTACAATTTCTTGATTCCAATGCATGAACATTTCCTCCTATGTTAATTGACTAGGAATGTCTTCTTATCTGTGAATTGTCTAGCCTCCTATTTCATCCATACATAGATTGGAATATAATGCTGTGAAAATAGCACAGGTTTAGAAAGCTTGAATTTAATTTACTACACCATTGCCTAGGTGGCCTCTGACAAATAGCTTCTTTCATTCTCTCTTATCTGCGGGATGAAAATAATATCTACTTTATAAAAATGTGTTGAAAGTTAAGCACAAAATACATAAACACTCAGCAAAGCAACTAGCAGATACTCAGTAAGTGTTAACTCCTTTTCTCTGATAAAATTACTCCTGGACTTTACTTTCATTGCTACTAAAGGATCTGTGGTAATAACCAACAGATGACTTAACTGTGTCTGCTAAGCAATTCATGTTTAATTTTCATTTACCTGTGTTAATGGGCTTTTTGTTCTTCAGCATATTCAGAGTGTTAAAATGCTCAGCATTTAGCCTTAGGGAAAAGTGTTAATACACATATTTTATTACTTTTCTAGGATTAGCCAGCATCATTTCAATGTGTTAGTAGGCCTAGTGCAGCAGTAGCTAAATTTGCAAGGCATACAACGAAAGAGATATATTAAGCAAGACACAATTTACTAATTTGCCAATCATTGGTGGGCATTAGTAGGTTGATGGATTTTTAAGCATTAATATACACCAAGACCTGAAATATGATATCTTATTCTGTGAAAAATTCAGGCAGCAGTTTCATGGAATTTATAAACTTGCTTCTTGCAGGCATCTAGTTCACTGTAATCAAACTCAAGCTTGACATTTTTTAAATAATATTTTATAAGATTGTTTTAACTTTATGACATTTCTCCTTAATAATAATATACTTTTCATAATAATTGAAAGGCCTGCATACATTCTATCTAATGAATGCACAATCATTTACATATCTGCTTCCATATGTAATGACCAAGATCTTTCTATAAAAACATAATCACTATTTTTTCTAATTTTTTCAGAGTAGATTAGCCAAAATAGATCATTGAATTAGATGAACTGAATGTGTTTTTACTTGCGGATTATGATTCCCAACACTTTTCTACAGTTCTACTTTATTGTTTCCCAAGCAAAGTAGCAGTAGACCTATTTTCTGGATTTTGACTAGCTTTGGTTAGTACTTCTTTCACAGACAAACATGATATATTGTGATTATCTAGATTTACAATTTCTTGATTCCAATGCATGAACATTTCCTCCTATGTTAATTGACTAGGAATGTCTTCTTATCTGTGAATTGTCTAGCCTCCTATTTCATCCATACATAGATTGGAATATAATGCTGTGAAAATAGCACAGGTTTAGAAAGCTTGAATTTAATTTACTACACCATTGCCTAGGTGGCCTCTGACAAATAGCTTCTTTCATTCTCTCTTATCTGCGGGATGAAAATAATATCTACTTTATAAAAATGTGTTGAAAGTTAAGCACAAAATACATAAACACTCAGCAAAGCAACTAGCAGATACTCAGTAAGTGTTAACTCCTTTTCTCTGATAAAATTACTCCTGGACTTTACTTTCATTGCTACTAAAGGATCTGTGGTAATAACCAACAGATGACTTAACTGTGTCTGCTAAGCAATTCATGTTTAATTTTCATTTACCTGTGTTAATGGGCTTTTTGTTCTTCAGCATATTCAGAGTGTTAAAATGCTCAGCATTTAGCCTTAGGGAAAAGTGTTAATACACATATTTTATTACTTTTCTAGGATTAGCCAGCATCATTTCAATGTGTTAGTAGGCCTAGTGCAGCAGTAGCTAAATTTGCAAGGCATACAACGAAAGAGATATATTAAGCAAGACACAATTTACTAATTTGCCAATCATTGGTGGGCATTAGTAGGTTGATGGATTTTTAAGCATTAATATACACCAAGACCTGAAATATGATATCTTATTCTGTGAAAAATTCAGGCAGCAGTTTCATGGAATTTATAAACTGGCTTCTTGCAGGCATCTAGTTCACTGTAATCAAACTCAAGCTTAAAAATACTCAGGGTTAAAATGACAGGCACTAATTAATTTTCCAATTAGTTAAGGATTGATTCAGGATGTCATTCTTAAACTGTTCTGCCATTTAAAGAGCCAATCATTTATGTTGAAAGAAGTTGCTTTGTGTTTAATGTTTCTGTTAGCTATGCAGTCTCACCCTATAGCTATCAATCATTGTAGTTTAGACCCAAGCCTTTCCTAAGTGAAACAGTGAATGATTGGTCAGCTTCCACACATGTGTTGTTCTTTTGAAAGGCAGACAATTTATATTAACAGAAATTTTTGTATTAAGTTCTAATTGCCAAGAAAATTTTAAAGAAAAATAGTTTTTAGACATATTTTTGTGGAGTACTGTGGGAAATCTTTATTAAGATGAAGGAAATTCAGCTTCTAGGTTGTGATTTTTAGAAAGAACCTCAAATCTCAAATTTTCTGTGTATATGTTTTATCATCTAAAAATGGGATATTAATATACGTTCTACTTTGACAGATCATTTCAAAATGGATGACATTTGTCCTAAGTCTGCTGTTCGCTTAATATCTGGCATATAGCAGTCTTTGATAGATGTACTGAACGAGTGATTGATTCCTGAATTATATCTTTAAACTTAGTTTCCTTGATAAAGGAACTAATGTAAAATGTGTAAAATGGATGATTCTTTCTCATTTGTTATGTAGACTTGTATCAGAAAATACCAACTATATCAAATTTTCTGTTTAAAGGTTGAGTTCGGAATGTTTCTTTTATTTTGTTATTAATATCTGTTACCTAAACACTATACAAATTTACTTCAAGTGCTAGACTGCCTTTATTAAACATTATTTTAATTTGTGGGTGAGAGGGAAGGAATGACTGATGTTAATTCTGACTATATTTTGCAAAAAAAAATTCATGAAATTTCAGAAAGAATGTGGCTATCACTCTCAAAATGATTGCAAATATTATGTCCACTTTGCTAGGCCGGTGGAAGTGTTGCAGCACAAGTGAATCAATATAACTTTGAAACAATGCGTGTATAGAAGCTTTGTGTCAGATATTTAACTCTCTAAATATGACCATTGCTCTTCTCGATAGCAAGTTATGATGAGGACAGGGTTCCCTATAAAACTCCTTCGCTCTTCTTCCCTCCACCCAGAGAGGTGGTCTCAAAGCCCAGATTCTGGAGCCTGGCTCAGTTAAAAATCCAAGATTTGCTACTTAGTTCATGTGTTATTTGGTTAAGTGACTAAAAACACGTGTCACAGTTTCTTCATTGATAAAATGGAAATAATGAAGCCCTTATCTCCTAGGTTCTGTGAGCAGTAATGATTCATTATAAGCATTATAAGCCTTTCCGTAGAGGATTTTAAGAACTTTACTTAAAAATTAGATGCTAAGATAGACATTATTTACAATGTCTGCCTGACTCACAAATACCCATCTTCCCACCGGGCTTTTCTGGAAAGAAATTTATGTAAGTAGGCCCACAATCTTCTGGCCTGCCTATCTATCTATCTATCTAAAACCAATGGAGGTGGGCATTTTACCTAAGCTGATCTAATTGGAGTCACTTTCTTAAAAAACTGTATGCATTGGTAGAGACAGTGAAAGTGATTAAATGAAAGTGGAGAAGAGAGGAGGAGAGGAAATAGAGAAGAGGAGAGGCAGGAAACACCTCAAACTGATGTATTTTTTTTTTTTTTTTTTTTGGTGCGCGGGGAACGGATTGGGGTGGGAGGGGGCCGGGTGGGCCACTTCTCTAGGTCTTTCATTTATCTATTTCATCCATCTTTGTTCTTTGTCTCTTGTGGGCCTCCCATCGCGGTGGCCTCTGTTGTCGCAGAGCACTGGCTCTGGGCGCATGCGCTCCAGAGCTCCAGCTCGGTAATTGGACACATGGGTCCAGTCGCTCCGCGGTACGTGGGATCTTCCCAGGCCAGGGATTGAACCAGCGCCCCTTGCAGTACGCGGTGTCCTTACCCACTGGACCACCAGGGAAGACCCAAAATGATGTCTTTTTCATAGGATAAGACCTGTATCATTCAAGTTTATATCTGTGAGGTAGGCATTTTCTGTCTCCCGCATGTAGGTAAGGTGAAGAAAGATCAAAGAAAGGACCAGGAATAGGACAAAAAGCTTGACAAATTTAAATCTCTGGTTCCACACATACCTGAGATTTTTATTTCACATTTTTTTCGATTGATGCCAGTAAGATTTGGCTTCTATTAAGGAAATTCTAACATAAACACAATTATGTGAAGAAAAGTGAATACAAATCAGAAAATACCACATAAAATGGTAGATTGAAGCTAGGTTGAAAGCGAGCACATAGACATGCAATTCATTATTTTGATGTAGTCACTAAATTTGAGCCACACTTCAGTCTAAACTTCCTGGTCACCAAAGGAAAGAAAGGAAATCTAGTTAAATACATTGTTTATATTCTACATAAAAAACAAAGTGTAAACCACCTTTATCACGTAAGTAACTTTTTGATTTATGAGAAGTTTTCTTTTTCATGTAGGTAACAACTGGAATGATGTACTGAACTATTTTTAATAAATCTTTGACATAAATGAAATACTGTATTTTAAGTGTTTTAGTCCTTCACTATAAGATAGAGCAAAGGAAGCTAACTGAATGAGAGATTTGAGGTTAATACAATTCAGCACATATTAGTAGGTTGGCTGAAGAATAAAATCTAGGATAAACAGAGAAGTGACTGTGCTGCATATATGATAAAATATCTTTCACTAATATAAATTCTCTTGGACTGATCTAATAAACATGAAATGAGGTAATTTAATATTGTTCAATGTAGTATGAAATGCAGGTATTCTGCATGGGGATATTATATATCATATTGGTAACTAATTATTGAGCCTCATGAATATTTTTACTGGCAAAATGAACATTCACAGTGCTATGAAAATTTTAAAAAGTTCAAGGAAGAGATTTCTTTATGCAATTTTCACATAAACGTTAACGTTATCCATATAAGTACCTAAGTTATAAAACTGAGCATTGTATTTTATTCTTTTTTAAGTTTTATTAATATATAGTTTAGCTACATAAAATTGACTCATGGTAAAAATACAATTCACGATTATAAGTGATCCCCTCTCCCATACGTAGGTTTTGGCTACTGTCATTTCTTTTCTCCATCTTTGAGTGATCTTTCAGGTGACTTTCCTAGATAGTTTTCCTGTAGTTTTGTCGTTCCCAGTCTTACTTCCGTGCATGCATGCTAAGTCGTTTCAGTCATGTCTGATGCTTTGCAACCCTATGAAACTGTATCTCACCAGGCTCCTCAGTCCGTGGGTTTCTCTAATCCAGAAAAAATTTTTTGGGAATTGATGCCAGTAAGATTTGGCTAAACAATAAACACAATTATGTGAAGAAAAGTGAATACAAATCAGAAAATACCACATAAAATGGTAGATTGAAGCTAGGTTGAAAGCGAGCACATAGACATGCAATTCATTATTTTGATGTAGTCACTAAATTTGAGCCACACTTCAGTCTAAACTTCCTGGTCACCAAAGGAAAGAAAGGAAATCTAGTTAAATACATTGTTTATATTCTACATAAAAAACAAAGTGTAAACCACCTTTATCACGTAAGTAACTTTTGATTTATGAGAAGTTTTCTTTTTCATGTAGGTAACAACTGGAATGATGTACTGAACTATTTTTAATAAATCTTTGACATAAATGAAATACTGTATTTTAAGTGTTTTAGTCCTTCACTATAAGATAGAGCAAAGGAAGCTAACTGAATGAGAGATTTGAGGTTAATACAATTCAGCACATATTAGTAGGTTGGCTGAAGAATAAAATCTAGGATAAACAGAGAAGTGACTGTGCTGCATATATGATAAAATATCTTTCACTAATATAAATTCTCTTGGACTGATCTAATAAACATGAAATGAGGTAATTTAATATTGTTCAATGTAGTATGAAATGCAGGTATTCTGCATGGGGATATTATATATCATATTGGTAACTAATTATTGAGCCTCATGAATATTTTTACTGGCAAAATGAACATTCACAGTGCTATGAAAATTTTAAAAAGTTCAAGGAAGAGATTTCTTTATGCAATTTTCACATAAACGTTAACGTTATCCATATAAGTACCTAAGTTATAAAACTGAGCATTGTATTTTATTCTTTTTTAAGTTTTATTAATATATAGTTTAGCTACATAAAATTGACTCATGGTAAAAATACAATTCACGATTATAAGTGATCCCCTCTCCCATACGTAGGTTTTGGCTACTGTCATTTCTTTTCTCCATCTTTGAGTGATCTTTCAGGTGACTTTCCTAGATAGTTTTCCTGTAGTTTTGTCGTTCCCAGTCTTACTTCCGTGCATGCATGCTAAGTCGTTTCAGTCATGTCTGATGCTTTGCAACCCTATGAAACTGTATCTCACCAGGCTCCTCAGTCCGTGGGTTTCTCTAATCCAGAATAATGGAATGGGTTGCCATTTCCTTGTCCTGGGGATCTGCCCTACTAAGGGATTGAAACTGCATCTCTTATGTCTCTGGTATTGGTGGCCAGGTTCTTTACCTCTAGCGCCACCTGGTAAATCACTTCCGTACTGCAAATAAGTCTTACAATTCTAGTTATCCATTGCTACATTACAAACCACCTCAAATTCAAGGACTTAAAATCAGTGATTCACTTAGCTCATAAATCTGCAACTTTGTTAAGGACTCTAGGGAAGGGTGCCATTCTACTTCACACAGTATCAGTGAGAGCACTGAGTTAAGGGCTGGAGAATAACTTCCACAATGGCTCATTCACATGGCTGGCAATTTGGTTATTGTCGGAGGTCAGCGGCTTTAATTTCTTTCCACATGGGCTCTTCTGGACTGCTTAGAGTTCCTTCATGATGGTGGCTGGTTTCAAAGAACATCGGTCCCTAGAGTCAAGAGGGAGTCATTGCAAATTCCTAGAAACTGGCACAATCTCACTTCTGCTATATTCTAGTGATCAAACAATCTTAGAACGTTGATTTAACTGGAAGAGTGTCAAATAATTTGGGGCCATATTTTAAAACTATCACAAGTAACATATCACTTCTCTGCTTAAAATTCAGCACTGTCGCTGTATTATTTCATCCAAATATTTTGACCAAGCAGACAAGCACATTTCTTCATGATCATTATTACCTCTGTAGTCTCTTATCTATTTCCATGTCTGATACTCATGTTCTTTTTTGATTTTTATAAATCTATATTTGGTGCTTGGCTTAATGCTCTTGTCATCCCTCTCATCTGTTACCTTGTTGCCTCTTTAACCCATACTCAGTTTTCAGAGCTCAGCTCAGGTGTTATCTTCTGGAAGCATTTTCATGACCTTTGTCTCTGCTCCCCACCCCATTCCCTATGAGGTCAGAAATAGATATGTCTCCTCTGGAGTCTGTGCATATAAATTAGTACCATCTTTTATCTTTTCTTACTTAACTTATTACTAGATTGTGTGCTTCATAAAGACAGATATAGTGTCTCATTTGCTGTTGTATTCTCAAGGCTTTTTGAATGGATAAGTAGAAACATGACCAAATGTATATGCCAAAGAGTGCAGAAATTATTGATTTACATGTATATAAAACTGTTACATTTTATGGGGGTTGCCATTTCCTTGTCCTGGGGATCTGCCCTACTAAGGGATTGAAACTGCATCTCTTATGTCTCTGGTATTGGTGGCCAGGTTCTTTACCTCTAGCGCCACCTGGTAAATCACTTCCGTACTGCAAATAAGTCTTACAATTCTAGTTATCCATTGCTACATTACAAACCACCTCAAATTCAAGGACTTAAAATCAGTGATTCACTTAGCTCATAAATCTGCAACTTTGTTAAGGACTCTAGGGAAGGGTGCCATTCTACTTCACACAGTATCAGTGAGAGCACTGAGTTAAGGGCTGGAGAATAACTTCCACAATGGCTCATTCACATGGCTGGCAATTTGGTTATTGTCGGAGGTCAGCGGCTTTAATTTCTTTCCACATGGGCTCTTCTGGACTGCTTAGAGTTCCTTCATGATGGTGGCTGGTTTCAAAGAACATCGGTCCCTAGAGTCAAGAGGGAGTCATTGCAAATTCCTAGAAACTGGCACAATCTCACTTCTGCTATATTCTAGTGATCAAACAATCTTAGAACGTTGATTTAACTGGAAGAGTGTCAAATAATTTGGGGCCATATTTTAAAACTATCACAAGTAACATATCACTTCTCTGCTTAAAATTCAGCACTGTCGCTGTATTATTTCATCCAAATATTTTGACCAAGCAGACAAGCACATTTCTTCATGATCATTATTACCTCTGTAGTCTCTTATCTATTTCCATGTCTGATACTCATGTTCTTTTTTGATTTTTATAAATCTATATTTGGTGCTTGGCTTAATGCTCTTGTCATCCCTCTCATCTGTTACCTTGTTGCCTCTTTAACCCATACTCAGTTTTCAGAGCTCAGCTCAGGTGTTATCTTCTGGAAGCATTTTCATGACCTTTGTCTCTGCTCCCCACCCCATTCCCTATGAGGTCAGAAATAGATATGTCTCCTCTGGAGTCTGTGCATATAAATTAGTACCATCTTTTATCTTTTCTTACTTAACTTATTACTAGATTGTGTGCTTCATAAAGACAGATATAGTGTCTCATTTGCTGTTGTATTCTCAAGGCTTTTTGAATGGATAAGTAGAAACATGACCAAATGTATATGCCAAAGAGTGCAGAAATTATTGATTTACATGTATATAAAACTGTTACATTTTATATTAGGCATGCATTTCTGAAGGCCTTCAATAATTGAAAAAATAAATTATTCAAGACTAATTTTCAAATAGACATTTATATAAACCTGGGTTGATGTAGTCTCAGAGAATATAAATATACAACTATGATAGCAAGTTTACTTAAATACTTTTTAAGTGTTCTCAACAGTATCTAATATTTTATAAAGTGTTTCCCCCTAAGTGAGCAGTAAGGTGGGTTTTCTTTTTTTTGTCTTGTGTTTTATCACAGTAACATCTAGTACAATGTTATTGATTCTAGGATAGATTTTTCACACTAGCATTAGCAAGAACACTTCATAAATGGTTGAATGGTATAATTATAGGATGTAAAAAGACTTTCAATTATCATGTATGTAACTATTAATAAAAAGCACGAAACTTACTGAAATCACTTATATAAGTTCAGGGTTTACACTGTTGATTCTCATTATTCATGGATTCTATCTTAAGGATTCTCTTGCGCTTTGTAACCCTAAAACCAGTCCTTGCAAAGGCAGGACTTTATACATGCAAATGTCTACAAAGGATCTAGTCCTTTACAAAGTAGTAAAAAACTCCAGTCACTTTATGGCACATATTCTAGCAGAAGTCACACAGGTAATGATCTGTCCTCTAGTTTCACCTCATACTGTAGACAAACCTCTTTTTTTAAAAAATGTTTTTGATCTCTTATCTATTTCCATGTCTGATACTCATGTTCTTTTTTGATTTTTATAAATCTATATTTGGTGCTTGGCTTAATGCTCTTGTCATCCCTCTCATCTGTTACCTTGTTGCCTCTTTAACCCATACTCAG
This sequence comes from Tragulus kanchil, assembly GCA_022376925.1. Classification (NCBI taxonomy): domain Eukaryota; kingdom Metazoa; phylum Chordata; class Mammalia; order Artiodactyla; family Tragulidae; genus Tragulus; species Tragulus kanchil. The sequence continues at coordinate 150,356,453 of JAIOJX010000025.1, read as the reverse complement.
TTTTCAGAGCTCAGCTCAGGTGTTATCTTCTGGAAGCATTTTCATGACCTTTGTCTCTGCTCCCACCCCATTCCCTATGAGGTCAGAAATAGATATGTCTCCTCTGGAGTCTGTGCATATAAATTAGTACCATCTTTTATCTTTTCTTACTTAACTTATTACTAGATTGTGTGCTTCATAAAGACAGATATAGTGTCTCATTTGCTGTTGTATTCTCAAGGCTTTTTGAATGGATAAGTAGAAACATGACCAAATGTATATGCCAAAGAGTGCAGAAATTATTGATTTACATGTATATAAAACTGTTACATTTTATATTAGGCATGCATTTCTGAAGGCCTTCAATAATTGAAAAAATAAATTATTCAAGACTAATTTTCAAATAGACATTTATATAAACCTGGGTTGATGTAGTCTCAGAGAATATAAATATACAACTATGATAGCAAGTTTACTTAAATACTTTTTAAGTGTTCTCAACAGTATCTAATATTTTATAAAGTGTTTCCCCCTAAGTGAGCAGTAAGGTGGGTTTTCTTTTTTTTGTCTTGTGTTTTATCACAGTAACATCTAGTACAATGTTATTGATTCTAGGATAGATTTTTCACACTAGCATTAGCAAGAACACTTCATAAATGGTTGAATGGTATAATTATAGGATGTAAAAAGACTTTCAATTATCATGTATGTAACTATTAATAAAAAGCACGAAACTTACTGAAATCACTTATATAAGTTCAGGGTTTACACTGTTGATTCTCATTATTCATGGATTCTATCTTAAGGATTCTCTTGCGCTTTGTAACCCTAAAACCAGTCCTTGCAAAGGCAGGACTTTATACATGCAAATGTCTACAAAGGATCTAGTCCTTTACAAAGTAGTAAAAAACTCCAGTCACTTTATGGCACATATTCTAGCAGAAGTCACACAGGTAATGATCTGTCCTCTAGTTTCACCTCATACTGTAGACAACTGTCTGTTGTGGTCTCTTTAGTGCCATATATTTGACCTTTTGAGTTTTTTGTGAAGAGTTTGCTGTTTCAAATGGGACCTGAGCATTGTGTTGAAGTGTATTTAGTGTTCCTAAGCATAAGCAGGCTGTGTGAGTTCTGTGGAGGAAATAAATTTTGTTCAGGCATGAGTTAAAGTGTTGTTGGTCATGGAGTTCAAGTTAATGAATCAACAATATCTATTAAATAAAGTGTCATAACACAGAAATACTCATAAAACAAGGTTTTGTATTATTTGGTTGATGAAATGCTGTGAACAGTGGCTCACAGGAACCTAATCCTGTATTTCCTCTGTGAGTAATGATTCTAATATTTGCTAATTCGGTGTTTATGGTGACAATATTGAATATTACTATAACAAATAGTAATAATTCACTGTATAACCAAAATATGGTTCTTGGGATACTGATGAAGTATGATATTATTTCTGCCTAATGTATAAAATATTCTGCCAAATTGCTGTAGTTAAAATATGGTTTAGCTGTCCCCTGGCCTACCAGTTTTAAAACTAGTATGTGATAATTATTTGTGTATTTCACACCACTTTGTATTTTGTACATAAAGAAAGATGCTGTTAATATTATATAAGATATTTCAACAATACCGCATGATTAAAAATACAGAAAGTATGACCAACAAAGTTTTATAGTTCAGACATTTTTATTAATTCATACTATTTTTGTGGTTCCAAAAAACCTTGATTTTTTTTCCAATAAGGGCTACTTGAAGAAAGCTTTCAATATTATTTGATGTAAGCAGACATTTGCTAAGTGGAGTTGATAGTTGGTGTACATTTAAAAATTTTAAATGCAGCTTATTTCTTTTCTTTTTTTTTAAAGTTTTTTTTTTTTTGAGAGGGAGCGGAGCACACTTCTCTTGGTCATTAATTTATCTATTTTCATCCGTCTTTGTTCTTTGGCCTGTGTGGACCTCCCATCACAGTGGCCTCTCTCGCTGAGGAGCACCGGCTCTGGGCGCATGCGCTCCAGAGCTCCGGCTCAGTAATTGGATACATCGGTCCAGCCACTCCACGGCACGTGGAATCTTCCCAGGCCAGGGATCAAACCAGTGCCCCTTGCACTGCAAGGCGGTGTCCTTACCCACTGGACCACCAGGGAAGCCCCGGCTTATTTCTTAAGCTAGAATAATATCTGCAATAATGCAAACTGAAGGTTTACCTTGATTAAGTATTAAATCTGGCTTGTGATGAGTAAAAATGCTGGTATATTACCTTTTGGGATGTATTATGCTGCTAAAATGTTTTCAGGGTAACTTGGGAGTGCAGGTGAAATTATCTGACCCTTAACAACCTGGGAATGAATTACATATGGGTGTGCTTGACTGACATATGCCATACTGACAGTACAGAGATAGAGATATATAAAAATGCTACACATTGCTGGATATTGATTCTTGGAAATCATGAAAAAATCTGACTGGGATTTCCCTCAGTGTCTTTGGGCGTGCTTTACTTTCTATGTAAGAGAAACAATTAGTCTGTCTCTACTCTGAAACTTGGGTTGGAAATGGTAATATAGATTTGATGGGAACTAAAATGTACTGCCACTGCTCTGCTGTGAAAAGATACTTTTCTGTCCATTTCGTAATAATATCACTGTGAATCCAGCATATCAGAACAAATATGTGACATTTCATTGGAATTTTCTAAAGTCTCTGAGATACATCCCAGGAAGACATAATTACTTTTTTTTTTTTTTTTTAAATTTTGGCCTTTTGAATTGGTCTTTCATTCACTTATTTTCATCCGTCTTTGTTCTTTGGCCCATGTGGGCCTCCCATCTCAGTGGCCTTTCCCGTTGCAGAGCGCCAGCTCTGGGCTCATGCGCTCCAGAGTCTGGCTCGGTAGTTGGACACATCAGTCCAGCTGCTCCGCGACACTCAGGATCCTCCCCAGCCAGGGATCGAACCCGTGCCTCTTGCACTGCAAGGTGGACTCTTTACCCACTGGACCACCAGGGAAGCCCACATGATTACTTATAAAAAGCAGGGATCAAGAATTAAGTTTAGATTAGGAAAACTTTGAAAAACATATTCGGGAGCTCTAAATATAAAACCATAATAACTGAAATTATTTAGGAGTATTCTATTTGGAATTCTTTCAAAGTCTTTAAAAGAGATATGTTTTGAAGAATTCTGTTTATTTTTAGAGTTCATCAAATACTAGAAAGATTTCAAAACTTATGGAAAATTGGTTCCTAATGTATCCTGTGGCATTTGGTCTAGTCTTCTAAGCTCTAGTTTATCCTGAGATGCCTTTATAGGGTGTGCCACTCAGGTTCCCTTTATAGGAAACCATATGAATATACCCCAGTATTTCATCTCTATTAAGCCATAAAATGCGCCCCATAGTAATTACATTAAAGCTATCTGCCAGCATACTTAAATCCACTGTTAAACAGAAACATGGAAATTTACCCAGGCCTGATTCCCCTTTCATATGTTAAAGTAATGAAAAGATCCCCTAACTTAGGGGAATAGGGCTAACCTCTCCTCAGTGTATAGCAAGGGAAAGCAACAAAGTAATAGAATGTACTAAATAATTTTTCTAGTCAGTGTAGTAGAGTTTTACTTCAACCAACATAAGTACATTAATTTGGAAGACAAGGTATCGGGAAAAGGCAGATAGGACCCGTGGTTTGTAGACACTGAAATTCTCTAAGGCAAAAAGCTTGGGCTGCTTTGTCACTCCCCATCCTCTCAAGACTGCAAACAAAAGTCATAAACCTATTTTTTCCAGATAAAAGAAAATATTTACTAACCAGCTAATCACAATGGGTATAATAAAATCATGGAATTAGTCTGGCTTTCATCTGATAAAATACTTCAGAAAGGCCAGTGATGCTTTTAATGAGTGGCCTTGAGCAATTCATTTAACATGTTTCAGCCTCCATTTTACTCTTTTCTAATCTAAAAGATTAAGATGCATCTACTTCCCAGCAGTGTTGAGGCTTAATTTCATTCAATTCAGAAACCTCTGGGCTTTTTCCATGATCATCTGTGTTTGGTTTCAGAAAGTTCTGAACTGTCAAACTTAGTCATACAGAAGTGAGGTCACAGAGTGCCTCCTTTGCTAAAAGTGCTGATTCCTACATTTTAGTTTAAACTTCATGGTGTGATGGGTACTCTAAACATCTTTAGTAATATATACACATATCGCATATTTCTTTTAACATAGGTGGCCCTAAGAAACTCTTCAGAGTTAATGTGATCTTCTTTACTAGCCTGAATTGTAATTCAAAGCCCACAATGAGAAAAAGATCAACGATTTCAGTTCCCTTTTGCCAAAGCCCTGGGGCATTACCTGTGAAGAACACATTTTCAAATATACTTGACCACATGTAAGAGACTATGTAATGTGCTGTGTCATTTCTGAACATAGTTTTTATTCAGTCTCATTAAAGTCACTAAACATGACTTGTATAATCAATATCATCAGACAACAGGGTGAAGAAAAGCAATATGGCACAGACATTGTAATTACAGAAAACTGTTAGACTGAGAAAAATCTGCATATTCTCTTTAATTAGCAATGATCTATGCAAACAGCAATGGATTTCATATTAATTTACTTCAGTGAAGCTGAGAATATACTTTTGACTACAGCAAAGTAGATTATAAGTCCATTTCTGCTAAATTGTTTTGTGTTATGGAGTGAATCTTTGTCCTTCCCTCCCCTCATTGATATGTTGAAGCCCTAAACCTCCATATAATAGTACTTGGAGACAGGACCTTTGAGAGATATTAATGTTAGATGAGATTGTGAGTGTGGAGCATTCATGATGAGTTTAGAGGTCATATGAGGGCACCGTGAGATGATCGTTGTCTATCAGCCTAGAGAAAAATTCAAAATGAAACCTATCTTACCAGCACCTTCCAATGGACTGTAACAGAACTTAGATAACTCTAGTTCTGCACTTTCTCTTTACAATCGTGTTGCTGTCGCTGTTTACTTAAGACTAGTGTGTAAATGTAGGAATAGGTAGCATCACAAGAGTTGGAGACACAACCTACACCTGAATTGAACTCAGTGATTTTCAATCATGTGGTAATGAATCTCTAAATCAGTACTCATAGAGGAATCTCTGTGTGTCAGGGGCTGGGTATATAACTGGGAATTTGCAAAACTAATGACTCAAAGGAAATATTTCTTAAAGAACAAGTGATTTTTAAATCCTTGACTTGATGTCTATGTTAGTAAATCTCAGTGGTAATCATAGTAATTGTTGAGAACATAAATAAAAGAATAGAGGAGTATTGTGTAAATGACATTTAGAACTCATGGTACAGGGTGCAGCGGTTAAGATTCACTATCGCATATTCTTTAACATAGGTGGCCCTAAGAAACTCTTCAGAGTTAATGTGATCTTCTTTACTAGCCTGAATTGTAATTCAAAGCCCACAATGAGAAAAAGATCAACGATTTCAGTTCCCTTTTGCCAAAGCCCTGGGGCATTACCTGTGAAGAACACATTTTCAAATATACTTGACCACATGTAAGAGACTATGTAATGTGCTGTGTCATTTCTGAACATAGTTTTTATTCAGTCTCATTAAAGTCACTAAACATGACTTGTATAATCAATATCATCAGACAACAGGGTGAAGAAAAGCAATATGGCACAGACATTGTAATTACAGAAAACTGTTAGACTGAGAAAAATCTGCATATTCTCTTTAATTAGCAATGATCTATGCAAACAGCAATGGATTTCATATTAATTTACTTCAGTGAAGCTGAGAATATACTTTTGACTACAGCAAAGTAGATTATAAGTCCATTTCTGCTAAATTGTTTTGTGTTATGGAGTGAATCTTTGTCCTTCCCTCCCCTCATTGATATGTTGAAGCCCTAAACCTCCATATAATAGTACTTGGAGACAGGACCTTTGAGAGATATTAATGTTAGATGAGATTGTGAGTGTGGAGCATTCATGATGAGTTTAGAGGTCATATGAGGGCACCGTGAGATGATCGTTGTCTATCAGCCTAGAGAAAAATTCAAAATGAAACCTATCTTACCAGCACCTTCCAATGGACTGTAACAGAACTTAGATAACTCTAGTTCTGCACTTTCTCTTTACAATCGTGTTGCTGTCGCTGTTTACTTAAGACTAGTGTGTAAATGTAGGAATAGGTAGCATCACAAGAGTTGGAGACACAACCTACACCTGAATTGAACTCAGTGATTTTCAATCATGTGGTAATGAATCTCTAAATCAGTACTCATAGAGGAATCTCTGTGTGTCAGGGGCTGGGTATATAACTGGGAATTTGCAAAACTAATGACTCAAAGGAAATATTTCTTAAAGAACAAGTGATTTTTAAATCCTTGACTTGATGTCTATGTTAGTAAATCTCAGTGGTAATCATAGTAATTGTTGAGAACATAAATAAAAGATTTTTATAGAGGAGTATTGTGTAAATGACATTTAGAACTCATGGTACAGGGTGCAGCGGTTAAGAGAAAACATGCTTTTAGTAGATTCTACTATTGTTTTAAAATCTTCTATATGCAGCACAACACTTATGGTTACATTTGGTGCTCAGGTTTTAAAAATTGTAATTAGATAGTATAAATGTGTCTAGGACCGTGCCAGATGCTTCTAATAAATGTCATGAGTCACTACTATACTATTATTACTAAAATATTATTATTTATAAGAACATTCTTATACAAAAAATTTTCCGTGCATAATTTTTCATTGTTATAGCTTTCTAAGATCAGAATTTTGGTATATGAAATTTCCATAGAAATGTAGCAGTGCTCCCAGAAAAGGTATATGCTTAAGAAGACTGGAAATAATCTGGAAGCATGTTTGCTAAACATTGCAAAAGAAAACTGGGATTTCATTTGATTTGCTTTTTCATCTATTTGATCACTGGTGGGATTTTTAAAAATGTATTTATTGACCTGTCATATTACTTATTTTGAAAGTTTATTTTTAATGTGTTCTGCTAACTTTTCTGCTTGGATACTATTCTTTTACTAATTTTATATAGTGATTAGTCTGTAGTGATCTTTACTAGGAATAGTACTGACTTACTTTTCTTTGAGGTAAGCTATGGGATTTTTATAGTGATTAGTCTGTGCTGATCTTTATTAGGAAGAGTAACAACTTGCTTGCTTGTCTTTGGAGTAAGTTATGAAATTTTTAAAGAAAACTTTTCTCTTTGAACCTGAAATTAAGTGACAGAAAATGCGGTTCAATTAGTATCTATGGTAAAAAATGCATTTGTAATAATTATACGCGTGTATGAGACTTACTCAGGACGTTGCTCCAGATAATAATTCTGTTAACTAAAATTTGTTGCCAAAGAGAGAGTGTAATAGCATTTATCACAGTAGTATTATAATAAACTGAAGATGAAAGTCTCAGATGATGTTAAAGGCTTTGTTTCATACTGAATAAGATGAATGGACATAAAGAAGGACCTTGATCTAGTTGACATCTAGCAGATTAATTCTTGAGTAATAATGGTTAAGTGAGTGGAAAAAAAAGAAAAACACAAAAAACTTCTGCAACAAGTCAGAGAATAGGCCCATAAAACCTCTGACATCTGTACAACTTGTAGTATTTTTGTCATATTTCACTTCTGCATTCAGTTGTAGTTACTTGTTTTTATGTCTGTTTCTTTGTTCTCCATGAGTTATTATGATCTGTTACATATTCCTGACTTGGAGTTTCCCAAGAGCTATCATACAGTAATTGATCAATAATGTTGAAAAATTGAATAAGCAATGTAATTCCAGGTCCACAGCCTTTTCAAATGAACCTTGTTACTTTCTAAGATCAGAATTTTGGTATATGAAATTTCCATAGAAATGTAGCAGTGCTCCCAGAAAAGGTATATGCTTAAGAAGACTGGAAATAATCTGGAAGCATGTTTGCTAAACATTGCAAAAGAAAACTGGGATTTCATTTGATTTGCTTTTTCATCTATTTGATCACTGGTGGGATTTTTAAAAATGTATTTATTGACCTGTCATATTACTTATTTTGAAAGTTTATTTTTAATGTGTTCTGCTAACTTTTCTGCTTGGATACTATTCTTTTACTAATTTTATATAGTGATTAGTCTGTAGTGATCTTTACTAGGAATAGTACTGACTTACTTTTCTTTGAGGTAAGCTATGGGATTTTTATAGTGATTAGTCTGTGCTGATCTTTATTAGGAAGAGTAACAACTTGCTTGCTTGTCTTTGGAGTAAGTTATGAAATTTTTAAAGAAAACTTTTCTCTTTGAACCTGAAATTAAGTGACAGAAAATGCGGTTCAATTAGTATCTATGGTAAAAAATGCATTTGTAATAATTATACGCGTGTATGAGACTTACTCAGGACGTTGCTCCAGATAATAATTCTGTTAACTAAAATTTGTTGCCAAAGAGAGAGTGTAATAGCATTTATCACAGTAGTATTATAATAAACTGAAGATGAAAGTCTCAGATGATGTTAAAGGCTTTGTTTCATACTGAATAAGATGAATGGACATAAAGAAGGACCTTGATCTAGTTGACATCTAGCAGATTAATTCTTGAGTAATAATGGTTAAGTGAGTGGAAAAAAAAGAAAAACACAAAAAACTTCTGCAACAAGTCAGAGAATAGGCCCATAAAACCTCTGACATCTGTACAACTTGTAGTATTTTTGTCATATTTCACTTCTGCATTCAGTTGTAGTTACTTGTTTTTATGTCTGTTTCTTTGTTCTCCATGAGTTATTATGATCTGTTACATATTCCTGACTTGGAGTTTCCCCAAGAGCTATCATACAGTAATTGATCAATAATGTTGAAAAATTGAATAAGCAATGTAATTCCAGGTCCACAGCCTTTTCAAATGAACCTTGTTACTTTCTATGATTACAAGGGCATTGGGTGTCCTTTTGCTGATCTAGGGTTCAAAGGTGCTGGTAACAGCAAAGAAAAGTCACAGCAACATCCATTCAGCTACGGATGCTGCCTAATGGTGTGTTGAAACTCTGTGATGAAGAATAACTTGCTGACATGATGCCTCCTGAAAGGACACACAAATGCTGACTCCTTTGTTTTTTTAATTGGTCAGTTGTGTCCTATAAAATTTGGCATGAGAAATACTCTGCCTTTTCAGGTTTCTCTGGACGTAAAAATCCCTAAACAGGCAAAATCCAGATTGCTGATGTTGTGGTTGAAAGCAGCTCTTCCCTTTAGCAGAGTGATGAGCTTTCCCTTTGGAAATGATGTTTAATTCTCTGTTTGGTAAACATGTACCAAGGTGATCCTTTGGTCAACTAGACTGATGAGATTACTGCATGCATATAGAAAACATCTGGGTAATCTGAGACACAGGGATTATTAAGAGAGTAGAAATGAGTAGTCTGTTGGCACATAAAATCTAAAAGGAATATCTTATTTGGAGAAATTAAGCAAGGGCCAATGTTAAAAGAATACAGCCAATCAGCCTGGAGACAGAGGAAATCCTCAGATTTTACAAATACTAAGGAAGTCCTTCTGTTCTAAGTGGTTAAGCTGTTGTGAAGCTCAGTATAAATGTATTGTGATGACTGCAATGTGTATATATTCATGCAACAATACTGAGTCTACAGTGTCAAAGCATCCCATAGATTATAGAATGGACTTCTAATGAAAGCATATGTTTTTCCTAACATCATGTTTTAGAACAAATCTCATATGCAAGGAAAACAAAATGAACCATTTACTAATTGATTAGCATATAGAAAATAAAGCAGTAATTATTTTTATCTATTTTTAAAAAAACACAGAGACTTAGACAAACCTGTTATGCAGTAAAACTGCCATAATTGATTAGCATATATAAAATAAAGCAGTAATACTATTTTTATCTATTTTTTAAAAAACACAGAGACTTAGACAAACCTGTTATGTAGTGAAACTGCCAGGAGATAGAAGAGGTGAAAGTTTAACCCTGGGATGAAATTTTAGTTAATGGTCTTAACCAGTTTTCATTTCTTGTACCAGGATTTAAATTTATTTTTTTGCCTCTGTCTCATTGTAGAAAAGCTGAGATAATTAACTGGAATACAAGAAAATATACACATCACTGTGCTGTAAGGAAGGCTATAGTCAATTCAGTCATAAGAAAAGTAGGAGAGAGAGTTCCCTTTGGCCGTGGCTTTACTACCAACATGAGATTTTAACAACCTTGGAAGATGGATGCAATTATAATGGATAAATATTCAGAGAAATTCATTTCAGGCAGAAGGACAAACTGTAAAAGCAGGTATCCAAAATCTGCGGCTTACCAGTGAACATCAACTAGCCCAGTTGCACTGGAAAAATGAGATATGAAGAGAAGCAGTGAGAGGTGACATTAGATAGTTGAATGTAGGTAGAGTAGATAGAGCTTTGAATTCCTGGGGAGAAGGGTGAACAGTTATTCTGTGGATATATGAAAATTGCTAACAACTGCCGGCTTTTTTCCATGTACCAAGGTGATCCTTTGGTCAAGAGAGTAGCATCAATAAAAGGTAATCTGAGACACAGGGATTATTAAGAGAGTAAATGAGTAGTCTGTTGGCACATAAAATCTAAAAGGAATATCTTATTTGGAGAAATTAAGCAAGGGCCAATGTTAAAAGAATACAGCCAATCAGCCTGGAGACAGAGGAAATCCTCAGATTTTACAAATACTAAGGAAGTCCTTCTGTTCTAAGTGGTTAAGCTGTTGTGAAGCTCAGTATAAATGTATTGTGATGACTGCAATGTGTATATATTCATGCAACAATACTGAGTCTACAGTGTCAAAGCATCCCATAGATTATAGAATGGACTTCTAATGAAAGCATATGTTTTTCCTAACATCATGTTTTAGAACAAATCTCATATGCAAGGAAAACAAAATGAACCATTTACTAATTGATTAGCATATAGAAAATAAAGCAGTAATTATTTTTATCTATTTTTAAAAAAACACAGAGACTTAGACAAACCTGTTATGCAGTAAAACTGCCATAATTGATTAGCATATATAAAATAAAGCAGTAATACTATTTTTATCTATTTTTTAAAAAACACAGAGACTTAGACAAACCTGTTATGTAGTGAAACTGCCAGGAGATAGAAGAGGTGAAAGTTTAACCCTGGGATGAAATTTTAGTTAATGGTCTTAACCAGTTTTCATTTCTTGTACCAGGATTTAAATTTATTTTTTTGCCTCTGTCTCATTGTAGAAAAGCTGAGATAATTAACTGGAATACAAGAAAATATACACATCACTGTGCTGTAAGGAAGGCTATAGTCAATTCAGTCATAAGAAAAGTAGGAGAGAGAGTTCCCTTTGGCCGTGGCTTTACTACCAACATGAGATTTTAACAACCTTGGAAGATGGATGCAATTATAATGGATAAATATTCAGAGAAATTCATTTCAGGCAGAAGGACAAACTGTAAAAGCAGGTATCCAAAATCTGCGGCTTACCAGTGAACATCAACTAGCCCAGTTGCACTGGAAAAATGAGATATGAAGAGAAGCAGTGAGAGGTGACATTAGATAGTTGAATGTAGGTAGAGTAGATAGAGCTTTGAATTCCTGGGGAGAAGGGTGAACAGTTATTCTGTGGATATATGAAAATTTCTAACAACTTGAGTATCATACTCAGAAGACTTTTATAGGAAGATTAATTTGACAATAGAATGCAATGTAGATGAGAATTGGGAGATGCCGGAGGCAAAGTTTCCAAGTAGATATTCTTACAAGGACACCAGTTTGAAATAGTTACAATCATATGAAAAGCCCTATGGGAAAGATGAAGTAATTAGAATTGAAAGCCTACTATGGACTAGCACTCTACTGGGTATCCTGGATGATTAAATACATTATATCATTTACATGTCATTATCCCAGTAGTATGGTGGTGCTCTTAGAAATGAAGACAAATATATGAGAGGAATACTGCATAGAGAGAATGAAATTGACTGTGATCGGTTATAGAAATCTTCCAAAGATGATTCTGAACCTTTGAGTTCAAAGTTCTAAATGGGGCTAGTCAAGGTGGTTTCAGCTGCAGTTGATGAAACTATTCTTGGAGATCTTGAGTATGGGAGGTCAGCTTCTTTCTCCTAGGCACAGTGGCTTGATTGTGATATGTGTCTAATCAGAGATGGTGGGGTCAGGAAGGACGTTCAATCAACGGTAAAATAATGGTGATGAAAATAATAGCAAAGATGCTGTGCTGAATGCTTTAATCTTGTATATGTCCCACTACAATCCTGTGAAATATATAATATTATCCTTAGAATGTTTATCCTTATTATTCAAATTAGAGAAGAGAAACTAGTTAGGTGTATTGGAAGGAAGGGATTTTAAAAAAATTTATATAATTATTTTACTTTTACAGAGTTTTGTTGTCTACAGCTACATATAAATCCAAATTAGTCATAGGTATACCCTTGACCCCACCCACCATCCCATCCCTCCAGGTTGTTGCATAGCCCACGTATAAGTGGAAGGAAGGGATTTGATAGACAATACACTTTAAAAACTTTGGTAGGATGGAGATAAAGTCTAGAGAAGACCACTACTGGATATGAGGAAATGAAAGTTAGCGGGGTGGATATTTATGTAGGTAGAGTAGATAGAGCTTTGAATTCCTGGGGAGAAGGGTGAACAGTTATTCTGTGGATATATGAAAATTTCTAACAACTTGAGTATCATACTCAGAAGACTTTTATAGGAAGATTAATTTGACAATAGAATGCAATGTAGATGAGAATTGGGAGATGCCGGAGGCAAAGTTTCCAAGTAGATATTCTTACAAGGACACCAGTTTGAAATAGTTACAATCATATGAAAAGCCCTATGGGAAAGATGAAGTAATTAGAATTGAAAGCCTACTATGGACTAGCACTCTACTGGGTATCCTGGATGATTAAATACATTATATCATTTACATGTCATTATCCCAGTAGTATGGTGGTGCTCTTAGAAATGAAGACAAATATATGAGAGGAATACTGCATAGAGAGAATGAAATTGACTGTGATCGGTTATAGAAATCTTCCAAAGATGATTCTGAACCTTTGAGTTCAAAGTTCTAAATGGGGCTAGTCAAGGTGGTTTCAGCTGCAGTTGATGAAACTATTCTTGGAGATCTTGAGTATGGGAGGTCAGCTTCTTTCTCCTAGGCACAGTGGCTTGATTGTGATATGTGTCTAATCAGAGATGGTGGGGTCAGGAAGGACGTTCAATCAACGGTAAAATAATGGTGATGAAAATAATAGCAAAGATGCTGTGCTGAATGCTTTAATCTTGTATATGTCCCACTACAATCCTGTGAAATATATAATATTATCCTTAGAATGTTTATCCTTATTATTCAAATTAGAGAAGAGAAACTAGTTAGGTGTATTGGAAGGAAGGGATTTTAAAAAAATTTATATAATTATTTTACTTTTACAGAGTTTTGTTGTCTACAGCTACATATAAATCCAAATTAGTCATAGGTATACCCTTGACCCCACCCACCATCCCATCCCTCCAGGTTGTTGCATAGCCCACGTATAAGTGGAAGGAAGGGATTTGATAGACAATACACTTTAAAAACTTTGGTAGGATGGAGATAAAGTCTAGAGAAGACCACTACTGGATATGAGGAAATCAAGACTTGTTAAAATGACAGGAAAAGGTTGGTGATCTCTGTTGCCTGCAGTACTGAAGCAGGTAATTTTTTAGGACCTCTCCTGAAGCTACGAAATCTTCCTAGATACCTTTTACCCTTGCACCTGTTACCATCAGAACAGAATAATGCTTGCTCCGTCTCTTGTATCTTCTTGCAATTTGTGTTCTTGCACAAATTTTGTGACATTGATTGGAATGTACACCTGACCTCTGATGATGAGAGGATCTTGAAAATGCATTTTCTAGGCTTCCAGTCTCTGAGGAGAGTATAGGTCTATGGTGCTCCTGTATAATATGACACAGGCTATTTCTTTGACTTCTAACACATTTTTTAATACTGTGTATTTTAAAGTATAAAATATAATTTTGTTTATCTAGGGAAATAGTTATTATCCTCAAGTATCCTACTTGTTTTAGTAATAAAATTGTTAAAGATGTTAAGCAAATACAATTTTTGAGGTATCTGGCCTTTTCTTGCTTAGATATATTCTTATTTTTTTCCTCTCTAGTTTTCACAGTATTATTCTATCACTGATATAATTCCATTGACATGCTTTATATTTGAGAAACTTCAGTGTTCACTATACATTTTTGCCATAAAACATACTAATAATGCATTCTGAAGTCCCTGCTTAGTCACTCAGTCATGTCCAACTCTTTGTGACCCCATAGACCGTAGCCCACCAGGATCCCCAGTCCATGGAATTTTCCAGGCAAGAATACTGGTGTGGATTGTCATTTTCTCTTCCAGGGGATTTTCCCAACACAGTGATCAAACCCATATCTCCTCTGTCTCCTGCATTGCAGGCTGATTCTTTACCCATGGATCCACCCAGAAAGTTTAAACTTCAGCATGATCTAGGAACTATAGGATTCACTGACAAAGCAGGGCCTGTAGGACTTTTTCCTAATGTGTTCTGATTGGCTGATGCTTGGGCTATCCAAGGGTTAACTGTAAAATCATACTTGATTATTACAATTAAAAATGAAAAACAATACACTTTAAAAACTTTGGTAGGATGGAGATAAAGTCTAGAGAAGACCACTACTGGATATGAGGAAATCAAGACTTGTTAAAATGACAGGAAAAGGTTGGTGATCTCTGTTGCCTGCAGTACTGAAGCAGGTAATTTTTTAGGACCTCTCCTGAAGCTACGAAATCTTCCTAGATACCTTTTACCCTTGCACCTGTTACCATCAGAACAGAATAATGCTTGCTCCGTCTCTTGTATCTTCTTGCAATTTGTGTTCTTGCACAAATTTTGTGACATTGATTGGAATGTACACCTGACCTCTGATGATGAGAGGATCTTGAAAATGCATTTTCTAGGCTTCCAGTCTCTGAGGAGAGTATAGGTCTATGGTGCTCCTGTATAATATGACACAGGCTATTTCTTTGACTTCTAACACATTTTTTAATACTGTGTATTTTAAAGTATAAAATATAATTTTGTTTATCTAGGGAAATAGTTATTATCCTCAAGTATCCTACTTGTTTTAGTAATAAAATTGTTAAAGATGTTAAGCAAATACAATTTTTGAGGTATCTGGCCTTTTCTTGCTTAGATATATTCTTATTTTTTTCCTCTCTAGTTTTCACAGTATTATTCTATCACTGATATAATTCCATTGACATGCTTTATATTTGAGAAACTTCAGTGTTCACTATACATTTTTGCCATAAAACATACTAATAATGCATTCTGAAGTCCCTGCTTAGTCACTCAGTCATGTCCAACTCTTTGTGACCCCATAGACCGTAGCCCACCAGGATCCCCAGTCCATGGAATTTTCCAGGCAAGAATACTGGTGTGGATTGTCATTTTCTCTTCCAGGGGATTTTCCCAACACAGTGATCAAACCCATATCTCCTCTGTCTCCTGCATTGCAGGCTGATTCTTTACCCATGGATCCACCCAGAAAGTTTAAACTTCAGCATGATCTAGGAACTATAGGATTCACTGACAAAGCAGGGCCTGTAGGACTTTTTCCTAATGTGTTCTGATTGGCTGATGCTTGGGCTATCCAAGGGTTAACTGTAAAATCATACTTGATTATTACAATTAAAAATGAAAAACAATACTTAGAATAAAATTGTATGTATTGCACATTTAACAAAACATTATAATAATACTTTCTAAAAGTCTGAGAAGATTATTAGCTGCTTCAAAATTCATTCCTTTTTTGAATACTGCAATTATCCTTGATACCATCTGATGTTTTCTTTTTTTTTGAAATGACCACAAATATCTTTTGCAGGCCAAATAGCAAATTAAACATCTGTCAAAACCACATTTATTAGCGTAAAATTCTGTTTACAAAGGATCTCCAAATCCTTTGGATTGTTGTGACTGCTTGCTTTATGGTAATCTTTTTCCTTTAATATGTTCATATATTTTTAGTCATTTGTATAAGTGAGAATGTCAGTGAACAGTCTTGTGCCTCTGAGACCCATTTTAATTTCCAAGGTTAATATCTTATTCTGTTCTGCATTTCAATATATAACAAACATAAGTTTGAAACAAGACACTAATAATAAATATCTCTGATGAAAATCGTGTATTTATGAAATCAAGAATGAACTACAGGAAATTAAAAAGATGGATAGTCCCTACATTATAGAAGTCCAGGGCCTCTATCATGAATTTCACTTATTTATTTATTGTTTGATTCAGATTTTAAATTACCTTAAAGTGTCTAATGATAATTTCAAAATTTTGTCTTGATATTGTTATTAGTTACATTAAGAGAAGGACAGAGGAACCTGGCCTGCTGCAGACCATGGGGAAACAGAGTCGGACACAACTTAGTAACTGAACAACAAACAACATATTAGGTATTCACTGAGAAATCACCTAACACATATATTCTTTCAGGTGCTTGTATTGACTTCTAATGAATAATAAAATAGTGCTTCTAGAATGTTAGGGATTCATGAGGCTGATTTAGACTCCTGGTTATGGAGCAGCTTATGTCTTGGCTACAGGCTGTTCATCATGCAATTATTCTTTCCTGTCTAGTGGCAGATACAGCTGCTCAGTCTTATCTAACTCTTTGGGATCCCATGGACTGTAGCCTGCCAGTCTCCTCTATCCAAGGGATGCTCCAGGCAAGAATACTGGAGTGGGTAGCCATTCCCTTTACCAGGGTATCTTCATGATACAGGGATCAAACCCAGGTCTCCTGCATTGCACACAGACTTTTTACCATCTACTCAGGAATGTGCATCAGACCCTGAAAGATTCTGTGACTTGATTATCCTAATCCTAAACTACTTGAGTCTACTTTTCTGTGACTTGTGGAGGCCTGGGATACTTTAGTTTTTCTAAAATTAAGAGGCGGGGGATGGGCTTCCCTGGTGGTCCAGTCGGTAAGGACACCGCCTTGCAGTGCAACAGGCGCTGATTCAATCCCTGGCCTGGGAAGGTCCCACGTACCGCGGAGCGGCTGGACCGATGTGTCCAATTACTGAGCCGGTGCTCTGGAGCGCATGCGCCCAGAGTCGGTGCTCTGCGACAAGAGAGGCCACTGCGATGGGAGGCCCACAAGAGCCAAAGAACAAAGACGGATGAAAACAGATAAATGAAAGACCTAGAGAAGTGCCCCGCCAGCTCCCCTCCCTCCCCAACCCCCCCCTCCCCAAAATAAAAAAAAAAAAAAAAAAGAGAGGCGGGGGAAATAGATGAGCCATTGTATTTGGAAAAGATGCAATTTTTGCTCAATTTCATGGTCAACAATTGAGAAATAAATTGTAAAAGCAGAAAAATTCTACAGATTTCAGAACAATGATCTAATGGCCTGAAAGAGGTAGACAGCCTAAAATAATATGCAACTTACACCAACAGAAAAATATACAACCCTAAGAATCATCAGTTTCAAATTATGAAAAATAAGTTTATCTTAGAAGTATAGCATTTAAATCCAAACAGATTAATTCTTCTTTCTTGTTTCAAGTCACTTAAAAATGAACTATAGCACAGTATAGAATTAGACAGAGAAGCAGAAAAGGATAAATTTCAGACTGACTAGATAAATTCATGAAAACAATTAAAACATATTTCAAAATTCTAAAAGACCAAAATGTGGCAGTGGAGGTTAAGAAAACTTAATATAATCAGAGAATAGTTAGAGATGGAAAGAAATATTATGTTTTTCCTACAGAGTAATTATCAAAACCATCTGAAAGTTAACTATGAATACAAAATATAAAACCCTGGTTCAATAAGAAGCTTTTCATTGGGGAGACTCTGTCAATTAAATGGAATCAATTCAAGTAGAAGTGAATGCAGCATTTGGTGGCATTTATACTCTTTTGTCCTAATAAATCTCATTGACTGATAAATATGAATACAAAATATAAACCATGGATTCAATACTAAGTTTTTCATTAGAGAGAATCTGTTGATTAAACTGATTCAATTTAAGTAAAAGTGAAATATTTGGTGACGTTATACTCTTTTGCTCTAATAAATATCACTAACTGATCACTATCAAGAATGCATGTCTATTTCTTGATATATTTAGATAAAGAAAGTTTTCTATATTATGATTTTCATATTGATTCTTCACTATTTTGAACAAAGAAAATGAAATATTGTACTCCGATAATTTCATTAACTCTTGCCTCTAGATTCTTTTTGCCAGTCTCCAGTTGTATTTCAGTTAAAATTGTTCCATATGTGTTAATGGATGTGTTTTTTATTTGTTTGTGGGTAGAGGTGAGTTCTGTGTTCTTCTATTATATCATCTTGATCTAAGTCTCTGGTTCATTCCTTTTAAATACGAGATAGGATACCTTAATGTTTAGAACTTGGGTACTCCAGCCAGAAATCCTGGGTTAGAATATAAGTTTACAAGTTTCTAGTCATACAGGTTGAAAACTGTTTGCATAAGATGGGTTCCAATCTTATATACATGGAATAATAATATATTTTGTAGGTTAAAAAATATTTAATGTGAAACACAAAAGACAATGTCTATTCACATAGTTAACAGTTATTATTGCTATTATAATTATACATCTCAATTAAAATCATATTTTAATTAGTGTAATTGAGCAGTTTAATATTATAAGTATTTAAAAGCATATGACTTTATTATACTATACTGTTTTTCATTGGTGCTATATAACAATATATTGGAAAATTTGATTTGTGTTGGTAACTTAAATTTAACTAGGAATAAAAGAGGTGGTTTATGTTTAGTTTCCAAGGTCTTTCTGAAAAAACAAAAGGCAAATATAAAATTCCTGATATGTCAATGAAAGTGTTTAGTGCGAAATACACACTGTTAATATATTATTAGGAAGTATAATTTTCCAGTCAGCACTGAAACATTTCCCATGTGAACATTCAAGATGACTGAGCATGATGTTTGAAAAACTCTAGCAAATATCTTAATCAATAAATATATTGATTTATTATTGTGAAAAAGTATTTATAGAAAATTAATTTATTTTAAAATGTTTATGCTAAAAGATTGCTGAAATTCCTGTAAAGTATTTAAACAGTTGGCATACTATCAGAAAGTGTATTTTATTCACTAAGATAGACCTTCTGGAGCATAAAACATATCTTAAGAAATTTAGAAGAATGGAAATTATTTTGTAGCTGGTCATTTACCACAGTGGAATTCAATTAAAAACCAGTATCAGAAAAAAAAGAGAAGAGGAAAGTATCAAAATACATGAAGATTAAACAGTACATTTCTAAATAACATATAAGTTAAAGAAGAAACTTTAAGAAAAGTTTTAAAATATTTTGAACTAAATGAAAATGAAAATTTGTCAAAATTGTGTGATGAAGGTAAAAACGTGCTTAGAAGGAAGTTTACAGCTTTGGATGTGTATATTAGAAAAGAAAAATATCTAAAATCAGTAATCTGATTTTCCACCTTTAGAAACCAAAATACAGAATCAAATTAAATCCAGAAGCAGATAACAAGAAAAAAGAATTAGTGCAGAAATCATTAAAATTAAATGCAGAAAATCAATAGAGAAAATAATGAAACCAAAAGTTGATACTTTGAAAGTATCAATAAAATTGGTCACCTCTAGCTAAGGTAACTAGGCAAATAGAGAATATAAAATGCTAATCAGAAATTAAAAAGGGAGATCACTACTGATCCCATAAACATTAAAAGAATAATAATAAAAGAATCCTACAAACAAGTCCTTGTAAACAGATTTTATCCCTCGGATAAAATAGACCAATGTTTTAAAAGATACTTTGGGCAAAAGCTCACACATGAAGAAATAAGATAATCTGAATAACCTTTTGTTAGTTAAGGTATTTAATTATTATTTAATAGCCTGAAGCATGAAACACTAGTGCCAGATGGATTTGAAACCATTTACCTGGATTGGGACTTAAACCCAAAACCCAGGTTGAGAGTCTAACCCATGAAACTGGAGCTCAAACTTGGCCAAAACCCACCATACCCGGTTTTAAGACCTATTGGAGCATTTCCCATGTGAACATTCAAGATGACTGAGCATGATGTTTGAAAAACTCTAGCAAATATCTTAATCAATAAATATATTGATTTATTATTGTGAAAAAGTATTTATAGAAAATTAATTTATTTTAAAATGTTTATGCTAAAAGATTGCTGAAATTCCTGTAAAGTATTTAAACAGTTGGCATACTATCAGAAAGTGTATTTTATTCACTAAGATAGACCTTCTGGAGCATAAAACATATCTTAAGAAATTTAGAAGAATGGAAATTATTTTGTAGCTGGTCATTTACCACAGTGGAATTCAATTAAAAACCAGTATCAGAAAAAAAAGAGAAGAGGAAAGTATCAAAATACATGAAGATTAAACAGTACATTTCTAAATAACATATAAGTTAAAGAAGAAACTTTAAGAAAAGTTTTAAAATATTTTGAACTAAATGAAAATGAAAATTTGTCAAAATTGTGTGATGAAGGTAAAAACGTGCTTAGAAGGAAGTTTACAGCTTTGGATGTGTATATTAGAAAAGAAAAATATCTAAAATCAGTAATCTGATTTTCCACCTTTAGAAACCAAAATACAGAATCAAATTAAATCCAGAAGCAGATAACAAGAAAAAAGAATTAGTGCAGAAATCATTAAAATTAAATGCAGAAAATCAATAGAGAAAATAATGAAACCAAAAGTTGATACTTTGAAAGTATCAATAAAATTGGTCACCTCTAGCTAAGGTAACTAGGCAAATAGAGAATATAAAATGCTAATCAGAAATTAAAAAGGGAGATCACTACTGATCCCATAAACATTAAAAGAATAATAATAAAAGAATCCTACAAACAAGTCCTTGTAAACAGATTTTATCCCTCGGATAAAATAGACCAATGTTTTAAAAGATACTTTGGGCAAAAGCTCACACATGAAGAAATAAGATAATCTGAATAACCTTTTGTTAGTTAAGGTATTTAATTATTATTTAATAGCCTGAAGCATGAAACACTAGTGCCAGATGGATTTGAAACCATTTACCTGGATTGGGACTTAAACCCAAAACCCAGGTTGAGAGTCTAACCCATGAAACTGGAGCTCAAACTTGGCCAAAACCCACCATACCCGGTTTTAAGACCTATTGGAGTTCAGGTTTGTCATGTCTCTTCGCAGGAAAGAATTCAGTGATAGACAAAGTGATAGGTAAGAAATGGATTTATTCAGATTCAGAGAAAAGCACATTTCACAGACAGAGTGTGGGCCATCACAGCAAGCAAATCCAGAGGCCTTGTAAACATGGTGTTCTTAGCTTTTATGGGCTGGGTAATTTCATGTACTAATGAGTGGGAGGATTATTCCAACTTTTGGGGAAGGGGTGGAACTGCTATGGCACCTATGGGTGTGTCATTTAGTTTGCTGACTGAAGATCAAGGCCTAGTCTGCCATCTTGAACCCATTTGATTCTATTGGATTTATGCTGTGTCCTTGGGCTATGTCATTCTTTCAAAAAATTATTCCCTACCCCTTTCCCTCCGTTACAGATTCACTGTTGAATTCTACCAAAAATTTAAGGAAGAAATTATACCAGTTCTCTAGAATATGTTTCAAAGTAAAGAAGCAGAAATAATAGTTTTCTAATTCATTCTCTAAGGTCAGCGTTACCCTATACCAAAACCACAAAAGTCATTCAAGAGAAGAAAACTACAGAAAAATAACTCATAAACAGAGATAAAATCTGTGATAAAATATTACCAAATTGAATCCAACAGTGTATAAAAAAATTATATATGCCATGATCAAATGAAATTTATCCCAAGCTTATTCAACATTTTAAAATCAATGTGTCTCATCACATCAATGTTTTAAAAATGAAAAATTATATTATCATATTGATGTAGTAAAAAAATTCTTTTTTACTGATGCAGAGTTGATTTACAGTATTGTGATCATTTTAAGTGTACAAGACAGTGATTCAGAATATATATCTATATCTGTAGGTATATATATATATATATATATATATATTTATATTTATATATATGTGCGTGTGTTATATATATACATACATATTATACTTATACATCAAGGTCTGCACATAATTTTGCAGCCAGGGTCCTTTGCACATGGAATTCTCCATGAGTACTGGTTAAACCCAAAACCCAGGTTGAGAGTCTAACCCATGAAACTGGAGCTCAAACTTGGCCAAAACCCACCATACCCGGTTTTAAGACCTATTGGAGTTCAGGTTTGTCATGTCTCTTCGCAGGAAAGAATTCAGTGATAGACAAAGTGATAGGTAAGAAATGGATTTATTCAGATTCAGAGAAAAGCACATTTCACAGACAGAGTGTGGGCCATCACAGCAAGCAAATCCAGAGGCCTTGTAAACATGGTGTTCTTAGCTTTTATGGGCTGGGTAATTTCATGTACTAATGAGTGGGAGGATTATTCCAACTTTTGGGGAAGGGGTGGAACTGCTATGGCACCTATGGGTGTGTCATTTAGTTTGCTGACTGAAGATCAAGGCCTAGTCTGCCATCTTGAACCCATTTGATTCTATTGGATTTATGCTGTGTCCTTGGGCTATGTCATTCTTTCAAAAAATTATTCCCTACCCCTTTCCCTCCCGTTACAGATTCACTGTTGAATTCTACCAAAAATTTAAGGAAGAAATTATACCAGTTCTCTAGAATATGTTTCAAAGTAAAGAAGCAGAAATAATAGTTTTCTAATTCATTCTCTAAGGTCAGCGTTACCCTATACCAAAACCACAAAAGTCATTCAAGAGAAGAAAACTACAGAAAAATAACTCATAAACAGAGATAAAATCTGTGATAAAATATTACCAAATTGAATCCAACAGTGTATAAAAAAATTATATATGCCATGATCAAATGAAATTTATCCCAAGCTTATTCAACATTTTAAAATCAATGTGTCTCATCACATCAATGTTTTAAAAATGAAAAATTATATTATCATATTGATGTAGTAAAAAAATTCTTTTTTACTGATGCAGAGTTGATTTACAGTATTGTGATCATTTTAAGTGTACAAGACAGTGATTCAGAATATATATCTATATCTGTAGGTATATATATATATATATATATATATATATATATATATATATATGTGCGTGTGTGTATATATATATACATATATATATATACTTATACATACATATGCTGTGCTCAGTCACATCTAATTTTTTGCAGCCAGGGTCCTTTGCACATGGAATTCTCCATGCAAGAATACTGGAATGGGGCTTCCATGGTGGTCCAGTGGGTAAAAAGTCTGTCTTGCAGTGTAAGGGCACCAGTTCGATCCCTGCCTGGGGAAGATCTCACGTGCCTTGAAGCAGGCTGGACTGATGTGTCCAATTACAAGCCAGCGAGTGCTCTGGAGCTCATGTGCCCAGAGCTGAAGCTCTGCAACGAGAGAGGCCACTATGATGTGAGACCCACACATGCCAAAGAATAAAGATGGATGAAAATAAATAAATAAATAACCAATAAAAGAGGCCAAAATTTAAAAAAAAGAAAAAAAGGATACTGGAATGGGTTTCCATTTCCTTCTCCAGGTAGTCTTCCTGACCCAGAGATCAAACCCACATCTCCTGGCAGGTGGATTCTTTACCACTGAGCCACCAGGGAAAACCCACCATTGACATTAGCACTGCCAAAATGAAATACTTAGGTATCAATTGAACAGAATATATGCTATTTTATATATAGACATGAAATTACAAAAAGAAAACAATAAAATAAATGAAAGAAGAACTAAACAAATGGAGAGAGTGTCCCTGATCATGGATAGTAAGATTAAATATTGTCAAGATGCTAGTTTTTCCTGTATGTATGTGTGTTAGTCGCTCAGTTGTGTTTGACTCTTTGCAACCGCATGGACTGTAGGCTTCCAAATTCCTCAGTCCATAGGATTTTCCAGGCAAGAATACTGGAGTGGGTTGCCATTTCCTTCTCCATGAGTAGTTCTTCGTACCTTGATCTATAGATTGAATGTAATCAGAATAATAACCTCAGTAAATTATTCTGTGAATATATACAAACTTAGAATAAGGTTTATGTGCAGAGGCAAAAAATTCATAATAACCCACAGAATATTGGAGGAAAAGAACAAAGTGGGAAGTTCCAACATAAAGATTTTTTGTAAGGTTACAGAAATCACTAGAGTGTTACATTGGTGAAATAAGAGACAAATGGATTAATGCCACTGAATAAACAGCCCCAAACTGGCCATCATAAATANAGTCAGCTGATCTTTTAAAAGGAACGAAGGCATTATGGAGCAAAGATAGTGTTTTCAACAAGTTCTGTTGGAAAAACTCGTCATCTACATGCAAAAAAAAAATAAATAAATAACAAAATGATAAATAAATAAATCAATAAATATAGACACAGACCTTGCATCCTTTACAAAAAATTTAAATCAAAATGGATCATAGATCTAAATGTAAAACAGAAAACTGTAAAACTAGAAGCAGAATTTCCATGGCTAATACTCCGAATTTCCAATGAGAGGGAGTTGTCACTGTTGGGAAAACTAAGGTTCCACATGCTGTGTGACACAGCTGAGTGGTGGTGGGGCGGAAACTCCTAGAAGATAACATGGAAGAAAACTTAATGAACTTGGATGTGTTAGTATAGTTTTGGATTCAACATCAGTGTTGTATACAACATTGAAATAATGGATAAAATGGACTTCATTGAAATTAAAAACTGAGAAACAAAGTCAAGAGAATGAAACAAGGGAAAAACTTAGAGAATATATTTGCAAAAGACATATCTGATAAAGGACTATTGTCCAAAATATCCAAAAAAGTCTTAAAATTCAGCACTGAGAAAATAGACCACTGAATTAAAAATAAATGAGACTAAAAGGTTAAGAGATAACCTCAGCAGAGAAGATACACAGATGACAAATAAAGACATAAAATACATTCTACATAAATGATACATTATGCCATATAATATCAGATAGATATAAAACAACAGTGAAACCCTACCCAAATACAAAAAAATTTCCTAAAAATAAAAATTTATAAAATTATGCCATATAATGCAAATCAGACTTTAAAGACAGTTTGGCAACTATGGGTTGCCATTTCCTTCTCCATGAGTAGTTCTTCGTACCTTGATCTATAGATTGAATGTAATCAGAATAATAACCTCAGTAAATTATTCTGTGAATATATACAAACTTAGAATAAGGTTTATGTGCAGAGGCAAAAAATTCATAATAACCCACAGAATATTGGAGGAAAAGAACAAAGTGGGAAGTTCCAACATAAAGATTTTTTGTAAGGTTACAGAAATCACTAGAGTGTTACATTGGTGAAATAAGAGACAAATGGATTAATGCCACTGAATAAACAGCCCCAAACTGGCCATCATAAATACAGTCAGCTGATCTTTTAAAAAGGAACGAAGGCATTATGGAGCAAAGATAGTGTTTTCAACAAGTTCTGTTGGAAAAACTCGTCATCTACATGCAAAAAATAAATAAATAAATAACAAAATGATAAATAAATAAATCAATAAATATAGACACAGACCTTGCATCCTTTACAAAAATTAACTCAAAATGGATCATAGATCTAAATGTAAAACAGAAAACTGTAAAACTAGAAGCAGAATTTCCATGGCTAATACTCCGAATTTCCAATGAGAGGGAGTTGTCACTGTTGGGAAAACTAAGGTTCCACATGCTGTGTGACACAGCTGAGTGGTGGTGGGGCGGAAACTCCTAGAAGATAACATGGAAGAAAACTTAATGAACTTGGATGTGTTAGTATAGTTTTGGATTCAACATCAGTGTTGTATACAACATTGAAATAATGGATAAAATGGACTTCATTGAAATTAAAAACTGAGAAACAAAGTCAAGAGAATGAAACAAGGGAAAAACTTAGAGAATATATTTGCAAAAGACATATCTGATAAAGGACTATTGTCCAAAATATCCAAAAAAGTCTTAAAATTCAGCACTGAGAAAATAGACCACTGAATTAAAAATAAATGAGACTAAAAGGTTAAGAGATAACCTCAGCAGAGAAGATACACAGATGACAAATAAAGACATAAAAATACATTCTACATAAATGATACATTATGCCATATAATATCAGATAGATATAAAACAACAGTGAAACACTATTTCATACCCATTAAATGACCAAAATTCACAACACCCATGACCAAAATTCACAACATTGACAACAGCAAATGTTGATGAAGACGTGGATCAATAGTAGCTCTCATTCACTGCTAGTGGGAATGCAAAATGGTCCAGCCACTTTGAAAGACAGTTTGGCAACTACTGTAAAAGTAAACATACTCTTACCACATGATCCAGCAATTGCAGTCCTTCGTGTTTGCCGAAAGTTAAAGACTTACTTTCACACAGAAATCTACACTTGGATGCTTATAGCTCCTTCATTTTAAATGGCAAAACTTGGAAGCAACTAAGATGTGGGTGGATGGATAAGCGGACGATGGTACCTCCAGACAATGGAATATTATTCACCACTAAAAGAAAGTGTCCTACAAGCCAGAAAAATACATGGGAAAAACATAAATGCATATTAGTAAGAGAAAGAAGTCAATTTGAAAAGGGTGAATTCTGTGTGATTTTAACTGCATGACCTTCTGTAAAAGGCAAAACTATGGAGAAAGTAATAAGATGAGTGGCTGTCAGGGATTGGGTAGTGAAGAAGGATGCGTACGTGCAGCAGAGAGGAATTTTATTTTTCTTTTCCCCATCATGCCTCTTTTTTATTTATATTTATTTTTATCCATCTTTTTATCCTTTGGTAGGTATGGGTCTCCCACTGCAGTGGCCTCTCTCATTGTAGAGCATGGCTCTACACCCATGTGCTCCAGGCGCTGGCTCATAATTGGAAACATTGGTCCAGTCACTCTGCCGCACGTGGGATCTTCCCCAGCCAGGGATCGAACTGGTGCCCCTTGCACTGTAAGGCAGACACTTTACCCACTGGACCACCAGGGAAGTCCTAGCATAGAGAATTTTTAGAGCAATGAAATATATTCTCTATGATTCTGCAATGATAGATACATGTCATTATTTTACAAATGACAGACTGTACAACAATAGAAGTGAAATCTATAGAGGTTGAGTGATTAGGCAGTGTCATGGTAGTTTCATCAGTTGACAGAAATATACCACTCTGGTGAGGGATATTAATAATAAGGGGGGAAGTATATTTAGGAGTAGAGAATTTATGAAAAGTCTCTGTACCTTGCTCTCAATTTTGCTATGAAACTAAAACTGCTCTGAAATAATGAAGTCTTATTAAAAAAAATCATTACAGAGAAAAAAAAAATAGTGATGTGATTTAGTCTATGTTTTTTCCCTGAAACTGAGATGGTTTGCACAGAGGGAAAGCCCCTCAGAAACTTTTTTTTTCTTTTTTTTTAATTATTATTCTTTATTTTAAAGATTTTACAGAGTTCTCTTGTTCACTGACATGTATGTTTCCAGATCATTCATATGCATATCCCTGGACACCCCCCAGCCCAGTTCCCCCCTCTCACCCCTCCGGACCATCGGCCCAAGTGATTATAGGCACTCCTATTCACTTAGCACAATGACAATAGCCATCCCTTCCATACATGCCATCTCAGAAACTTTGATCTCTGCAGAAAGTAATGTAAGGAGAAGTTTCTGATTCGTATTTTATTATTATGCTAAATCTCAAACCCATTTGCTTAGAAAACATTTCTTTTGCTCAATGGTTTTTTTTCTTTTCTTTATTTGCCTCAAAATCATATATATTTTTACTGAAATACCCACACAGATTTTAGTTTATTATTAAATTCACAGTAAAGAACTTGCATAATAAATAGCATGCATACTCTCATCAGAGTGTCAGAAGTATGGTCTCTTAGGAAGAGAAAAATCAGGGAGATGTAGAGATCAATAATTTTGAGAAAAATAAAAATGAACCCTGTGTTTTTGTTGAATACTTTGGAAGCAGAGGTCTATAATAATTTTGCTTAAATATAAATGTTATGTTTAGAGTTAAAAACACCATAAGACAGTAATGCGGAATAATTATGTGAATATATGAGAATTCATACCTCAGTGTAGTGTGCATACTTAATTACTCAAGCCCCTCAAGGACTGAAAGCTGCCTAAGGTTAGTTGATTTTTTATAGTTTATTTGAAATACTGTATTACCTTAATAAACAATTGTGTTGTAATTGATCAGAATGGCCATGCCTTGAAGTGCTTTAGTTGTTAAGAAAGCAGAAATAACCAGATCAGCTCTGCCGATACAAGCTTATCGTGCTTTACTGACATTATTATTGTTGTTGTTGTTATTATTGTTGACTTACTGTCTCTAAGTCTTGTCAAACTCTTTGTGACCTCATGTCCTGTAGCACACCAGGCTCCTCTATCTTCCACTGTCTTCCAGGGTTTGGTCAGATTCACGTCCATTGACTTAGTGATGCTTTCTAATCATCTCGTCTTCTATCGTCCTTTTGTCTTCAATCTTTCCTAGCATCAGTTTATTTTAAAGATTTTACAGAGTTCTCTTGTTCACTGACATGTATGTTTCCAGATCATTCATATGCATATCCCTGGACACCCCCCAGCCCAGTTCCCCCCTCTCACCCCTCCGGACCATCGGCCCAAGTGATTATAGGCACTCCTATTCACTTAGCACAATGACAATAGCCATCCCTTCCATACATGCCATCTCAGAAACTTTGATCTCTGCAGAAAGTAATGTAAGGAGAAGTTTCTGATTCGTATTTTATTATTATGCTAAATCTCAAACCCATTTGCTTAGAAAACATTTCTTTTGCTCAATGGTTTTTCTTTTCTTTATTTGCCTCAAAATCATATATATTTTTACTGAAATACCCACACAGATTTTAGTTTATTATTAAATTCACAGTAAAGAACTTGCATAATAAATAGCATGCATACTCTCATCAGAGTGTCAGAAGTATGGTCTCTTAGGAAGAGAAAAATCAGGGAGATGTAGAGATCAATAATTTTGAGAAAAATAAAAATGAACCCTGTGTTTTTGTTGAATACTTTGGAAGCAGAGGTCTATAATAATTTTGCTTAAATATAAATGTTATGTTTAGAGTTAAAAACACCATAAGACAGTAATGCGGAATAATTATGTGAATATATGAGAATTCATACCTCAGTGTAGTGTGCATACTTAATTACTCAAGCCCCTCAAGGACTGAAAGCTGCCTAAGGTTAGTTGATTTTTTATAGTTTATTTGAAATACTGTATTACCTTAATAAACAATTGTGTTGTAATTGATCAGAATGGCCATGCCTTGAAGTGCTTTAGTTGTTAAGAAAGCAGAAATAACCAGATCAGCTCTGCCGATACAAGCTTATCGTGCTTTACTGACATTATTATTGTTGTTGTTGTTATTATTGTTGACTTACTGTCTCTAAGTCTTGTCAAACTCTTTGTGACCTCATGTCCTGTAGCACACCAGGCTCCTCTATCTTCCACTGTCTTCCAGGGTTTGGTCAGATTCACGTCCATTGACTTAGTGATGCTTTCTAATCATCTCGTCTTCTATCGTCCTTTTGTCTTCAATCTTTCCTAGCATCAGGATCTTTTCATTGAGTATGCTCTTTGCATCAGGCAGCCAAAGTACTGGAGCTTCAGCTTCAGCATCTGTCTTTCCAATGAATATTCAAGGTTGATTTCCTTTAAGATTGACTGGTTTGATCTCCTTGGAGTCCAAGGGACTCTCAAGGGTCTTCTCCAGCTCCACAATTTGAAAGCATCATTTCTTCAGCCCTTGGCGTACTTTATGGTCCAAATCTCTCATCCATATGTGACTACTGGAAAAACCATAGCTTTGACTATACAGATCTGTTTGCAAAGTGATGTCTGTGCTTTTTAAGATGCTGTATAGGTTTGTCATAGGTTTTCTTTGAAGGAGCAAGCGTCTTTTAATTTCACAGCTGTAGTAAATGTGTGTAATGATATTGGAGCCTCTCAAAATAAATTGTCATTTCTTCCACTTTCTCCCCATCTATTTGCCACAATGTAATAGGACACGATGCCATGGTCTTAGTTTTCTTTACTGTTAAGTTTCAAGCCATCTTTTTCACTTTCACCTTTCACCTCATCAAGAGGCTCTTTAGTTCCTCTTCACTTTCTGCCATTAAAATATTATCATCTGAGCTTCCCTGTGGTCCAGTGGGTAAGGACACTGCCTTGCAGTGCAAGGGGTGCTGGTTCGATCCCTGGCCTGGGAAGATCCCACGTACTGCGGAGCAGCTGTATTGATGTGTCCAACTACTGAGCCTGAGCTCTGGAGCCCATATGCCCAGAGCTGGTGCTCTGCAATGACAGAGACCACTGCGATGGGAGGCCCACGCAGGCCAAAGAACAAAGATGGATGAAAATAGATAAATGAAAGACCAACAGAAGTGGCCAAAAAAAAAAAAAAGAAAAAATGTTATTATCCATTATCTGAGGTCATTGACATTTCTCCCAGCAGTCTTGATTCCAGCTTGTGATTCATCTGGCCCAACATTTCATATGATGCAGTCTGCATATAAGTTAACTGGGCAGAGTGACAATATATAGCCTTTTCATACTTCTGTTCAAATTTTGTTTTTATTTATTTATTTATTTTTTTGTTTTTTATGTCCAAATTTTGATCCAGTCCATTGTTTGATGTCCAGTTCTAACTTGTTTCTTAGCCCACATATAGGTTCTCAGGAGACAGCTAAGTTGGTCTGGTAATCTTATCTCTGTAAGACTTTTCCACAGTTTGTCATGATCCAGAGACTTTAGCATAGTTAATGAAACAGGTAGATATTTTCCTGTTATTCCATTGCTTTTTCTGTGATCAGCATATGTTGACAATTTGATCTCTGGTGTACATCTGGAAGTTCTCGGTTAACATGCTATTGAAGCTCAGCCTGAAGGATTTTGAACATAATTTTGCTAAAATGTGAAATTAATGCAATTGTATAGTAGTTTGAACATTTTTTGGCATTGCTTTTCTTTGGCATTGGAATTAAAACTGATTTTGTCCAGTCCCCTGTGGTCACTGGTGAGTTTTCCCATTTTGTGCTAACATATTGAGTGTAGTCCTTTAACAGCATCATCTTTTAGAATTTTTAAATAGCTTAGCTGAAATTCCATCACCCCTACTAGCTTTGTTCATAAGACCCACTTAACTTCACGCTCTAGGTGCGTGACCACACCATTGTGGTTATCCAGGTCATTAAGACCTTTTTATTGTACAGTTCTTCTGTGTATTAGTCCCATCTCTTCTTAATATCTTCTGCTTCTGTTAGGTCCTTCCTGTTTCTGTCCTTTATCATGTCCATACTTGCATGAATTATGCTTATTGATAGACAAAATTAATAATCACTTTCTCCTGCTTAACTATAAACACTTTTATTTGTAAGTTACTACTTACGTTCCATAAACAGGGATGTTTAAAATGAATCACACAGTAGTTATTCCCTAGATTTCACAGTGTTTCTATGAATTTTATTTTGATAAGTGTCGGGGTAACAATCATTTTTTGGGGAAATTTTTCTATATATAATTAGAAGAAATCAGTGGGGTTTTTATTTTCTTGATTTATTTGTAGATGAAAAAATAAAAGCAAAATTCTGAATTAATATTCCAGTGTTCTTCATAGCACTGATATGTTGAATTTTTTGAATTTTCTTAGACAAACACAACTTGCAAGGATTCTTTGTTTTTTAAATCCTTACTCTGAAGCAATATATTATGATACTTAAGTAAGTAACCCAGAAGGTGTTGACTAGAATAAATGCACAATCTGAAAGTTGAGAATTTTATATATATATATATATATATATATATATATATATATATAGTTAAATTGGCCTCTTTTATTGGTTTGTTATTTATTTATTTTCATCCATCTTTATTCTTTGGCCTGTGTGGGCCTCCCCTTGCAGTGTCCTCTCTCATTATAGAGCAGCAGCTCTGGGCACATGCACTCCAGAGTGCTGGCTCCTAATTGGACTCACTGGTCCAGCCACTCCATGGCACATGGGATCCCCCCGACCCCAGGCCAGGGATCGAACCTGCACCCTTTGCACTGCAAGGCAGAATTTTTACCCACTGGACCACCAGGGAAGCCCAAGAATTATATTTTATTTGCTGGACAGAACTGAGAATACAGCCTCTTGTGCAGCTCTTAGAGACTGTTTCCAAAAGGCATGGGAGGAGCCAGGATACACAGGCGTTTTTGCAACAAAGATCAGGTAGTGTGCACATCAAAAGCTGTTAGTAAAGAAAACCAGACAACTCAAGGTAATGAATTTTACACTTTACTGCACATGGGATAATGCAAGTCTGGGCTCAATAAAATTATTTCTTTGATATGCTTCTCAACTATCAAGGGCCAGTACCCTGTGCTTTCGCATCCAAGTGACTGACCGCTTGATGGTGAACATCCTGTTTCCAACCTAGATTTCCTCAGGGCTCACCATAAGGGGCAGCTGTGATGTAATGGGTAAATCATGTCCATACTTGCATGAATTATGCTTATTGATAGACAAAATTAATAATCACTTTCTCCTGCTTAACTATAAACACTTTTATTTGTAAGTTACTACTTACGTTCCATAAACAGGGATGTTTAAAATGAATCACACAGTAGTTATTCCCTAGATTTCACAGTGTTTCTATGAATTTTATTTTGATAAGTGTCGGGGTAACAATCATTTTTTGGGGAAATTTTTCTATATATAATTAGAAGAAATCAGTGGGGTTTTTATTTTCTTGATTTATTTGTAGATGAAAAAATAAAAGCAAAATTCTGAATTAATATTCCAGTGTTCTTCATAGCACTGATATGTTGAATTTTTTGAATTTTCTTAGACAAACACAACTTGCAAGGATTCTTTGTTTTTTAAATCCTTACTCTGAAGCAATATATTATGATACTTAAGTAAGTAACCCAGAAGGTGTTGACTAGAATAAATGCACAATCTGAAAGTTGAGAATTTTATATATATATATATATATATATATATATATATATATATAGTTAAATTGGCCTCTTTTATTGGTTTGTTATTTATTTATTTTCATCCATCTTTATTCTTTGGCCTGTGTGGGCCTCCCCTTGCAGTGTCCTCTCTCATTATAGAGCAGCAGCTCTGGGCACATGCACTCCAGAGTGCTGGCTCCTAATTGGACTCACTGGTCCAGCCACTCCATGGCACATGGGATCCCCCCGACCCCAGGCCAGGGATCGAACCTGCACCCTTTGCACTGCAAGGCAGAATTTTTACCCACTGGACCACCAGGGAAGCCCAAGAATTATATTTTATTTGCTGGACAGAACTGAGAATACAGCCTCTTGTGCAGCTCTTAGAGACTGTTTCCAAAAGGCATGGGAGGAGCCAGGATACACAGGCGTTTTTGCAACAAAGATCAGGTAGTGTGCACATCAAAAAGCTGTTAGTAAAGAAAACCAGACAACTCAAGGTAATGAATTTTACACTTTACTGCACATGGGATAATGCAAGTCTGGGCTCAATAAAATTATTTCTTTGATATGCTTCTCAACTATCAAGGGCCAGTACCCTGTGCTTTCGCATCCAAGTGACTGACCGCTTGATGGTGAACATCCTGTTTCCAACCTAGATTTCCTCAGGGCTCACCATAAGGGGCAGCTGTGATGTAATGGTTTGATGGCTGCAACAATCCACTTTCCTGATATGGCAGCTAACATATTTTCATTGACAAAAGAAAGCTGGGCTTCTTTGGGATGAAGCCCTGTCCCACAACTTTTCTCCAGTGTGGCACTGTGCAATTTCTTTTCCTTTCCTTTCCTGTGTGTTTGTACGTGTAATTTCTTAGCTTCTCTCTCATGCTCTGAGTCTCCTGATTTCATGTACTAATGATAGTGTCTATTGTGTATAAATTGTGTGACACTTTGATGAAAGAACATGTGGAATATTTAGCACAAAGTCTGACACATAACATGCTCCTTTAACTCTTGTTTTTAAAAAGTGATTTTTTTTTATTACATTTATTGTGGTTTTTAGTTAGAAAGGCTATGGGCACCAACTAACCTACAAGGCTACTTGCTGTCTTCCTTCTGACCTCATGTGGCTTCTTCAGTTAGAGAAGAACCCTGGCTTCCTGCCCACTATCTTGTCACATGTTCACAATGATTCTGTTGTAGCCTCACAACCTCTGGATGCTTCCATCAAGATACAGTCTGCTTTATCCAGATCTAGGTGACCACTGCTTTTCTTTCTTTTCTCTCCTTTCCTCCCATTCCTTTTTCTGCCCCCATTCTTCCTTCCTCTCCACTATTGCTCCTCTTCTCCTTGTCTTCCTGCTTCCCTCTTCATCCTCCTTCTCCTGTCTCCTCTCCTTTCAATTTTTTTTTGAGGGGGAACTATTATAATGTGTGTATAGTATGAGGAATTTAAAAGAAGTCAACTTCTAAGCCATGAAATGAATGTTGCTAGCACCCCAGATGTCCTTGTATACTTTTGCTTCTTGGCAGGCTCCTTCCTTTCCCAGAAATAATGACTGTATTTTTGTGATAATTGTTTGTATTTTCTTCATAGTTTTATTAGCTACATATGAATCCCTCAATCATATAATTCATTCACGTTCTCAGGTTTTATGTATGTATATAGAATTAGCCTACAATCCTCTTTTGCATCTCACTTCTTTTGTCAAAGCTATCAAGGGCCAGTACCCTGTGCTTTCGCATCCAAGTGACTGACCGCTTGATGGTGAACATCCTGTTTCCAACCTAGATTTCCTCAGGGCTCACCATAAGGGGCAGCTGTGATGTAATGGTTTGATGGCTGCAACAATCCACTTTCCTGATATGGCAGCTAACATATTTTCATTGACAAAAGAAAGCTGGGCTTCTTTGGGATGAAGCCCTGTCCCACAACTTTTCTCCAGTGTGGCACTGTGCAATTTCTTTTCCTTTCCTTTCCTGTGTGTTTGTACGTGTAATTTCTTAGCTTCTCTCTCATGCTCTGAGTCTCCTGATTTCATGTACTAATGATAGTGTCTATTGTGTATAAATTGTGTGACACTTTGATGAAAGAACATGTGGAATATTTAGCACAAAGTCTGACACATAACATGCTCCTTTAACTCTTGTTTTTAAAAAGTGATTTTTTTTTATTACATTTATTGTGGTTTTTAGTTAGAAAGGCTATGGGCACCAACTAACCTACAAGGCTACTTGCTGTCTTCCTTCTGACCTCATGTGGCTTCTTCAGTTAGAGAAGAACCCTGGCTTCCTGCCCACTATCTTGTCACATGTTCACAATGATTCTGTTGTAGCCTCACAACCTCTGGATGCTTCCATCAAGATACAGTCTGCTTTATCCAGATCTAGGTGACCACTGCTTTTCTTTCTTTTCTCTCCTTTCCTCCCATTCCTTTTTCTGCCCCCATTCTTCCTTCCTCTCCACTATTGCTCCTCTTCTCCTTGTCTTCCTGCTTCCCTCTTCATCCTCCTTCTCCTGTCTCCTCTCCTTTCAATTTTTTTTTGAGGGGGAACTATTATAATGTGTGTATAGTATGAGGAATTTAAAAGAAGTCAACTTCTAAGCCATGAAATGAATGTTGCTAGCACCCCAGATGTCCTTGTATACTTTTGCTTCTTGGCAGGCTCCTTCCTTTCCCAGAAATAATGACTGTATTTTTGTGATAATTGTTTGTATTTTCTTCATAGTTTTATTAGCTACATATGAATCCCTCAATCATATAATTCATTCACGTTCTCAGGTTTTATGTATGTATATAGAATTAGCCTACAATCCTCTTTTGCATCTCACTTCTTTTGCTCAGTATTATGCTATGAGAGTCTTTCATGTTGTTATAGATATATTATATCTTATTGTGGAAGTATATTTGCCTTTATCCATGTATTCTACCATTGGTGTACTGCATCATTACAAGAGTTACCCTGTATACACTGAGCAGTGCAACTATTGTGTTTAAAGTTTGCACAACTTTGACTTGAGTAAATAATGCCAAACTTTACAAAGTGGTTGTTAACAATCTACTTTCTCACTAGTAAGTTATGAGTCCTAAGTGCTCCACATACTAATACTTAGGGTTGTTACAGAGGGTAAAGTTAATCTAAGGTTTTTATTAAAACACAGATCTGAAGAGTAAACTGCTGTAATATTTTTGTAAGGAAGGAAGAACTGAACATGAATAAAATATCCTGATGGTGCCAAGTTAGAGTGTGTGAATGTGTCCTGATATGTCCTGGTACAGAGATTTTATGAATTGAGAATTACACCTCCAGTGCATGCTCTTTGCTATGGGCAACCAAATCTATTAATAAATCATAGCAATGACTTTATTGTATCCTTCCAAGTTATACAACTCATTTGATTCTGAATCCAAGAGTCAACTCTTACTGTTCTCCTCCTCATTATCATGATTTCATGATTCATTATTTGCGCTAAAGCTTTACCATTCTGACATCCCAAATATCCTAGACATTTGGGTTATCTTTCCTCTCCACTATTGCTCCTCTTCTCCTTGTCTTCCTGCTTCCCTCTTCATCCTCCTTCTCCTGTCTCCTCTCCTTTCAATTTTTTTTTGAGGGGGAACTATTATAATGTGTGTATAGTATGAGGAATTTAAAAGAAGTCAACTTCTAAGCCATGAAATGAATGTTGCTAGCACCCCAGATGTCCTTGTATACTTTTGCTTCTTGGCAGGCTCCTTCCTTTCCCAGAAATAATGACTGTATTTTTGTGATAATTGTTTGTATTTTCTTCATAGTTTTATTAGCTACATATGAATCCCTCAATCATATAATTCATTCACGTTCTCAGGTTTTATGTATGTATATAGAATTAGCCTACAATCCTCTTTTGCATCTCACTTCTTTTGCTCAGTATTATGCTATGAGAGTCTTTCATGTTGTTATAGATATATTATATCTTATTGTGGAAGTATATTTGCCTTTATCCATGTATTCTACCATTGGTGTACTGCATCATTACAAGAGTTACCCTGTATACACTGAGCAGTGCAACTATTGTGTTTAAAGTTTGCACAACTTTGACTTGAGTAAATAATGCCAAACTTTACAAAGTGGTTGTTAACAATCTACTTTCTCACTAGTAAGTTATGAGTCCTAAGTGCTCCACATACTAATACTTAGGGTTGTTACAGAGGGTAAAGTTAATCTAAGGTTTTTATTAAAACACAGATCTGAAGAGTAAACTGCTGTAATATTTTTGTAAGGAAGGAAGAACTGAACATGAATAAAATATCCTGATGGTGCCAAGTTAGAGTGTGTGAATGTGTCCTGATATGTCCTGGTACAGAGATTTTATGAATTGAGAATTACACCTCCAGTGCATGCTCTTTGCTATGGGCAACCAAATCTATTAATAAATCATAGCAATGACTTTATTGTATCCTTCCAAGTTATACAACTCATTTGATTCTGAATCCAAGAGTCAACTCTTACTGTTCTCCTCCTCATTATCATGATTTCATGATTCATTATTTGCGCTAAAGCTTTACCATTCTGACATCCCAAATATCCTAGACATTTGGGTTATCTTTCCTCTGTATCAGGCACCTGAAAAAATGATCTTTTCAAGTGCATCTCACTGTCATTTGTGATCACTTCTTTTTTTTTTTTTTTAAAGATTTATTTATTTAATTATTTTGGGCGGGGGTCGGGGAGGGAGGGGAGCGGACAGGCCACTTCTATTGGTCTTTCATTTCTCTATTTCCATCCGTCTTTGTTCTTTGGCTTCTGTGGGCCTCCCATCGCGTGGCGTCTGTCGTTGCAGAGCGCCGGCTCTGGGTGCATGCGCTCCAGAGCTCTGGCTTGGTCATTGGGCACATGGGTCCAGCCGCTCCGCAGCACGTGGGATCTTCCCAGGGCAGGGATCGAACCAGCGCCCCTTGCACTGCAAGGCGGTGTCCTTACCCACTGAACCGCCAGGGGAAGCCCTGTGATCACTTCTTATCTCTTGGTTTACATCTTTCTCTTTAAGTACAAAGTTGTAGTCCACTGTTTCCTCCTACTCAAGGTACTTCTTCCATTATAGTCTACTCTCTGTTACAGTTATATTGTTTTAACTTTATTTTCCTCTTTTTGCTTCTTTCATCCTTATGTTTTCCAAACATCTGGTCTTCTTGAATTTCTTATACACCTTCTTTGCTGCAAATTTAAGAACACTATTTGCTTTATTAAATCCAATCCTTGGTAGATAGTAATGATTATGGGACAACAGAGTGTTCACCCCAGGTGAACTCTCATTGCTGCTCAATATTTCACCTGATAATTATTGCCACTCCAATGTTTACTTTTCTAAGAACTTTGTATAACATAATTTCTCACCTAATTTTGATTTGTCATAGAGATTAGAGTTTATCCCTAGAATCAATTCTTTTTAAACTCTGTAGGGTCTGAGACTTTGCTTAGCTCTATTGAGCTGGGACTGAATCCTATATTTTTAATCCTTTTATTTCCTCAGATGTTTCTTTATGCTCCTTACATTTTTTTTTTTTTAAAGATTTATTTGTTTATTTTGGGCGGGGATCGAGTTGGGGAGAGAGGGGAGAGGGCGGGCCACTTCTATTGGTCTTTCATTTCTCTATTTTCATCCGTCTTTGTTCTTTGGCTCCTGTGGGCCTCCCATCCTTGTGGCGTCTGTCGTTGCTGAGCACCGGTTCTGGGCGCATGCGCTCCAGAGCTCTGGCTCGGTAACTGGACACATCGGTCCAGCCACTCCGCGGCACGTGGGATCTTCCCAGGCCAGGGCTCGAACCGGCGCCCCTTGCACTGCAAGGCGGTGTCCTTACCCACTGGACCACCAGGGGAAGCCCTGCTCCTTACATTTTTAGGTAACTTTTCCTGTCTCCATCAAAAACATATCTTTTTCCTCCCCATTCCCTAATACAAGTGTTATACGAAGTTCTTTTTCTTCTCTCATTATGAAGTCTTTACAGTTTCATTCACTAACACAATTTCAAGTTTCTTCTCTCTGAGAATAATTCCAATTACATATTCTTAGCATTAACCATCTTCCAAAAATCTAGATTTATATTTTATATTTCTAATATAATATCCATCTCTACCAGATACACTAGTTATGCAAAAAACAAAGTTTGCTACTGTTCAAGAAACCATGAATTTACCCTCCTGGTGTCTGTCTGCTTCTTGGTATTTATTTTATTTAGATACAGTTGATGTACAACATTGTATAAGTTATGTAACAAAGTGATTCGCAGTTTTAAAGGTTATAGTGTAACTTCATTTATAGTTATTATTAAATAGTTACTATATTTTCTGTGTTGCACAATATATCTTTGTAACTCATTTATTTGTCCATAGTAGTATATATAAAACCCCTACCCCTGTCTCTCCCCACCCTTCTTCCCTTTCTTCACTGATTTGTTCTCTATATCTGTGTCTCTTTCTGTTTTGTTGTTTTACTAGTTTAATTTTTAAAATTTCAAAAAAATATAATTTTGATTTGTCATAGAGATTAGAGTTTATCCCTAGAATCAATTCTTTTTAAACTCTGTAGGGTCTGAGACTTTGCTTAGCTCTATTGAGCTGGGACTGAATCCTATATTTTTAATCCTTTTATTTCCTCAGATGTTTCTTTATGCTCCTTACATTTTTTTTTTTTTAAAGATTTATTTGTTTATTTTGGGCGGGGATCGAGTTGGGGAGAGAGGGGAGAGGGCGGGCCACTTCTATTGGTCTTTCATTTCTCTATTTTCATCCGTCTTTGTTCTTTGGCTCCTGTGGGCCTCCCATCCTTGTGGCGTCTGTCGTTGCTGAGCACCGGTTCTGGGCGCATGCGCTCCAGAGCTCTGGCTCGGTAACTGGACACATCGGTCCAGCCAATCCGCGGCACGTGGGATCTTCCCAGGCCAGGGCTCGAACCGGCGCCCCTTGCACTGCAAGGCGGTGTCCTTACCCACTGGACCACCAGGGGAAGCCCTGCTCCTTACATTTTTAGGTAACTTTTCCTGTCTCCATCAAAAACATATCTTTTTCCTCCCCATTCCCTAATACAAGTGTTATACGAAGTTCTTTTTCTTCTCTCATTATGAAGTCTTTACAGTTTCATTCACTAACACAATTTCAAGTTTCTTCTCTCTGAGAATAATTCCAATTACATATTCTTAGCATTAACCATCTTCCAAAAATCTAGATTTATATTTTATATTTCTAATATAATATCCATCTCTACCAGATACACTAGTTATGCAAAAAACAAAGTTTGCTACTGTTCAAGAAACCATGAATTTACCCTCCTGGTGTCTGTCTGCTTCTTGGTATTTATTTTATTTAGATACAGTTGATGTACAACATTGTATAAGTTATGTAACAAAGTGATTCGCAGTTTTAAAGGTTATAGTGTAACTTCATTTATAGTTATTATTAAATAGTTACTATATTTTCTGTGTTGCACAATATATCTTTGTAACTCATTTATTTGTCCATAGTAGTATATATAAAACCCCTACCCCTGTCTCTCCCCACCCTTCTTCCCTTTCTTCACTGATTTGTTCTCTATATCTGTGTCTCTTTCTGTTTTGTTGTTTTACTAGTTTAATTTTTAAAATTTCAAATATAAATGTTATCTATCATACTGTATTTGTCTTTCTCCATCTGACTTAGTTCCCTTGGCATAATACCCTCCAAGTCCATCCATCTTGCTGCAAATGGCAAAATTTCATTTTTTTTTTCCTTCTTCCCTGGTGGCTCAGGTGATAAGGAATCTGTCTGCAATGCAGGAGACTCAGGTTTGATCCCTAAGTCAGGAATATTCCCTGGAGAAAGAAGTGGAAACTCTCTCTAGTATTCTTGCCTGGTGAAGCACATGGACAGAGGAGTCTGGTGAGCTACAGTCAATGAGGTCTCAAAGAGTTGGACATGACTGAATGAATAACACTTTCACTTTGCTTCAGTGTTCCAGTGTTTGCATGTGTTTGTATGTGTGTATGTATATGTATTCATTTTATCTGTTGATGAACACTTAGGTTGCTTCTGTATCTTGGCAATTACAAATAATGCTACTATGAACATTGAGGTGCGTGTATCTTTTTGAATTAGTTTTACTCATTTTTATTTTGGATGTATACCTTAGAATAGAACTGCCAGGGCTTATGGTACTTCTGTTTTCAGTTTTTTGAGAAACAGGCACACTGTTTTCCACAGTGGCTGCAACAGTTTACATTCCTTCCAGCCGTGTCGGAGTTTCCCTTTATTCCATACTCTTGCCAGCATTCGTTTGTGACTTTCTGATGATGTCCACTGTGACAGGTAGGAGATGATAGCTCATTGTGGTCCTAGTTTGCATTTCCTTGATGATTAAAGATGTTGCCTGCTCCTTGTTATTAATAGCACCATTATCTATAGCAGTCAAGAACTAACGTCTAGAAATTGTTAACTTTTCCTTCTGTGTCTAATCTCCTGCATCATACCTAACAAATACTGAGTCCCACTGAGTCTTCTTTTGTGAGATGACTTCTAGCTGCACTTTCATTACTCCCACACAAACACACCCACACACCTCCCACCCTAAACTCTCATCTCTGCTGCTGTCACTGGGCTCTTCCCTGATTACTTGCCCAATTACTGGATTATTTGCAACAATAATCTCATTTTCCAACTGAGCTAGTAAGTGCCAGAATGAACATATATACATAGTTTTATGATTAAGACATACTTCCAATAATCTCACTCTCTTATAAATACATCTTTCTTATTTTCTACTTACATTTTTTACCAAGTTTATCTTTCACTACTCTGCTTCACTGTCTTGTACTGTCGTGTGGCTTCTCCATTTCCCCTAATTCTGCATTTTTCCTACATCATGTTGTCTCTTCATTTTTTCCTATAAAAGTCCTTACCATTATTCAAAGGCATCCAGAAATATTTTTTAATACTATGTTTATCATTTTTTTAAAAAATTTTGGCCTCTTTTATTGGTTTTGTATTTATTTGTTTTCATCTGTCTTTATTCTTTATTCATCCATCTGTTTCACCTGCCTCTGTGGGCCTCCCATTGCAGTGGCCTCTCTCATCGCAGAGCAGCTGTTCTGGGAGCATGTGCTCCAGAGCACAGGCTCCTAATTGGACACACCAGTCCAGCTGCTCCACAGCATGTGGGACATTCCTGTTCCAGGGATTGAACTGGTGCCCTTTACACTGCAAGGTGGGCTCTTTACCCACTGGAACACCAGGAAAACCCCAGAAATATTTTTGATAATACATTTTTAACACATGAAAATGCTAGATTAAATCTCCTACACCAATCAAAATGATGCTTTACTTGCTTTGAATTTTTTTGCCATGTAGCATCACTCTTCTAGAATTTATCATATTCTACATCACTGTGGATGTTCATGTAGGTTTAGTCTCTCTCTTATAGATAATATTAGTCTGAGGTTGAAGAGAGAATTTCCAACTGATTTTCGTGTTTTGCATGTCATCCAAAAGAACATCCTTCATACTTGGAATAAATTAACTAATATTTTCTAGTGATACTGACAAGTTTCACACAAACACACAAATTCCATTAAACAAAATATTCAGCCAACTTAATTAAAATGGACAATTTAGCTAAATAGTCATACTTAACTAATCTTTTTGGAGTCGTATCAGAAAGCAGCCAGTTAACTGATGGAATGGTTTCACTTTTCACATTGATTTGATATTCTAAAAGGGTAGAAAAGGTGAGGAAAATGGTATAACCTGTTACATTTAGAAATTTTTCTGCTATGGTGCTTTATACATGTAATGTTGGCTTCAATAAAAGAGGCCACTTTTATTGGATTGCATCTAATACTGTTTGAAAATAAAGACCACATTTTTAAGAATCTTGGAAGCATGATTATAATTTTGTGGCCAACATTCTGCTATCCTATTTGCTATCAGCATCTATTATTGTCTATTGTTTTAATAGATATGAAACGTGTCGCAGCAGCTCTAATGACAGCAGTGCAATTGTATAATTATAAATGATTTTCATAAAATACATTTGTTTGTCTGAGTCAGTGGTGGCATTTTATATTGTAGAAATTTGAAGGATAGGCTTTTTATCTTTTTTTTTTTTTTTCATTTTTACAGTCAGAGTGTCACTTTAATTCTTTTCTCTACCAGTGACCAGCTGTGTTACATAGGATCAGCTAGTCACTTTCTTTTAAGCCTGTAAAATAAGAGTCACAAGTTTAACTCTCAGTGAGGATTAACTACTTTTATATATGTAAACATGTTCAAATAATTTTTAGAACGTAGTAAGGCTTCATTAAGAAATAATACATATAACTATACTTAATAATAATTGTATAATACTTCTTATGTCAGTCATTATTCTCTTTAATCTTTGACTATAATCAGAAATGTGCATAAGTTTTCTTACTTTGAATCATGATGCTATCAAAGATAAATTTTGAAGTAACTACTACATTGTGTGGAATTTTCCCATGTGCAGATCTGAGCTATCTGGTATCTTTTTATGAATAGAAGATAAAACATGTTTAGAAGAAAATTTGATTCTAACAGATATGTGACTTCATTCTCTTTACTTTTAGTATATTTGTGAATAACATTTTGAATTTCATTCTGGAAGAGAAGGAAGAAACAAACAAATAAAATAAAATGACATTATTCACTGCATCTTAAACTATGGCTATTTAGAACATTAGTTTGGGATTTAGGAGATGTGTTTTCTAGTTTATCACCTGCCTTTAATGGTAATGTCTTTATTCCTTATTTTTCTCTTGTAAGAAAGTATAGTTGAACTATATTGTCTCTGGACAACTTTTCAAAAATGCTAAAATATTAACACTCACACTAGTCTTTATAGTCAGGTTCTCTAAGGGAAGCGTTAAAACCAGGTTAGCACACATAAGAGATGACTCTTTGGAAAAGATCCTGATGTTGGGAAAAATAGAAGGCAAAATGAGAAGGGGATGAAAGAGAACTAGATGGTTCGATGGCATGACTGACTCAATGGGCATGGCTTTGAGCAAGCTCTAGGAGATGATGGACAGGGAAGCCTGGTGTGGTACAGTCCATGGGATGGCAAAGAGTCAGACACAACTGAATGACTGAACTGACTGAGCACCGATAAAAATCTTGTTACATGGAACCTGGACTGGGAGTTGGACTGTCATGAATATGCCCTTTGGAGAAGAAAGCCCAGTACTGCTTGCCGTGTTTTCTTCCTGTGTCTTTCTGAGTCTACTGGTACCAGATGCTGCTTATAGTGGCCATGTAT
Organism: Tragulus kanchil; assembly: GCA_022376925.1. Taxonomy (NCBI): domain Eukaryota; kingdom Metazoa; phylum Chordata; class Mammalia; order Artiodactyla; family Tragulidae; genus Tragulus; species Tragulus kanchil. The sequence continues at coordinate 150,312,041 of JAIOJX010000025.1, read as the reverse complement.
GCATGAAAATTTAAGACAGCCTATTAAGGCTCATTCTTCCCCTGGTGGGTCATTCATCATGGGTTAGTAGTGGGATAGAATTTAAGAACATGGAGAAGTACTCAGTTCCCTTAACCTCTATGACATGAACCTAAAACTCAATTAACAGTGTCTTTGGGCTTCCCTGGTGGTCCAGTGGGTAAGGATACCACCTTGCAGTGCAAGGGGCGACGGTTCGTTCCCTGGCCTGGGAAGATCCCACATGCCGCGGAGCAGCTGGACTGATGTGTCCAATTACCGAGCTGGAGTTCTGGAGCGCATGCGCCCAGAGCCGGTGCTCTACGACAACAGAGGCCACTGTGATGGGAGGCCCACACGGGCCAAAGAACAAAGATGGATGAAAATGGAGAAATGAAAGACCAATAGAAGTGGCCCACCTGCTCCCCTCCCTCCCCACCCCAAACCCACCAAAATAAATAAAAACATAAATCTTTAAAAAAAAAACAAAAAACAAAAAACAGTGTCTTTAACATTAAAGAAGACTTAAACAGATGGAGAGATATTCCATGTTCCTGGGTCGGAAGAATCAACATTGTGAAAATGACCATACTACCAAATATCATCTACAGATTCAATGCAATACCTATTCAACTTCCATTGACATTTTTCACAGAACTAGACCAAAGAATCACACAGTTCATATGGAAACACAAAAGACCTCGAATAGCCAAAGCAATCCTGAGAAAGAAAAAAGGAGCTGGAGGGATCAGCCTCCCTAACTTCAGACTCTACTACAAAGCAACAGTCCTCAAGACAGTATGGTACTGGCATAAAAACAGAACTATAGACCAATGGAACAAGATCGAGAACCCAGAGATAAACCCACGCACCTATGGGTACCTTATTTTTGACAAAGGAGGAGAACATATAAAATGGGACAAAGACAGCCTCTTCAACAAGTGGTGCTGGGAGAATTGGACAGCTACATGCAAAAAAATGAAATTGGAACATTCTCTGACACCATACACTTTGATCAACTCAACCTGGACTGGGAGTTGGACTGTCATGAATATGCCCTTTGGAGAAGAAAGCCCAGTACTGCTTGCCGTGTTTTCTTCCTGTGTCTTTCTGAGTCTACTGGTACCAGATGCTGCTTATAGTGGCCATGTATGCATGAAAATTTAAGACAGCCTATTAAGGCTCATTCTTCCCCTGGTGGGTCATTCATCATGGGTTAGTAGTGGGATAGAATTTAAGAACATGGAGAAGTACTCAGTTCCCTTAACCTCTATGACATGAACCTAAAACTCAATTAACAGTGTCTTTGGGCTTCCCTGGTGGTCCAGTGGGTAAGGATACCACCTTGCAGTGCAAGGGGCGACGGTTCGTTCCCTGGCCTGGGAAGATCCCACATGCCGCGGAGCAGCTGGACTGATGTGTCCAATTACCGAGCTGGAGTTCTGGAGCGCATGCGCCCAGAGCCGGTGCTCTACGACAACAGAGGCCACTGTGATGGGAGGCCCACACGGGCCAAAGAACAAAGATGGATGAAAATGGAGAAATGAAAGACCAATAGAAGTGGCCCACCTGCTCCCCTCCCTCCCCACCCCAAACCCACCAAAATAAATAAATACATAAATCTTTAAAAAAAAAAAACAAAAAACAAAAAACAGTGTCTTTAACATTAAAGAAGACTTAAACAGATGGAGAGATATTCCATGTTCCTGGGTCGGAAGAATCAACATTGTGAAAATGACCATACTACCAAATATCATCTACAGATTCAATGCAATACCTATTCAACTTCCATTGACATTTTTCACAGAACTAGACCAAAGAATCACACAGTTCATATGGAAACACAAAAGACCTCGAATAGCCAAAGCAATCCTGAGAAAGAAAAACGGAGCTGGAGGGATCAGCCTCCCTAACTTCAGACTCTACTACAAAGCAACAGTCCTCAAGACAGTATGGTACTGGCATAAAAACAGAACTATAGACCAATGGAACAAGATCGAGAACCCAGAGATAAACCCACGCACCTATGGGTACCTTATTTTTGACAAAGGAGGAGAACATATAAAATGGGACAAAGACAGCCTCTTCAACAAGTGGTGCTGGGAGAATTGGACAGCTACATGCAAAAAAATGAAATTGGAACATTCTCTGACACCATACACTTAGATCAACTCAAAATGGATTAAAGACCTCAATGTAAGACCAGAAACCATCAAACTCTTAGAGGAGAATATAGGCAAAACCCTCAAGGACATCAATCAAAGCAAGATCTTCTCTGACCCACCTACTAGAATAGCAGAACTGAAAAGAAAAATGAACATATGGGACCTCATGAAACTTAAAAGCTTTTGTACAGCAAAAGAAATTACAAAAAAGCTGAACAGACACCCCACAGAGTGGGAGAAAAATCATAGCAAATGAAACAACAGACAAAGAATTAATCTCCAAAATCTACAAGCAACTCAGACAACTCAGCACAGGGAAAATGAACAACCCAATCAAAAAATGGGAAAAAGACCTAAGGAGACGCCTCTCCAAAGAGGACATACAGATGGCCCAAAAGCACATGAAACAATGCTCAACCTCGCTTATTATTAGAGAAATGCAAACCAAAACTACAATGAGATATCACCTCACACCCATCAGAATGGCCGTCTTCAAAAATCGACAGACAATAAATGCTGGAGAGGGTGCGGAGAAAAGGGAACCCTCTTGCATTGCTGGTGGGAATGTAAATTGATACAGCCTCTATGGAAGACAGTATGGAGATTTCTTAAAAAACTAAAAATAGAAGCACCCTATGACCCAGCAATCCCACTATTAGGCTTATATCCTGATGAAATCAAAACGGAAAGAAGCACCTGTACCCCAATGTTCATTGCAGCTCTCTATACAATAGCCAAAACATGGAAGCAACCTAGATGTCCATCGGTTCAGTGGAAACACAAAAGACCCCCAATAGCCAAAGCAATCCTGAGAAAGAAAACGGAGCTGGAGGGATCAGCCTCCCTAACTTCAGACTCTACTACAAAGCAACAGTCCTCAAGACAGTATGGTACTGGCATAAAAACAGAACTATAGACCAATGGAACAAGATCGAGAACCCAGAGATAAACCCACGCACCTATGGGTACCTTATTTTTGACAAAGGAGGAGAACATATAAAATGGGACAAAGACAGCCTCTTCAACAAGTGGTGCTGGGAGAATTGGACAGCTACATGCAAAAAAATGAAATTGGAACATTCTCTGACACCATACACTTAGATCAACTCAAAATGGATTAAAGACCTCAATGTAAGACCAGAAACCATCAAACTCTTAGAGGAGAATATAGGCAAAACCCTCAAGGACATCAATCAAAGCAAGATCTTCTCTGACCCACCTACTAGAATAGCAGAACTGAAAAGAAAAATGAACATATGGGACCTCATGAAACTTAAAAGCTTTTGTACAGCAAAAGAAATTACAAAAAAGCTGAACAGACACCCCACAGAGTGGGAGAAAAATCATAGCAAATGAAACAACAGACAAAGAATTAATCTCCAAAATCTACAAGCAACTCAGACAACTCAGCACAGGGAAAATGAACAACCCAATCAAAAAATGGGAAAAAGACCTAAGGAGACGCCTCTCCAAAGAGGACATACAGATGGCCCAAAAGCACACGAAACGATGCTCAACCTCGCTTATTATTAGAGAAATGCAAATTAAAACTACAATGAGATATCACCTCACACCCATCAGAATGGCCATCTTCAAAAAATCTGCAGACAATAAATGCTGGAGAGGGTGCGGAGAAAAGGGAACCCTCTTGCATTGCTGGTGGGAATGTAAATTGATACAGCCTCTATGGAAGACAGTCTGGAGATTTCTTAAAAAACTAAAAGTAGAAGCACCCTATGACCCAGCAATCCCACTATTAGGCTTATATCCTGATGAAATCAAAACGGAAAGAAGCACCTGTACCCCAATGTTCATTGCAGCTCTCTATACAATAGCCAAAACATGGAAGCAACCTAGATGTCCATCGACGAATGAATGGATCCAGAAGCTCTGGTACATATATACAATGGAATACTACTCAGCTGTTAAAAGAAATGCAGAAGACTCAGTCCTAATGAAGTGGCTGGCTCTAGAACCTATCATAAAAAGTGAAGTAAGTCAAAAAGAGAAAGACAAATACAGTATACTAACACACATATATGGAATCTAGTAGGACGGTCTTGATATCACACACAGGGAACTCATGAAATAAAAGACAGAGCATAGACATAGGGACATCGTGGCGAATAAATAGGGAGGGGGAAGCATGGAGGAAGTAACAAGGAAACCTATGTGTGGAAAAGATAACTAGTGTCACAGTGCTAAGGGAATAGGAGTGCTTACAATGGCTTGGGGCAAAGGTCTGGAGGGGTGGGATGGGGGGATCTGGGTGGGTGGGGACTATGGATATGCATATGACTGATCTGGGAACATACATGTATATGAACAACAAAACTCTGTAAAACCTTTAAAATAAAGAATAAAAAAAAAAAAGAAAAAAAAAAAAAAAAACAGTGTCTTTAGTATGTATGGATTTAAAAAACCCGTATTATGAAATCTTGATTTGTTATCATGATTCATCTACTCTCAAGATATTTTCAAGGACCTAGTATATTTCTATCTTTCCAATGTGCCATGCTTAGCATATTAATACTCTATTCTGATGCAGATACTTCAGAGTGGCAGCATAGTTCCTTCAGATACAGTCTCCTGTTCATATTCAAGAAAGAGAACAGTAGAGAACTGAGAGCCAGTACAGCTAAGCCTATTGTATATACTTAATCACTCATTCATGTCTGGCTGTTTGCAACCCCATGGACTGTAGCCCACAAGGCTCCTCTGTCCAAGGGATTCTCCAGGCAAGAATCCTGGACTGGGTATCGCTTATTATTAGAGAAATGCAAATCAAAACTACAATGAGATATGACGTAACACCCATCAGAATGGTCATAATAAACAATTTGACAGACAATACATGCTGGAGAAGGTGCGGAGAAAAGGGAACCCTCTTGCATTGCTGGTGGAATGTAAATTGATACAGCCTCTATGGAAGACAGTCTGGAGATTTCTTAAAAAACTAAAAGTAGAAGCACCCTATGACCCAGCAATCCCACTATTAGGCTTATATCCTGATGAAATCAAAACGGAAAGAAGCACCTGTACCCCAATGTTCATTGCAGCTCTCTATACAATAGCCAAAACATGGAAGCAACCTAGATGTCCATCGACGAATGAATGGATCCAGAAGCTCTGGTACATATATACAATGGAATACTACTCAGCTGTTAAAAGAAATGCAGAAGACTCAGTCCTAATGAAGTGGCTGGCTCTAGAACCTATCATAAAAAGTGAAGTAAGTCAAAAAGAGAAAGACAAATACAGTATACTAACACACATATATGGAATCTAGTAGGACGGTCTTGATATCACACACAGGGAACTCATGAAATAAAAGACAGAGCATAGACATAGGGACATCGTGGCGAATAAATAGGGAGGGGGAAGCATGGAGGAAGTAACAAGGAAACCTATGTGTGGAAAAGATAACTAGTGTCACAGTGCTAAGGGAATAGGAGTGCTTACAATGGCTTGGGGCAAAGGTCTGGGGGGGTGGGATGGGGGGATCTGGGTGGGTGGGGACTATGGATATGCATATGACTGATCTGGGAACATACATGTATATGAACAACAAAACTCTGTAAAACCTTTAAAATAAAGAATAAAAAAAAAAAAAAAGAAAAAAGAAAAAAAAAAAAAAAACAGTGTCTTTAGTATGTATGGATTTAAAAAACCCGTATTATGAAATCTTGATTTGTTATCATGATTCATCTACTCTCAAGATATTTTCAAGGACCTAGTATATTTCTATCTTTCCAATGTGCCATGCTTAGCATATTAATACTCTATTCTGATGCAGATACTTCAGAGTGGCAGCATAGTTCCTTCAGATACAGTCTCCTGTTCATATTCAAGAAAGAGAACAGTAGAGAACTGAGAGCCAGTACAGCTAAGCCTATTGTATATACTTAATCACTCATTCATGTCTGGCTGTTTGCAACCCCATGGACTGTAGCCCACAAGGCTCCTCTGTCCAAGGGATTCTCCAGGCAAGAATCCTGGACTGGGTAGCCATTACTTTCTCCAGGAGCTCTTCCAAATGGGAATGAACATGGATCACTTGCATTGCAGATGGATTCTTTTTTTTTTTTTCTTTTAATTTTGGCCTCTTTTATTGGTCCTTTCATTTATTTATTTACATCCGTCGTTATTCTTTGGCCTGTGTTGGCCTCCCATTGTAGTGGCCTCTTGTTGCAGAGCACCGGCTCTGGGCACATGCACTCCAGAGTGCTGGCTTGTAAATTGGACACATTGGTCCAGGCACTCTGCAGCACGTGGGGTCTTCCTGGGCCAGAGATCAAACCGGTGCCCCTTGTACTGTAAGGTGGACTCTTTACCCACTAGACCACCAAGGAAGCCCTGCAGATGGATTCTTTACCATCTGAACCACCAAGGAAGCCCACTAAACCTATTAGAAGGAAGAATATCTTTCCTAGAAGCTCTTAGTAGATTTCAGCTTATATCCCATTGCTCAGTGTGATTGAGAATAGTCACTTCTCATTGAAACATTGGTTTGGAAAATGGATTTTTAGTTTTTCTACTTTCTATTATATGAAGAGACAAAAAACAAACAAACTGGGTTTGGAAGGGCTGTTGTTTTAGTCAACAAAAGGAGTTGCCACAGTGTGGGAATGTGTAAGCCATGTCACATGAAAAATGGTTGTAAATACTTATCATAGTTAAGTAGAAAATGGAAGAGTTAGAAGTGACATTCAAATGTTCTAAGACTGGTATATTTCTGTTTTATGAAATAAGGATCATCCACATTTCCCACAGAAACTAGTTCTGTATCAGAAAGGACTTCACAGAAGAGCTATTCCACATGAAATGCAAGGACCTAGTATATTTCTATCTTTCCAATGTGCCATGCTTAGCATATTAATACTCTATTCTGATGCAGATACTTCAGAGTGGCAGCATAGTTCCTTCAGATACAGTCTCCTGTTCATATTCAAGAAAGAGAACAGTAGAGAACTGAGAGCCAGTACAGCTAAGCCTATTGTATATACTTAATCACTCATTCATGTCTGGCTGTTTGCAACCCCATGGACTGTAGCCCACAAGGCTCCTCTGTCCAAGGGATTCTCCAGGCAAGAATCCTGGACTGGGTAGCCATTACTTTCTCCAGGAGCTCTTCCAAATGGGAATGAACATGGATCACTTGCATTGCAGATGGATTCTTTTTTTTTTTTTCTTTTAATTTTGGCCTCTTTTATTGGTCCTTTCATTTATTTATTTACATCCGTCGTTATTCTTTGGCCTGTGTTGGCCTCCCATTGTAGTGGCCTCTTGTTGCAGAGCACCGGCTCTGGGCACATGCACTCCAGAGTGCTGGCTTGTAAATTGGACACATTGGTCCAGGCACTCTGCAGCACGTGGGGTCTTCCTGGGCCAGAGATCAAACCGGTGCCCCTTGTACTGTAAGGTGGACTCTTTACCCACTAGACCACCAAGGAAGCCCTGCAGATGGATTCTTTACCATCTGAACCACCAAGGAAGCCCACTAAACCTATTAGAAGGAAGAATATCTTTCCTAGAAGCTCTTAGTAGATTTCAGCTTATATCCCATTGCTCAGTGTGATTGAGAATAGTCACTTCTCATTGAAACATTGGTTTGGAAAATGGATTTTTAGTTTTTCTACTTTCTATTATATGAAGAGACAAAAAACAAACAAACTGGGTTTGGAAGGGCTGTTGTTTTAGTCAACAAAAGGAGTTGCCACAGTGTGGGAATGTGTAAGCCATGTCACATGAAAAATGGTTGTAAATACTTATCATAGTTAAGTAGAAAATGGAAGAGTTAGAAGTGACATTCAAATGTTCTAAGACTGGTATATTTCTGTTTTATGAAATAAGGATCATCCACATTTCCCACAGAAACTAGTTCTGTATCAGAAAGGACTTCACAGAAGAGCTATTCCACATGAAATGGATTATCTTATGAGGGAGAAAACTCGTGTATTAGAAAATGTTTAAAACATTGTACAACCATATGCAGTAGATATTGTTAAGGGAATTCTTAGCTAGTTCAAGGAGAGGGCAAATTCCAGCATATTTATAATATGATTCTTACCTCTTTTACTTCTCTTCATCCTATTGAAATTATTTGTGGTCTCTGGAAAGAGTTACTATTCTGACACAGTAGTAAATTTATGTTCAGCAAATTCTTAAAATTATCATTAACAAGAGTTTTCAATTGACTTTGAAAGAAAAAGCCAGTTGTCTATCTAGACTTAATCAATTATGTGTTTAATATGTTTTGCATTATATAAATCCACCACATATTGTAAATGTGTGAAGTTTTAAACAAGCAAAGGGAATTAGAAATATCCATTGTTTTAAAAGAGTTCCTGTTATAATCTGACCATTGGATATACTCCGCAGTTATACTGTTGGTCTCATAATTCACAGAATATAGTTTGTAATAACAATCATCTTCTCAAATTGATCATTACCAAAGTTAATGACCTGTTTATTAGAACATCAACTTTGGCTTTGCCTCAGTCTCTTAATTAACACATCTGTCATTTACTACTGGTGGCTAAGAATTTCTGTGTAGAGGACAGCTCCAATAATGATGGTACCATTAAAGCGACATCTCTATATATTTGGATGGATCATCAAATTTGCATTGGCCTATCACAAACAGGATCCTGTGAGGCTTTAAATAGTTTTGGCAATCCCAAATGGTGAAATCTAAACAGCAAATAGAACAACATTAGCCTTCTTCGTGAAGCATTTGCGCTGAAAATTATTTATTATCACTGTCGAAAGGGATAATTCAACAAAACAGTTTGATGTGCCTTTACATGCAAACAGCCCTTTTTACCCACACTGGTAAACAACCCGCCCAAAGTACAAGCCCTTCCAGGTAAACGTATTTTTTTTCCTGCCATCTGCATTCATCCATTCAAATGTTCTAAGACTGGTATATTTCTGTTTTATGAAATAAGGATCATCCACATTTCCCACAGAAACTAGTTCTGTATCAGAAAGGACTTCACAGAAGAGCTATTCCACATGAAATGGATTATCTTATGAGGGAGAAAACTCGTGTATTAGAAAATGTTTAAAACATTGTACAACCATATGCAGTAGATATTGTTAAGGGAATTCTTAGCTAGTTCAAGGAGAGGGCAAATTCCAGCATATTTATAATATGATTCTTACCTTTTTTACTTCTCTTCATCCTATTGAAATTATTTGTGGTCTCTGGAAAGAGTTACTATTCTGACACAGTAGTAAATTTATGTTCAGCAAATTCTTAAAATTATCATTAACAAGAGTTTTCAATTGACTTTGAAAGAAAAAGCCAGTTGTCTATCTAGACTTAATCAATTATGTGTTTAATATGTTTTGCATTATATAAATCCACCACATATTGTAAATGTGTGAAGTTTTAAACAAGCAAAGGGAATTAGAAATATCCATTGTTTTAAAAGAGTTCCTGTTATAATCTGACCATTGGATATACTCCGCAGTTATACTGTTGGTCTCATAATTCACAGAATATAGTTTGTAATAACAATCATCTTCTCAAATTGATCATTACCAAAGTTAATGACCTGTTTATTAGAACATCAACTTTGGCTTTGCCTCAGTCTCTTAATTAACACATCTGTCATTTACTACTGGTGGCTAAGAATTTCTGTGTAGAGGACAGCTCCAATAATGATGGTACCATTAAAGCGACATCTCTATATATTTGGATGGATCATCAAATTTGCATTGGCCTATCACAAACAGGATCCTGTGAGGCTTTAAATAGTTTTGGCAATCCCAAATGGTGAAATCTAAACAGCAAATAGAACAACATTAGCCTTCTTCGTGAAGCATTTGCGCTGAAAATTATTTATTATCACTGTCGAAAGGGATAATTCAACAAAACAGTTTGATGTGCCTTTACATGCAAACAGCCCTTTTTACCCACACTGGTAAACAACCCGCCCAAAGTACAAGCCCTTCCAGGTAAACGTATTTTTTTTCCTGCCATCTGCATTCATCCATTCCTTCAACAAGTACTGTCACATGACATCTATGTAGATGCATTTAGCAAGTTAATAACATATTGACATTTCCAGCTGAACATCTGTAATATGCACAGACATTGAAATGTTGACATTTTTTAAAGAAGAAAACAGGACATTATCATTTTCCTAAAACAAGATGATAGGTACTCAGTTTCTTAAATCTTCATTGGCAAATTAGACTGACAGATCAAACAGAGCAAAACAAAAATAACAAGATGCGGTCTTCTATATTATTAATTTTTGCTTAAGATGTACTGAGAATTAAATGCTTACTAAAATTTTGGTATCAGGGGTAACGTTGAACTTTGCTGTAGTCTCATCTGTCCTCTCAAACAATCACGGAGGAAATGTAAGTGTGAGAGGCCCAGTTGCTAAATATTTTTTAGTAAGAATAAGTTGTGTTTTATCATCTCTTTTTAGGAATATATGCATTTTTTTATTATTGAGAATCCAGTTTTAATTATCATAGAAAACCTGATGCAATAAAGTGATTTTACAAGGTACAAGCTTCCTGGGTTCACATGGACCTCATGAATCCAGGATTCTCGGGCATTTGTGAAGGGCACTGAGTCATAAAAAAATACTGTGAGATTTAAATGAGAGGTTTAAAATGAAAACAAGGCAGCAGAACAGTAGTAACCATTTAACTGTCCCTCTTTTTACTCTGAGCTCTATGTTGGAAAAGTACATTAAAAACGTACATGTTTTCTATTAATACAGATTTGTTTTGAGAAAGAATTTGGTATATTTATAGGAGTCACAGGACAAAAATTTCATCTATTTATAAACATGAGGATAGTAGATACAAAGTGAAAGTGTTAGTCGCTCAGTCGTGACAGACTCTTTGTGATGCCAAGAACTCTAGCCTTCCAAGTTTGTCTGACCGTGGAATTCTGCAGGCAAGAAGAATGGAGTGGGTACCAGTTCCCTTCTGCAGGATATCTTGCTGTCATATTGATCAACCTGGACCTCTCACACTTATTTATTATCACTGTCGAAAGGATAATTCAACAAAACAGTTTGATGTGCCTTTACATGCAAACAGCCCTTTTTACCCACACTGGTAAACAACCCGCCCAAAGTACAAGCCCTTCCAGGTAAACGTATTTTTTTTCCTGCCATCTGCATTCATCCATTCCTTCAACAAGTACTGTCACATGACATCTATGTAGATGCATTTAGCAAGTTAATAACATATTGACATTTCCAGCTGAACATCTGTAATATGCACAGACATTGAAATGTTGACATTTTTTAAAGAAGAAAACAGGACATTATCATTTTCCTAAAACAAGATGATAGGTACTCAGTTTCTTAAATCTTCATTGGCAAATTAGACTGACAGATCAAACAGAGCAAAACAAAAATAACAAGATGCGGTCTTCTATATTATTAATTTTTGCTTAAGATGTACTGAGAATTAAATGCTTACTAAAATTTTGGTATCAGGGGTAACGTTGAACTTTGCTGTAGTCTCATCTGTCCTCTCAAACAATCACGGAGGAAATGTAAGTGTGAGAGGCCCAGTTGCTAAATATTTTTTAGTAAGAATAAGTTGTGTTTTATCATCTCTTTTTAGGAATATATGCATTTTTTTATTATTGAGAATCCAGTTTTAATTATCATAGAAAACCTGATGCAATAAAGTGATTTTACAAGGTACAAGCTTCCTGGGTTCACATGGACCTCATGAATCCAGGATTCTCGGGCATTTGTGAAGGGCACTGAGTCATAAAAAAATACTGTGAGATTTAAATGAGAGGTTTAAAATGAAAACAAGGCAGCAGAACAGTAGTAACCATTTAACTGTCCCTCTTTTTACTCTGAGCTCTATGTTGGAAAAGTACATTAAAAACGTACATGTTTTCTATTAATACAGATTTGTTTTGAGAAAGAATTTGGTATATTTATAGGAGTCACAGGACAAAAATTTCATCTATTTATAAACATGAGGATAGTAGATACAAAGTGAAAGTGTTAGTCGCTCAGTCGTGACAGACTCTTTGTGATGCCAAGAACTCTAGCCTTCCAAGTTTGTCTGACCGTGGAATTCTGCAGGCAAGAAGAATGGAGTGGGTACCAGTTCCCTTCTGCAGGATATCTTGCTGTCATATTGATCAACCTGGACCTCTCACACTGCAGGCAGAGTCTTTACCATTTGATCCACCAGGAAAACCCAGTAGGTATAAAAGTTTTATATAGTAGGTGTAAAATGTACACTTAAAACTCACTAAATTAAAGACTCCTGGTTATGATTCACTAACTTGTAGACCCATGACCAGCTCTACATGACTTGACCCCTTCTTGTCCCTCCAGCCTCATCTTCCTCCACTCCCTTTGTCCCATTCAGTCTGTTAATACTTTTTGGCACTTGAAAATTATTGCATATATTACTGTGTCCAAGAGCCCCTGTCTCCTACTGTTTAGAATGTTTGTCAATATTTTCTTCATTAAGTTCTTCACTTAAATGTCACCTCTTTAGGAATTTTTCTTATAGGCTTAGTATATGTTATTATCTTACTGCTTATTTCCTTTGTGTTTATTTTCTCTTTTATCACACAGGAATATATTCTGAGGAATGTCTTTGACACCCAGGTCCTCTACTGTGTTCACAGTGCCTAGAATAAAGCCTGGCACAGAAATTTAAAAATGTATATATCCAAAAGTATTTCTTAGCAATTAACTGATATAACTATTTGCAGGGCAATGGAAGTTTTAAAAATGAGTCATAATCATAATTATACATAGTCAAGGCACAAATGTTAATTATAACATTTGAAAGTTTGGCAAATTATATATTCATACATATGATATAAATGTGTAAATAACATAAATAATATGTGTAACATATAATATGCACATATAAAAATCTTAGATGTACCACTTGAAAGTTTGGTAAATTACATATATGTTATATATAAATACATAATATATACTAGTTACTTATATATATAATTATATACATATATAAATTATATATGTACATAAAGTCTCCATGTGGTAACGCTAAAACAAGGTATGGAACAATAAAAATGACTTTTCTACTTAATTTTTTTAAGTTTGGTTTGTTTCCAAAATGAACTCATGGAGCATTCAAAGTGATAAAAGATGTTATCTCATGCGGTTGGTTGAACTGAAGATGTGAGATGGAAATAGTCCTAATCTTTGGGAGACTTCCTAAAAATCCCAACCAAAAATTTGAATACAAAGTATCACAACATTGTTAACTGGCAAAAACATTGAATATAACTTGATGATAAGTTAAAAAAGAAAAAGAAAGGGAAAACCCTCATAAGATTATCTTTCCAAGTTCCTTACTTTGATTATGTTTTGGGGTGTGGTTGAAATGAATCATCTAAAAACATTGAAAACAGTGCTTACCAAAATGGATTTCTGGGATTTCAGTAGGTACATTAGATTCAAAGTTTTAACTGAAATCTAATGGGATTTCTAATGGTTGTGAAACTACAAGGAAAAGAATTTTGTCTTTGTTGTTCTTTCAGACAGGATAGACATATATCTTGGTCTGCACACAGGTGTTCCAGTGTTAACTGTTAGTGGGACTTCCTTTTATTCTAAAAAGTGACCATGGAGGATAAATTGTGTAGTTATCCGAATTTTGTTCCCTTTTTTGTTGAGAAAGATAAGTACTGATCATCTGGTACAATGGAACTTTCTTCCTCTATCTCTTTTTAACCTAGATTATAGATTTTGATTTAAAACACAGCTGTACTTTGAAGAAACATGAGACAGCGCAGCAGACATTGATTGCTGCCTTGACCTCATTATGTTGATAAGGGCATTTGTGAATATTGTCTAAGTTAAGGTAATAAACACTCCAGGTAGAAGGTTAATGACACATTTAGCAACAGTGGGGTGCCCGGCAGTTTTTCACAGAAAAACCAGTTCAAGCTGGTAAACCTTCTGTCTTGTCCATGTAGAACAAAATGTATCATGTTTCTACAAACTGAATATGATTTAAGAGGCTAATAGCATGCAGAGAATTTAGCAATTGGCTGACTACATTGTTTTGCCAAAGAATAACAAACTTAAATGTTGTCAAGTCATTTTTTAACAGCAATTTTCTGTAATCTTTTGGGCCTCCTGCTAGGAGTCTGCTAATTCTAGGTCTCACTGCTAGCTGACACTGAAGACAGTGTTATGACAAATTTGAGAACTGATGAGTCATTTTCCACATGCGTTCAACTAATGAGCAAAATGAGTCATTATTTTTCAAGCCTGATTATAACTCCCTTATTTAATACAAGAAGCACATACAAATGTTGTTAGACTGCTTTCCCCTGAAATAACTCCGTGCTAAGACTAACAGCCTCTGTAAGCTAAAGATGCCTTGTCTATTCAAAATGGGAAAGAACTGATTTCTCAATGATCATTATTAAATCCTAATGTTTTGGCATTAAGACACACTGCCATCGTTATAAATTAGAATTCTAATGGCTTAAATGATATAAATTGTCTGATTATGTGATTAGTATAAGTATATACTTTTACATGCATGGACTTTCCACTAATTAGGCAGAAAACCGTTGAGTACTCACTGTAGGAATGAACGGTATGGAGGTTACTTGCTGGAAAGTAGGTACATTAGATTCAAAGTTTTAACTGAAATCTAATGGGATTTCTAATGGTTGTGAAACTACAAGGAAAAGAATTTTGTCTTTGTTGTTCTTTCAGACAGGATAGACATATATCTTGGTCTGCACACAGGTGTTCCAGTGTTAACTGTTAGTGGGACTTCCTTTTATTCTAAAAAGTGACCATGGAGGATAAATTGTGTAGTTATCCGAATTTTGTTCCCTTTTTTGTTGAGAAAGATAAGTACTGATCATCTGGTACAATGGAACTTTCTTCCTCTATCTCTTTTTAACCTAGATTATAGATTTTGATTTAAAACACAGCTGTACTTTGAAGAAACATGAGACAGCGCAGCAGACATTGATTGCTGCCTTGACCTCATTATGTTGATAAGGGCATTTGTGAATATTGTCTAAGTTAAGGTAATAAACACTCCAGGTAGAAGGTTAATGACACATTTAGCAACAGTGGGGTGCCCGGCAGTTTTTCACAGAAAAACCAGTTCAAGCTGGTAAACCTTCTGTCTTGTCCATGTAGAACAAAATGTATCATG
This sequence comes from Tragulus kanchil, assembly GCA_022376925.1. Classification (NCBI taxonomy): domain Eukaryota; kingdom Metazoa; phylum Chordata; class Mammalia; order Artiodactyla; family Tragulidae; genus Tragulus; species Tragulus kanchil. The sequence goes on along the minus strand of JAIOJX010000025.1, from coordinate 150,296,703 downwards.
TTTCTACAAACTGAATATGATTTAAGAGGCTAATAGCATGCAGAGAATTTAGCAATTGGCTGACTACATTGTTTTGCCAAAGAATAACAAACTTAAATGTTGTCAAGTCATTTTTTAACAGCAATTTTCTGTAATCTTTTGGGCCTCCTGCTAGGAGTCTGCTAATTCTAGGTCTCACTGCTAGCTGACACTGAAGACAGTGTTATGACAAATTTGAGAACTGATGAGTCATTTTCCACATGCGTTCAACTAATGAGCAAAATGAGTCATTATTTTTCAAGCCTGATTATAACTCCCTTATTTAATACAAGAAGCACATACAAATGTTGTTAGACTGCTTTCCCCTGAAATAACTCCGTGCTAAGACTAACAGCCTCTGTAAGCTAAAGATGCCTTGTCTATTCAAAATGGGAAAGAACTGATTTCTCAATGATCATTATTAAATCCTAATGTTTTGGCATTAAGACACACTGCCATCGTTATAAATTAGAATTCTAATGGCTTAAATGATATAAATTGTCTGATTATGTGATTAGTATAAGTATATACTTTTACATGCATGGACTTTCCACTAATTAGGCAGAAAACCGTTGAGTACTCACTGTAGGAATGAACGGTATGGAGATTACTTGCTGGACAACATACTAGAGGAGAGAAGTGTAGATGCTGCAGAGATTGGACTGTCAAAAAACCAAGCACTACACTCAGAGGGTTGGAGAACTCAGGTTTATTTTGCTGGCAGTCCCAGATGAGCTAACAACTCAAAAATTCTGGGTCCCCGGCTCAGGTTGAGCTCTTCTTTTATGGAGTTAATATATGCAGGAACAGTTGGTAATCTTTCATTTGGTATATTAAAATCAGCAGCTACAGAGTGCGGGAGTTGCTAGGGGCTACAAGTAGACAATCAGTGACCCATAGAAGCAGGAATGGGACATTCTACCTTTATTCAGAACAATGGTTTCAGCATCACAGGCATACCTCATCAAGGCAAAAAATAACTTTATAGTTAATCATTATTGAACTTGGGTCTCAGTTTCCTTCTTCATATAGAGAAATAGAAAAGAGAACACATTAATGTAAAAGGTAAGAGAAAATGAGACAGTAAAGAACAGGAAATGAATGAATGAAAATGGCAGGACTTTTGGAAGAATTTAGGGAAGAAAGCATTCTCAGTAAATATAGACAAAGTGGAAGTTGAAGGATGATAACTGCCAGATGGCTTTAACTTTCAACTGTGCTTAAACTTTCACAGCTAAGAGAACTATGACAAGTGCAATACTTTATTTCATTTTTGATTGGTTGTGAGCATTTTTTTTTTGCTGGACAAAGGTTTGATGTAAGAGCTTGGGAAGAAATCTGGAGAGTTTCAGTGTCAAAAATAATTGCTGGGGGCTTCCCTGGTGGTCCAATGGGTAAGGACACTGCCTTGCAGTGTAAGGGGTGCCGGTTCGATCCCTGGCCTGGGAAGATCCCATGTGCCGTGGAGCGGCTGGACCGATGTGTCCAATGACCGAGCTGGAGCTCTGGAGAGCATGTGCCCAGAGCCGGTGCTCTGCGACAACAGAGGCCACCGCGATGGGAGGCCCACAAGAGCCAAAGAACAAAGACGGATGAAAAATAGACAAATGAAAGACCAATAGAAGTGGCCTGCCCACTCCTCCCTCCCCAACCCACCCCCCCAAAAATATATATATATAAAATAATTGCTGGCCCCAGCATGCTGCCTGTTAAATCAGTGCTTGATTCTTTTTTTTTCTTTTTTTTATGTTGGCCTCTTTTATTGTTTATTTATTTATTTATTTTCATCCATCTTTATTCTTTGGCCTGTGTTGGCCTCCCATTGCAGCAGACTCTCTCGTCTCAGAGCAGCAGCTCTGGGAGCATGCGCTCCAGAGCGCTGGTTCGTAATTGGACATACCAGTCCAGCTGCTCTGCCACATGTGGGGTCTTCCCAGGCCAGGGATCGAACTGTTGCCCCTTGCACTGCAAGGCGGACTCTTTACCCACTGGACCACCAGGGAAGCCCAGTGCTTGATTCTTAAATACACTATTGATACAAAGAAAGGGGAATTTAAAAAAATTATTATGGAGAGTATAAAAGATAGTCAATAAAGGAAGAAGACCATCTAGAATGATTCAAATTTCAGGTCTTAGCTATCATAGACCCTAAGTCTGTAGTGAGGGAAGTGATTTTAAAGTATTAAATCAAAATTATGAAATGATTTTGAACTATTAAATTCTAAGCAGCATAAGCGGTAATGGTTGAAGAATGGGTATTCTAATTAATTTATTATTCTTATTAAATCACAGAGTAGTTAATGCTTACCAAAGATTTAAAATCTTCTTAAACATGAATATTTTCTGTTGGTAATAATTTGGGTTATTTAGCCATAAATGTAATTCAATCTCATTTATGACTTTGAGTACAGTTTATGTGTATCAACATTATTTTTAATACATGAATAATGCCCACCCTCCAATAGTTGCATACTAATCCACAGAGTCTGTGAACATGTTAATGTATATTATGTAATGGAATTTGCAATGTGATTAAATTGAGAGATCATCCTGGATTGATAGGTTGGGCCCAATATAATCCCATTGTTTTTTAACTTAAAAAAAAGTTTTTTTTTATTGACATGTATTTGGTTTACTGTATTGTGTTAGTTTCAGGTCTATAGCATAGCAATGAACATATTTTTATATTTGGTCTATAGTTCCATGTGCTTATAGTAAGTCCTTATATGTTACTCATAATCTCTTAATTTATCACTCCCCACTTCTCTTTCTCCTTTGGTAGTTCATTTTCCGTGTCTGTGAGTCTCTTTCCATTTTGGAAATAAGTTCATTTGTATCTGTATTTTTTTTTTTAGATTCCACATATAATGATATCATATGATATATGTTTTCTGTTTCTGGTTTACTTCACTTGGTGTGGTCATCTCTAGATCCATCCACATTCCAGCAAATGGCATTATTTCATTCTTTTTATGACTGAGTAATATTCCATTGTATAAATTGCTACATCTTTATCCTTTCATCTGTTGATGGACATTTAGGTTGCTTCCATTTCTTGGCTATTTAAATAGTGCCACAGTGAAATTGGGGTGCATGTGTCTTTTCAAATTATGGTTTTCTCTGGATATACACCCAAGCAAAGAAACTTTCCCAGCCATAAGCAGAAACAGAAGGAGGTGTGACTAAAGGAGAATGGTCAGGGAAATGTATAGTTACTTGCTTTGACAATTAAGAAAGAAAGTCAGAGAAGGAGAAATATCCTGCAGCATCCCTTATATGTAAAATCTAAAAAGAAGTGATACAGATGAATTTACAAAACAGGAACAGACTCCAAGACTTAGAGAATGAATCTATGGTTGCTGGGGGAAGAATGTTAGAGAAGGGATAGTTAGGGAATTTTGGATGGACATGAACACACTACTATGTTTAAAATGAATAACCAAGAAGATCCTACACTATAGCACCTGAAACTGTTTTATACTGAGGGTGAGATATTTAAATTTTCATGAATATTTTCTGTTGGTAATAATTTGGGTTATTTAGCCATAAATGTAATTCAATCTCATTTATGACTTTGAGTACAGTTTATGTGTATCAACATTATTTTTAATACATGAATAATGCCCACCCTCCAATAGTTGCATACTAATCCACAGAGTCTGTGAACATGTTAATGTATATTATGTAATGGAATTTGCAATGTGATTAAATTGAGAGATCATCCTGGATTGATAGGTTGGGCCCAATATAATCCCATTGTTTTTTAACTTAAAAAAAAGTTTTTTTTTATTGACATGTATTTGGTTTACTGTATTGTGTTAGTTTCAGGTCTATAGCATAGCAATGAACATATTTTTATATTTGGTCTATAGTTCCATGTGCTTATAGTAAGTCCTTATATGTTACTCATAATCTCTTAATTTATCACTCCCACTTCTCTTTCTCCTTTGGTAGTTCATTTTCCGTGTCTGTGAGTCTCTTTCCATTTTGGAAATAAGTTCATTTGTATCTGTATTTTTTTTTTTAGATTCCACATATAATGATATCATATGATATATGTTTTCTGTTTCTGGTTTACTTCACTTGGTGTGGTCATCTCTAGATCCATCCACATTCCAGCAAATGGCATTATTTCATTCTTTTTATGACTGAGTAATATTCCATTGTATAAATTGCTACATCTTTATCCTTTCATCTGTTGATGGACATTTAGGTTGCTTCCATTTCTTGGCTATTTAAATAGTGCCACAGTGAAATTGGGGTGCATGTGTCTTTTCAAATTATGGTTTTCTCTGGATATACACCCAAGCAAAGAAACTTTCCCAGCCATAAGCAGAAACAGAAGGAGGTGTGACTAAAGGAGAATGGTCAGGGAAATGTATAGTTACTTGCTTTGACAATTAAGAAAGAAAGTCAGAGAAGGAGAAATATCCTGCAGCATCCCTTATATGTAAAATCTAAAAAGAAGTGATACAGATGAATTTACAAAACAGGAACAGACTCCAAGACTTAGAGAATGAATCTATGGTTGCTGGGGGAAGAATGTTAGAGAAGGGATAGTTAGGGAATTTTGGATGGACATGAACACACTACTATGTTTAAAATGAATAACCAAGAAGATCCTACACTATAGCACCTGAAACTGTTCAATGCTATATCACAGGCTGGATGGGAGGGGAGTTTGGGAGATAGTGGATACATGTTTATATATATGACTGAGTCCCTTCATGGTTAATCTGAAACTGTCACAGCCTTATTAATCGGCTATACCCCAATATAAAATAAGAAGTTCTAAAGATTAAAAAAAAAAAAAAAGGAAGAAATAAGCAGCCTTGATACTCTGGAAAAGGCAACGAGATGGGTTGTCTCCAGGAACCTTGAAAACAAGTAGCAAACCTGACAGTAGCTTGGTGTCAGCCTACTGAGACCCATGTCAGACCTCTAACCTGCAGAACTACAAGATAATAAATTTGTGCTGTTGTAAGGCACTTAAATTTTTGCCAGTCTGTATGAAAGTGATAAAAACTAATATGTCTTTTCTCATGGATGATACCTTGCAGTAGGAAAAATTCTAAGAATGACCTCTTCCACTAAAAGACTTCCTTCCTTAATCCCTGCACTCTAAAGATGGTGAGTTATCAGGCCCTTATATATGTTAGAATACACAGCAGAGGAGACTCTTGAGATGTAAGGGTACTAATCAGTTGACCTTAAAAAAATGGGGAAATTGTCCTGAATTTTCTGGGTGGGCCTCATTTAATCATTGTAAGTCTTTAAAAGGAGTGAACAGAGCTTCCCTGGTGGTCCAGTGGATAAGGACACCACCTTGCAGTGCAAGGGGCGCTGGTTCGATCCCTGGCCTGGGAAGATCCCATGTGCCTGGAGTGGCTGCACCGATGTGTCCAATGACCGAGCTGGAGCTCTGGAGCGCGTGGGCCCAGAGACGGTGCTCTGCAACAACAGAGGCCACCGCGATGGGAGGTCCACATGGGCCAAAAGAACAAAGATAGATGAAAATAGAGAAATGAAAGACCAATAGAAGTGGCCCGCCCGCCCGTCCCAGCCCACCCCCGCACCACAGAAAAAATAAAGCCTATAAAAAATAAATAAATAAATAAATAAAAAGAGTGAACATTTTCTGTTCAGTAATAGAAGAGAGATTGGAAACAAGAGAAGTCAACTCCTTGTTGTGGACTTGAAAATAGAGAACTCAGCTGCTTGTTGTTGGCCATGTGAGGAGAAATATAAGTAGTCTTTAGAATCCAAGGACAGCCCTAGATCACAGTCAGCAAAGAACTGGGGACTTAAGTCCTTGAGCTTCAGGAAACTGAATTCTGACATAGCTATAACTATAATATCTGGACTGGGAATCAAATTCTTTCCCAGAGCCTCTAGATAAGAGCTCATCCCAGCTGACACCTTGTGATGATATTTCAGACCTACAGGACTCTGAGCTAATAAATACCTGTTGTCTTAAGTTACTAATTTCCCAATACTTTGTTATACAGCAGTAGACAATTAATACAGAGCCCTAAGGTTTTTTGACTGCTTCTTAATACCAAACATTGCACAGGGCCCTCCATATATTATAAAATATATTATAGCAAGAAGGACAGAGTAGGGTTTGAAATTAAACCCAGTTAAACCTACTTCTAAGTTACCACGTTTAATATTGTGGGCAACTTACTTAACTTTGATAAGCCTGATGTCTGCATTTTAAAAGTGAGGCTAATTTAAGTTTGAGAAGCACTAGGCTATCACAAACACTCCCTGAGGTTAGAGATTTGTGGTATGCAGTTTTATTGTTGCAGTAAACTATTTACTGCCACCCTCCCCACCACCTACACAGCAGAGGAGACTCTTGAGATGTAAGGGTACTAATCAGTTGACCTTAAAAAAATGGGGAAATTGTCCTGAATTTTCTGGGTGGGCCTCATTTAATCATTGTAAGTCTTTAAAAGGAGTGAACAGAGCTTCCCTGGTGGTCCAGTGGATAAGGACACCACCTTGCAGTGCAAGGGGCGCTGGTTGGATCCCTGGCCTGGGAAGATCCCATGTGCCGCGGAGTGGCTGCACCGATGTGTCCAATGACCGAGCTGGAGCTCTGGAGCGCGTGGGCCCAGAGACGGTGCTCTGCAACAACAGAGGCCACCGCGATGGGAGGTCCACATGGGCCAAAAGAACAAAGATAGATGAAAATAGAGAAATGAAAGACCAATAGAAGTGGCCCGCCTGCTCCCCTCCCTCCCCACCCCCCGCACCACAGAAAAAATAAAGCCTATAAAAAATAAATAAATAAATAAATAAAAAGAGTGAACATTTTCTGTTCAGTAATAGAAGAGAGATTGGAAACAAGAGAAGTCAACTCCTTGTTGTGGACTTGAAAATAGAGAACTCAGCTGCTTGTTGTTGGCCATGTGAGGAGAAATATAAGTAGTCTTTAGAATCCAAGGACAGCCCTAGATCACAGTCAGCAAAGAACTGGGGACTTAAGTCCTTGAGCTTCAGGAAACTGAATTCTGACATAGCTATAACTATAATATCTGGACTGGGAATCAAATTCTTTCCCAGAGCCTCTAGATAAGAGCTCATCCCAGCTGACACCTTGTGATGATATTTCAGACCTACAGGACTCTGAGCTAATAAATACCTGTTGTCTTAAGTTACTAATTTCCCAATACTTTGTTATACAGCAGTAGACAATTAATACAGAGCCCTAAGGTTTTTTGACTGCTTCTTAATACCAAACATTGCACAGGGCCCTCCATATATTATAAAATATATTATAGCAAGAAGGACAGAGTAGGGTTTGAAATTAAACCCAGTTAAACCTACTTCTAAGTTACCACGTTTAATATTGTGGGCAACTTACTTAACTTTGATAAGCCTGATGTCTGCATTTTAAAAGTGAGGCTAATTTAAGTTTGAGAAGCACTAGGCTATCACAAACACTCCCTGAGGTTAGAGATTTGTGGTATGCAGTTTTTATTGTTCAGTGCAGTAAACTATTTACTGCCACCCTCCCCACCACCACCAAAGAAGCTAAATGTGTTTATTTGCTAGGGTAGATGGGAAAATAAGTATCAGTACTGCATCCATGATAATGACTGGTGCATAGTAGGTGATCAGCAAACAAAAATGGATAAAAGTGAATACTCAAGGGGATTTCCAATCAATATCAATCCTGATTTATTCTTATATTCATTAAGCAGAGAAATGAAACAAAAAAATAAAGATCAAAGTCAATATAAGACACGTCCCCTGCTCTTTTTTGGGTGGAGACCCGGTTGGAGCATGTGGCTTTATGTCTATTAGCCAAGTGGACTTGTTAATACTGAACCTAGAATTGGGGAGAATGAATCACCTGGTCACAGAGTAGAGCGGAGAAACACCTCACATGCCTGGTGCAAAGGGGAGAAGCAGCAGTTGTGCTCCCTGCAGGCTGTTTGATCTTAAGAGAAAGACAGGGAGAGCTAAGTTGACAATGCAAGTTATTCAGGGAAAAGAACAAGGTGGAGAGATGGCAGGAAAGGTTTCCTTATGAAAAATCCTCCTTCACTGAAGATAGGGTTAGGTGCTGAAATGGGCACCAACATTTTTAGTAATTTCTTCATGTTTACCTAGTTAACCTATTGTAGATCTAGGACTTGAATTCATCCTGGTCTGTCTGACTAGGAGTTTTGTAATATCTAGCACAATTGCTCTGCTTACAGATACAGATACAGAAAGTAAGTAACAAGGCAGATTCTGAAGAGAAGTCCTGTTTAAATTAAATCTTTAAATGTAACTTTTTCTACCAATGTTTATCTGTATGATAACTGAAGATTGCTAATTATAAGAGGGTTCTCAGAAGTCTTTCATTTAAACAAATTTCCTTCATAACATTGAACACAAACTTGCCTAAAAAAATAAGCAAATACAAAATGAACTACAATACCAAAGTATTTCATAGGGGAAATAAGTCTAATGATAATGATAAGCAGCACATTTTAATCAGCTTTCCGATATTAATAATTTAAGTTGCTAACTTATGACCTTTAGTGGTATACAGAGTTGAATTATGGCAATTATTAAGTGCACTTGGAAACATATTTTGTTGTCAGGAGCTCAGAATTAATAAATGAGATTCATATGTAATATAACAGTGCCCTAGATTGGGCCTTAATATTTCACTTAGGTTTCTCTGAACTTGATTAAACACCACAGACATACCAGTTTGTACCAGTCACTAAAACAAATCTCAAATCAATTTCCAATCAATATCAATCCTGATTTATTCTTATATTCATTAAGCAGAGAAATGAAACAAAAAAATAAAGATCAAAGTCAATATAAGACACGTCCCTGCTCTTTTTTGGGTGGAGACCCGGTTGGAGCATGTGGCTTTATGTCTATTAGCCAAGTGGACTTGTTAATACTGAACCTAGAATTGGGGAGAATGAATCACCTGGTCACAGAGTAGAGCGGAGAAACACCTCACATGCCTGGTGCAAAGGGGAGAAGCAGCAGTTGTGCTCCCTGCAGGCTGTTTGATCTTAAGAGAAAGACAGGGAGAGCTAAGTTGACAATGCAAGTTATTCAGGGAAAAGAACAAGGTGGAGAGATGGCAGGAAAGGTTTCCTTATGAAAAATCCTCCTTCACTGAAGATAGGGTTAGGTGCTGAAATGGGCACCAACATTTTTAGTAATTTCTTCATGTTTACCTAGTTAACCTATTGTAGATCTAGGACTTGAATTCATCCTGGTCTGTCTGACTAGGAGTTTTGTAATATCTAGCACAATTGCTCTGCTTACAGATACAGATACAGAAAGTAAGTAACAAGGCAGATTCTGAAGAGAAGTCCTGTTTAAATTAAATCTTTAAATGTAACTTTTTCTACCAATGTTTATCTGTATGATAACTGAAGATTGCTAATTATAAGAGGGTTCTCAGAAGTCTTTCATTTAAACAAATTTCCTTCATAACATTGAACACAAACTTGCCTAAAAAAATAAGCAAATACAAAATGAACTACAATACCAAAGTATTTCATAGGGGAAATAAGTCTAATGATAATGATAAGCAGCACATTTTAATCAGCTTTCCGATATTAATAATTTAAGTTGCTAACTTATGACCTTTAGTGGTATACAGAGTTGAATTATGGCAATTATTAAGTGCACTTGGAAACATATTTTGTTGTCAGGAGCTCAGAATTAATAAATGAGATTCATATGTAATATAACAGTGCCCTAGATTGGGCCTTAATATTTCACTTAGGTTTCTCTGAACTTGATTAAACACCACAGACATACCAGTTTGTACCAGTCACTAAAACAAATCTTAAATCAATTTACTCCACAATGATGGCTAATTTAAATCTTTATCAGATTTTACAAATTGCCAAAAGCCATATTAATTTTTAAAAGCAAAATTAGACATCTGTGTATTCTACAGTTATAAACTTCTTTCTAATTCTGTTTCTGGTATATTGTGTATTATTATGTGCAGTGAAAACAGTTGAACATATTGGGAGGGACTTAGATATTTTATTGAAATTTAAGAGATGTGCATTTATACATGATAAAATTTTTCAAGATTGATTTTTGTAAAAAGTGTGCATAATGTGATGTCTTAATGAATATTATTTTCTGATATTTCTGAGATAATTGCCAAATCTTCCTATTATTTTATTCTGAAATCCTATAAGACATTGAGACTACATTATTAACTAGTCATAAACAACTTGTAAAATGATTTTTTTCTTAATAAGACTGTCATATTTCATAGAAATAGCAACGAACTCTAAACTTTTGAAAGAGTACTCCTGGCCACATGGCTTAAAGCTTTCTGAAAGATTTTTCTCTAAGATGTATTGCTCAGGTGCCCAACATTTCAGAGGTAATCCTTAGAGAAGGAAGAAAGGGTCAACTGATATTATGTGAGTCATCCTGGAACCACAGGAAACGTCCAAATTTAAATGTTTGCTTTTACGACCTCCATTCCCAAGCAAAATAGCACACACCAAGATCACCAGAGTAAAATGGTCTGTGCCCAAAGCACCTTGTTCAGTGTCATGTGACCTGTGACTGTTCAATAAACGCTACTTGATATTAATAAAATTGGGTAGGCTGTGAACACCATGAAAAATGTAGAAGGAGCTTCAGAATGATTCCAGGATTCCAGGAAAACTTATCTCATGTGTTTTGATGTTAGTAGGTTTCATATGCCCAGTGTTTTAACTTAAAATTCTTCTTTATCATGGTATAAAATTTACCATATTATAGGATGCATTTTAGCATACCATATGGCTATCATATTATGTTTATTTTCGGCTCATTTTAGTTAGGTTGCATCTGTTGTGAATAGGAGCCTCTTACATGGATTCAGATGTCTCTCAGTTCACAAATCTTTTTACTGGTCTGACCCTCCATTACCAATATCTTTCAATGATCATATTCTCAATAGCCTGAAGAAGTTTAGGTTTAGTAATGAAAGGAAAGTATTTTAAAGGATTAAGTCACATCTTCTCGTATTTACTACATAATCATACAGACTTGCTTCCTTTAAAAATAATCTATTTGAAAGGATACCTTTAATATTTTAAAATTCTTCTATAACTTTTTTTGTCAAGTATTATTTTTATCTGGCCTGAAATAAAACAATTCTCTCTTGGCAAGAATTTCATCATTATGTACGTGTGTGTGTATGTCTCTCTACCTATATATATATATATATACATATTTCTTTGATGAAAAGTAAACAAGTTCTTATGAAATGTGGTGGATGGAGGATTATTTAGAGATGCATGTATTCCAAACAAAATGTGCAACTAATTGTTCAAAGGTATTATCTACTTTTCTTTATTTACATTGGTGGGCCCTGAGCAAGTTCAGCCAACAATTTGAAATTCACTAATAGATTATTCTCAGCAAAATATATAGACTTAATGACTTCATTATATTGTTCATTCAATTTTGCATCCATCACATATTTACTGAACGTCAGCTATATGTCATTATGGTCAAGACAAAGTCAGAGGTAGTCCTGAGAAAGTGTGGTCCATTATACTTAACAGGACATTTTTACTTCTCTTTTCCTGTTATTTCTCAATCTGCATCCCCTGTCAGAGCCACACACTCTATCACATAGTTATTGTTACATTTATTACATTATTGCCTACAATATTACAAAATACATGGTTATAATATGGGTGCATGCTCAGTCTCTCAGCCGTGTCTGACTCTTTGCAGCCTTTTGGACTGTAGCCCTCCAGACACTTCTGTCAATGGGATTTTTCAGGCAAGAATATTGGAGTGGTTATTACAGCAATGCTCAGTTAATCATTAAAGGAACTAGGAGCAAGGAATCAAAAAATTCAGCATAAGCCTTCAATATAATTTTTGTCTTCAATTCAAGCTCCCCTTTTTCCAGCCTGCTCTATCTCCACTCACATATACAAATTCATTCCATAGGATGCATTTTAGCATACCATATGGCTATCATATTATGTTTATTTTCGGCTCATTTTAGTTAGGTTGCATCTGTTGTGAATAGGAGCCTCTTACATGGATTCAGATGTCTCTCAGTTCACAAATCTTTTTACTGGTCTGACCCTCCATTACCAATATCTTTCAATGATCATATTCTCAATAGCCTGAAGAAGTTTAGGTTTAGTAATGAAAGGAAAGTATTTTAAAGGACTTAAGTCACATCTTCTCGTATTTACTACATAATCATACAGACTTGCTTCCTTTAAAAATAATCTATTTGAAAGGATACCTTTAATATTTTAAAATTCTTCTATAACTTTTTTTGTCAAGTATTATTTTTATCTGGCCTGAAATAAAACAATTCTCTCTTGGCAAGAATTTCATCATTATGTACGTGTGTGTGTGTATGCGTCTCTCTACCTATATATATATATATATATACATATTTCTTTGATGAAAAGTAAACAAGTTCTTATGAAATGTGGTGGATGGAGGATTATTTAGAGATGCATGTATTCCAAACAAAATGTGCAACTAATTGTTCAAAGGTATTATCTACTTTTCTTTATTTACATTGGTGGGCCCTGAGCAAGTTCAGCCAACAATTTGAAATTCACTAATAGATTATTCTCAGCAAAATATATAGACTTAATGACTTCATTATATTGTTCATTCAATTTTGCATCCATCACATATTTACTGAACGTCAGCTATATGTCATTATGGTCAAGACAAAGTCAGAGGTAGTCCTGAGAAAGTGTGGTCCATTATACTTAACAGGACATTTTTACTTCTCTTTTCCTGTTATTTCTCAATCTGCATCCCCTGTCAGAGCCACACACTCTATCACATAGTTATTGTTACATTTATTACATTATTGCCTACAATATTACAAAATACATGGTTATAATATGGGTGCATGCTCAGTCTCTCAGCCGTGTCTGACTCTTTGCAGCCTTTTGGACTGTAGCCCTCCAGACACTTCTGTCAATGGGATTTTTCAGGCAAGAATATTGGAGTGGTTATTACAGCAATGCTCAGTTAATCATTAAAGGAACTAGGAGCAAGGAATCAAAAAATTCAGCATAAGCCTTCAATATAATTTTTGTCTTCAATTCAAGCTCCCCTTTTTCCAGCCTGCTCTATCTCCACTCACATATACAAATTCTTCCGATTTCCTTGACTCTTTTGAGTCTAATTTACTATTTTTTACACAGCATTCCCTTTCCCTTAGTTGCTTTCTCTAGCTTCTTCCCTCCCTGCCTTCCTTTCCTTTCCTTTTACAAATATACTGAGTAACTCCTATGAATTAAATATAAGATAGAGCAAGTGCATAGTATTGAAAAGCTTTCTACTTAATTCATCTCATTTGGCCATCACCTCTTTGCAGTAGATATTAACTTCATTTTATAAATGAGAAACCCAAGACATTAAGTGACTTGTTTAAGAATACAGAATTGGCAAAAGACAAGATTCAACACAATTCTACAAAAATGTCCTAGAAAAACATGCCGCTTAAATAGTTCTGATGCATGGAGTTATATAGAGTTTATCAAAGTATTGAAGCTCCTCAAAATATTGATTGCACTGTAATAAACATATCTTGGAAATTTATCATAATGTGGTTTTATAACTAAAAATAATGAAGTAATATACTATTTAATCCAATGTTAGAAATAATTTTTGCTGGTATAATTTTTCTCTAATCTGCAAACTATTGATCATTATAAAGACCTTCACTTAGTTTAAACCATAGTAAAGCCATCTACTTCTTCTTGTATTAGTTGACTATGATATAAATAATATAAAATGGGAAATATATCTATAAGTAACAATGTTTCTCTTAAAATAAGAGAGACTAAAACATAAAGAAGAAGTATTAATAGAATATAGTGTTTTTCAATGATAGTTAATATTCCTCAGACTTCTGTTAGAGTTTTATTAGACATTTATTTCAAAATATAATGACCATATTTCTTACAAAATATCATCATACATTTCCTTAAAAATGAGTTTTAGAATTTAGACAGTAATTTATTTCATAGAAATTCATAACATTTATATTCATAGTTTTTTTTAAAATAAAACTTGTTTTTAGTATTTTTATATGACTTCTTCCTTTTTTTCTCTATTATAAGTAAGAGATAAATCACATTCTTCTAATAATATGAAGTGCAGTTGAAGTCAGTTAACTCCTGAGACATTTGTTTTAATTTATTTCAATTATGAATTAAGCCTTCAATATAATTTTTGTCTTCAATTCAAGCTCCCCTTTTTCCAGCCTGCTCTATCTCCACTCACATATACAAATTCTTCCGATTTCCTTGACTCTTTTGAGTCTAATTTACTATTTTTTACACAGCATTCCCTTTCCCTTAGTTGCTTTCTCTAGCTTCTTCCCTCCCTGCCTTCCTTTCCTTTCCTTTTACAAATATACTGAGTAACTCCTATGAATTAAATATAAGATAGAGCAAGTGCATAGTATTGAAAAGCTTTCTACTTAATTCATCTCATTTGGCCATCACCTCTTTGCAGTAGATATTAACTTCATTTTATAAATGAGAAACCCAAGACATTAAGTGACTTGTTTAAGAATACAGAATTGGCAAAAGACAAGATTCAACACAATTCTACAAAAATGTCCTAGAAAAACATGCCGCTTAAATAGTTCTGATGCATGGAGTTATATAGAGTTTATCAAAGTATTGAAGCTCCTCAAAATATTGATTGCACTGTAATAAACATATCTTGGAAATTTATCATAATGTGGTTTTATAACTAAAAATAATGAAGTAATATACTATTTAATCCAATGTTAGAAATAATTTTTGCTGGTATAATTTTTCTCTAATCTGCAAACTATTGATCATTATAAAGACCTTCACTTAGTTTAAACCATAGTAAAGCCATCTACTTCTTCTTGTATTAGTTGACTATGATATAAATAATATAAAATGGGAAATATATCTATAAGTAACAATGTTTCTCTTAAAATAAGAGAGACTAAAACATAAAGAAGAAGTATTAATAGAATATAGTGTTTTTCAATGATAGTTAATATTCCTCAGACTTCTGTTAGAGTTTTATTAGACATTTATTTCAAAATATAATGACCATATTTCTTACAAAATATCATCATACATTTCCTTAAAAATGAGTTTTAGAATTTAGACAGTAATTTATTTCATAGAAATTCATAACATTTATATTCATAGTTTTTTTTAAAATAAAACTTGTTTTTAGTATTTTTATATGACTTCTTCCTTTTTTTCTCTATTATAAGTAAGAGATAAATCACATTCTTCTAATAATATGAAGTGCAGTTGAAGTCAGTTAACTCCTGGAAGTACATTTGAATAATTTAATTTTTTTAGGTTATTGCAAAATTGGTAATGATTAATTACAGGCATAAAACCTAGGTTTTCCTGTATCATTTCTCTAGTACTATATAGTATTAAAGACTGATAATTATAGTAAGAATAGGGTTTTTAAAATGTACTCTGAGTATTCAGAATTCTACTTCGAAGAACCAAGCTCTTGTGATTGTACAATAAGGTGTGTGTCTTCTGTAGTTGATAATGAATAAAAAGTACTTAGTGATAAATGATAAGTATTTTATAGAGAAGAGATTACCTAGTGCATTATTGCAAAAATACAAACACCAGATATTTCAAGTCATAGGAAAGCAGTGGTCCCAATGGGAATTTGGAGATCTTCCAAAATAGTATTTGTGGCAGATTTTTAAAGATTGAAATGATAAGAAAGATATCTGGATTAGTTGATGTGAAAAGGTGACTCTTGCTCTTTTAGGGGCATTTTTCTTAAGCTTGAGCTTTTTAAAGGCTCAGGACTTTGGGATTGTATTGGTGATAATATCAGACCCGTAGGCAGAGTTCTTTATAGAAATAGAGTTTTTCTAATTGGTCAGCACTTTTTCCATAACACATTGGCCATCAGTTATTTATGGCTGAGGAGATATGGAATACGGAACTTCAAGTAGAACTACAAATATATTTTAAGAGAAAAACCAAAGTCACTATAAATGTGCACCACTATTATCCTCTTTCAATACACAAAATTTCAATACCTATCTTACGCTGAATGTACTATTCAGTGTCTCATTAATTTGATCAAAGGAACAAAAGATTAGTGGTGGAAATAAGGCATTAAGTGTAAATAATCTCTAAAGTCCCATTTACCTCTAAAATTTTTTGATTCACATACTTTCGAGCTCTAAGATGACTTTTACCTTGAGGATCCTCCGCCGTTATTGTGATGTTCTTAAAAGGCAGAAAAACTGAGTTAAGTAAATCTAAACTATCTTTTGCAGGTATTACCTGAGAGCTACTGCGGTGTACAAGACAATTATTTACTTATCAACCAGATCAAAAAATATGAAGTGCAGTTGAAGTCAGTTAACTCCTGGAAGTACATTTGAATAATTTAATTTTTTTAGGTTATTGCAAAATTGGTAATGATTAATTACAGGCATAAAACCTAGGTTTTCCTGTATCATTTCTCTAGTACTATATAGTATTAAAGACTGATAATTATAGTAAGAATAGGGTTTTTAAAATGTACTCTGAGTATTCAGAATTCTACTTCGAAGAACCAAGCTCTTGTGATTGTACAATAAGGTGTGTGTCTTCTGTAGTTGATAATGAATAAAAAGTACTTAGTGATAAATGATAAGTATTTTATAGAGAAGAGATTACCTAGTGCATTATTGCAAAAATACAAACACCAGATATTTCAAGTCATAGGAAAGCAGTGGTCCCAATGGGAATTTGGAGATCTTCCAAAATAGTATTTGTGGCAGATTTTTAAAGATTGAAATGATAAGAAAGATATCTGGATTAGTTGATGTGAAAAGGTGACTCTTGCTCTTTTAGGGGCATTTTTCTTAAGCTTGAGCTTTTTAAAGGCTCAGGACTTTGGGATTGTATTGGTGATAATATCAGACCCGTAGGCAGAGTTCTTTATAGAAATAGAGTTTTTCTAATTGGTCAGCACTTTTTCCATAACACATTGGCCATCAGTTATTTATGGCTGAGGAGATATGGAATACGGAACTTCAAGTAGAACTACAAATATATTTTAAGAGAAAACCAAAGTCACTATAAATGTGCACCACTATTATCCTCTTTCAATACACAAAATTTCAATACCTATCTTACGCTGAATGTACTATTCAGTGTCTCATTAATTTGATCAAAGGAACAAAAGATTAGTGGTGGAAATAAGGCATTAAGTGTAAATAATCTCTAAAGTCCCATTTACCTCTAAAATTTTTTGATTCACATACTTTCGAGCTCTAAGATGACTTTTACCTTGAGGATCCTCCGCCGTTATTGTGATGTTCTTAAAAGGCAGAAAAACTGAGTTAAGTAAATCTAAACTATCTTTTGCAGGTATTACCTGAGAGCTACTGCGGTGTACAAGACAATTATTTACTTATCAACCAGATCAAGAACAAATGAAATGGAAGTGTGTTCCCTGGAAGGTGTCCTGATCTACAAGTGAACAGTAAGTGTTTGATATAGCTATAAATTTTGATTGACTGTTATAAAAGTACCACAGTACCCAGAAAGTAGGAAACACTGAAGGAACTATTGTTACTGCTGTTATTCAGTCCCCCTAGGACAGGGATTCCCAACCTTTGGGATCTAATACCTGATGATATGAGATGGAGCTGATGTAATAATAGAAAAAAGTAAACAGTGAATATAATGCACTTGAATCATCCCCAAACCATCCGCCCCCCCAATCCTAGTCCATGAAAAAACTGTCTTCCAGGAAATTTGTCCTTGGTGCTGAGATTGGAGACCGCTTCCCTAGGCGATTCTAAGACATATTATCCAGGGATGAACTTCTTGTTAAAAGTGTCAAATAGACACAAGTGGGTTTGGACACTTCACTGGAATAAAAGACTTTGTATTACCCAGTGGAGAGAGAATATCACTCTCTTTGCAAATCAAGTGAAGAAAGAGAGGAATTAAATGAGAAATGCTCATAAAGTGATTATTTCCATGTTTCTTTATGTCAAAGGAGAGAGTTTTCTTGATTTTATGCTACAGTAACTACTTTTGGTCTATGACCTTCTAAAGGTAAGCAGTGAAAGTTCTACAGGAAACAAACAGAAAAGGAATTTAATGTCCATGAAAGGGGCCATGATTGTTTAACTACGGTATCTCTGAAATGTGATTTTGTTATGATCTCTGTATTAGTTTACTAGTGCTCCTGTCAAAATTACCTCAAACTGAGTGACCTCCAACAAGAGAAATTTACCCTCTTGTAGTTCTGGAGTCCAAAGTCCAAAATCAACAGAGTTGGTTCTTTCTGAAGGCTCTGGGAAAGAATCTGTTTTCTGTCTCTCCAAGCTTCTGGTGGTTGTTGGAAATCCTGGGTATTTTTTGCCTGTAGTTGAGCTGCATCATCCAGTCTCTACTCCATTGTCACGTGACCTTCTTCCCTTTGCATGTCTTCACATGGCCTTCTCTCTGTATGTCTGTGTGTCCTTTCTTATTAAAGACAACAGTCATTAGAGTCATTGTTGTCAAGTGATTAGTCTTGTCCAACACTGTGACGCCATAGATTGTAGCCTGCCTGGCTCCTCTGTCCATGGGATTCTCCAGGCATGAATACTGGAGTGGGTTACCATTTTCTTCTCCAAGGGATCTTCCCAAGTCAGGGATTGAACATGGCTTCCCTCATTGCAGGCAGATTCTGTACCAACTGAGCCACCAGGGAAGACCAGTTGGATTTAGGGTTACATTAATCCACAGTGATTTTATATTAAATTAACTAATTACATCTGCACAGTCTCTTTTTCCCAAGTGAGATCACATTCTGAGGTTCCAGGTGGATGTAATGAATACTGCATGTTCAGCACAAACAGCAAATATGTTTAAATGAATACAAAATCACTTGAATTCCTTCTAATCACATGTAGACATTTGTGATAAGGAATACATGTCAGTAGTTATGGAAATAGGTCTTCCAGAGTGAGACTGTCTAAAACCTCTTTCTATTAAGAAGTCTGATCCCTTAACATTGATTATATGTGCTTTTATTAATTTAGAATAATTGTATATCCTCTATATACTTATTCTATATTTCAGAGATTTTTCTGGAATAGTAAAAAAGGATTTAAGAAGCGCCTATAACTTTAATAATCTGGGGGAAAGTTAATGCAAATTTTTATAGATATAATTTTTATATTTTCATCCATCCCTAAATATTTATGTTCCATCCCTAAAATGGAATACTTTTATGTCTAGAGTTGTCAGGACACTTTCCTGATAAAGCAATAACAGAAGCAGCTTTTTGTTTCATTGAGTTGAAAATATAATATTTGACAACATAATAAACATTTTAAAACATTTTCTTTGTAATCAGCCATCATAGTCCTTTCTATATAGAGGTGTGGCTAGGAAGGCACCCTACAGTCAAGGATTTCCTAGACTCTTTGAAACATTTTAAGGAGTGAAGTCAAAAAAGTCATTAAGATTTTCCCATTGGTGGTTGTTGGAAATCCTGGGTATTTTGCCTGTAGTTGAGCTGCATCATCCAGTCTCTACTCCATTGTCACGTGACCTTCTTCCCTTTGCATGTCTTCACATGGCCTTCTCTCTGTATGTCTGTGTGTCCTTTCTTATTAAAGACAACAGTCATTAGAGTCATTGTTGTCAAGTGATTAGTCTTGTCCAACACTGTGACGCCATAGATTGTAGCCTGCCTGGCTCCTCTGTCCATGGGATTCTCCAGGCATGAATACTGGAGTGGGTTACCATTTTCTTCTCCAAGGGATCTTCCCAAGTCAGGGATTGAACATGGCTTCCCTCATTGCAGGCAGATTCTGTACCAACTGAGCCACCAGGGAAGACCAGTTGGATTTAGGGTTACATTAATCCACAGTGATTTTATATTAAATTAACTAATTACATCTGCACAGTCTCTTTTTCCCAAGTGAGATCACATTCTGAGGTTCCAGGTGGATGTAATGAATACTGCATGTTCAGCACAAACAGCAAATATGTTTAAATGAATACAAAATCACTTGAATTCCTTCTAATCACATGTAGACATTTGTGATAAGGAATACATGTCAGTAGTTATGGAAATAGGTCTTCCAGAGTGAGACTGTCTAAAACCTCTTTCTATTAAGAAGTCTGATCCCTTAACATTGATTATATGTGCTTTTATTAATTTAGAATAATTGTATATCCTCTATATACTTATTCTATATTTCAGAGATTTTTCTGGAATAGTAAAAAAGGATTTAAGAAGCGCCTATAACTTTAATAATCTGGGGGAAAGTTAATGCAAATTTTTATAGATATAATTTTTATATTTTCATCCATCCCTAAATATTTATGTTCCATCCCTAAAATGGAATACTTTTATGTCTAGAGTTGTCAGGACACTTTCCTGATAAAGCAATAACAGAAGCAGCTTTTTGTTTCATTGAGTTGAAAATATAATATTTGACAACATAATAAACATTTTAAAACATTTTCTTTGTAATCAGCCATCATAGTCTTTTCTATATAGAGGTGTGGCTAGGAAGGCACCCTACAGTCAAGGATTTCCTAGACTCTTTGAATTTGTGTGAGGTTACATGACTTGTTCTCTAATGGAAAGTGATAAAGTATTTTAAAAGTGTATATCCCTTCTCCATTCGCTCTTTCCCCTTTCCTTGTTTTCATGAAGAAAATTACAGTGTCTACTCAAGCCAGATATTGAACATATTATAACATGGAGTGAGCTCAGCTTCCAGGCTGATCATTTTGAAGAGAGCTGCCTATCAAACAGAATAATATGCCTTCGGATTATCTTAATTAAGAAATAAAGTCTTACTGTGATTGAGGCATTATATGTACAGCTTAATTTTATGGAACAATATACTATGAAGATATATTCAGGAAGAATGATTAATTAATTTTCTGATATAATTAGAAGTTTTATAATAAATAGAAAAAGTCAATTCTTCTTGGAATACATGTGATTTTTAGATTTGTACAAAGCAATATTAAAAAATATCTAAAAATCTTTGGGAGTTTTAAAAAAGTACTATAAATCACTTTATTTGCAAAATTTAGTCATTCTGGAGCATTCACATCACACAATTCCATGAACTTCTAATTTCAAGGCTTATTCTGTTATTGTGAGTAGTGATTATTTGTATCTACTGATGTCTTCTTCTTTGGGACAGATGCAATTAACTACTTTGCTGTTTAATTGCAATGAAGAATTGTATACTTGTTAATACTTTATGTTACTTCAAAACAGAGGAGGCACAATTTGAGTTGAGGGACTCAAAGGCAGCAGATACAATGCTGCACAGTGACAGTCTTGGTGCGCAGTCTTTGAGAACTCAGTGTAAAGTAAACGTACATTCATACTTTGCAATGACTGTTACCATATAGATATAATTTTATATTTTCATCCATCCCTAAATATTTATGTTCCATCCCTAAAATGGAATACTTTTATGTCTAGAGTTGTCAGGACACTTTCCTGATAAAGCAATAACAGAAGCAGCTTTTTGTTTCATTGAGTTGAAAATATAATATTTGACAACATAATAAACATTTTAAAACATTTTCTTTGTAATCAGCCATCATAGTCTTTTCTATATAGAGGTGTGGCTAGGAAGGCACCCTACAGTCAAGGATTTCCCTAGACTCTTTGAATTTGTGTGAGGTTACATGACTTGTTCTCTAATGGAAAGTGATAAAGTATTTTAAAAGTGTATATCCCTTCTCCATTCGCTCTTTCCCCTTTCCTTGTTTTCATGAAGAAAATTACAGTGTCTACTCAAGCCAGATATTGAACATATTATAACATGGAGTGAGCTCAGCTTCCAGGCTGATCATTTTGAAGAGAGCTGCCTATCAAACAGAATAATATGCCTTCGGATTATCTTAATTAAGAAATAAAGTCTTACTGTGATTGAGGCATTATATGTACAGCTTAATTTTATGGAACAATATACTATGAAGATATATTCAGGAAGAATGATTAATTAATTTTCTGATATAATTAGAAGTTTTATAATAAATAGAAAAAGTCAATTCTTCTTGGAATACATGTGATTTTTAGATTTGTACAAAGCAATATTAAAAAATATCTAAAAATCTTTGGGAGTTTTAAAAAAGTACTATAAATCACTTTATTTGCAAAATTTAGTCATTCTGGAGCATTCACATCACACAATTCCATGAACTTCTAATTTCAAGGCTTATTCTGTTATTGTGAGTAGTGATTATTTGTATCTACTGATGTCTTCTTCTTTGGGACAGATGCAATTAACTACTTTGCTGTTTAATTGCAATGAAGAATTGTATACTTGTTAATACTTTATGTTACTTCAAAACAGAGGAGGCACAATTTGAGTTGAGGGACTCAAAGGCAGCAGATACAATGCTGCACAGTGACAGTCTTGGTGCGCAGTCTTTGAGAACTCAGTGTAAAGTAAACGTAATTCAGTGGTCTAGTATGACACCTTCCTGATCAGATGAGTAGCACTGTGTACCACAGTTGGCAAAATATTTTTAAATTGCTGAAACACTCAAATGTAAAGCTGAATTATGCATGTGTATATATATATATATATATATATATATATATGTATATATATATATATAATTTATGTAATTGTGTACATTTATTTTATAAAGAAATGTTATTTATATAATTCATGTAATATATATGATTATATATATAGTATATATAGTTTCTTCTTAATATGAAATCAAGAATGACTTCCACTCAGTATTATATTCCTGAGTTTTAGTACCTTGTAGATGTGCTTCCTTGGTCGCTCAGACAGTAAAGAATTCTCCTGCAACAAGGGGGACCCTGAGTTGAGAATATCCCCTTGGGAGAAGGGAATAGTAACCCACTCCAGTATTCTTGTCTGGAGAATGCCACAGACAGAGAAGCCTGGCTGGCTATAGTCTACGGGTTTGCAAAGAGCTGAACATAGCTGAGTGACTAACAGACACACATAAACAGAAAGTAATGGTAACGACTAGAGGTTATAAAATAATCTGGAATGGAAAGATTACTCAGTAACACTCTTTACTCAGTAGCACTTAATATTAGTTAATTTTTTATCTTTCTATTGTACTGTTTTGAAGTTGTAATAAATATACACAAGACTATGGGATGGACCCTGTTTAATATACTACACAATATTTTAGTACATTACAAAAAACATCAGTGTAGTGAAAGCCATATCAAACTTCAGCCAGCAGCTTTTCATCAATTTCAAAATGCTGGTTTTAGAAACAGGAAACTGGAAAATGGTTTCATTATTTAGTTTTGCATTGTTAATGAAGGAGACTGCTGAAATTTGCTCTCCAGACTTTTCACAAATTTAACCATTGTCCCCATGCATGCATTTACTTGTCACTTAAAATAACTGATCGGGGGCTTCCCTGGTGGTCCAGTGGGTAAGGACACCGCCTTGCAGTGCAAGGGGCGCCGGTTCGATCCCTGGCCTGGGAAGACCCCACGTGCTGCGGAGTGGCTGGACCAATGTGTCCAGTTACTGAGCCGGCGTTCTGGAGCGCATGAGCCCAGAGCCGGTGCTCTGCAACAACAGAGGCCACCGCGATGGGAGGCCCACAAGAGCCAAAGAACAAAGATGAATGAAAATAGATAAATGAAAGACCAATAGAAGTGGCCCGCCCACCCCTCTCCCTCCCCAACCCACCCCCCCAAATAAATAAATAATAAATATTAAAAAAAAAAAAAACTGATCAGGTTTGAACGGAGATGTGTGGCCTCCTTGTTCTGAGGGAAATGGGGAGAAGCTTATTCAGCAACAGAGACAAAGTTGTAGAGATTTGTTTTTATAAACTAAATAACTTCCTATGTTCTACTATATATGAATTCCTCCCTAAGGTTGACAGAAGAAAAAGAAAAGGAGACGTCGGTGAATAAGCAAAAACTATCACTACTTGCATAAAAGTAAGAAATATATGCTTCTGTAAGTGAGATTTGGGTTGTTTATATGTGAAAGGCAACATACTATTACACTTCACAGTATCTTTGTATGTGTCCTTAACAATATGCTTTTGTGTTATTGGTGAGTAGGAAAAATTTAGTTAAGGAACTGAATCTTTTAATTGCCACTTTTCAAAATAAAAATGCATAGAGTTTTAAAATCTGTAAAGTTTTTAAGCCCCACTCCCTTATTTATTAGAGCAAATATAATAATGCCAGAAGTGACTTATCCAAATGATACAATGTTTCAGTGGGAATATTGAAATATCTTTCAATATTTTTGGAAAATATCTTTCATTTATTTTTGTATTCATTTTTCTAATTGTCCTTTTTTATCTAATTAGATCATTCAAATGAAACATTTCTTGTACACATTTTGAGTTTTAAAACAAATGTTTAGCACAGTTAAGTTCATGCTTTCTCTTTTGGCAAAACATATTGATTAATTTTATTAGAGTATGATTGATTTACTTTGAAAATTTTTTTTAAGTATAGTTTCATGGTATTCTGTTACATATGCATTTACTTGTCACTTAAAATAACTGATCGGGGCTTCCCTGGTGGTCCAGTGGGTAAGGACACCGCCTTGCAGTGCAAGGGGCGCCGGTTCGATCCCTGGCCTGGGAAGACCCCACGTGCCGCGGAGCGGCTGGACCGAGGTGTCCAACTACCGAGCCGGAGCTCTGGAGCGCATGCGCCCAGAGCCGGTGCTCTGCGACAACAGAGGCCACTGCGATGGGAGGCCCACACGTGCCAAAGAACAAAGATGGATGAAAATAGATAAATGAAAGACCAACAGAAGTGGCCCACCCCCCTCCAAAAAAAAATATTAAAAAAAAAAAAAACTGATCAGGTTTGAACGGAGATGTGTGGCCTCCTTGTTCTGAGGGAAATGGGGAGAAGCTTATTCAGCAACAGAGACAAAGTTGTAGAGATTTGTTTTTATAAACTAAATAACTTCCTATGTTCTACTATATATGAATTCCTCCCTAAGGTTGACAGAAGAAAAAGAAAAGGAGACGTCGGTGAATAAGCAAAAACTATCACTACTTGCATAAAAGTAAGAAATATATGCTTCTGTAAGTGAGATTTGGGTTGTTTATATGTGAAAGGCAACATACTATTACACTTCACAGTATCTTTGTATGTGTCCTTAACAATATGCTTTTGTGTTATTGGTGAGTAGGAAAAATTTAGTTAAGGAACTGAATCTTTTAATTGCCACTTTTCAAAATAAAAATGCATAGAGTTTTAAAATCTGTAAAGTTTTTAAGCCCCACTCCCTTATTTATTAGAGCAAATATAATAATGCCAGAAGTGACTTATCCAAATGATACAATGTTTCAGTGGGAATATTGAAATATCTTTCAATATTTTTGGAAAATATCTTTCATTTATTTTTGTATTCATTTTTCTAATTGTCCTTTTTTATCTAATTAGATCATTCAAATGAAACATTTCTTGTACACATTTTGAGTTTTAAAACAAATGTTTAGCACAGTTAAGTTCATGCTTTCTCTTTTTTTGGCAAAACATATTGATTAATTTTTATTAGAGTATGATTGATTTACAATGTTGTATTAGTTTCTGTTGTATAGCAAAGTTAATCAGTTATGCTTATAGGCATATCCCTCTTCTTAAGATTCTTTTCACATATAGGTCATTACACACTATTAAGTAGAATTCCCTGTGCTATACAGTATATCCTTATTGATTAACTATTTTATATATAGTATATAATAGTGTATATATGTCATACCCAGTCTCTCAATTTATCTCTCCCTGCACTTTTCACTTAGGTAACCATAAATTTATTTTCTTCACCTGTGATTCTATTTCAGTTTTATAAATAAGTTCATTAATACCATTATTCCACATATAAACAGTAGCATATGATGTTTGTCTTTCTCTGTCTTACTTCACTGAGTAAGACAATCTCTGTGCTTCCCAGGTGGCTCTAGCTGTAATGAATCCACCTGCCAATGCAGGAGACTTAATAGATGGGGGTTTGATCCCTAGGTCTGGGAAGATTCCCCTGCGAAGGAAATGATAACCCACACCATTATTCTTCCCTGGGAAACCCCATGGATAGAAGAGCCTGGCAGTTCACAGGATTGCATAGAATTTGTCACGACTAGAAGCCACATGCCACAGGGCAATCTCTAGATGCATACATTGCGGGGACCTTCCTCAGAAAGGGAAGGCAGCGGGATTGCCCCGGCTGAACCGGGAGAGCTCGGAGAAAGGCAAATCTTGAACTGCCTGCCCCGCAGCCCCCTGGCTCAGGCAGGGGACAATCAGACGCGACAGGGTTCCATCGAAGTAGTTCCGCTTTATTGAAGAAGATCCACAGCTTTTATAGGCAAGTGAAGGGGGTTTGCGGGACTTCCTATAGATTACACCAATCAAGCTAAAGGCCAAGCAATCATTCACGAGCGCGGAAACCAAGGGAACCAATCAGAAATTTTGACCATCAATTAACAATTTAGATCATGCCCTGCCTCTTCCTGTAGGTGCCATCTTAGCTGCAAACATGTGCTTAAGCTTCCTTAAACAATGCACTTAAGCTTCCCTTCATTCCCACGTCCTTTCCTTTAGGCGCCATCTTAGCTCCAAGCTGAAACAATGTGCTTAAGCTTCTTTTCACTCCCACACCCCTTCCTGTAGGCGCCATCTTAGCTCCAAACTGCAAACATGTGCTTAAACTTCTTTATGCTTAAAACGGTCCTCTTTCAATTCAGAGCCCCACAATCCATGTTGCTGCAAATGTCATTATTGTATTCTTTATTTTATGACTGAGTAATATGTAGTTCAATATATATACCACATCTTCTTTATCCATTCTTCTTTCAGTGGACATTTGGGTTACTTCCATGTGTTGGCTGTTATAAATAGTGCTTCAGTAAATGTTGGAGTGCATGCATCTTTTTGAGTTAGAGTTTTCTCCAGACATAGGCCCAGGAGTGGGATTGGTGGATCATATGGTGGCTCTATATTTAGTATTTTAAGGAGCGTCCATACCATTCTCCATAGTGGCTGTATCAATTTACTTTCCGACGAACAGTGTAGGAGGATTCCCTTCTCTCCACACCCTCTCCAGCATTTATTGTTTGTCGACTTTTTGATGGTCATTTCAATCAATGTGAGGTGATACCTCATTGTGATTTTGATTGGCATTTTTCTAATATTTAGTGGTGTTCAACATCTTTTTATCTCCCTCTTGGACCCTTCCCCTTTTAACCCCATGATAAGGCCTGGCAGTTCACAGGATTGCATAGAATTTGTCACGACTAGAAGCCACATGCCACAGGGCAATCTCTAGATGCATACATTGCGGGGACCTTCCTCAGAAAGGGAAGGCAGCGGGATTGCCCCGGCTGAACCGGGAGAGCTCGGAGAAAGGCAAATCTTGAACTGCCTGCCCCGCAGCCCCCTGGCTCAGGCAGGGGACAATCAGACGCGACAGGGTTCCATCGAAGTAGTTCCGCTTTATTGAAGAAGATCCACAGCTTTTATAGGCAAGTGAAGGGGGTTTTGCGCGGGACTTCCTATAGATTACACCAATCAAGCTAAAGGCCAAGCAATCATTCACGAGCGCGGAAACCAAGGGAACCAATCAGAAATTTTGACCATCAATTAACAATTTAGATCATGCCCTGCCTCTTCCTGTAGGTGCCATCTTAGCTGCAAACATGTGCTTAAGCTTCCTTAAACAATGCACTTAAGCTTCCCTTCATTCCCACGTCCTTTCCTTTAGGCGCCATCTTAGCTCCAAGCTGAAACAATGTGCTTAAGCTTCTTTTCACTCCCACACCCCTTCCTGTAGGCGCCATCTTAGCTCCAAACTGCAAACATGTGCTTAAACTTCTTTATGCTTAAAACGGTCCTCTTTCAATTCAGAGCCCCACAATCCATGTTGCTGCAAATGTCATTATTGTATTCTTTATTTTATGACTGAGTAATATGTAGTTCAATATATATACCACATCTTCTTTATCCATTCTTCTTTCAGTGGACATTTGGGTTACTTCCATGTGTTGGCTGTTATAAATAGTGCTTCAGTAAATGTTGGAGTGCATGCATCTTTTTGAGTTAGAGTTTTCTCCAGACATAGGCCCAGGAGTGGGATTGGTGGATCATATGGTGGCTCTATATTTAGTATTTTAAGGAGCGTCCATACCATTCTCCATAGTGGCTGTATCAATTTACTTTCCGACGAACAGTGTAGGAGGATTCCCTTCTCTCCACACCCTCTCCAGCATTTATTGTTTGTCGACTTTTTGATGGTCATTTCAATCAATGTGAGGTGATACCTCATTGTGATTTTGATTGGCATTTTTCTAATATTTAGTGGTGTTCAACATCTTTTTATCTCCCTCTTGGACATCCATAGTTTTTCTTTGGAAAAAAGTCTATTTAACTCTTCTGCCCATTTTTTGATTAGTTGGTTTTTTTTTTTTTTTTGGATACTGAGCTGAATGAGCTATTTGTATATTTTGAAGATTAATCCCTTATTGGTCACTTCATTTTCAAATGTTCTCCTATTCTGTGGAATTCTTTCTCCTGTTCTATTTTTGTTTTGTTTATGATTTCCTTTTCTGTGCAAAAGCTTTCAAAATTTCATTACTCTTGTTTGTTTATTTTTGTTTTGTTTTCATCATTATAGGAGTTCATGCTTTCTTTAGTTGAGCACATGTAGGAACCCTTCTCCAAATAAAGACAAAAACAGCACTTAGGATTGCTATTGTGATTTGAATTTCTGAATTTTATAGTAGCTGTTTATGATATCTAATGAAAATAGATATGTTTTGCAGAAGAAAAGCCCTTTCAGAGATAGATTGTCCCACTTGAACATGTCTAAGACCACTATCATGGAGTTAAATGAAGCCATATTTTATATCCTAAAAAAAGTTTGGCCTACTCTAAGCTTCCTTTATAAATGTGCAATAAAAAAAGTCACTTAAAATATCTCTAATACAATAACCTTTTCTTTCCAGTTATAAAATCTATATAATTCCAAATGCTTTATTCTTTTCTAAGTAAACTTCTGAAGAGAGAATAGTAACTTAAAGGTTGAATTCCTTGGTCTTTGTCAGATTTTCACAATATTAATGTTATTTAAATGTAATGTTGTTGCCTATGAGCTTGAATTAAACATGGATTCTATTTATTACCAGCACATGCCTACCGGCCAGCTTAGTTGGCTGTTATAAATAGTGCTTCAGTAAATGTTGGAGTGCATGCATCTTTTTGAGTTAGAGTTTTCTCCAGACATAGGCCCAGGAGTGGGATTGGTGGATCATATGGTGGCTCTATATTTAGTATTTTAAGGAGCGTCCATACCATTCTCCATAGTGGCTGTATCAATTTACTTTCCGACGAACAGTGTAGGAGGATTCCCTTCTCTCCACACCCTCTCCAGCATTTATTGTTTGTCGACTTTTTGATGGTCATTTCAATCAATGTGAGGTGATACCTCATTGTGATTTTGATTGGCATTTTTCTAATATTTAGTGGTGTTCAACATCTTTTTATCTCCCTCTTGGACATCCATAGTTTTTCTTTGGAAAAAAGTCTATTTAACTCTTCTGCCCATTTTTTGATTAGTTGGTTTTTTTTTTTTTTTTTGGATACTGAGCTGAATGAGCTATTTGTATATTTTGAAGATTAATCCCTTATTGGTCACTTCATTTTCAAATGTTCTCCTATTCTGTGGAATTCTTTCTCCTGTTCTATTTTTGTTTTGTTTATGATTTCCTTTTCTGTGCAAAAGCTTTCAAAATTTCATTACTCTTGTTTGTTTATTTTTGTTTTGTTTTCATCATTATAGGAGTTCATGCTTTCTTTAGTTGAGCACATGTAGGAACCCTTCTCCAAATAAAGACAAAAACAGCACTTAGGATTGCTATTGTGATTTGAATTTCTGAATTTTATAGTAGCTGTTTATGATATCTAATGAAAATAGATATGTTTTGCAGAAGAAAAGCCCTTTCAGAGATAGATTGTCCCACTTGAACATGTCTAAGACCACTATCATGGAGTTAAATGAAGCCATATTTTATATCCTAAAAAAAGTTTGGCCTACTCTAAGCTTCCTTTATAAATGTGCAATAAAAAAAGTCACTTAAAATATCTCTAATACAATAACCTTTTCTTTCCAGTTATAAAATCTATATAATTCCAAATGCTTTATTCTTTTCTAAGTAAACTTCTGAAGAGAGAATAGTAACTTAAAGGTTGAATTCCTTGGTCTTTGTCAGATTTTCACAATATTAATGTTATTTAAATGTAATGTTGTTGCCTATGAGCTTGAATTAAACATGGATTCTATTTATTACCAGCACATGCCTACCGGCCAGTTTCTAAATTATATTGCTACTGAGTTGAATTATTGTAAATAAGACTGTGCCAAATGTTAATTGATTATTCTAGGGTAATGAATATTCTTAAAGAGGCAATTTTCATTTGACTAGCAGCATATCATTCTTATGCCATGGTTGTGGTATTAGATGATTTTTAAGAAAGCATATTAATATGAAAATGTACTATCTTTTAGATTAATGCAAGAGTATGGATTGAACAAAAGTTATTTTGTTCTTATTTGCAAAAGCCATTAGGCTGGGTATCTAAAATTATGTGTAATCAGGGATGCTATAAATTGTTTTCCATGTGATGAATGTCTTATCCATCACTAGCTGTGTCATCTGTCAAAAATAAATGAATCAAGCCAACCACTGATCATTATACTTAATCATGTTTTTGTTATTTCAGTGGATAACTTTTCATGAGTGAGAAAAGTCCAGACCTTTAAAAAGTAACTGCCATTCTTTTAGAGCCTGAGAAAAGGTTGAAAAGTGCTATGAATTATAGTTTATAAAAATATCTAACACTTTGAATGTCTCTATGTTAACATTTCATCAAAGATCTCTGGCCTTACAATTATTATTTAAGTTTCCAGCTCTTATGTGAATAATATGATACATAAATATGTCATGTATCATAGAGATCTTACATATTATATTTATCTATCATTTTTCTTTGTTTCCATTCCTTTATCTCTTTCTTGCTGTATAATGAGCATAGCAGAAATTCTTTTCTGCTCAACCATATTGTCTTTCAGCAGAACCTGAAAGGATTTCCAACCCAGCTGTGCAGTGTTCATTAAATATGTTGCTTAGTTGTAAAAAGTTAGTCTAATATAACTGCTTTATTAGAGTGTCAAAAAGTTTGTAAGGTATCTTTTGCTTCTCAGTACCAAATCAGTGGGAAACCAAGACATTGTTTAGTTTTTATAAGCAGCATATAAAAATGTCTCAAGCTGACTAAGAAGAGCGTGCATATACATAGGGGAATGCAGATTGTTTTCTCTTGTAAGTTACTACAAAATATTGAGTATAGTTCTCTGTGCTATATACTAGCTCCTTGTTGTTATCTATTTTATACACAGTAGTGTGTATAAATTAGTCCCAACCTCCGAATTTATCCCTCCCCTTTCCCTTTCCCTTTTGGTAACTGTGTTTGTTTTCTATGTGTGTGGATCCATTTGTTTTTTATATATTATATATAAGTTACATATATATTATATACTATATATTACATATATATATGTATTACTTTGCCTTAATAATCATTTGGGAACAATTAAAATGTCTACCTACTTTTTTTTTGTTTTTTTTACTAATTGAACAGCTACTTATGGACATCCATTATGTGCCAGAAAAAGGTACAGGAAATAACTGATAAACAAACCACCCTTAGCTCCTAATCTTATCTTTGCCTAACTTCCTTGTTTCAGCTTAGGTCTTTTTTGAGCAGGCTGAGCTTATGAATTTGAAATCTTTTAACATGATAAATTCATTTACATGTAGTGCACAGAGGGAGAAGCAGTGAAGACTTGTGAAAGTTGTTTCTGCTGGAATTCTTGTGCCATATTACCTCCAGGAGTGCTTTATGGGTCATCATATCAATGTTTGCTGTGGGAAATTTATGGAAAAGCAGGACCTATCAATTCCTGGTATTTACAATAAACTTTTTTTTTGGCCACTTCTATTGGTCTTTCATTTATTTATTTCCATCCATCATTGTTCTTTGGCCTGTGTGGGCCTCCCATCCCAGTGGCCTCTCTCCTCTCAGAGCACCAGCTCTGGACACATGTGCTCCAGAGCGCTGGCTCTATAGTTGGACACATTGGTCCAGCCGCTCCGCAGCACGTAGGATCTCCCCAGGCCAGAGATCGAACCAGCGCCCCTTGCACTGCAAGGCGGTGTCCTTACCCACTGGACCACCAGGGAAGTCCCTACAATAAACTTTAAGAAAGGAAAATAAAGAGTGATCATGCCAAGTTAAAAATAAAACTCCGTTTCTGAGCCTGTGCAGCAATAACGATTACACCGTTCATTATCTAAAGTGAAATGGCTACTAGGATCTTATGCTGATTGTCGCCACTGAAGACAACATGGAAACAAATACCCAGGTCAAATTGTTAAGTGTTGTCAGAGACTCTGAAGGTCTTTGACAGATCATGGTATATGATCTAAGTGCATATGTATTTAACTCCACTTAAAGTTCCATGGTGCCTGTAACAGATCATTCTGAAATATGAAATATTTAGCAAAGATATAGACATTTTAAAATGTTTTATAAATTTGAAAAATCCTATTGAAATGACTGAAAATTTCTTATGCAGTCCATAGATTAAAGAAATGGATTAGAATTGGTTGACTTGAAATGCACTGGAATAATTCAGGAGAATTGGGGATTTTAAAACTGACATAAATCAATGAGCATACTTGCTCAGGATTATCTATGGGCAGGAAACAATCAATGAGTTTGGTGAGATGCTTTCTGAAAGCACAGCACCTTTCTTAGTTTACAGTCTAATATTAGTTTCTTTGAAAAAGGAGATTTTTTAGACAAAGCATTTTTGCCTCATTCTTTTGGTCTAGCTGAGAGGAGACAAAATAGCTTTTCCCGGGATGACTAGCAAATGCTTATTACATTCCTAGGTCCAAAATGTGTAAAGTGCAGAGAGGTTTAATAAAACCTCCTTGTTGATTTTCTTTTCTTTCCTTTCAGTCTTTCCTTGTTGGTTGATTTTTAACTTAGAATTGATTTTAACTGACCTAGCTGTGGGGTAGGGCACTGAAGGTGGGTCACCAGGTCTAAAGGATTCTCATAGAGGTAAGCAGGGTTTTTTAAATGACCCTTTGAGATAAAGCTCTGTAAATATCAGAATGAGTCCTATTTGACAGATCAGTGCTGACTACTAGAATTTTCCCCTCTCTTCACATTTCATTTTCACCTGCTATTTGTTGTTTTTTTTTTTTTTTCTCTCCATCTTTTTAGCTTGCTTTATGTGTGTGAGTAAAATGAATGTGTGTGTGTGATGTTACTTCATTGGAATAATCTGATTTAATATATCATTAATTATCCCAAAAATAAAAAAGGAGTGATCATGCCAAGTTAAAAATAAAACTCCGTTTCTGAGCCTGTTCATTATCTAAAGTGAAATGGCTACTAGGATCTTATGCTGATTGTCGCCACTGAAGACAACATGGAAACAAATACCCAGGTCAAATTGTTAAGTGTTGTCAGAGACTCTGAAGGTCTTTGACAGATCATGGTATATGATCTAAGTGCATATGTATTTAACTCCACTTAAAGTTCCATGGTGCCTGTAACAGATCATTCTGAAATATGAAATATTTAGCAAAGATATAGACATTTTAAAATGTTTTATAAATTTGAAAAATCCTATTGAAATGACTGAAAATTTCTTATGCAGTCCATAGATTAAAGAAATGGATTAGAATTGGTTGACTTGAAATGCACTGGAATAATTCAGGAGAATTGGGGATTTTAAAACTGACATAAATCAATGAGCATACTTGCTCAGGATTATCTATGGGCAGGAAACAATCAATGAGTTTGGTGAGATGCTTTCTGAAAGCACAGCACCTTTCTTAGTTTACAGTCTAATATTAGTTTCTTTGAAAAAGGAGATTTTTTAGACAAAGCATTTTTGCCTCATTCTTTTGGTCTAGCTGAGAGGAGACAAAATAGCTTTTCCCGGGATGACTAGCAAATGCTTATTACATTCCTAGGTCCAAAATGTGTAAAGTGCAGAGAGGTTTAATAAAACCTCCTTGTTGATTTTCTTTTCTTTCCTTTCAGTCTTTCCTTGTTGGTTGATTTTTAACTTAGAATTGATTTTAACTGACCTAGCTGTGGGGTAGGGCACTGAAGGTGGGTCACCAGGTCTAAAGGATTCTCATAGAGGTAAGCAGGGTTTTTTAAATGACCCTTTGAGATAAAGCTCTGTAAATATCAGAATGAGTCCTATTTGACAGATCAGTGCTGACTACTAGAATTTTCCCCTCTCTTCACATTTCATTTTCACCTGCTATTTGTTGTTTTTTTTTTTTTTTCTCTCCATCTTTTTAGCTTGCTTTATGTGTGTGAGTAAAATGAATGTGTGTGTGTGATGTTACTTCATTGGAATAATCTGATTTAATATATCATTAATTATTAGATTATTTATGTTAGACTCAATGTTTATAAGCATCTTCAACAACAATTTATATATCATGTTAGGAATAGTCATTAGTAGCATTGAGACTTTTGCTGTCTCTGACTCTTCCAATTTTATATTACTGTTCAACAATTTACCCCAAGACTTAGCAGCTTAAAACAACCATTTTATTTTTATTACATTTTGGGGGGTCAGAGATTGGTGGAGACTTGGCAAGGTGACCTGGACCTGATCCTCATGACATCAGCTGGGTGGCTTGGGCTTCTTTATCCTCGTGTCTGGAGCCGTCCTCCTTTGTGGCCTTGTCCTCTTCTCACATGGTATCACTTTCTGGAGGGTCTCTCCAGGTGATTTGGGGTTCTTGATGCATGGTACTCTCAGGAGAGTCACACTTTTTACATGGTGGCTAGCTTCCACCAGAGCGAGCTCTCCAAGAGACTTGACAGAAGCTTGAAGACTTATGACCTAGCCTCAGAGGATAAGCAGTTATCATTTCTATCATAAAGCATTGGTCAAAAGAAGTCGTAGCACAGATGGGATGAAAAAAATAGACTCCACATCTCTATAGGAAATGGAGTCAAGAATTCATGACATTCTTAGTTTCCAGCTCTGACATTCAAACTCTTGATCTTCCATAAAACCTTGTAATTAGTTTTGAGATCAGGACCAATAGTATGTGCTTTAAAGTTAAGTATGTGCTTTTAAACTTATCTTCTTTCTTTTTGAGTAACTTTCATTATTTAAAATATATGAGCCTCACATTTCTCACATGACAATTGTGCATGAAAACATTTTAGAAAAAAGGAAAGAAATCACAGAATATACCCAGTGTGTGTAATATGGCACCTGGCATTTTAAAAAGATCAATAAATTTCATTTTTCTAGTTCTTTCCTTGTATGTTTTCTCCAGATGAGTGATTTTCCATCATAGAAATGACACCTGTAGTTTTAAATCTCATTCTCCAATGTGTCCTAAATGTAACTTGCTTTTGAAAAAATATTCCTGAAGTATTTCTTTAAAATGTTAACTCAGTTTTCAAAAATATTTTATAACAGTGTATTGAACCTGATAAAATTTAATCTATCTGGACAGGCAAGACAGTGTATCTCTAATTGTCCTTCACAGGCTTTTTTACGATTTTTTCAGTCGCTCAGTTGTGTCCAACTCTTTGTGACCCCATGAACTTCAGCATGCCAGGCCTCCATTAGTAGCATTGAGACTTTTGCTGTCTCTGATCTTCTTTACAACAATTTACCCCAAGACTTAGCAGCTTAAAACAACCATTTTATTTTTATTACATTTTGGGGGGTCAGAGATTGGTGGAGACTTGGCAAGGTGACCTGGACCTGATCCTCATGACATCAGCTGGGTGGCTTGGGCTTCTTTATCCTCGTGTCTGGAGCCGTCCTCCTTTGTGGCCTTGTCCTCTTCTCACATGGTATCACTTTCTGGAGGGTCTCTCCAGGTGATTTGGGGTTCTTGATGCATGGTACTCTCAGGAGAGTCACACTTTTTACATGGTGGCTAGCTTCCACCAGAGCGAGCTCTCCAAGAGACTTGACAGAAGCTTGAAGACTTATGACCTAGCCTCAGAGGATAAGCAGTTATCATTTCTATCATAAAGCATTGGTCAAAAGAAGTCGTAGCACAGATGGGATGAAAAAAATAGACTCCACATCTCTATAGGAAATGGAGTCAAGAATTCATGACATTCTTAGTTTCCAGCTCTGACATTCAAACTCTTGATCTTCCATAAAACCTTGTAATTAGTTTTGAGATCAGGACCAATAGTATGTGCTTTAAAGTTAAGTATGTGCTTTTAAACTTATCTTCTTTCTTTTTGAGTAACTTTCATTATTTAAAATATATGAGCCTCACATTTCTCACATGACAATTGTGCATGAAAACATTTTAGAAAAAAGGAAAGAAATCACAGAATATACCCAGTGTGTGTAATATGGCACCTGGCATTTTAAAAAGATCAATAAATTTCATTTTTCTAGTTCTTTCCTTGTATGTTTTCTCCAGATGAGTGATTTTCCATCATAGAAATGACACCTGTAGTTTTAAATCTCATTCTCCAATGTGTCCTAAATGTAACTTGCTTTTGAAAAAATATTCCTGAAGTATTTCTTTAAAATGTTAACTCAGTTTTCAAAAATATTTTATAACAGTGTATTGAACCTGATAAAATTTAATCTATCTGGACAGGCAAGACAGTGTATCTCTAATTGTCCTTCACAGGCTTTTTTACGATTTTTTCAGTCGCTCAGTTGTGTCCAACTCTTTGTGACCCCATGAACTTCAGCATGCCAGGCCTCCTTGTCCTTCACTGTCTCCCAGAGCTTGCTCAAACTCAGGTCCACTGAACCCATGATAACATGCAAGCATCTCATCCTCTATCATCCCTTTCTCCTCCTGCCTTCAATCTTTTCCAGCATTAGGGTCTTTTGCGGTGAATCAGCTCTTTGCATAAGATGACCTAAATATTAGAGCTTCAGCTTCAGCATCAGTCCTTTTAATGAATATTCAGGATTGATTTCCATTAGGATTGACTTCTCTGCTGTCTAAGGACTCTCAAAAGTCTTCTCCAGCACCCCAGTTAGAAGGAATCATTTCTTTGGCACTCTGCCTTCTTTACAATCCAGTTGTTACATCCATACATGATTACTGGAAAAACCATACCTATGATTACATGGATAGTTGTCAGCAAAGTGATGTCCGTGCTTTTTAATAATACTGTCTAGGTTTTTATAGCTTTTCTTCCACAGAGCAAGCGTCTTTTAACTTCATGGCTACAGTCATCATATGCAGTGATTTTGGAGCCCAAGAAAATGAAGTCTGTCACTGTTTCTATTATCTGTCCATCTACTTGCCATGATCTTAGTTTTTTGAAAGTTGAGTTTTAAGCTAGCTTTTTCACTTTCCTCTTTCACCTTGACCAAAAGGCTCTTTAGTTCTTCTGCACTTTCTGCCATTAGAGGATGTTATTTGCATATCTGAGGTTATTGATATTTCTCCCAGCAATCTTGCTTCAAACTTGAGCTTCATCCAGCTGTGCATTTCACATGATGTACTGTGCATATGAGTTAAATAAGCAGGGTGACAATGCACAGCTTTGATGTTCTCCTTTCCCAATTTTGAACCAGGTCATTCTAGTTCTTTCCTTGTATGTTTTCTCCAGATGAGTGATTTTCCATCATAGAAATGACACCTGTAGTTTTAAATCTCATTCTCCAATGTGTCCTAAATGTAACTTGCTTTTGAAAAAATATTCCTGAAGTATTTCTTTAAAATGTTAACTCAGTTTTCAAAAATATTTTATAACAGTGTATTGAACCTGATAAAATTTAATCTATCTGGACAGGCAAGACAGTGTATCTCTAATTGTCCTTCACAGGCTTTTTTACGATTTTTTCAGTCGCTCAGTTGTGTCCAACTCTTTGTGACCCCATGAACTTCAGCATGCCAGGCCTCCTTGTCCTTCACTGTCTCCCAGAGCTTGCTCAAACTCAGGTCCACTGAACCCATGATAACATGCAAGCATCTCATCCTCTATCATCCCTTTCTCCTCCTGCCTTCAATCTTTTCCAGCATTAGGGTCTTTTGCGGTGAATCAGCTCTTTGCATAAGATGACCTAAATATTAGAGCTTCAGCTTCAGCATCAGTCCTTTTAATGAATATTCAGGATTGATTTCCATTAGGATTGACTTCTCTGCTGTCTAAGGACTCTCAAAAGTCTTCTCCAGCACCCCAGTTAGAAGGAATCATTTCTTTGGCACTCTGCCTTCTTTACAATCCAGTTGTTACATCCATACATGATTACTGGAAAAACCATACCTATGATTACATGGATAGTTGTCAGCAAAGTGATGTCCGTGCTTTTTAATAATACTGTCTGGGTTTTTTATAGCTTTTCTTCCAAGGAGCAAGCGTCTTTTAATTTCATGGCTTCAGTCACCATATGCAGTGATTTTGGAGCCAAAAAAAATGAAGTCTGTCACTGTTTCTATTATCTGTCCATCTACTTGCCATGATCTTAGTTTTTTGAAAGTTGAGTTTTAAGCTAGCTTTTTCACTTTCCTCTTTCACCTTGACCAAAAGGCTCTTTAGTTCTTCTGCACTTTCTGCCATTAGAGGATGTTATTTGCATATCTGAGGTTATTGATATTTCTCCCAGCAATCTTGCTTCAAACTTGAGCTTCATCCAGCTGTGCATTTCACATGATGTACTGTGCATATGAGTTAAATAAGCAGGGTGACAATGCACAGCTTTGATGTTCTCCTTTCCCAATTTTGAACCAGTCTGTTGTTGCATGTCCAGTTCTAACTATAGCTTCTTGACCTACATCAGGTTTTTCAGGAGGCAGGTAAGGTGGTCTGATATTCTCATCTCTTTCAGAATTCTCCACAGTTTGTTGGGATCCACACAGTGAAAGGCTTAGCATAGTCATAGATGCAGAAGTAGGTGTTTTTCTGGAATTCCCTTGCTTTTACTATGATTCACTGGATATTAGTAATTTAATCTCTGATTCCTTTGCCTTTTCTAAATCTAGCTTTTACATCTGGAAGTTCTCTGTTCACGTACTCTTGAAACCTAGCTTGAAGGATTTTGATCATCACCTCGCTAGCATGCGAAATGAATGAAATTTTGTAATAGTTTGAACATTCTTTCACATTGCCCTTCTTTGGGATTGGAATGAGTCCTGGAATGGACTGTACCAGTCATGAGGCCACTACTGGGTTTTCCAAATTTGCTGGCATATTGAGTGCAGCACTTTAACAGTATCATCTTTTAAAACTTGGAATACCTCAGCTGGTATTCCATCACCTCCCTTAGCTTTGTTCATGGTAATGTTTCTTAAGGCCCACTTCACTTCACACTCCAGAATTTCTGGATCTAGGTGAGTGATCACACCATAGTGGTTATCTGGTTCATTAGGATCATTTTTGTGTAACTCTCCTGCATTTCTTGCTACCTCTTCTTAATATCTTCTTATACTGTTAGATCTATATCATTTCTTTTTTTTTTTTAAGATTTGTTTATTTATTTATGGGGGGTGGGGTGGAGTAGGGAGGGAGGGGAGTGGGCGGGCCACTTCTATTGGTCTTTCATTTCTCTATTTTCAATCATCTTTGTTGTTTGGCCCATGTGGGCCTCCCATCGGATGGCCTCTGTTGTCACAGAGCACCGGCTCTGGACACATGTGCTCCAGAACTCCGGCTTGGTAATTGGACACATGGGTCCAGCCACTCCGCGGCACGTGGGATCTTCCCAGGCCAGGGATCGAACTGGGCGGTGTCCTTACTCACTGGACGACCAGGGAAGCACTCTATATCATTTCTGTCCTTTATTTTGTCTCTCTCTGTATGGAATGCTTCCTTGGTATCTCTGATTTTTTTAAAGAGATCTCTAGTCTTTCGATTCTGTTGCTTTCCTCTATTTCTTTGTTTTGTTCACTTAAGAAGGCTCTCTATTTTTCCTTGCTATTCTTTTGAACTCTGCATTCAGATTGGTATAACTTTCCTTTATTCTTTTTGACTTTCGCTTTTCTTCTTTTCTCAGCTGTTTGTAGGGCCTCCTCCGACAACCAGTTTGCTTTCTTTCTTTTCTTTTTCTTGGCGTGGTTTTTATCACTACCTCTAATGCAATGTCATGAACCTTCATCCATAGTTACTCCAGCACTCTGTCTGTCAGATCTTATCCTTTGAATCTACTTGTCACTTCCACTGTATAATTATAAGGGATTTTATTTATGTCATGCCTGAATGGAATATGGTTTTCCCTACTTTTTTCAATGTAAGTCTTGAGTTTTGCAATAAAAAGTTCATAATCTGAGCCACAGTCAGCTCCAGGTCTTGTTTTTGCTAACTCTATAGAGTTTTCTCCATCTTTGGCTGCAAAGAATATAATGGTTTAATTTGGTATTAATCACCTGGTGATCAATTTTATCTACTTGGGGTTTTTGGCCCACTTCACTTCACACTCCAGAATTTCTGGATCTAGGTGAGTGATCACACCATAGTGGTTATCTGGTTCATTAGGATCATTTTTGTGTAACTCTCCTGCATTTCTTGCTACCTCTTCTTAATATCTTCTTATACTGTTAGATCTATATCATTTCTTTTTTTTTTTTAAGATTTGTTTATTTATTTATGGGGGGTGGGGTGGAGTAGGGAGGGAGGGGAGTGGGCGGGCCACTTCTATTGGTCTTTCATTTCTCTATTTTCAATCATCTTTGTTGTTTGGCCCATGTGGGCCTCCCATCGCGGTGGCCTCTGTTGTCACAGAGCACCGGCTCTGGACACATGTGCTCCAGAACTCCGGCTTGGTAATTGGACACATGGGTCCAGCCACTCCGCGGCACGTGGGATCTTCCCAGGCCAGGGATCGAACTGGGCGGTGTCCTTACTCACTGGACGACCAGGGAAGCACTCTATATCATTTCTGTCCTTTATTTTGTCTCTCTCTGTATGGAATGCTTCCTTGGTATCTCTGATTTTTTTAAAGAGATCTCTAGTCTTTCGATTCTGTTGCTTTCCTCTATTTCTTTGTTTTGTTCACTTAAGAAGGCTCTCTATTTTTCCTTGCTATTCTTTTGAACTCTGCATTCAGATTGGTATAACTTTCCTTTATTCTTTTTGACTTTCGCTTTTCTTCTTTTCTCAGCTGTTTGTAGGGCCTCCTCCGACAACCAGTTTGCTTTCTTTCTTTTCTTTTTCTTGGCGTGGTTTTTATCACTACCTCTAATGCAATGTCATGAACCTTCATCCATAGTTACTCCAGCACTCTGTCTGTCAGATCTTATCCTTTGAATCTACTTGTCACTTCCACTGTATAATTATAAGGGATTTTATTTATGTCATGCCTGAATGGAATATGGTTTTCCCTACTTTTTTCAATGTAAGTCTTGAGTTTTGCAATAAAAAGTTCATAATCTGAGCCACAGTCAGCTCCAGGTCTTGTTTTTGCTAACTCTATAGAGTTTTCTCCATCTTTGGCTGCAAAGAATATAATGGTTTAATTTGGTATTAATCACCTGGTGATATCTATATGTAGAGTCATCTACTGTGTTGTTGGAAGAGGGTGTTCACAATGACCAGTGCAGTCTCTTGGCAAAACTCTGTTTCCCTTTGCTCTGTTACATTTTGTACTCCAAGGCCAAACTTGACTATTACTCCAGTTATGTCTTGACTTCCTACTTTTGAATTTCATTCCTCTATGATAAAGAGATCTCTTTTGGTGTTAATTCTAGAAGGTCATGTAGGTCTTCATAGAACTGTCCAATTTTAGCTTCTTTGACATTGGTGGTTGGGGCATAGACTTGGATTACTCTAATATTGCCTTGGAAATGAACTGAAATCATTCTGTTGTTTTTGAAAATGCACCTAAGTACTGCATTTTGAACTCTTTTTTTGACCTAGTGGGCAACTCCATTTCTTCTAAGGAATTCTTGCCCATAGTAGTAAGTATAATGGTCATCTGAATTCACAGGCTTAGATTCACATTTACCGGGCATGAGCCAAGGACTAAAGGCTGTACTTTCAGTCATCAGTCAAAAGGCATTCCTCAAGCACTTGTTGAGTTCCTGGGAACTATCAATATTATATATTCTGCAGATATAAGCATGAATAGACATGTCGTTCCCTGTACTACATTTTTGCATCTTATATTCTAAAAAATTGAAATTCTGATTAACTATTGAACCTAATCTGGATACTGAACATGCATTGTGTTCACAAATGGGTCTGAATGCTGAATATCTTCCTTGCTCCTCCTGGCTCTCAGTTATCTTGACCATCAATATTTCTGTGAATTTCTTTCTTATACTTTTACCTTCCATTTTGCCAACTTTCTTTGTTGTAATTTTTTAAAAATGCTGCCACCTCTATTTCCTAAGAATACAACTGAAAACTAACTTGAAAACTATCTTTGCTTTTCTATCCCAGCAGAAACTAGCCCTCCTCTCATGTTTTCTTCAGGGACCACTCTGAGGATAATTCTTTTTTTTTTTTTTTTAAGATTTATTTATTTATTTTGGGTGGAGGTTGGGTTGGGGAGAGAGGGGAGTGGGCGGGTCACTTCTGTTAGTCTTTCATTTCTCTATTTTCATCCGTCTTTGTTCTTTGGCCCATGTGGGCCTCCCATCACGGTGGCCTCTGTTGTCGCAGAGCACCGGCTCTGGGCGCACGCGCTCCAGAGCTCCAGCTCGGTGACTGAACACATCGGTCCAGCCGCTCCGCGGCACGTGGGATCTTCCCAGGCCAGGGCTCGAACCGGCACCCCTTGCACTGCAAGGCGGTGTCCTTACCCACTGGACCACCAGGGAAGCCCCGAGGATAATTCTTTTCACTGGTTCATTTCATTTTCAAGAGAGGAATTTATCTTGTATGAACCCAACAAAGGCTTAAATCTATGTTTCTTTTCTCTAAATGATCAAAACCAAAAGTAATAGTTCCTTTCCCTAGTAACCAACAAAATTTTGGATCATTGTCTTATGTTTTAGTTACTTCTGTGCATATGTTTTTATCACTTATAGCTCTTTTTGACCTAGTGGACATCTCCATTTCTTCTAAGGAATTCTTGCCCATAGTAGTAAGTATAATGGTCATCTGAATTCACAGGCTTAGATTCACATTTACCGGGCATGAGCCAAGGACTAAAGGCTGTACTTTCAGTCATCAGTCAAAAGGCATTCCTCAAGCACTTGTTGAGTTCCTGGGAACTATCAATATTATATATTCTGCAGATATAAGCATGAATAGACATGTCGTTCCCTGTACTACTTTTTTGCATCTTATATTCTAAAAAATTGAAATTCTGATTAACTATTGAACCTAATCTGGATACTGAACATGCATTGTGTTCACAAATGGGTCTGAATGCTGAATATCTTCCTTGCTCCTCCTGGCTCTCAGTTATCTTGACCATCAATATTTCTGTGAATTTCTTTCTTATACTTTTACCTTCCATTTTGCCAACTTTCTTTGTTGTAATTTTTTAAAAATGCTGCCACCTCTATTTCCTAAGAATACAACTGAAAACTAACTTGAAAACTATCTTTGCTTTTCTATCCCAGCAGAAACTAGCCCTCCTCTCATGTTTTCTTCAGGGACCACTCTGAGGATAATTCTTTTTTTTTTTTTTTTAAGATTTATTTATTTATTTTGGGTGGAGGTTGGGTTGGGGAGAGAGGGGAGTGGGCGGGTCACTTCTGTTAGTCTTTCATTTCTCTATTTTCATCCGTCTTTGTTCTTTGGCCCATGTGGGCCTCCCATCACGGTGGCCTCTGTTGTCGCAGAGCACCGGCTCTGGGCGCACGCGCTCCAGAGCTCCGGCTCGGTGACTGGACACATCGGTCCAGCCGCTCCGCGGCACGTGGGATCTTCCCAGGCCAGGGCTCGAACCGGCACCCCTTGCACTGCAAGGCGGTGTCCTTACCCACTGGACCACCAGGGAAGCCCCGAGGATAATTCTTTTCACTGGTTCATTTCATTTTCAAGAGAGGAATTTATCTTGT
This sequence comes from Tragulus kanchil, assembly GCA_022376925.1. Taxonomy (NCBI): domain Eukaryota; kingdom Metazoa; phylum Chordata; class Mammalia; order Artiodactyla; family Tragulidae; genus Tragulus; species Tragulus kanchil. Next base: position 150,252,643 of record JAIOJX010000025.1, on the reverse strand, counting down.
ATGAACCCAACAAAGGCTTAAATCTATGTTTCTTTTCTCTAAATGATCAAAACCAAAAGTAATAGTTCCTTTCCCTAGTAACCAACAAAATTTTGGATCATTGTCTTATGTTTTAGTTACTTGTGTGCATATGTTATATCACTTATAGTCAAATCAAAGTTTTTCATGTATTTGAATCCCTTGTAGCAAAAGGATAATTAATATGCCTAATTAGAAAGAGAATTAATAAATTATTTTACCAGCATGAAATAACAAAGTCATTTATCAAATTATGTTTCACTATATCATTTTCAGTTTTTAGTGTTTTTATTCAGTATGACTTCTGAAAAACTGATAGTTTCTAACCAATCTATATGATACAAAAATAGCTAATAATAGATTCAGAATTCAGAATAATAGATTCAGAATTGAAAAAGATGTTTGCTTTTTCTTTCCATTGACTTTTTGCTGTGAGAGTATTGTTTTTAAAAAAGATATATGAAAATATTTCATAAACCATTTAAAATATATCATGAATCTCAATATATCATTAATCTGAATTTTCTTAGCAAGAAGATTCTGTTGTGTGTGTGTGCTCAGTTGCTTCAGTCATGTCTGACTCTGTGACCCTATGATCTGTAGGCTGCCAGGCTCCTCTGTCCATGGGACTCTCCAGGCAAGAATACTGATGTGGGTTTCCATTTCCTTCTCTAGGGGATATTCCCAACCCAGGGATTGAACCCATGTCTCCTGTATTGCAAAAGGATTCTTTACCACTGAGCTACAACTGAAGCCCGTTTGGTGTGTTAGTTCTTATGAATTTACTTAATCACCTTCCTCTGTAATAATAAGAACTAATCTTTCTTATTATCTCGAATCTGTATTATACCCAGGAATGCTTTCATGTTTAAGGTTATCTCTGTGAAAGAGAAAATGTCTCAGGCCATCACAAACTCAGGAAGCTTTCCCTCTTAATTAGAAAAAAAGAGTAATTATCCTTTTGTAAGTGGTATTTACTGTGTATGTGTGTGTGCGCATGTGCATGTTTGAATAGTTTCTAGGGAAATCTCAAGTACTTGAATATAAAGTAGGGTCAAGTGGCTGCATCGCTCTTAAATGAGAATGGGATGTTTGTCCCAAGCATACTTAAATTTAAAAATTGGCATAGAGAAGGATGAGTGATAATTCTTAGCAACTGTGGTCAATGTACTTCAAGTACAGCTAGAGTAGGGGATAGTTTTCCAGGATGAAGGGCTCTGTGATCTTCAAACCATATAGAAGAGTTTGTATTCTACTTCATAGATTCTGTCTTCACAAGTTTGTAATAAGTATCTTGAAAAGTTGTGATTTATAGGAAGTAGGGAATATTATGCTAGAATCACTGCTACAATATTAATTCACTCTCCTCTGTCCATTTCAAAACAAACTGTAAGACCTGGGGAGCATGCAATCAGAGTTATCATTTAGCTTTTCCTTTACAGAGTAATTTGTTCATTAAGTATCCTTGGAAAACCTATTTTGTATAAGGTACTCTTCTGAGAATACAAAAGTATATCCAAATTTTAAAAAGTTTACAATCTTGTAGTAAAAATTTCAACTTTTTATGGTCTATATTTGTTTTGAATTACAGATGACTCTTGAACGATATGTGTTTAAATTGTGTATATGTACTTACATACATATATTTTTTTTAAAGTGTATAGTTAGCCCTCCATATTGGCAGCTTCTGGTTTCCACATCTGCAGATTCAACCAACCACCAATTATGAACTTAAACTTGAATCCTCAAATATGGAACCCGGGGATACAGGTAGGACTATGGGACTTGAGCATCCATAAATTTTGGCATATACAGTGAGTTCTAGAACAGATTCCCTGCAGATACTGAGGGAAAACTCTACAAAATATTTTAATTAACATATTTCTATAAATATTTATTAAAACATATTAATGATAAGCTGTGTTTTTAGCACAAAGATTTGTAGTACACCCTTTTGTTTTAAAAAATGTGCCTATTTGTAGAATAAATTATATTGGTGGTTCTCATAAATGGAGATATCTAGCGTGAGCATTGGTATGTGCTTTCTTGGGGCCAGCAAAAATAAATTTTTTTCATAATACATAATAAGATTCTTTTTATTTTTTCACTCATTTTCTTACAAGTGCAGTTTTATAGAGACTGCATGATATCTTATATTGTGACAAAAGCATATCTGTCAAGTATTAAAGAGTTTATAGCCATGTTAAAAGAAAAGGATATTTGATATGGCTGCTTTTGGGGCCACAAGCATAGAGAAGGATGAGTGATAATTCTTAGCAACTGTGGTCAATGTACTTCAAGTACAGCTAGAGTAGGGATAGTTTTCCAGGATGAAGGGCTCTGTGATCTTCAAACCATATAGAAGAGTTTGTATTCTACTTCATAGATTCTGTCTTCACAAGTTTGTAATAAGTATCTTGAAAAGTTGTGATTTATAGGAAGTAGGGAATATTATGCTAGAATCACTGCTACAATATTAATTCACTCTCCTCTGTCCATTTCAAAACAAACTGTAAGACCTGGGGAGCATGCAATCAGAGTTATCATTTAGCTTTTCCTTTACAGAGTAATTTGTTCATTAAGTATCCTTGGAAAACCTATTTTGTATAAGGTACTCTTCTGAGAATACAAAAGTATATCCAAATTTTAAAAAGTTTACAATCTTGTAGTAAAAATTTCAACTTTTTATGGTCTATATTTGTTTTGAATTACAGATGACTCTTAAAGCGATATGTGTTTAAATTGTGTATATGTACTTACATACATATATTTTTTTTAAAGTGTATAGTTAGCCCTCCATATTGGCAGCTTCTGGTTTCCACATCTGCAGATTCAACCAACCACCAATTATGAACTTAAACTTGAATCCTCAAATATGGAACCCGGGGATACAGGTAGGACTATGGGACTTGAGCATCCATAAATTTTGGCATATACAGTGAGTTCTAGAACAGATTCCCTGCAGATACTGAGGGAAAACTCTACAAAATATTTTAATTAACATATTTCTATAAATATTTATTAAAACATATTAATGATAAGCTGTGTTTTTAGCACAAAGATTTGTAGTACACCCTTTTGTTTTAAAAAATGTGCCTATTTGTAGAATAAATTATATTGGTGGTTCTCATAAATGGAGATATCTAGCGTGAGCATTGGTATGTGCTTTCTTGGGGCCAGCAAAAATAAATTTTTTTCATAATACATAATAAGATTCTTTTTATTTTTTCACTCATTTTCTTACAAGTGCAGTTTTATAGAGACTGCATGATATCTTATATTGTGACAAAAGCATATCTGTCAAGTATTAAAGAGTTTATAGCCATGTTAAAAGAAAAAGGTATTTCTCTTAATGCTAACATGTATTAGATTTATTTTACTTATTTTTGAAAGAGTTTTTAAATCAATGTATATTTTCATTTTTAATGCCTAGCGTGGTCGATATTCTTAAATACAACCCATGCAAACCTAAATTTTTGAGGCCCTCCATAAGACTTAAGTATGTAAAATGTATAAGGTTGAAAATTTTGAGAATGATGTTACCATAATGATTTTTTCCTGTTAAAATTTCAGTTACCAGTTTGGATTTACTTCAGTTTATATCTTTGGAGTCTGATAATTTTATTTTTCTAGATATGAACACATATCCTTATTCATTTATGTATTCAAGAAATATCATGTGCCTTTTATTGTTGTGAAAGCTGGGAATACTAAGGTAAATTAAATGAATTTGTTATATAGGAAATAATTTGAATCAAGTTATCATTAAAAAATGGAAAATTAATCTGTGCTAAGCTCCAAGGGAAACTATTTAGTTTATGTCTTCCTATAATATTTTGACTTGACCTCAGGGTTATGGACAGGAAACTTTCCCCTGGGAAGTTATGCTTGAGCTGAAATATGAAGGATGAATAAGCATTCCTAGGATTCTGAGTTGAAAGGACATCAGAGAGAGAGAGAGAAAGAAAGAGGGAGAGAAGGAGAGAGGGAGAGAAGCAGCAGAGTATGCAGATGCACTATGGGAGGAAGGAGCAGGAAGGAGAACAGTAAGTAAAGAAGATTCCGCAGAATAGTTTGGCAGAAACACAGTGATGAGAAGGTGCATGTATGTTAATTTCCTTCAGTCATGTCTGACTCTTTGTGACTCTGTGGACCATAGCACACTAGGCTCCTCTGTCCATGGCATTCTTCAGGCAAGAATACTGAAATGGGTTGCCATGCCTCTCTCCAGGGGATCTTCCAGACCCAGGGATGAAACCCGTCTCTTATGTCTCCTGCATTGGCAGGCAGGTTCTTTACGACTAGTGCCATCTGGAAAACCCAAGCGAGTAGATAGGTTTAGAAAAGGAGATTCAAGTTAAGAGGTAGGTAGGGATCAAACCATAAAAAACTATATGTGCATGAGAAGGAATTGCCCTAATCCTAAAAGCGATATAAAGCCACCAAGACATTTAAATGGGGAAAGGGTCATCAAGGGGCCACGTTTTGGTTTCATCATTTGATTTGTGGGTATACAAATAAGCACAACCCTGAGATGATGGGGTCAGAGCATGTCTGATAATTTTCAAGAAGTGGAGAAGTATTTAGGGGCAAAGTCAAAGTAACCTCTTAATGAATAAAATATGGGGAGGAATGACAGGACTAAGTACAGAATTCCTTTCATTAATTCATGCATTTAAGAAACTTGAGGATTAAACAAATTGAAGGTATTCTCTAAGAAATTAGAGATTTCTGGAGTCTACAGCTAGCTAGATGGTGAAACTTTCCACTTGAGGGGAATGAGGAAACACTGACCAGGAAAGGCCTAGAGCTTCTGAGAAATGATGGTTCCTTGGTGCTGTCACATGCAGGCCTCCAAGTTTACAGTGAAGAATGAAGATGACGGATGGTAAACTTCAGGCTAAATAAGACCCGCCGAATAGCATCACTCTCAATGAATAGTGTTGTTTTATCCTCCTGAAATAGAAACATAAATCAAGCTCAACTAGTTTTGACATACATTGTTTTTATAGTCCTGGATTTCTTTATTTCTCATTTACTGTAGCCAGGCACACCAGGCATCCAGAGTTATAAATTTTCTTCTTCAAATCTGTTTTTATTCTTTCATTCACCTAGTCAACAAAAGAAAGCATCTAGAATGTATCACATTACCTGAGGATTCTTTATTGTATTTAAAAAGTTTTTTTTTTTTTTCAGTATAGTATTCATGTAGACTTAGGACAGCAGCAGTAAATCTCCATCAGGTTTCCTCCAAGAGTTGTGTGATGATGGAGAAAGCACAGTAACAGGTCAACTGATTGAGATTTCTGGGAAGAAACTCACATCTGGGAGGGCATTTGGATGATTTACTAGGGAATTCTTCTGTACACTAAAATTGGTGCAAACTGAAAAAAGGTTTATGGAGGATGAGTTTTGTGATTATGGAATCCTCAGTGAGGTGGTTATTCACGCTTGAGACCTGGGGATAAAGGTGCCCTGGGAGGCTTCCAGAATTCTACTTTTTTAAAGACCTAAAGCCATTTCTTGGGTTGAGTTATGGTACACAGGGTGTGAGAGCATCAGCTGCTCTGCAAGTGATTGGATTTTGTGACTGAAAAGTCAATTACGATTGACTTTCTGAGGATTCTTGTTTCAGAATTTCCCTCTGCTTTGGTTTTCAAAGGAATTTTACTTGTTCAACATCATAATCATAAATTCCTCCCCCATCCCCCCACCCAGTTGCATGCGTGATGGCCTGGTACTCCATTTTCCCATTTGAGAAGTGAGTTCATTCTATCAGCTAGAATAATTGTTCTTTTGAGAGAGCTTGTCTGTGGTCAGTGATATTTTAGGCACTTTATTCACTTGTGTTAAGGAGTTTTAATTGATTGTGTGCTGATAGTTCTCAGAAAATATAAGTTTTACTTTCTGGGACATATACTGTTTAACATTTACCTTATCCTCCATCATTTCAACTGAATTTTTAATTTTTGAATCAAATTTTTGTCCTGCTTTGAGTTTTACTATAATTCAACAAAAATACATTAAATTAAGCTATATAGAATTAGAGTGTAAATTGATTCAGATACTTATTGATTTAAAAGTGTGAAATGATGAGTCTTTTAGATTTAAACACATCATGAATGATGTAAGCCTCCTGAAAATTAGATTCCATAAAATTAACTTACCTGATTACATGTTAGCACTGATTTGTGTCTTAGCTCTTGATATGACCAGCACTTGAGAGATAATATCACTTGTCTTAAAAATGTTTCATATTTAGGACTTTTTAGTCATTCCATCAGGAGTTTCTCATCATTACAAATAATTTTTATGATTTAAGTGTGTGTGTGTGCACACAGTCAGTCATATTTGACTCTGAAACCCCACAGACTGTAGCCTGCCAAGCTCCTCTGTCCATGGAACTTTCCAGGCACGAGTACTGGAGTGGGTTGCCATTTCCTTTGTCAGAAGATCTTCCTAATCCAGGGATTGAACTCATGTCCCTTGTGTGTCTCTCCTGCATTGGCAGGCAGGTCTTTAACCAGTTTACTTAGCTGAGTTTTTCCACCTGAATGGTCCCAGTTTTATTATCATGAAAGTGAGAGGCAAGTGAGTTAGCAATCTTGTTAAGGAAGCTTCTGAATCCACATTCCCTCATTTAGTTGGAAGTGTCTTCCACATTATAGTACCACAGATGTTTTATCAGAACCATAAAATAGCCAATAGCAATGTATCTAAGAAGATTCTTTTTATAAATTTCAGTGTGAAAATAGGTAGATCTTTATTATTCTTTATATTCTTCCAGCTCTTTATAAAAAACTTAACTTATAAGAAAAAATTACCATGCTGCCATTTCTGTTTCTAGCTAAAAATGGTTGGAAGTGAGAATGTTTTCAAGAAACACATACACACACACACAAAAACAAGACAAAAAGTTGCTAGTTGGCTTTTCCTTTGCAGTAAATGAAGCAGAGCATTATTTTAAGGGAAAGATGGAAGTGACTACAGAGGCCATTTAGACTTGAACTCCTCTGCATGAAGGCCATCCACCCAAAGCCTGCCAATCACATATGATAACCAGCCAGTCTTCACAGGCTGTAATTCATCTAGCAAAAGATCAGGCAGCACAACCATTCCTGGCTTTGATGAAACTTTTATGAAGGAAAATTTATACTAGTTGTACCTGATGTTCAGTTGGGAGGTGATTAAATGATTTATATTTTGTCTGATCAGAAAACCAGGCAGATTAAAAATTGTGGCAGTCCCTTTCAAGATTTAAACACATCATGAATGATGTGAGCCTCCTGAAAATTAGATTCCATAAAATTAACTTACCTGATTACATGTTAGCACTGATTTGTGTCTTAGCTCTTGATATGACCAGCACTTGAGAGATAATATCACTTGTCTTAAAAATGTTTCATATTTAGGACTTTTTAGTCATTCCATCAGGAGTTTCTCATCATTACAAATAATTTTTATGATTTAAGTGTGTGTGTGTGCACACAGTCAGTCATATTTGACTCTGAAACCCCACAGACTGTAGCCTGCCAAGCTCCTCTGTCCATGGAACTTTCCAGGCACGAGTACTGGAGTGGGTTGCCATTTCCTTTGTCAGAAGATCTTCCTAATCCAGGGATTGAACTCATGTCCCTTGTGTGTCTCTCCTGCATTGGCAGGCAGGTCTTTAACCAGTTTACTTAGCTGAGTTTTTCCACCTGAATGGTCCCAGTTTTATTATCATGAAAGTGAGAGGCAAGTGAGTTAGCAATCTTGTTAAGGAAGCTTCTGAATCCACATTCCCTCATTTAGTTGGAAGTGTCTTCCACATTATAGTACCACAGATGTTTTATCAGAACCATAAAATAGCCAATAGCAATGTATCTAAGAAGATTCTTTTTATAAATTTCAGTGTGAAAATAGGTAGATCTTTATTATTCTTTATATTCTTCCAGCTCTTTATAAAAAACTTAACTTATAAGAAAAAATTACCATGCTGCCATTTCTGTTTCTAGCTAAAAATGGTTGGAAGTGAGAATGTTTTCAAGAAACACATACACACACACACAAAAACAAGACAAAAAGTTGCTAGTTGGCTTTTCCTTTGCAGTAAATGAAGCAGAGCATTATTTTAAGGGAAAGATGGAAGTGACTACAGAGGCCATTTAGACTTGAACTCCTCTGCATGAAGGCCATCCACCCAAAGCCTGCCAATCACATATGATAACCAGCCAGTCTTCACAGGCTGTAATTCATCTAGCAAAAGATCAGGCAGCACAACCATTCCTGGCTTTGATGAAACTTTTATGAAGGAAAATTTATACTAGTTGTACCTGATGTTCAGTTGGGAGGTGATTAAATGATTTATATTTTGTCTGATCAGAAAACCAGGCAGATTAAAAATTGTGGCAGTCCCCTTTCAGAATGTACATTGTTGTCTTCAGGTCACTACTGAGAGAATTTGTCCGTGCGGTTCAAGGACAGCTCAGCACTTCGTACTTTCTCAAGGCAAGTCATTACTTAAGCGGCTAGATATGTATTTCTAAGAGCAATGCCTTTGAAAGCTGACTTTTCCCTGTAATTACAGTCCTGCCAAATAAGATGTTAATTTAGAGTTGTTTGGAGTTTCAGGAGGCATAAATCGAATTTACTTAACTATCCTCTAGAAGTCTTATCTTTCAAGTTCAAGACACAGATAATGTCAAATTACGATTTTATAGATGCTGGTAACTCTTTTGAAAACTGGAAAGAAACTGAACCATACCAGCACAGAAAATCTGGCCAAATGAAGGCAGCACTGGGAAGTTCTAGTGGCAGGAATAATCTGCTGTCTGTCATGGGCCAGGAAGGCAATGATTGAGTCTAGAGGGTAGAGAGGCCTGAATAGCTCTTTCATATATTGTCTATTTCTCATTGTAATACATTGCTTATTGACACTTTTAAATAAGTCATTTAAATAAATATCGGTAAGAGTGAATATTTATGTAAAATACAGTAGGTTTAAAAGTATAATAAAATAAGTTATAATTGGGTTCTGTTTTTCTCATTATCAGTTTTTGAGGATTTTATTATTATAGATAAATTTGGGAATCTGGCATTACAAAGAACAGAAGAAAAAAGTAGTTCACAGGACTTTCCTGGTGATACAGTGGGTAAGAATCCACCTGTCAGTGCAGGAGACACAGGTTTGTTACCTGGTGTAAAAGATTTGACATGCCATGCCATAATTACTGTGCCTATGCACTGCAACTACTGAAGCCCGCTCCTAGAGCCTGTGCTACACAACAGAAGAGGCCACTGCAGTGAGAAGCCCATAGACTACATCAAAGAGCAGCCCCCGCTCCCTGAAAAGAGGAAAAGCTCACTGGTAGAAATGAAGACCTAGCAAAGCCCACGATAAAATAAATAAATATCCTAAAAAATTTTAAATAGTAGTTCACACATCCTTCATTCCTCTCTTCACTGATCATGCTGCCATGATTCTTTGCATATAATTCCAATTTTATCCTTAACTATCTCCTTGATGGTGATGGTGATGGGGACGATGACGGTGGTGGTGGACACATCTCATCTTCATTGGACTGATTGATTTTATTTATTTCTGTTCCCAGTGCATACAACACTGCCAGTAACGAAATAGATATTTTGTAAGCATTTGCTGTGTAGTTGAAAGACCAAATAAAACAATAAGTAATTAAAGATCCTAAAAATCAAAGGTAATGGATTTTCTGGGGGATATGAATTCAAGCAGAAAAATAGACATTTTGAATGAAGCAAAGTAGGAGCCCATAAAAGCAGGTGTCTTACTTGTTTGGGCTACTATAAGAGAATACTACCGACTTGGTGGCTCAGGAAGGGCACATCTTTACTCCTTACAGTTTTGGGAAGGTGGGAAGGGCCATACCAGCACAGAAAATCTGGCCAAATGAAGGCAGCACTGGGAAGTTCTAGTGGCAGGAATAATCTGCTGTCTGTCATGGGCCAGGAAGGCAATGATTGAGTCTAGAGGGTAGAGAGGCCTGAATAGCTCTTTCATATATTGTCTATTTCTCATTGTAATACATTGCTTATTGACACTTTTAAATAAGTCATTTAAATAAATATCGGTAAGAGTGAATATTTATGTAAAATACAGTAGGTTTAAAAGTATAATAAAATAAGTTATAATTGGGTTCTGTTTTTCTCATTATCAGTTTTTGAGGATTTTATTATTATAGATAAATTTGGGAATCTGGCATTACAAAGAACAGAAGAAAAAAGTAGTTCACAGGACTTTCCTGGTGATACAGTGGGTAAGAATCCACCTGTCAGTGCAGGAGACACAGGTTTGTTACCTGGTGTAAAAGATTTGACATGCCATGCCATAATTACTGTGCCTATGCACTGCAACTACTGAAGCCCGCTCCTAGAGCCTGTGCTACACAACAGAAGAGGCCACTGCAGTGAGAAGCCCATAGACTACATCAAAGAGCAGCCCCCGCTCCCTGAAAAGAGGAAAAGCTCACTGGTAGAAATGAAGACCTAGCAAAGCCCACGATAAAATAAATAAATATCCTAAAAAATTTTAAATAGTAGTTCACACATCCTTCATTCCTCTCTTCACTGATCATGCTGCCATGATTCTTTGCATATAATTCCAATTTTATCCTTAACTATCTCCTTGATGGTGATGGTGATGGGGACGATGACGGTGGTGGTGGACACATCTCATCTTCATTGGACTGATTGATTTTATTTATTTCTGTTCCCAGTGCATACAACACTGCCAGTAACGAAATAGATATTTTGTAAGCATTTGCTGTGTAGTTGAAAGACCAAATAAAACAATAAGTAATTAAAGATCCTAAAAATCAAAGGTAATGGATTTTCTGGGGGATATGAATTCAAGCAGAAAAATAGACATTTTGAATGAAGCAAAGTAGGAGCCCATAAAAGCAGGTGTCTTACTTGTTTGGGCTACTATAAGAGAATACTACCGACTTGGTGGCTCAGGAAGGGCACATCTTTACTCCTTACAGTTTTGGGAAGGTGGGAAGTCCAGGATCAAGGTACCAGCACATTCAGTGTCTGGTAAGAAGCTGCTTCCTGATTCACAGACAGCTGCCCCCTCATTGTAACCTCATAAGACAGAAGGGACAGGGGATCTCTCTAGGGCCTCTTTGTTGTTCAGTCACTAAGTTGTGTTCCACACTTTGCAACACCATGGACTTGCAGTATGCCAGGCTTCCTTGTCCTTCAGTATCACCCAGAATTTGCTCAAATTCATGTCCATTGAGTCAGTGATGCCATCCAATCATCTCATCCACTGTTGCCCCTGTCTCCTCCTTCCCTCAGTCTTTCCTAGTGACAGAGTCCTTTCCATTGTGTCATCTTTTTGCATCAGGTTGCCCAAGTATTGGAGCTTCAGCTTCAACATCAATCCTTCCAATGAATATTCAGGGTGATTTCCTTTAGGATTGACTGGTTTGATCTCCTACCAGTCCAAGGGACTCTCAAGAGCCTTCTCCAGCATCACAGTTCAAAGGCATCAATTCTTGGGTGCTCAGTCTTCTTTATGGTCCAGCTCTCGCATCCATATGTGACTCCTGGGAAAACCATAGCTTTACCTATTACAGATTTTGTTGGCAAAGTGGTATCTCTGCTTTTCAATATGCTATCTATGTTGGTCATAGTTTTTCTTCTAAGGAGCAAGTGTCTTTTATTTTCATGGCCACAGTTACCCTTCTCAGTGATTTTGGAGCCCAAGAAAATAAAATCTGTCATTGTTCCCACTTTTTGCCCATCTATTTGCCATGAAGTGAGAACCTGGATACCATCATCTTTGGACTGATTGATTTTATTTATTTCTGTTCCCAGTGCATACAACACTGCCAGTAACGAAATAGATATTTTGTAAGCATTTGCTGTGTAGTTGAAAGACCAAATAAAACAATAAGTAATTAAAGATCCTAAAAATCAAAGGTAATGGATTTTCTGGGGGATATGAATTCAAGCAGAAAAATAGACATTTTGAATGAAGCAAAGTAGGAGCCCATAAAAGCAGGTGTCTTACTTGTTTGGGCTACTATAAGAGAATACTACCGACTTGGTGGCTCAGGAAGGGCACATCTTTACTCCTTACAGTTTTGGGAAGGTGGGAAGTCCAGGATCAAGGTACCAGCACATTCAGTGTCTGGTAAGAAGCTGCTTCCTGATTCACAGACAGCTGCCCCCTCATTGTAACCTCATAAGACAGAAGGGACAGGGGATCTCTCTAGGGCCTCTTTGTTGTTCAGTCACTAAGTTGTGTTCCACACTTTGCAACACCATGGACTTGCAGTATGCCAGGCTTCCTTGTCCTTCAGTATCACCCAGAATTTGCTCAAATTCATGTCCATTGAGTCAGTGATGCCATCCAATCATCTCATCCACTGTTGCCCCTGTCTCCTCCTTCCCTCAGTCTTTCCTAGTGACAGAGTCCTTTCCATTGTGTCATCTTTTGCTTCAGGTAGCCCAAGTATTGGAGCTTCAGCTTCAACATCAATCCTTCCGATGAATATTCAGGGTGATTTCCTTTAGGATTGACTGGTTTGATCTCCTACCAGTCCAAGGGACTCTCAAGAGCCTTCTCCAGCATCACAGTTCAAAGGCATCAATTCTTGGGTGCTCAGTCTTCTTTATGGTCCAGCTCTCGCATCCATATGTGACTCCTGGGAAAACCATAGCTTTACCTATTACAGATTTTGTTGGCAAAGTGGTATCTCTGCTTTTCAATATGCTATCTATGTTGGTCATAGTTTTTCTTCTAAGGAGCAAGTGTCTTTTATTTTCATGGCCACAGTTACCCTTCTCAGTGATTTTGGAGCCCAAGAAAATAAAATCTGTCATTGTTCCCACTTTTTGCCCATCTATTTGCCATGAAGTGATGAACCTGGATACCATCATCTTTGTTTTCTGAATGTTCAATTTTAAGCCAGTTTTTTTGTTCTCCTCTTTCACCCTCATCAATAGGCTGTAGTTCCTCTTTACTTTCTTGCCATTAGAGTGGTATCATCTGCCCTCTGAGATTGTTAATATTTCTCCTGGAAGTCTTGATTCTAGCTGGTGATACATCCAGCTGTTGCAGGAAGAGGGACCCCTACCAGGGCTCCAAAATGGGCTCTTGTCTAACGCTCGGAAATGAATCATCTGAGGAGACATGTGTGCTGGCAAAACAGTGTGTCCAACAAAATAAGATTTTTTTGGAAAAGGCACCCGAGCAGAGACCAAAAGGGTAAGGGAACCCAGGAGCACTGCTCTGCCTCTTGGCTTGCAGTGTCTGGTCTTATAGTAATATGATTCATTTCCAGATTGTCTTTTGCCAATCATTCTGACTCAGTGTCCTTCCTGGTGGCACAAGCATTGCTTAGCCAAGACAGATGCCAGTGAGGATTCTGGGAGGTGGTTGGACACGTAGTGTCTCCTTCTTAACTTTCCTGAACTCTTCCACTTAGTGGTGACTTGTCAGTTCCATGTTGCTTGTCAGGACTTCCTGTCATGAAATAACTCAGCTCAGCTGGTTAGTATGGTACCTGACCACGATGGGCAGTTTCAGTCAGTGTGCTTCCACTAACACAGTCAGGCATTTCACGATATAGTCTGCATATAAGTTAAATAAGCAGTGTGACACTGATATTTTGGGATCTCTTTACCTATTACGGGGTTTCTTTGTTGGCCAAAGGGACTCTCAAGAGCCTTCTCCAGCATCACAGTTCAAAGGCATCAATTCTTGGGTGCTCAGTCTTCTTTATGGTCCAGCTCTCGCATCCATATGTGACTCCTGGGAAAACCATAGCTTTACCTATTACAGATTTTGTTGGCAAAGTGGTATCTCTGCTTTTCAATATGCTATCTATGTTGGTCATAGTTTTTCTTCTAAGGAGCAAGTGTCTTTTATTTTCATGGCCACAGTTACCCTTCTCAGTGATTTTGGAGCCCAAGAAAATAAAATCTGTCATTGTTCCCACTTTTTGCCCATCTATTTGCCATGAAGTGATGAACCTGGATACCATCATCTTTGTTTTCTGAATGTTCAATTTTAAGCCAGTTTTTTTGTTCTCCTCTTTCACCCTCATCAATAGGCTGTAGTTCCTCTTTACTTTCTTGCCATTAGAGTGGTATCATCTGCCCTCTGAGATTGTTAATATTTCTCCTGGAAGTCTTGATTCTAGCTGGTGATACATCCAGCTGTTGCAGGAAGAGGGCCCCCTACCAGGGCTCCAAAATGGGCTCTTGTCTAACGCTCGGAAATGAATCATCTGAGGAGACATGTGTGCTGGCAAAACAGTGTGTCCAACAAAATAAGATTTTTTTGGAAAAGGCACCCGAGCAGAGACCAAAAGGGTAAGGGAACCCAGGAGCACTGCTCTGCCTCTTGGCTTGCAGTGTCTGGTCTTATAGTAATATGATTCATTTCCAGATTGTCTTTTGCCAATCATTCTGACTCAGTGTCCTTCCTGGTGGCACAAGCATTGCTTAGCCAAGACAGATGCCAGTGAGGATTCTGGGAGGTGGTTGGACACGTAGTGTCTCCTTCTTAACTTTCCTGAACTCTTCCACTTAGTGGTGACTTGTCAGTTCCATGTTGCTTGTCAGGACTTCCTGTCATGAAATAACTCAGCTCAGCTGGTTAGTATGGTACCTGACCACGATGGGCAGTTTCAGTCAGTGTGCTTCCACTAACACAGTCAGGCATTTCACACGATATAGTCTGCATATAAGTTAAATAAGCAGTGTGATTATATACAGCCTAGACCTACTCCTTTCCCAATTTTGTAGCGGTCCCTTGTTCCATGCCTGGTTCTAACTGTTGCTTTTTGATTTGCATACAGGTTGCTCAGGAGATGACTGCAAAGAGGCAATGAGGGAAGGTCAACATATAAGATTTCAGTGAATGGAGAGTTCAAAGCAATCATGCATTCATTTTACAAAAGATTTCCTGTTAGTCAGAATTATCTGCTGTCACCATGGAAAGATTTGGGATTTAGTGCTTTTCTAGATTTGGGGAGATGCAAGGATTAAGATCATGAAATCAGTTCTTGAAAATATCTACCTGTCTAAAGACCTGTTCCACCAGTTTCCCTGGAGTACTGAGTGTCTCACTCTCTGCCCTTAATTCAGGGACTTTCAAAGGTCAGCAGCTGCAGCAGCACAGGTAGATGGCAAATGCCCTTGTTGGTCAGTCACTAGCAAATGTTCTTGGCAAGTGCCAATTTGTAGTTGACAGGCAGATGGACTTGCATTCTGCAATAAGCTGAGAAGAAACTGTAATAGTTTTGTTCACTTACAATACAGATGTTATATATACCTAAATAGAAGTATATATTGATGTTCATATATGTAGGATTTATATAAATCTATTTGTTTCAAAAAAGAGAAGACTATTGTAAGGTTGGTCCCTGCCGGGTGTTTTAAAATGAGAGAGGAGGACCGGAATTGGCGAGGCAGAGCAGGCTTTATTGGACGGGCACTCTCGGGCGTCCCTCACGGGGAGGAGAGGAGAGAGGGAGTGAGGGAAAGCGCACACAAAGACTGGGAGGGTCCCCTTTATAGGTAAGGTGACGTGGTCAGCAGAGCCCCTGGCCAGGTTGGGGCACCGTCGACCTGATTGGTTGAGGCCAGGTGTTGGGGCGTTTGCAAATTGGGCAGTTTCAGCTTTCCTTTGTCCAGCGAGAAATTTTGGCGGGGGCAGGGTGGTCCTCCGTTGGTGTCGTGGCTGGTTTTAATTGGTGTTGTTCAATCTGGCACGATGGGCCTTCTAGTCAAGGTCTTTCTTGTGTTGGGGAGGGGTAGGAAGTGGGAGAAGGGGGCCTCAGGACCAGACCTTACATTCTAGCCCTTTTAATGGGATGAGGGGCGCCGATTGTCTCTCTGGCTGCTTCCTGCTGAGTAAGGGCAGAGTTTGGGAGGGCCACAACGTGGAGGGTCTGTCCCGAGGTTTTCAGGAAGAGTCTGTCTCTTCCGTGGGCAACTGGGAGTACGCAGCCAAAAGGAATTGTCCTGCAGTGTGGCGTGTCTGATCCTGAATTTGGCACTGTATTAGCTGGAAAACAGAAGGTCCCACTAGGGCCAGGGTTAGCAGGGCTGCGAGAGGACCCAGGAGTGGGATGACCCAGGTTGAGAGGGAGGATTGCCACCACCCTCCCCAGGCGGACGATTGGGCTTTATAAGAGTGGAGGTCATCTTTGAGTCGGGTGAGAACATCTAGGTTCTGTTCGACTAGGCCAGACTCATTGATGTAGTAGCAACATTCTTCTCGGAGAAAAAGACATGTCCCCTCCCTTATCTGCTGTGAGAAGATCAAGGGCCCTTCTGTTCTGTAGAGCCACCTGGGCTATGGAAGTGATCTGTCTCTGGAGGGAGGTGATAGAGTCATGGGTAGCCTCTATGGCCACTCGGAGTTGTTCTTCCAGGGTCATTGAGTGTATGCTGTGTCCTAGGGCCCCACTTCCCACACCTGCTGCAGCTAAGGAAGTGGCTATGGACAGTCCTACAACTACCAGAAGGAAGAGGGCTCTCTTGACTTTTTGTAGCACGTATAATAGGGAGGCTTTTGTATGGGCGTATAGTGTGAGCTGTGGGACAACAGTGGTTAGTGTGCATGGTCCTGGCACTGTAGAATTGATGGTCTTATAAACTGTCCCATTGTACCACAAAAATAAGCCTGATGAGACTGTAAGTGAGATGGTCAGATTTTCATAAGTGGAGCATGTGGGATCTAACAGGTGGCTTTTTGTTTGAAAGCAGTGTAGATAGAGTGTAGTTAGGTTTGGGGTTAGTACGGGGAACATGGTAGAGAGAGGGGCTTAGAGCATGGGAGTCAGCGGAGGAAGTGTTTTGAGTAGAATTATATGGGATAGCTGCCAGAAGAGGGAGGCTGAGAGAAGCGCAGAGATAGCAATCAGATATATTTGGGAAACCGGAGATGTTGAATAACATCTGTCCTTTTCTTATAATCTGCAGCCATGAAAAGGGGTTATTTTGTGGTAAGGCACTTTGGATTTGGGCCTCGATCTGTTGTATTTTATCTTTTATGGAGGCTAGTTGTTTTAGGATCTAAGGTACAGTCATAACTGCCTTTCTAAATGGAAAGATAGCGGCAGCTGGGTATGTGCTGAATTTTTAAAGGTAAAATTTGCCTGTTTGTCCCAGATTCCAGCGGGGATCCCAGGGATCTTTGATGTTAAGGTATAAATTGGCTCTCATGTCTGTGGTGAGTAAATATGAAGAGCGGAGGGCCATGTTTGGGTCATGTTTCAGCGTGTGTTGTCACACCAACAATGCATCATGGGTGTAAGCCACAGAGGCCATGTGAGCCACTGTGAGGAGGAATTGTGGCAGTAGCATGGGGAAAGAATAAGAGCAGAATGACTAGGGAGAAGTCTGTTTGATCAAGACGTGTAGTCAGATGTAAGAATAGCAAAGACACGACAGACAGTAAGCTGTTAGGGAAAGAGCCCATTTGGGAAGAGTTTCTGGGCGAGATCCACAGGTCTAAGAGGTGGGCCATTGAAGTCGCGCCCCGGAGATGGGACGAGGAGGTTTTATTTGGGAGAAGAAGGGGAGAAAATAAAAAGGGGAGGGGGATTTTTAGAGCAGTCGCAGAAACGAAGTCTTTGTCTAAACTGAGCGGGAAATTAGTGATGAGTCTGCTGTCCTTGAGTTGTCTGTGGTCATGGGGGTGTGCAGTTCTTGTTACTTTCCAGATGTAGTAAAGAATCTTTATGGCCAGGGCGAACTCCCTATCGCTGGCCTTGAGAGACTCCCAGGCACCAGCAGATCAGCAACAGACTGCTGACCCTTCAGGGCCAGCAAGTTTGCAGCTGCAGTGTTAACCCTTTAATAGCCCATAAACCTAACATTCCAGCCTTTTTTGTGATATAGGGCGTCGAGTTTTGTCTGGCTACTTCTTGCTGAGTCTTCGTTTGGGCAGGGGGAGTTTAAGGCTGGCCTGTGGGTGGTGGGCCGGTGGGCAGGCGGGCAGTTGGGAATAGGAACCTGAGAAAACAAGGGGCAAGCATGAGTAAGAGTAGTCTCAGCAAAGGGGCCACCCATGTCATCAATGGAGACTGTCACCACTCTGCAAATGGGGATGATGGTTGTCTCCTGGAATGGAGTTCTTTCTCCAGATGAGTCAGCTCGATGATGTAGTCGCAGGAAGAGGCAGGTTCTTCTTTTGTCTGTGGTGAGGAGGTCTAGGGCCTGTCGATTTTGAAGGGCCACTCTGGCGACAGAGGTGATCCGTACAAGAGGTGGCAGTGAGTGGTGATCAAAAATTTCTGAAAGAAACTTACAAGGCATGGTAATAAGGCTAGTATGAGGTAATTTGTAGGAAGACACATGTAGGCACTGGTCCTGCAAATCTGAAGAGCCTATTTGGTGATAGAGACATGGGATAAGGTCGAAGCGTGAGATCTGATATAGTTTGTCCATGTCAGGTCAGCGAGAAAGATAAACATTGATGTGGGACGGGCTCTGGACTGTTTTAGTGGATACCAATGCAGAAATCAGCCAAATACCGGTGGGGGTTGGGAAGGCCTGATTTGTAGCCTGAGGTAAGTGAAGCAGGCAGAGAGAGGGATTATGAGATTTTAAAAGACTAATTAGTCGGAAGATGTCTGATTTAGGCATTTTGGTGAAGAAATGTTAGGTCTTGAAAGGTCTCTTGGAACCAGATTAATCTCAAATTTATAGTCTGGAAGGTAAACTTGATTAGGTTTAAACATAGTCAGTCTTAAATATGCACAAACTTTTTCGGGATCTACTTCCACTAACCTTCTTATCACTTTCTGTGTCCATTATTTTATTTTCCCATCTTAGAACAGCCATCTGTCAGACTTACTTCCTTTTTCCTTCATAAAACAAATTCCATTCTTTATACCGTCTTTACTAAAAACACTCATCTTACTTTCTTACTTTTTAAGCACTTAAGAACTGACCTTTATATTAGGATTTGATTGGCAAACATATATGTTAGTGATAATTTTGAAAACATTTGTTTTTCCATAGAGAATATTTTAGGATGGCACCAAACAGTATTTGGAGAGGCTTTTTTGGACAGACACTTTTAAAGGAAGATTGTTACAGATTATATGTTGATAGATTTTAGGGTGAGAAGTTATTTTAGGCGTGTCTGTCTTTTTGGCAATACTATTGGTAAGGGGATGGTCTGGCAGAGGATTTTACAGTAAATTTGAAGAGGCTGGGAGAAGAGATTGGGGGAGAAGAGGCTTAGGGAATTACTGGAGGAGGGGCTTAGGGAGTGGATGATTAGAAATGAGTGAGTGAATGGAGTGGAACTTAGGAGCCAGGGTAGAGGTTTTGTGTAAGAAAAAAGGCTGCGTAGGGCGACTATTCATACCCATAACCGAGATCTGGGAAGGAGTTAGAGCCCCTGAATGGCTCTGCAGTATAGAGCAGGTAGCCCTCGTGTCTTTTAGAAAGGAAATAGACTTACCCGCTACCTGGTGCATTACCCTGGGCTCGGCGAGGGTGATGGGGGTCTTTGAGTCTGGGCGGTGTCAGTCGTCGGCTAGCCCCAGCAGCTCTAGAGTTGGAAGAGCTGGGCCGGTGGGACCCCCACATGGAGGTGCTGGGGACGCACCTGGCCGGTTTGGGCAGTCGCTCTTCTAGTGGCCCATTTGGCCACAGTTGGGGCAGAGCTTGTTGGGTATCCGTGGATCAGGGCACAATCTGGCCCAGTGGCCTTTCTGCCGCATTTGAAACAGGCCCCTGGCAGGGTCTGGCATTGTGAGGAACCCCTTGTCCTCTTACTCTGAGGGGCCGCCGACCACAGGGCTGCAACTAAGGCTTGGGTCTGGAGTGTAATTTTTGCTGGGGCCGAGTCTGCCGAGTAGCCTCAGCCAGGTCTTTATGGGCATTAAAGGCTTTAAAGGCCATGTTTACCAGATCTCAGATAGGGGATTGTGGACCCTCTTTTGTCCGTTTAAGTTTTTAAGGATATCTGAAGGTAGGGCCGTAGTTTCTGTAGCGAAGGTCAGGTCTAGGTGGGGGCATAGGAGAGAAGGATGGCTTGAGTTGGGGCTGGGTCTCAAGAGTGTGGGCGGGAGCCGACCAGTCCTGGACTGGAGGGCGGGAGGAACGGGAGCCCAGCGCGGGTGGGAGCCGACCAGTCCTGGACTGGAGGGCAGGAAGAACGGGAGCGAGAGTGAAGTCGGAGGAGTGAAAGGGAGAGCAGAAGAGAGGGAAAAGGCTTGTAGGTGGGTCACTGACCGGGGAAGAGGAAGCCTCTCGAGTGAGTCTCTAGGTGACAGAGTCTGCCCGAGCGCTGCCGTGAGCGACGGGGTTAGCAGAAGACCGGTGACCCCTGCAGTGGACAACAGCCACTGTGGAGGGCAGCCAGCAGAAGCAGAAGGCGGGTCCCAAGAGAGAGTGCCAGAGCCCGGGGGTGGGGGCGGGGGCCCTGGAGGTGAAGGGGCTTACAGGACAGAGGGCAGGGCAGGAGGAGTGGAGGGCGGGGCCAGAGGGAGAGATGGACTCAGCCTGGGGTAGGAAGGAGGCCGAGAAGGGGGAAGGGAGATCTCTAGGCGGCCCTATCAGGTGAGAGCAACCCGTATCAGGTAGAGTGGGAGGAGAGATGAGCATGAGTCTGGAGTCTCCCTCTAGGGAGGGAGTGAGAAGGGAGGGGAAGAAGGTTGGAGTTTCTCAATCTCTTTAATCTGGGCCAAATCTTGTAAGGAAAAAAGAACGTGTACATCCTGGATAGCTTTGGGGCCGGCTGTTTTTCGAAGGGGAAGGAGGGGTGCCGGGGGTGGTAAGGGCACAGTATGAGACCGAGTGTGTGCGGTCACCAGCGACGCCCTCGAGGCAGGAGGGAGTGGAGGGTATAGGGTAGGAAGGTGAGTGATTTAGCTGGGGGCGGGAGTAGAAGGAGGAGGGTCTTTGGTCTCCTGAGAGGCGAGTTCAGCTGGTGGAGAAGAGGGGGATGCAGTAGGCGGGCCAGTACGCCCAGGGTAGGGAAGAGGGGTAATTAACTCTTTTGGGAGAATGGTGAAGGCAGAGGTGGGGGGAGGTGCTGACGGTGAAGCCTGAGGGCTCGGAGTTGGGGTGGAAAGGGCCCTAGTTAGTAGGATTTGGGAGGGAGGGCAGCCGGTACACAGGGTGGGGCGAGAGCGCAGCGTCCAAAAAGCCTGCACGTAGAGGACTTTAGACCACTTTTCCATCCTTTGACAGTAGTTACCTAAATTATGGAGGACATCAAAATTGAAAGTCCCGTTTTCTGGCCATTTGGAGTCATTGTCTTTAAATTTGATAAGAGGCATGGGAGTGGTGATGACCAGCTGGGGTCGTCCTTGGAGGGGGAGTTTCCCATGGCGCCGTGGGCTCGGGCAGCTCAAAGGTCGGGCGTCCCCGCCCCTGAGTGCCGAGTACAGTGTGGGACCCGACCAGTCCTGGACTGGAGGGCCGAGGAGGGGGCCACCAAACAAGTCAGACGTCTCCAAGTTGTCTGGCTCCGAGGCATAGGTAGGCCTGGCCTACGAGGGGGGGTCGTCCAGACGCGGCCGCGGTTTCGGACTGGATCCCCGAGGAAAGCGCCCTGAGAAACCCCCTCTTTGGAGGACCCCCGCCCAGGACTTACCCCGTATCTGTTGGACAAGAGGAGCGGTCGTCCAGATGTAGGTCCGTGTGAGACTCGAGGAGGCCCACCCCAGAGCGGGCGAGCCGTCAACTCGAGACCCACGTTGGGCGCCAAGATGTAAGGTTGGTCCCTGCCGGGTGTTTTAAAATGAGAGAGGAGGACCGGAATTGGCGAGGCAGAGCAGGCTTTATTGGATGGGCACTCTCGGGGCGTCCCTCACGGGGAGGAGAGGAGAGAGGGAGTGAGGGAAAGCGCACACAAAGACTGGGAGGGTCCCCTTTATAGGTAAGGTGACGTGGTCAGCAGAGCCCCTGGCCAGGTTGGGGCACCGTCGACCTGATTGGTTGAGGCCAGGTGTTGGGGCGTTTGCAAATTGGGCAGTTTCAGCTTTCTTTTGTCCGGCGAGAACTTTTGGCGGGGGCAGGGTGGTCCTCCGTTGGTGTCGTGGCTGGTTTTCATTGACCTTGTTCAATCTGGCACGAGGGGCCTCCTAGTCAAGGTCTTTCTTGTGTCGGGGAGGGGTAGGAAGTGGGGGAGGGGGCCTCGGGACCAGACCTTACAACTATAAATGAGATAAGCTGATGCCTGTTTTTGTTATCAAATGTACATTCCTATGCTCTAAGCAAAGTGAAATCAAACAAATTGAAATATCAGTGTTTAGAGCAGAGAAAGATTTATTGCAGGGCCAAGACCACTTTTCCATCCTTTGACAGTAGTTACCTAAATTATGGAGGACATCAAAATTGAAAGTCCCGTTTTCTGGCCATTTGGAGTCATTGTCTTTAAATTTGATAAGAGGCATGGGAGTGGTGATGACCAGCTGGGGTCGTCCTTGGAGCGGGTGTTTCCCGTGGCGCCGTGGGCTCGGTCAGCTCAAGGTCGGGCGTCCCGCCCCTGAGTGCCGAGTACAGTGTGGGACCCGACCAGTCCTGGACTGGAGGGCCGAGGAGGGGCCACCAAACAAGTCAGACGTCTCCAAGTTGTCTGGCTCCGAGGCATAGGTAGGCCTGGCCTACGAGGGGGGGGCGTCCAGACGCGGCCGCGGTTTCGGACTGGATCCCCGAGGAAAGCGCCCTGAGAAACCCCCTCTTTGGAGGACCCCCGCCCAGGACTTACCCCGTATCTGTTGGACAAGAGGAGCGGTCGTCCAGATGTAGGTCCGTGTGAGACTCGAGGAGGCCCACCCCAGAGCGGGCGAGCCGTCAACTCGAGACCCACGTTGGGCGCCAAGATGTAAGGTTGGTCCCTGCCGGGTGTTTTAAAATGAGAGAGGAGGACCGGAATTGGCGAGGCAGAGCAGGCTTTATTGGATGGGCACTCTCGGGGCGTCCCTCACGGGGAGGAGAGGAGAGAGGGAGTGAGGGAAAGCGCACACAAAGACTGGGAGGGTCCCCTTTATAGGTAAGGTGACGTGGTCAGCAGAGCCCCTGGCCAGGTTGGGGCACCGTCGACCTGATTGGTTGAGGCCAGGTGTTGGGGCGTTTGCAAATTGGGCAGTTTCAGCTTTCTTTTGTCCGGCGAGAACTTTTGGCGGGGGCAGGGTGGTCCTCCGTTGGTGTCGTGGCTGGTTTTCATTGACCTTGTTCAATCTGGCACGAGGGGCCTCCTAGTCAAGGTCTTTCTTGTGTCGGGGAGGGGGTAGGAAGTGGGGGAGGGGGCCTCGGGACCAGACCTTACAACTATAAATGAGATAAGCTGATGCCTGTTTTTGTTATCAAATGTACATTCCTATGCTCTAAGCAAAGTGAAATCAAACAAATTGAAATATCAGTGTTTAGAGCAGAGAAAGATTTATTGCAGGGCCAAGTAAGAACAGGTGTATTATACACGAAGAAAATGAAAAAAGAAAGAATAGTAGAGAAGAAAAGAAAGGAAAAGAAAAAAGAAAACAAACTCCTTGATGGTTTGTGAGGAGAAGTTTTTATAAGCAAGATTTTGGGTTAGACTGCAGGTTTTGTGACATTTTTCTGATTGAT
Source organism: Tragulus kanchil (assembly GCA_022376925.1). Classification (NCBI taxonomy): domain Eukaryota; kingdom Metazoa; phylum Chordata; class Mammalia; order Artiodactyla; family Tragulidae; genus Tragulus; species Tragulus kanchil. The sequence goes on along the minus strand of JAIOJX010000025.1, from coordinate 150,229,051 downwards.
TGGCAGTCAAGTAGTTGGATGGTATTCCAGGAATCTTGTACTCAGCAGGAAGTTACATTTTCCACCTGGGTGAAGCCTGAGTTCCTGCAGTAGAGTTCAAAAGTGTATTGTTATGCATATTGCTTGAGGAGGAACCAGGCCTGCCCCAAGGCTGTACTATTATTTCTTGGTTGTTCCTCTTTTGATTCTGGACCGCCAACCTTTCACTAATTAGGAACTATCTGAATTTGCCCTTTGGAATCAGGGAACATTTAGGAGGCTAAAGTTTGTTTATTGGAAATTAAAAAATGGATACATGGAAAGGATTTGTACCAGAGAGGACCCCAAAAGTTCTCATTCCATTTTGTTTCTGGCTCAGTTAAACATGTTAACGTTAATAGTGCTGTAATAAATAGAGATAGGAGCATCTGGAAATGGGATGATAGGAAATCTGTCTGGATTCTTGACGTGTAATAACAGTTACACTGTATAGGAAAGTTAAAGTGTTAGTCATTCAGTTGTGTCTGTCTCTTTGTGACCCCATGGATTGTACCTGCCAGGCTGCTCTGTCAATGAAATTCTCCAGGCAAAAATACTGGAGTAGTTTGCCATTCTCTTCTCCAGGGTATCTTCTTACTCAGGGATCAGACCCTGGTCTCCTACAAACAGCCTCTTTACTGTCTGAGCCACCAGGGAATCCCGCTATACTGTATACTGGTATCCTTTTAAGGGACACCGTCATTGTATTTAAACATATTGCTGAAATGATGTAAATATTGTACAAGAGTTCTAGAGGATGCTATACTGTACTAACAGATGGACAAGATGTGTCTAAGAGGCCCAAAGAAGTATCTTCTAATTAATTATATTTGGTATCATTTTAGGATTTTTATACTTTTCAAATCGAAATTTTATTTCACCTAAAAATGTGTCATGAGCAATATAACATTAATAAATATTACTTTCTCTTTTTCCATTTGTAGTACATAATAAATGTATTGTCAATAAAATTACGCACAACACGAGAGCTGTGAGTTCATTTTAATTCAGGAACTTTCTGAAATAGTGATAGGGACAGAATGAAGGGACCAAATAGGTGACTAAATAATGAATCCCACTAGGGGATTGTAAGTAGAAAAATATGAGAGACCCTTGTAGGTTAATGATTAATCAAGAAAGCAGGTTTGTTTAACTGCAAAACCATGCAGGCTCGCTTAGCCTTTAAATCATGCAACAGAAGTGAGACATGTCCTCAAAACAATAAACCAATGCTGGCATGAGACCTACATCCTGCCCAGTGAGCTCAGTGAGTTAGTAACCCTCACAACATGTTCTTTGGCCCCTAAGACATGTTGTTTGCACAGCGTCCCCAAAACAAGAAAACTTCACTAGTAAATAAGGCCTTAACAGTACTAGTAAATAAGTTTCCAGTGATGTCATCAAATAAATGACTCCCCAAACAGGCTCTGTGCACATGTAAAACAATCATTTATGGAAAGGTGACTTTTCAAAATGAAAGACTCTCATTGTACTGAAACCTGAAAATATTTTTCCAGAGTTCTATGAGAGTCTTGTTATAGATTGGGGAGGAACTTATGACGGAAATATGACATCTACCCAAGAAAGACAAAGGAAGTCTTCTCCCTCTCTCCACTTTCCCTGTGATTATGAAATTGTGGCTCACTAAGTTCTTGGGGTACAGAATTTCTCTCATGCCTGCTTGTAAACCTCACAAGCATCATATTTTAATAAATCACTTATCTACCACTCTGCTCTCACTGAATTCTTCTCTTCACTGAGACATAAAGGGCTAAGGTACTGGAGCTCTTTGGAACCCTAGAAAAAACACCTATCACTTTCAGTAGCTCTGAGGAACTGCTTTGAAGAGGTAAGAAGTAAGGTAAGAAGCAGGGTCAGGGTATATGTGATTTTGGTTGAGGAGTTAGTTACTATTCTAAATACATCTCAATAGGAGGTTGATGCCAGTCATAAGGAACAGATAGCTCAGTTAATGATTTTAGTGCTTTTCTAAGTATGGAACACTGCAAGAATCCAGGTTCATAAAAATTTCTTCTACAATATTAAACTATTAAAGGCCCTGGTTTGCCTGTTTTCCCACAATGCAGAATGCCTCATCCTGCTCTTTCCCTGATAACATCCGTCCAGGATGTAGGTGGGTCATGAGCGCAGTGGCTGAGGATTTAATCGTTGTAGAATTGACTGGTGAGCAACATCACTTATTTCACAGTGTAATGGAGAGACAACTGGAGAATGAATCAGATGGAATATAGATTTTTATTTTTTTTCTAAAATACTCATCTATTTTTGTTGTTGTTACAGTTTTGTTTTGAAAATAATGAATTGGCCAAAAGCAGTGCTTTCCAGATATACAGTGGGAATAAGTCAGTTCTGAATTTCAACATTTTCCATATTAATGAAAGCTGTTTATACTCAATTACATTATCCACTGCCTCCCCACCCCCCACCAGCCAACCAACTCCCCCACCATTCTCAAATCCCTTTATCCCTTTGGAAGTCTGTAAGTATATTCAAAGTCATGTAAATTGCACATGCTTTTTTGTGATTTAAATGATAAACATGGTCACAGAGGCTTATTTGAATTGTGTAGTAGAAAATGCTTTAAATTATAATATTCATGCATCAGTTTTCAAAGAGCTGTTAAAAGTAGAATTCAAACACTTCTCCCAGGACTTTAAGAACTTAAGGACTGGTAATTTTTTCCTGTTATTTAGAAGTTGTTGAACCAATTAGTACCACTTATAACATTTTAATAAATCACTTATCTACCACTCTGCTCTCACTGAATTCTTCTCTTCACTGAGACATAAAGGGCTAAGGTACTGGAGCTCTTTGGAACCCTAGAAAAAACACCTATCACTTTCAGTAGCTCTGAGGAACTGCTTTGAAGAGGTAAGAAGTAAGGTAAGAAGCAGGGTCAGGGTATATGTGATTTTGGTTGAGGAGTTAGTTACTATTCTAAATACATCTCAATAGGAGGTTGATGCCAGTCATAAGGAACAGATAGCTCAGTTAATGATTTTAGTGCTTTTCTAAGTATGGAACACTGCAAGAATCCAGGTTCATAAAAATTTCTTCTACAATATTAAACTATTAAAGGCCCTGGTTTGCCTGTTTTCCCACAATGCAGAATGCCTCATCCTGCTCTTTCCCTGATAACATCCGTCCAGGATGTAGGTGGGTCATGAGCGCAGTGGCTGAGGATTTAATCGTTGTAGAATTGACTGGTGAGCAACATCACTTATTTCACAGTGTAATGGAGAGACAACTGGAGAATGAATCAGATGGAATATAGATTTTTATTTTTTTTCTAAAATACTCATCTATTTTTGTTGTTGTTACAGTTTTGTTTTGAAAATAATGAATTGGCCAAAAGCAGTGCTTTCCAGATATACAGTGGGAATAAGTCAGTTCTGAATTTCAACATTTTCCATATTAATGAAAGCTGTTTATACTCAATTACATTATCCACTGCCTCCCCACCCCCCACCAGCCAACCAACTCCCCCACCATTCTCAAATCCCTTTATCCCTTTGGAAGTCTGTAAGTATATTCAAAGTCATGTAAATTGCACATGCTTTTTTGTGATTTAAATGATAAACATGGTCACAGAGGCTTATTTGAATTGTGTAGTAGAAAATGCTTTAAATTATAATATTCATGCATCAGTTTTCAAAGAGCTGTTAAAAGTAGAATTCAAACACTTCTCCCAGGACTTTAAGAACTTAAGGACTGGTAATTTTTTCCTGTTATTTAGAAGTTGTTGAACCAATTAGTACCACTTATAACATTTTATAACAAATAAGGGTACTCCAGAGACAGTGTTTATACTTTGAAATTTTTTTCTTCAGTATAAAATCAAAGACTTAAGTAGGGAAAGAATCTGGTTAAATTATATAAAATATGATTGTGAATTTATAGTGTTTGTAATTAGCAACTTCCCTGCTCTTTGACTTTGGAAATGTTGATGACCGAACTTCCAATCAGCTGAGTTGGGCTACTACTTGGCCTCATATCTCTGTTTGTCTCTTTTGATTCTTTAGTTTAATTTTTATGCATAAATTTGTTATGCATATATACTACTGTAATAAAAACTGACATAATGGATTTGTTTAAAATTAAATGATTCAAGAATTTAATATAACCATGTAGGAAAATAAATATCCAAATGATGTGGCAGAGTAAAGACAAATTGTTCATGACTTAATTTATTTTGAGAAATAGGAAAATTTATGCAGCACATTGGGAAGAAGTAATTATTTCTTCTATGTTTGGACATAGTAATTTTTTTTCTTTATGAACAATAGCTATAGCATTCTCAGTAACGTCATTCTTCACACTTTCCATCCTCCTAATTTCCTCCTAGATCTCTTTATCTTTTAGTGCTTCTCCTATAAAAAATATTAAGGCAATGTAACATGGAATGATAGGTCAAACATGAACCAACATTACAGTTTAGTATGACTACCTATGCAGCATTTAAGTTCACAAATTAGCCACCTCATGAGCCCATGATAATAACAATGGTAGTGACTTCTAGTTAAGCATTTGTTGAGGTATTTTATTGCACAAATGGTAAATAACTAGAATGGTAAGGCAAGGAATGGAAGAGCCACATATGGCATCTTTGTCATAAGTATCTTTGCCAAAACTGTTTGCCTCCAACTTTTCACTGGAAGTCTGTAAGTATATTCAAAGTAAAACATGCTTTTTGTGATTTAAATGATAAACATGGTCACAGAGGCTTATTTGAATTGTGTAGTAGAAAATGCTTTAAATTATAATATTCATGCATCAGTTTTCAAAGAGCTGTTAAAAGTAGAATTCAAACACTTCTCCCAGGACTTTAAGAACTTAAGGACTGGTAATTTTTTCCTGTTATTTAGAAGTTGTTGAACCAATTAGTACCACTTATAACATTTTATAACAAATAAGGGTACTCCAGAGACAGTGTTTATACTTTGAAATTTTTTTCTTCAGTATAAAATCAAAGACTTAAGTAGGGAAAGAATCTGGTTAAATTATATAAAATATGATTGTGAATTTATAGTGTTTGTAATTAGCAACTTCCCTGCTCTTTGACTTTGGAAATGTTGATGACCGAACTTCCAATCAGCTGAGTTGGGCTACTACTTGGCCTCATATCTCTGTTTGTCTCTTTTGATTCTTTAGTTTAATTTTTATGCATAAATTTGTTATGCATATATACTACTGTAATAAAAACTGACATAATGGATTTGTTTAAAATTAAATGATTCAAGAATTTAATATAACCATGTAGGAAAATAAATATCCAAATGATGTGGCAGAGTAAAGACAAATTGTTCATGACTTAATTTATTTTGAGAAATAGGAAAATTTATGCAGCACATTGGGAAGAAGTAATTATTTCTTCTATGTTTGGACATAGTAATTTTTTTTCTTTATGAACAATAGCTATAGCATTCTCAGTAACGTCATTCTTCACACTTTCCATCCTCCTAATTTCCTCCTAGATCTCTTTATCTTTTAGTGCTTCTCCTATAAAAAATATTAAGGCAATGTAACATGGAATGATAGGTCAAACATGAACCAACATTACAGTTTAGTATGACTACCTATGCAGCATTTAAGTTCACAAATTAGCCACCTCATGAGCCCATGATAATAACAATGGTAGTGACTTCTAGTTAAGCATTTGTTGAGGTATTTTATTGCACAAATGGTAAATAACTAGAATGGTAAGGCAAGGAATGGAAGAGCCACATATGGCATCTTTGTCATAAGTATCTTTGCCAAAACTGTTTTTGCCTCCAACTTTTTCACTGTAAAACTAATCGAATCTAGGGCAATTTTGCCATAACAGAAAATAATGAAAAGTAAAAGAGGGACTTTAAAAAGGTCATAATGAAACATGAGGAATGATGAACAAAATTTGAAAACTTTTATTATGAAATATAAAATATTTCAAGACATTTAAAATGTGTGTAGATTTGTGGTGATACTGAACAAAAAATTGATTTTATATTGTGGGTCACACATAAGCACTTGTGTTCCAAGTCCTTTGTTCGTAATATTTTGTAAATCCTTTTTGCTTATCATTTGGTAGCATTGCTTTTCTTGTTCATTAACATTTCTTCCTTCATTAAAAAATGTATTATTTTCCAAACACTAGGATGCATGTTTGTAATGGGGGTTTGTACTGTGTTGTCAAAGTCTCTCTACTATTGTTTGATCTTGGATAGTGTAATATGTCCATTGGCAGTTGTTCCAGATTTATCTGGGAAATATGAGTTCAACTCTGTGTCTTCCAGGCCCTTGGTTTCTTTAACCTCCAGTGTGGTATATTTCAAAATAAGAAAGACACTCTTGAGCCACATCATGGCTGTCTGTCAGCTCAATAAAACCATCAATGCTATTGCTAACTGGAAAAAATACTAGACATATTTCAACCAGTTGAAATTAAACTATCAAATCAAAAAATATCAACCAGTTATTTTATCTGTCACAGGAAAATTGCCCTGTGGCTATTTATTATGTGACAGAAATGCTTATGACAAAGGTATTTATATTGTAAAGACAAAGTTTATAGTGAAAACCTAGAGCCTGTAAGAGTAAGCAGGTACTTACTGCTTGGGTAATGTGTAAGAATATGTGGGAACTCAGTCCAGATTAGCTCCTTGAGGTGGTCCTAGTGAGACTACTTTGAGGGGATTGTCTCTGCCTGTAGTGATGGCCATTTCTTACAGTTTCAAAGAGGATACTCATTTTTAGTATATTTTCTCCTTTTACACCTGGGAGAAGAGAAAAGAAAAAAGAGGGAGGGAAGGAGAGACAAAAAAAAAAGTTGGATTGAGGTCTACCTCTAAGGTAAGGTTTTCTCCATTCATAACGTTTATATGAACTATGTATGTTAGGTTTATAATTCAGTCCACCAAACTTTAGTGACTCCTGTGTATAGGGACCTACTATCAGGACTATTCTAGGAACTTTAATATATATTGTTATAAAAAGTATGACAGGGTCCAGGATTCAGTAAAGTCATCTACTATTAAGGGCCAGATGGTAAATTTTTGGCTTTGTAGTTTACATAGTTTCTGTCTTAAGTCCTAAACTGTGCCTTTGTCTAGTTTTTACAGTTTATAGCTGCTTCTGCATCACAAAGGCACACTTTAGGACTTAATAATGCAAAAGCAGCCATAAACTGTAGAAATATAAGGATAGCCGTGTTCACATAGACCTTTATTTACAAAAACAAGCTGCAGGAAGGATGAACAATATACAATATAATTTGACTGTTTTTTTCAAAGTCTCTCTACTATTGTTTGATCTTGGATAGTGTAATATGTCCATTGGCAGTTGTTCCAGATTTATCTGGGAAATATGAGTTCAACTCTGTGTCTTCCAGGCCCTTGGTTTCTTTAACCTCCAGTGTGGTATATTTCAAAATAAGAAAGACACTCTTGAGCCACATCATGGCTGTCTGTCAGCTCAATAAAACCATCAATGCTATTGCTAACTGGAAAAAATACTAGACATATTTCAACCAGTTGAAATTAAACTATCAAATCAAAAAATATCAACCAGTTATTTTATCTGTCACAGGAAAATTGCCCTGTGGCTATTTATTATGTGACAGAAATGCTTATGACAAAGGTATTTATATTGTAAAGACAAAGTTTATAGTGAAAACCTAGAGCCTGTAAGAGTAAGCAGGTACTTACTGCTTGGGTAATGTGTAAGAATATGTGGGAACTCAGTCCAGATTAGCTCCTTGAGGTGGTCCTAGTGAGACTACTTTGAGGGGATTGTCTCTGCCTGTAGTGATGGCCATTTCTTACAGTTTCAAAGAGGATACTCATTTTTAGTATATTTTCTCCTTTTACACCTGGGAGAAGAGAAAAGAAAAAAGAGGGAGGGAAGGAGAGACAAAAAAAAAAGTTGGATTGAGGTCTACCTCTAAGGTAAGGTTTTCTCCATTCATAACGTTTATATGAACTATGTATGTTAGGTTTATAATTCAGTCCACCAAACTTTAGTGACTCCTGTGTATAGGGACCTACTATCAGGACTATTCTAGGAACTTTAATATATATTGTTATAAAAAGTATGACAGGGTCCAGGATTCAGTAAAGTCATCTACTATTAAGGGCCAGATGGTAAATTTTTGGCTTTGTAGTTTACATAGTTTCTGTCTTAAGTCCTAAACTGTGCCTTTGTCTAGTTTTTACAGTTTATAGCTGCTTCTGCATCACAAAGGCACACTTTAGGACTTAATAATGCAAAAGCAGCCATAAACTGTAGAAATATAAGGATAGCCGTGTTCACATAGACCTTTATTTACAAAAACAAGCTGCAGGAAGGATGAACAATATACAATATAATTTGCCAACTCTTCAATATTCTTATGAATGGTAACTTTAATGGTTGTCATACCTCCTGATAAAAGATACAACACTACTTATGCTCAAATTGTTATCTCAAATATAGGTTTCATTTGGAGATGGTATAGGTTAGATTTTAATTGTATGATATATAATGAATTTTATGACAATGGGACTCCAAAATGATGAACTTTTGCCGTGGTCTAGTCTCTCATTTGTTATGTGACTCTGGGTTCATTATATACATAGAATTATACTAGTTGGGAGGCAGGACTTAATAACTTCAATGCAAAGCTCCATGAAACATGCCACACCCCACTGGAAGATGAGAGGCTCTGCACCCCCTTAAGCCCAAATCCAAATGTTAAGAACTTTTATCTTCTCACTGGTCATATGATAAATGAAAGTAAAAGAGTATGTTCATGTTAATGTTTCTCTACAACTAAGTAAACCTAGGTCTGTGAACTTGCCCACTAGTAGAGGTAGATCAGTGTTCCTTAACATTACAATCAGAAAAGCATTTTCCTTTGGGAAAAACAAACAAGACTGGTAGAGGAAGGACTTTGTTGATATAAAAGTGATAGCAAGAGCTGTCCTCCCTTCAAAGCCTTATAATTTAAGTTTCTTTCATTCTCTTTTCTTTCGGTTTAAGCTAAGAACTTATTTTCTCACAATTTGGAAAGCCAAAGTCCAAGATCAAGGTGACAGCAAGGTTAGTTTCCTTTGAAGCCTCTTTTCCTGGTTTACATTTTTTTTTAAGGTCATGATCCACCAAACTTTAGTGATCCTGTATAGGGACCTACTATCAGGACTATTCTAGGAACTTTAATATATATTGTTATAAAAAGTATGACAGGGTCCAGGATTCAGTAAAGTCATCTACTATTAAGGGCCAGATGGTAAATTTTTGGCTTTGTAGTTTACATAGTTTCTGTCTTAAGTCCTAAACTGTGCCTTTGTCTAGTTTTTACAGTTTATAGCTGCTTCTGCATCACAAAGGCACACTTTAGGACTTAATAATGCAAAAGCAGCCATAAACTGTAGAAATATAAGGATAGCCGTGTTCACATAGACCTTTATTTACAAAAACAAGCTGCAGGAAGGATGAACAATATACAATATAATTTGCCAACTCTTCAATATTCTTATGAATGGTAACTTTAATGGTTGTCATACCTCCTGATAAAAGATACAACACTACTTATGCTCAAATTGTTATCTCAAATATAGGTTTCATTTGGAGATGGTATAGGTTAGATTTTAATTGTATGATATATAATGAATTTTATGACAATGGGACTCCAAAATGATGAACTTTTGCCGTGGTCTAGTCTCTCATTTGTTATGTGACTCTGGGTTCATTATATACATAGAATTATACTAGTTGGGAGGCAGGACTTAATAACTTCAATGCAAAGCTCCATGAAACATGCCACACCCCACTGGAAGATGAGAGGCTCTGCACCCCCTTAAGCCCAAATCCAAATGTTAAGAACTTTTATCTTCTCACTGGTCATATGATAAATGAAAGTAAAAGAGTATGTTCATGTTAATGTTTCTCTACAACTAAGTAAACCTAGGTCTGTGAACTTGCCCACTAGTAGAGGTAGATCAGTGTTCCTTAACATTACAATCAGAAAAGCATTTTCCTTTGGGAAAAACAAACAAGACTGGTAGAGGAAGGACTTTGTTGATATAAAAGTGATAGCAAGAGCTGTCCTCCCTTCAAAGCCTTATAATTTAAGTTTCTTTCATTCTCTTTTCTTTCGGTTTAAGCTAAGAACTTATTTTCTCACAATTTGGAAAGCCAAAGTCCAAGATCAAGGTGACAGCAAGGTTAGTTTCCTTTGAAGCCTCTTTTCCTGGTTTTTACATGGCTGCTTCTTTCTGTCTCTTCACATGGTCTTCCCTCTGCACACACAAGTGTCCCTGTTGCCATCCCAGATTTATTGGAATATGATCCCATGCTAGAAGCCTCCATTTAACGTATCTATTGTTTTAAAGACAGTATCTCCAAATACATTTACTTTCTGATGCCCATGGAGTTGGGACTTCAACATATGAATTTTTAGGGGACATAATTCAGCCCCAAACACTTTTAATGAGGATAGACTGCCCTTTGATGGCAGAGCTCTCAGCCACATACCCTCTTTTCTATTTGTTTGTTTTGGATTTTTAAAGACATTATTGAGGTATAATTGATAAACTTGTATATATTTCAGGTATGCAATGATTTCTTATTATAAAGAGAAAACCTGACTTCTGACAATTGATTACCAAATATGTTTACTAGAATTTAGTGGAAACTCATCCAAGTTAACATGGATGTAAAAGATTGAAGCCTAGGATATGGGAATAAAAGAGCCCACAGGACACTACCTAGTGCAGAGCAGTATTATAATATTTGAATGTCATTTCATATAGAGGACAAAAGAAATAAACAAATGGTTTCACATAGGGAAAGTGTGACTTGCAAAGGTGATTCAGTGAAGTTGCCTTTGTACAAGAGCAGAAACATTGCTCATATGTGATTGTGAGATATAAGATCTTGAAGTTGTATTAAAAGTTGTATTAAAAGTAACCAAAGGGGCTTCCCTGGTAGCTCAGTGGTAAAGAATCCGCATGCCAATGCAGGAGACACAGGTTCAATCCCTGATCTGGGAAGATCCCACATGCTGCTGAGCAACTAAGCCAGTGTGCCATAACTATTGAGCTTGTGCTCTAGAGCCTGGGAACCAAAACTACTGAGCCCATGTGCTGCAGCTACTGAAGCCCATGTGCCCTAGAGCCCTTGCTCCACAATAGGAAACCACGGCAATGAGAAGCCTGCTCACCTCAACTAGAGAGGAGCCCCCATTCCCTACAACTAGAGAAGAGCCTGTGGCAGCAGTAAAAACCCAGAATAGCCAAAAATAAATAAATTAAAAAAAAAAAAAAAAGTAACCAAAGGAAAAAGCTGCATTGATTGATGCACTAATTGGTCATTGCTGGAAACTTGGCAGTGCAAAGTCTGGCTCATTTTAGAAAAAGGGACCAAGCACCCAGATAATAGGCTTACTATTCCCTGTGGGTTGTTATAAGCAGAATCAATATGTACTAATGACTGCAGCAATAAATTTGGTCATACTTCATAGGGTAACATTCTGCACTTACCCAGTTGTTGGTTTGACATAGAGTAATAGAGTTTACCCTTTTTAAGTTGTAAATTACTATGAAAATGCTGAGCCTAACAGTAAAATGCATTTGGGATGTTTTTAAGCTTAGGAAATATTGGTAATACTTCCACTAAGCATACTATTAAAATAAATAAATAGTATTTATTGTTTGGTTCCCAGCTGCAGCTGGATGAAAAGCAGTAGGAAAGGAGAAATAAGACATACATATTTATCAAAAGCACAAGGCTCATGTTTACTTAATTCACTTCCAAAGAGTTGTTTACATCAGAGAACAAAAAGAGAGCTTGCTTTTTATTGCAGAGGCTCATTTCAGCAAAGAGAATATGGATGATGGTACTGATAGTGAGCAGTTGTGCTAACTGAAAAACTAGCATTCACAAGAGTTTATTGATAACTTTTGCCCATCATTAATTTACTTCTACTATGTTATGTTATTTTGACTTAAGTTTTTTAAAATTTTTTTTATTTACAATTTTTTTTTTTGGCCACTTCTATTGATCCTTCATTCATTTATTTTCATCTATATTTGTTCGCTGGCCTGCTTGGGACTCCCATCACACTGGCCTTTCCCGCTGCAGAGCACTGGCTCTGGGTGCACGCGCTCCAGAGCTCTGGCTTGGTAGTTGGACACGTCGGTCCAGCTGCCCCATGGCATGCGGGATCTTCTCAGGCCAGGGATCGAACCAGCACCCCTTGCACTGCAAGGCAGGGTCCTTACCCACTGGACCATGAGAGAAGCCCCTGTTTTTTTGACTTAAGTTTTATCACAACTTTTAAATAAAGTTTGATCTCTAAGGTTAAGTGAAGAATTGGTCTCAACATACTGTGATGCACCCACGCAAACATATGTATAGAAATAAATGGATATATATGTCTACATATAAATTAGATTTATACATACATGTATTATACAATGGTATATTGCATTTGTGAGTGTGTATTCATATATACTGTGTAATAAAGGGAATTTTCAGTCTATATTTCATTATAATTAAAAATTGTACCTGTCTCACAGACACTATTTTCTATAAATTTATGATTGTCTTTGGTAAATAGATGCGTTGATTTCTATGGATTTAATATACTATAGAAATGTCTACCTAATCATACATATGATTGTAGAATGATGTCTGTGTATGTGTGTGTTATGTCTATACAAACCAATCTGTTACTTTTTTCTTTATAACGGATAGAAAGACTTTAGATCATTTACTTTCCTTGAATGCATGCATAATGTGGGTAGCAAAGAGCTTAAATAAGAATTACCCAGCTGCAGCTGGATGAAAAGCAGTAGGAAAGGAGAAATAAGACATACATATTTATCAAAAGCACAAGGCTCATGTTTACTTAATTCACTTCCAAAGAGTTGTTTACATCAGAGAACAAAAAGAGAGCTTGCTTTTTATTGCAGAGGCTCATTTCAGCAAAGAGAATATGGATGATGGTACTGATAGTGAGCAGTTGTGCTAACTGAAAAACTAGCATTCACAAGAGTTTATTGATAACTTTTGCCCATCATTAATTTACTTCTACTATGTTATGTTATTTTGACTTAAGTTTTTTAAAATTTTTTTTATTTACAATTTTTTTTTTTGGCCACTTCTATTGATCCTTCATTCATTTATTTTCATCTATATTTGTTCGCTGGCCTGCTTGGGACTCCCATCACACTGGCCTTTCCCGCTGCAGAGCACTGGCTCTGGGTGCACGCGCTCCAGAGCTCTGGCTTGGTAGTTGGACACGTCGGTCCAGCTGCCCCATGGCATGCGGGATCTTCTCAGGCCAGGGATCGAACCAGCACCCCTTGCACTGCAAGGCAGGGTCCTTACCCACTGGACCATGAGAGAAGCCCCTGTTTTTTTGACTTAAGTTTTATCACAACTTTTAAATAAAGTTTGATCTCTAAGGTTAAGTGAAGAATTGGTCTCAACATACTGTGATGCACCCACGCAAACATATGTATAGAAATAAATGGATATATATGTCTACATATAAATTAGATTTATACATACATGTATTATACAATGGTATATTGCATTTGTGAGTGTGTATTCATATATACTGTGTAATAAAGGGAATTTTCAGTCTATATTTCATTATAATTAAAAATTGTACCTGTCTCACAGACACTATTTTCTATAAATTTATGATTGTCTTTGGTAAATAGATGCGTTGATTTCTATGGATTTAATATACTATAGAAATGTCTACCTAATCATACATATGATTGTAGAATGATGTCTGTGTATGTGTGTGTTATGTCTATACAAACCAATCTGTTACTTTTTTCTTTATAACGGATAGAAAGACTTTAGATCATTTACTTTCCTTGAATGCATGCATAATGTGGGTAGCAAAGAGCTTTTGCATAAGAAATAGTAAAGAGAAGTCAATTTAGGAATAAAATTGAACTTCATTGTTCTCCTTCTCATCTCCCTCCTGAGTAATTTGCACTGCACTAACTCTTTCACAAATTTGAAATGTGACCACATTTTTTCCCTTGTATTATGTGATGGGCGTATGTCTTTTTAGAGTAGTACTGCAAGCTGCTTCTTTAAAACTTAGAAAAACTTCTACTTTTAAAAAATTTCTCAAATATCTGGCACATTTTGAGGCATACAAGATGGTTGAATAAATAATTGTTGAATTCAGAATTATATAGCACTCAGGAAATTGTTTGGATCTTACTTTAGACATAAGTAGAAATGTTCAAGAGATTACAGAGATCAGTTAAAAAGAGTGAGATGTGTGTATTTGACTTATTCCTAATAATCAAAATTCTATGACTTTCAAATTTTTGGGATATATGTATTTAAAATTTAATGTTTTCTTGCAAACCTATTTTATTGATTACAAAAGAATATCAAAGTTGTATATTATATCATGCATTGAGCTACATATAAAAATGCTGTGGGGAAAAAAAAAGAGAGAGAGAGAATTGAATTGTTTCTGCCCTCAATGAACCTATTTTAAAACTTATTCCAGTTGCCTCTTTTCAAAATGAAGTCATTCCCATGAAATTCTAACCAGGCTATATATTTTTATTAGGTACTAGAATATAATGTTATACATCTCGTTTCTTTGAGATTATGACTTAACTGGGTGGAACTAGTATTTTCTTCTATCCAATCCACTGATTATCTACAAAAGAATTATTTTGTCATTCTGGTCACCATGCATCTGAAGAGAAGTTTTGCATTCTGGTGTTGATAGTTCCTCATTAATATGGAGTCATTGGAGACTGAAATTGCAGGTGGAGCGGTGTCTGTATGTTGTTAAATGTTGACAGATAGTCTCCCTGTGATGGGAAAGTGGAGTGAAGACAATGTGCTGCCAAGTGAATTGGAAATGCAGATGCTGAATCTTTAATGGTTGAAGATGTAAAGCAGCTGATCTAATTTTAGGAAATGTATGCTTTATGGATATCAGGCGCCCATGCTCTTTGAAAACTTTTCAGGTAAATTCTGTGTTTTTTCTAACAAAAAACTGCTTAATGTTTTGAGTTTCTTTTTTTTTTGGAGAGAGGAGTTGTCTTCACATTGGAAGCATTCTAAACAAGTAGTATGGATAAATGCCTGAATATATTAGCTGAATATGTTACCACTCCTCTCAGACCCTGTACATGTACAAAAGATCTTGAATGGCTTAACTAGATTGGGTGGCCTAACTGTAAGCAGCTTTGTGTATGTTTAAGAACAGGGTATTGAACATAACATTTTTGTTTGTTGGACTTCCCTGGTGGCTCAGACAGTAAAGAATCTGCCCTCAATGTGGGAGACCTAGGTTGGATCCTTGGGTCAGGAAGATCCCTTGGAGAAGGGGATGCAAACTCACTCCAGTATTCTTGCCTGGAAAATACCATGCTTACAGGAGCCTCATGGGGCTACAGTCCATGCAGTTGCAAAGAGTTAGACACAACTGAGTGACTAACAGTCTCCATTAGTATTAAGGCCTGGTTTCTGATTACTCTGCGCTATTGAGGGAAGTTTGCTTTCATGGGTTATTTTATGACAACACACTAGGTATATTTCAAGAAAGTCCCAAGACTTAATGCCCATCATCATTGTTCCTGCTATAGTTGTTTGTATGCACAGCTTACAGCTTAGATTTTAATAAACTCCATACTCCATAATATACTTCATTTACCCTAACTCCATTCCATAATACCTAACACAGTGCCATGAAAAGAATATTGACCTTAGAATCAAGATATCTGTATTTGAACTCTGGGTTTATCACTTTCTGATTGTATAACCATAGAAACTCATTTAACATCTCCTGTGCAGTTTTATTATTTTAAATCAAAGATAATATGTATTTTATAAACATAAAAAAGTTAAAGAAGAGATCCTGAGGAAATGAGCATCAGCATCCCAGTTATAATATACGGCACAAATCAAAGATACCAGGATTATTATTGACATATAGAGAACAAAAACCATCTAATAAATGACAGGTGGCCCCCAGGGGTCAGCAGAGTTCTGCAGATTGTATGTCTCTGCTGACTTAACCATTTTCAGTATTGAGGCTAAACTATATAATGTCACTGCAACTTGATTATAGTGTTATATGGACTTTGCTTATTTTGACACCCTGGTAAATGGCCTTTCTACTTGAATGGTGGGGAGACTGTCAAAGAACAAAGTCAGTTCCATCCCTACAGCAACTCCCAAGAATGAATTAATGCTATATCTATAGTACTAGCACACAGTCTATTTAAATTGGATAGATGGCTGTTTTTCCTGGAACCCATCTGCAGCAGTCTATAAAGGAATGTAATTCAGCTGAATAACATAAATCTCCCTCTGCTGAGATCCTTTGTTCAAGTCAGTTGGTTTTCCTGCTTGAGGTAATAATTAGACTTGCCCTCAATGTGGGAGACCTAGGTTGGATCCTTGGGTCAGGAAGATCCCTTGGAGAAGGGGATGCAAACTCACTCCAGTATTCTTGCCTGGAAAATACCATGCTTACAGGAGCCTCATGGGGCTACAGTCCATGCAGTTGCAAAGAGTTAGACACAACTGAGTGACTAACAGTCTCCATTAGTATTAAGGCCTGGTTTCTGATTACTCTGCGCTATTGAGGGAAGTTTGCTTTCATGGGTTATTTTATGACAACACACTAGGTATATTTCAAGAAAGTCCCAAGACTTAATGCCCATCATCATTGTTCCTGCTATAGTTGTTTGTATGCACAGCTTACAGCTTAGATTTTAATAAACTCCATACTCCATAATATACTTCATTTACCCTAACTCCATTCCATAATACCTAACACAGTGCCATGAAAAGAATATTGACCTTAGAATCAAGATATCTGTATTTGAACTCTGGGTTTATCACTTTCTGATTGTATAACCATAGAAACTCATTTAACATCTCCTGTGCAGTTTTATTATTTTAAATCAAAGATAATATGTATTTTATAAACATAAAAAAGTTAAAGAAGAGATCCTGAGGAAATGAGCATCAGCATCCCAGTTATAATATACGGCACAAATCAAAGATACCAGGATTATTATTGACATATAGAGAACAAAAACCATCTAATAAATGACAGGTGGCCCCCAGGGGTCAGCAGAGTTCTGCAGATTGTATGTCTCTGCTGACTTAACCATTTTCAGTATTGAGGCTAAACTATATAATGTCACTGCAACTTGATTATAGTGTTATATGGACTTTGCTTATTTTGACACCCTGGTAAATGGCCTTTCTACTTGAATGGTGGGGAGACTGTCAAAGAACAAAGTCAGTTCCATCCCTACAGCAACTCCCAAGAATGAATTAATGCTATATCTATAGTACTAGCACACAGTCTATTTAAATTGGATAGATGGCTGTTTTTCCTGGAACCCATCTGCAGCAGTCTATAAAGGAATGTAATTCAGCTGAATAACATAAATCTCCCTCTGCTGAGATCCTTTGTTCAAGTCAGTTGGTTTTCCTGCTTGAGGCTGGCTGTTAGACAACTCAGTCTATCACTCATGTTTATTCATATCTTAATGTTATCTCCATGCTTATTTTAAAAATCAGAGTGAGGGGCTTCCCTGGTGATCCAGTGGATAAAGAGTCCGCCTTGCAGTGTAAGGGGTACCAGTTCAATCCCTCGTCTGGGAAGATCCCACATGCCGTGGAGCAGTTGGGACCAGTGTGTCCAATTACAAGCCAGCACTCTGGAGCGCATGCGCCCAGAGCTGATCCTTTGCAACAAGAGAGGCCACTGCAATGGGAGGCCTATACAGGCCAAAGAGTAAAGATGGATGAAAAACAAAAATGATGACTTAGAGGCAAAAAAAAAAAAAAAAAAAAAAAAAAAAACAGAGAAAATGGGATATTGATACCATACATTTCTATGATAAAAGAATTTATTTGCTTATGTCATATCTACCATAATGTGATGCCATGTAGAGAGGCTTCTAGAAAAATTTTGCAAATATTGTAGAGATGTCAATGGTAGCACCATTCAATTAACAGTAAACACTTTTGGTTTCTTTGTATGCTTTTAAATGAACACACAAGGTTCTACCAACAAAACTTCCTACTTTCGCCATACAAAGAAATGCAGTGGTACACTTCTTCCAAACTGAATTTCATAAACTATGTAGAGTAAGAAACTGCATAGAAACTTCCTTTACATTAAAAATCTACCTATTTCTTTCTTGGTTTATGACTTTCCATATTCTGAGTAGCCATCCATGAAACAGGATAGCTGAGGAAGACTGTATAAGGGCATCATGATGTGGCAGAATAACTCAATTTCCAATCTCAGATAAGCTGCTCACTAGATGTGGGTCTCTTAAAAGCAGCCCAGTATTTATATGTCTCACTTTTTTCATCAATAAGCTAATGGGTACTGAAGCTTAAATGAACTAATGTATGTTAATCATCTGGCACATAGTAGGTTAATTAACTAATAAAATTTATCTTTACAGACAAGTTTTGGACATCATTATGAAGGAAAGCATTTGGAATGCTTTTGGATGTAAGAGAGACGCAGTTATTTTAAATAGAAATAATATTGCACCTGGTTAACAGAGATGGACGATGTAATTCTCTAAAACTTGATCTGTTTATTTTACATAATGTGAGAATTTTGTTATTGAAGCCTAATATGTAAGCTTGCACCTTAATTTGATAACCTAAGAAAGTGGCTTTATTTAACATCAGAGTTATCCAAATGTGCTCTGTTTCTAAGGTATTTTCACTAGATAATTGCCAGATTTTCCTTAATATGGTACCACATATCTTGTAACTGTGATGGCTTGTCAGCTTGGGGTTTCTGTCAATACCCACAGACAAACTGCATGAGTTATAAATCAAGAATATTTTTCTTCTCCTATACAGTTTCTTTACAACTTTTATACATGTCGGAAATACCAGTAATATCCTTCTGTTATCTTTTGTTTTCTAAAAAGAGAGCCCATTGGCTCAAATGGTAAGACTGCTAAAAGCCAAAATACTCATTGCATATGTAATGAGTATGCTCCATTTATCCAACAAAAGACAAAAAAGAAGATGTGCTTGGCAACCAACTACTGTGCTGGAAAGCTAAAGACATTCTGAAAATTATTTAGCATTGAAATGGGACTATTTATATAAGGTGCTTAGGGATCACTAAATGATTTTCAACTTAAATCTCTGGTCAGGGAAATGATGTGAATCACCTACAAGTTTACTGCTAATTATTCTTAACTCAACCCATCTCTCAACTTCAATCATGTCTAAACCACAGAGTATAAATAATTTCAATTAGTCCTACACTCAGAAGTATCATCCATGGACTATTTTACTTCCATTTTTTCAACTTCTCAAGTTTTCTAGGTTGTCTGTATTAGCCTGGCTTAGTGGAGAGCAGTGAACTGAAACTGTTGGGGAAGATTTGTCAGAAAGCACTCCTGGGATATAGACTAGTTGACTGGGGTTTTAATGCAAGAAGCAAAGAATAACAGAACTGTCCTTTAATTGTCCAGGACAATATGATGAATTATGATGACAGAGTCCACATAGAATCGTTTTCTTCTTCTCTAACTCGCATCTTCTTTAATACACTATTTTAGATGAGCTTGCAGCACCTGCCATGTATCATATTAATGCCTTTACATTTTCAATGATTGTGTTGGCCATACCTCAGTTTCAAAACCAATTTTGTTTATTCATTCAATAGGAAACAATAGAATACATCACTTCAGTTTAATAGTGAGAATTTTGTTATTGAAGCCTAATATGTAAGCTTGCACCTTAATTTGATAACCTAAGAAAGTGGCTTTATTTAACATCAGAGTTATCCAAATGTGCTCTGTTTCTAAGGTATTTTCACTAGATAATTGCCAGATTTTCCTTAATATGGTACCACATATCTTGTAACTGTGATGGCTTGTCAGCTTGGGGTTTCTGTCAATACCCACAGACAAACTGCATGAGTTATAAATCAAGAATATTTTTCTTCTCCTATACAGTTTCTTTACAACTTTTATACATGTCGGAAATACCAGTAATATCCTTCTGTTATCTTTTGTTTTCTAAAAAGAGAGCCCATTGGCTCAAATGGTAAGACTGCTAAAAGCCAAAATACTCATTGCATATGTAATGAGTATGCTCCATTTATCCAACAAAAGACAAAAAAGAAGATGTGCTTGGCAACCAACTACTGTGCTGGAAAGCTAAAGACATTCTGAAAATTATTTAGCATTGAAATGGGACTATTTATATAAGGTGCTTAGGGATCACTAAATGATTTTCAACTTAAATCTCTGGTCAGGGAAATGATGTGAATCACCTACAAGTTTACTGCTAATTATTCTTAACTCAACCCATCTCTCAACTTCAATCATGTCTAAACCACAGAGTATAAATAATTTCAATTAGTCCTACACTCAGAAGTATCATCCATGGACTATTTTACTTCCATTTTTTCAACTTCTCAAGTTTTCTAGGTTGTCTGTATTAGCCTGGCTTAGTGGAGAGCAGTGAACTGAAACTGTTGGGGAAGATTTGTCAGAAAGCACTCCTGGGATATAGACTAGTTGACTGGGGTTTTAATGCAAGAAGCAAAGAATAACAGAACTGTCCTTTAATTGTCCAGGACAATATGATGAATTATGATGACAGAGTCCACATAGAATCGTTTTCTTCTTCTCTAACTCGCATCTTCTTTAATACACTATTTTAGATGAGCTTGCAGCACCTGCCATGTATCATATTAATGCCTTTACATTTTCAATGATTGTGTTGGCCATACCTCAGTTTCAAAACCAATTTTGTATTCATCACTCATCTCAATAGGAAACAATAGAATACATCACTTCAGTTTTAGTAACTGAAAGATTCAGGAGTAACAGGAATTGATTGGCCTCTCTCTCTCACTCTCTCTTTTTTCTTTTAATATTGAATAATTTGAGGAAGAAAAATTGGGATAGCAAAAGAAAACAAATAAAGCATTGTTTTTTGTGCAGTGACCTGTTAGTTGTTTGTATGGTACAAAAAGTCAAGCTTCATAGTTACTAAAATAATTAAATTGCAAGTGACAATTCCATAAGTGAAAGGCAATTTACTTCTTAATATTTATACATGTGAAATCCTATGACATGGGAAACCGGGTAGCATGAATGGGGTAGGGTTACAACAAATAAAAACTAGACAAACTGAAAGTTTATGGTTTTACAGGACTGCAAGTTCACAAAGAAAAATGCTACAACAAATATTTAAAGAGGCAGGCATGTCCCTGAGATTTGCTTAGAAGGAGCAGAAGTCAATCGAAGCTACAATAGGACTATGTCACTAATAATTTGAGTGAACTGTTAGTTGACACTGAGCATGAAGAGCAGTAAGGTGAGAAACTGAGAGATAGTCTCTTAGTCATGTCCAACTCTTTGTGACCCCATGGACTATAGCCTGCCAGGCTCTTCTGTCCATGGAATTCTCCAGGCAAGAATAATGGAGTGGGTTGCCATTTTCTTCTCCCAGAATGAGAAACTACTGAGGGCTGAACTCATAAGGATGTCATTGTCAGATCCTTAGAATGAAGATCCAAGAACAAAACCCTCAAAGACCTGACAGAGAGGGAAGAGGGGTGGAGGAAGAGTAGTCAAGGTGTAACCCACCCAGATTCTTCTCCATAACACAGGCTACTCTCCAGAGAGAAAGCCTTCCAATGCTGGAATGTTTTCCTAGCTGAGTTGCTCTGGTGTTTTGTCACGCCTAATGGATGGGAAGGGGAAGACAAACAAAAACCTAGTCACCAGAAGACAGGGATTACATGTAATAGACTTGGAACTACTACACAATTGCACTCATTTCTCCTGCTAACAAGGTAATGCTCAAAATCCTCCAAACTAGGCTTCAACAGTACATGAACCAAGAACTTCCATATGTACAAGCTGGATTTAGAAAAAGGTAAATGAACCAATATCAAATTTCCAACATTGGTTGGATCGTAGAGAAAGCAAGGGAATTCCAGAAAAACATCTACTTATGTTTCATTGACTATGCTAAAGTCTTTGACTGTGTGGATTACAACAAACTGGAAAATTCTGAAAGAGATGGGAATACCAGCCCACTTTACATGCATCCTGAGAAATCTGTATGCAGGTCAAGAAGCACCAGTTAGAACCAAACATGGAACAACAAACTGGTTCAAAATTAGGAAAGGAGTATTTCAAGGCTGCATATTGTCATCCTGCTTATTTAACTTATATTCAAGATACCTCATGGTAAATGCCGGGCTGAATGAAACTCAAGCTGGAATCAAAATTTCTGGCAGAAATATCAATAACCTCTGGTACACAGATGACTCCATCCTAATGCCTGAAAGTGAAGAGGAACTAAAGAGACTCTGGATGAAGATGAAAGAGCAGAGTGAAAAAGCTTAAAATGCAACATTCAAAGAACTGAGATCATGGCATCTGGTCCCCTCCTTTCATGGCAAATAGATGAGAAAAAAATGGACACAGTGACAGACTTCATTTTTCTTGCCTCCAAAATCACTGTGGACAGTGACTGCAACTATGAAATTAAAAGACGCCTGAGCCTTGGAAAAAAAGCTGTGACCAAACTAGACAGTGTTTTAAAAAGAAAAGACATCACTTTGCCGACAAAATCCCATTTAGTCAAGGCTATGATTTTTACAGTAATCATGTACGGATGTGAGAGTTGGGCCATAAAGAAGGCTGTGTGCCCAAAAATTGATGCTTTCAAACTGTGGTGCTGGAGAAGACTCTTGAGAGTCCCTTGGACAGGTTGGAAATCAAAAGAGTCAATCCTGAGGGAAATCAACCTTGATCATTCATCGGAAGGACTGATGCTGAAGATGAAACTTCAGTACCTTGGCCACCTGATGTGAAGAGCCAGTTCATTTGAAAAGACACTGATGCTGGGAAAGAGAAGACAGGAGGAGAAGAGGGTGACAGAGAAGGAGATGGTTGGATGTCCTCACTGACTCAATGCACTTGAGTTTGAGCAAACTCTGGTTGTTGGTTAAAGACAGGGAAGCCTGTTGTGCTGCAGTCCATGGGGTTGCAAAGAGCTGGACATGACTGAGTGACTGAACAGCAACTATCCAGGTGAGGGAGTAAATAACATTATAAAAAAGGACTTGTGATGACTTAGAGGAGCGGAATGGAGCGTGAGAGGGAGGTTCAGGAGGGAGGATGAATATATGTAATTTTGACTGAATCATATTGTTGTGTATTAGAAGCAACACACTACTGTTAAGAAATTTTCCTCCAATTAAAAATTAATTAATTTTTAAAAAGAAAGGAAACAAATTGTCCTCCTGGGGGAGAGATGAAAACACTTAGGAAATTGAAATACTTGTAAGACACAGGCCTATGAAAAGCCTGAAACTTAATGGGAAGTTTATGAATGCTCTTCCTCCTGCACATCCTACCATCACACCATTAAGCTTTCAGTCATATAACATGGATCACAGGGATCACAGCTAAACAGCTTTAAGACATAGACTCTGAGGAACAATGCAAAAGGTAATCCCAAAGCTAAGAGGGGACAAAAACGAGGACGTTAGAGGAATTTGAAACTTCTGAAATCTACAACAAAAACATTGAACACAGTCTGACTCCAAATTGTCTTTCTGAAGATCTGCTTACCTCAATATATTTTACCTTCTACAGCGTGTGCTGCTTCCAACAAAATGATAGAACAAATGCGAAAAGCACGAAAAGAGCACAGTCTGAAGCAACAAGAGCAATCAGAAATCAGACTCAGATAAAGCATGAAAGTTGATTATCATGTAAGAAAACTATAACTATCACTGGTACGATAAAAAACAGAAAACATACAAAGCCCAAAGGTAAGGTTATCAGATACATGGAAGTTATGAAACAAAGAATCAGGAAGAAAATCTAGACATGAAAGCTATGGTAACAAAAATAAAACATGTTGTGTTATGCTTGGAAAATGTTTTTAAGGAAAGAGGACAGAAAGAGTAGACCAGATGATGTCATGTGATGGCTACCATAGTATAACTGTAGATAAACAAATAACAAGCTGCATAATCACAATGCTGTTCTGGAAGAAATAATATATTCAAGTTAATACTTTCTGAGAAAATGTAATGATAAGGTGGATATTCAGAGAAAATGACTTCTTTGAAAATATCTAGGGATTGGAATTTATTAAAAACAAAAGCAGAGAATCATATCCAGCCACTGGTACCCTTCAAAGAATTATAAACTCAACTGTTGTCAATTTCTTGAGTTGTAAAGAAAGCTTTATTATGAGGAACGGATATAACTGGAGTTTTGGCCAAAGAACAGATATCTGCCAAGTTTCCCAACATTCTTTTTTTATGTAGATCTAACATTTTCAAAGTAGGCATTAGAGTTTTCAGCCCACTCAGAAAAAAAGAGTTGGCTATGTATATACATAGTGTGTTTCATGTTCAGATGTTTTTCTTCTGAATATAAAAATTGTTATGTGAAAATATAAAAGGCTGCTTCTATTTTATGACCAAAATCAGGATGATTTAGTAAACTAGGAAAAATATCTGTCGAGTTAAAAACTATAGTGTAGTCATAGGTAGTTAGGTTATATGGAGCTGAAATTATTAGCTGGATTTTATGTGGTAGGAAAGAAGGCATTCTTGGAGTATGTATTCTCAAAGGTAACAGAAAAAAATGTAATAATAATATTGGAGAAAGTTCAAAGAAATTTATAGAAAGGATGGAAATATACCATATAATATAATTTTAGTCTTTGTGTATCTAAAGGTGCGGAGAGAATATGTCAAGAATATCCCATCCCAAAGAACAGATTATTTCAGTTAAAAAAGCTATTCTCATGGTTTTTATGAACACACATAACTAACATTTGCATGATGCTAAAGAGTTCACAAAGAATCTTTCTATTTTCTATCTCATTTAATCCTTATGATAATTTCAAAAGGCAGAATAAAGAGTCTTCATGGCTCGGAGGTTTTACTTAACCTCTTCCAGGTGACAGATCAGATGAAAAATGAGATTCAGATTTGAACTCAAGTTTTTTGTTTGATACCAATTCTGCATATTTTACTCTCCTACTTTTATTGCTGAATAACTTTGTGTTATTTATAGATTAGTCAAATTTTGACCGTGATACTGGACCACATTCAAATCTTTCCCATCTCTTTTTCAGCCAAATCTGTCTCTCTGTCTCTCTCTTTTTTTAAGTACTTTGCTTCAGTGCTTTGTTTTGCTTTCTACTATCTTGTGGTCATTCTCTGCCTCTATTTTAAAATTAATTGCAAAGTAGCCACTAATTGGTCCATGAGAGGGTCACTCTCAGGTATTTTTTTTTTCCAATTCTCCCCCGATTTTTCTGATTCTTTTCTGATTATTTTCTCTTCAGTATTACTTGAAGAGAAAGAGCATAGTTGTATGTCTCTACTACTAGAAGCCTGGAGTAGCTGAATTCTTTATAGAAAACCAGTAAAACTATTGCTGCATATGTGAAAATATAAAAGGCTGCTTCTATTTTATGACCAAAATCAGGATGATTTAGTAAACTAGGAAAAATATCTGTCGAGTTAAAAACTATAGTGTAGTCATAGGTAGTTAGGTTATATGGAGCTGAAATTATTAGCTGGATTTTATGTGGTAGGAAAGAAGGCATTCTTGGAGTATGTATTCTCAAAGGTAACAGAAAAAAATGTAATAATAATATTGGAGAAAGTTCAAAGAAATTTATAGAAAGGATGGAAATATACCATATAATATAATTTTAGTCTTTGTGTATCTAAAGGTGCGGAGAGAATATGTCAAGAATATCCCATCCCAAAGAACAGATTATTTCAGTTAAAAAAGCTATTCTCATGGTTTTTATGAACACACATAACTAACATTTGCATGATGCTAAAGAGTTCACAAAGAATCTTTCTATTTTCTATCTCATTTAATCCTTATGATAATTTCAAAAGGCAGAATAAAGAGTCTTCATGGCTCGGAGGTTTTACTTAACCTCTTCCAGGTGACAGATCAGATGAAAAATGAGATTCAGATTTGAACTCAAGTTTTTTGTTTGATACCAATTCTGCATATTTTACTCTCCTACTTTTATTGCTGAATAACTTTGTGTTATTTATAGATTAGTCAAATTTTGACCGTGATACTGGACCACATTCAAATCTTTCCCATCTCTTTTTCAGCCAAATCTGTCTCTCTGTCTCTCTCTTTTTTTAAGTACTTTGCTTCAGTGCTTTGTTTTGCTTTCTACTATCTTGTGGTCATTCTCTGCCTCTATTTTAAAATTAATTGCAAAGTAGCCACTAATTGGTCCATGAGAGGGTCACTCTCAGGTATTTTTTTTTTCCAATTCTCCCCCGATTTTTCTGATTCTTTTCTGATTATTTTCTCTTCAGTATTACTTGAAGAGAAAGAGCATAGTTGTATGTCTCTACTACTAGAAGCCTGGAGTAGCTGAATTCTTTATAGAAAAACCAGTAAAACTATTGCTGCATATCTGCATAAAAGTTCTATTCTTAGCTTTAAGATGTATTTTTTCAAAACTGTTAAATCATGATTCATAAGACTTATGTTTAACATGTTATAACATTGCAAACATTATAACTATTGTAACATGAGACTCCTCTAAAATATAAAATTAACATGTACCAAAGATTTTGACTTATTAATTAATGGGGAAACCATGAAGTTGTTAAAACCTGTTCAATTTGAATTTTAATATGGATGCTTATATTCTCTATCAGATAAGTAATTTGTGTTGTTAAAAACAAAAATCTTTTGGAAGGATGTGGATAGGATAATAATCTAGCCAACAGGAATTCAGTTAAAGGTATACATCATTTTAAGTTGGGTAGTACCCAGAGAGGGTCTACTAGAAGATGCCTGGAACTCCAGTGAAAGGATCTGCTGCGCTATTCTCTCTTCACAATTCTGAAGTCTTCACCAGTGGAATAAAAATTTTAGTCAACTTCTTATGTTTAAACAACTGCATTCAGATGTTTCCCAAGAACAGATAGATATTTGATCTGTATATAAGTGATTGTATGATACACTACTGTGTGTATGTATGTGTGTGTGTGTGTGTGTGTGTATTTAGGACAAAAGAAATCTACTGGAAAGGTAATTTCAATAGTGAAGCATCTTAAGAAGCAAGCATTGGTCATAACTTTAAATGTATTAACCAGTTTGAGCAATCTTATTATCCATTTTTGACTTAAACAATGGATTTTAATCAGTATATGGTAAAAGAAACTGAGACAATGTTTTCTTTTCTTTTTTAAAATCATCGGTAGACAATAGATGATGCAGACTGCCAATTGAGTTAAGGAATAAAACATAGGTTAATTTATATCATACCCTATTTATTCATATTATCAGTAATACTGTTATAAACAGTGAAAAAACTACATATATATGTACAGAATAAAAATACCACCTTTATGGTTATGTGGACATAAAACTATTGCTGCATATTTTTTAGCAAGAGAAAGAGCATAGTTGTATGTCTCTACTACTAGAAGCCTGGAGTAGCTGAATTCTTTATAGAAAACCAGTAAAACTATTGCTGCATATCTGCATAAAAGTTCTATTCTTAGCTTTAAGATGTATTTTTTCAAAACTGTTAAATCATGATTCATAAGACTTATGTTTAACATGTTATAACATTGCAAACATTATAACTATTGTAACATGAGACTCCTCTAAAATATAAAATTAACATGTACCAAAGATTTTGACTTATTATTTAATGGGAAACCATGAAGTTGTTAAAACCTGTTCAATTTGAATTTTAATATGGATGCTTATATTCTCTATCAGATAAGTAATTTGTGTTGTTAAAAACAAAAATCTTTTGGAAGGATGTGGATAGGATAATAATCTAGCCAACAGGAATTCAGTTAAAGGTATACATCATTTTAAGTTGGGTAGTACCCAGAGAGGGTCTACTAGAAGATGCCTGGAACTCCAGTGAAAGGATCTGCTGCGCTATTCTCTCTTCACAATTCTGAAGTCTTCACCAGTGGAATAAAAATTTTAGTCAACTTCTTATGTTTAAACAACTGCATTCAGATGTTTCCCAAGAACAGATAGATATTTGATCTGTATATAAGTGATTGTATGATACACTACTGTGTGTATGTATGTGTGTGTGTGTGTGTGTGTATTTAGGACAAAAGAAATCTACTGGAAAGGTAATTTCAATAGTGAAGCATCTTAAGAAGCAAGCATTGGTCATAACTTTAAATGTATTAACCAGTTTGAGCAATCTTATTATCCATTTTTGACTTAAACAATGGATTTTAATCAGTATATGGTAAAAGAAACTGAGACAATGTTTTCTTTTCTTTTTTAAAATCATCGGTAGACAATAGATGATGCAGACTGCCAATTGAGTTAAGGAATAAAACATAGGTTAATTTATATCATACCCTATTTATTCATATTATCAGTAATACTGTTATAAACAGTGAAAAAAAACTACATATATATGTACAGAATAAAAAATACCACCTTTATGGTTATGTGGACATATAAATTGAAAAGCTATAATTTTTGTTAAGAACTAAATTATTTAGATTAATCTTTAATCTTTTTTTCCTTTGCCTCATAAAATAGTTTTAAAAAAGGTAATTCCTCAGCACTTGTTTAAAGTCATTATTAGTAAGTTGTGATAGGCAATATATTTCTTTATTCTTTCCATGTTTTAGAAGGTACTTAATTTTGTTGTTTTACACTTTTATTTTATCAGAATGTTATTAACCATAAGTCTGTGATATATTTTATCATCAGTTCATGACTTTTATTCTTTCCAAACACTGCAAAATATAATCATTCCTAGTTCCGCTCACATAAGAGCATGTGTTTATGACTATTACAGATGAAAGTACAAATTTAAGAATATTTCAGACCATGTCATGAATTACATGTATAATTCAGCATTAAGTTCTATAAATGTATTAATATATGTTTGAATGAGTATATACATATGAAATAAGTACAATCTCATTATTTGTGAAGTTGCTTCAAACATAAAATTACAAAATACTAAACAGTTACTCCTGAAGAAGTATGTGTGTGTGTGTGTTTGTGTGTGTATATGTGTGTGTGTGTGATTATCTCACAAAGTATAAGATCTTAAATTTTTAAGTAACTTATCTTGGTACATTCTGTTTTCTTTATTTTCAAAAAAGAAAATGAGGTACCAAAGTAAGTGACCATATTACCTGAAACTGCTCCACTAACAGGTGCCAGAGTTGGGATTCAAACCCACCCAACTGGCCCCAGAGCCAGAGCCTGGTGTACTCTACACACTGCCCTACTGTCTCTATTTTATGGTCATCTCAGGTAAGAGAGCTGAGAACAGAGTCATCTTGTTGAAACTGAGCTGGAAACACTGCAGATTTGGGGGCTTGAGCATGTTCAGGAATAACTGAAAATGCTGTGAGCGTTGATTTGGAGTTTCCTAATAAATTTTGGTAAGTTGGCAAATTCACAAAAACAGAATCCATGAATAGTGAAGATCTACTATATATATGCAAATTTGATATATTTAAATTATCAGTACTATCAAGTGGACATTTTTATGTAGACTCAATCTCAGTTGCTCCAGTTCTATATGGTCATTTTATAGTGAATATTCACAATTGTTTCATGAAGCATGAATAATCTGTCTGATTGCATCACCTCTGCTTCTATAGACTTGATTTCAGCTCTTTTCTTAATTACACTGTTAAAAGAACATTCACTTGTTAAATCTAGCATCCCAGAATAATATACAAAGCACACTGAGTGAATCAGAATTTTAGTTATTTTTTTGCCCTCTCATTAATTTGTAATATGGCATTTGATAGTTCTTATTACGCTATCCCATTACTTATATAAATTACCATAATAAAAATAATTGCAAAGTACTGAGAAACATATTAAGTGTAAGTTCTTATTTCATATAATGATTTTATTTCCTAGCATAAAATATAGATCTGTTTTAAATATTATTAACATCAGAAAAAGATGTTTAAGCTTTGCTGTAGATTTCCTGTCACATACCTTTTCTCAGGAATTTCAAAGTAAGAGGTGGATTCTCAATTTCTGTATGTAATATATAAATGTATAGTAATATGGAAAAATATGTACAAGTATACACATATTTTATATATCCAATAATCCATTATTATTTCCATATGGGGGCTTACAATGTGGAATGACCAATCCATTTTATAAAAAACGTTTTCTGTGACTGCCATATTTCATGAATAAATACGAGTGAAAAATCTGATATTTTTAATAGTACATTTCAACTATGTTCAGAAATTAATCTGAAATATTTCATTTTCCCAAAACTGATTGTTATTTTGACTTCTTGAGATCTGAAATACGACTATATTAATTCTTTTTTCTGGATGTTCTCCTCCTCTTTTGCCATATATATTTTTTCTAGGTCTTTAATTAAGACCTTTAAATTAATTAAGCTTTAAAGATTGTCAGTATTTCAGAACAAAGGACTAAATTGAGGATAAAGTGAGTGAAGTGGTACAAAAATACTATTTTTTCAGCCATGTTAGATTTGTCTAACCAAATTATCATGATAGTCTAAGTAGTATGTATATTAAAGAACATACATAACAATATTTGATATATTTAAATTATCAGTACTATCAAGTGGACATTTTTATGTAGACTCAATCTCAGTTGCTCCAGTTCTATATGGTCATTTTATAGTGAATATTCACAATTGTTTCATGAAGCATGAATAATCTGTCTGATTGCATCACCTCTGCTTCTATAGACTTGATTTCAGCTCTTTTCTTAATTACACTGTTAAAAGAACATTCACTTGTTAAATCTAGCATCCCAGAATAATATACAAAGCACACTGAGTGAATCAGAATTTTAGTTATTTTTTTGCCCTCTCATTAATTTGTAATATGGCATTTGATAGTTCTTATTACGCTATCCCATTACTTATATAAATTACCATAATAAAAATAATTGCAAAGTACTGAGAAACATATTAAGTGTAAGTTCTTATTTCATATAATGATTTTATTTCCTAGCATAAAATATAGATCTGTTTTAAATATTATTAACATCAGAAAAAGATGTTTAAGCTTTGCTGTAGATTTCCTGTCACATACCTTTTCTCAGGAATTTCAAAGTAAGAGGTGGATTCTCAATTTCTGTATGTAATATATAAATGTATAGTAATATGGAAAAATATGTACAAGTATACACATATTTTATATATCCAATAATCCATTATTATTTCCATATGGGGGCTTACAATGTGGAATGACCAATCCATTTTATAAAAAACGTTTTCTGTGACTGCCATATTTCATGAATAAATACGAGTGAAAAATCTGATATTTTTAATAGTACATTTCAACTATGTTCAGAAATTAATCTGAAATATTTCATTTTCCCAAAACTGATTGTTATTTTGACTTCTTGAGATCTGAAATACGACTATATTAATTCTTTTTTCTGGATGTTCTCCTCCTCTTTTGCCATATATATTTTTTCTAGGTCTTTAATTAAGACCTTTAAATTAATTAAGCTTTAAAGATTGTCAGTATTTCAGAACAAAGGACTAAATTGAGGATAAAGTGAGTGAAGTGGTACAAAAATACTATTTTTTCAGCCATGTTAGATTTGTCTAACCAAATTATCATGATAGTCTAAGTAGTATGTATATTAAAGAACATACATAACAATACATTCTGGTGAGCTAATGACTTGTACTGGCATTCCAATTTTAGTACGTATGGTAGAGAAGATTCCCTATTTTCCCAATAAAATGGTTAAAATAATACATAGTATAAAATGCACTAGTAAGTTGTGAAGAAAGTAATGTCTACTTAGAAGTCAAATCTAAGTGAAAATAGAAATTCTTTATGGAACGCTAAAGGTGGTATAGGTTGATTTGAGGAAAAGAACAGTTAGTTTAGAGGTGGATGCTTTGGGACACTGAGCCAACTTACAATGTAGCTTACTTACCCTTTCTGCTGCTTCTTTATCTCTTCCATTTTACAGTGGATTGCTCCCAAGTCCACCCAAGTTTATGATTTAATGTTGGATTTCATAGAACCTACCTCATGGTGGGTAACTCTGGATGCACAGTCACTTTACCAGATATTTTATTTCTACCAGGTCCAGAAACACACAGTAGGTCTTATTCAAGTGCTGTGTAGTTCTCTGTTGTGGAATGTATGGCCTTATTCTAGACCCAGAAATCTACATTGTGATTCTTTTGTCAAGCTTTAGCATAAATTCCACTGGATGTCTTTTGTAATCATAGATACATCCAGTATCTTAGCTCCTACTGTGTTGTCTTTCTTTACTAAAAGAGTGGCTTTCACCATAGTCTAGACCTTCTGCAAAGTCCTTTCCTACTCCGGTTCCACTCAAACCTTCTGTTTTCCATGCTTGTGGGTACATGGGTCACAGTAGTATTGTCTCGTGTGGAATACACTGCCTTCAAAATCCCCAAAATCTGACAGCCTGTTTCCTCTTCAATAGTAGAAGGCATAAGATACGGTGACATATCTTTTGGGGACTTTCCTGGTGGCTCAGAGGTTAAGAATCTGCCTGCAATGCAGGAGCCACAGGAGACATTGTTCTGTCCCTGTGCTGGAAAGATCCCCTGGAGTAAGAAATGACAATCCAGTCCAGTATTCTTGCCTGGAGAATCCCATGCACTGAGGAGCCTGATGGACTACAGTCCATAGGCTTGCAAAGAGTTGGATATGACTGAAGTGACTTAGCATGTATGCACATATGTAGTGTCTTTTACTTTGTTGAGTATGTCCCTGCATACCTCTTAGTGCTGGATTCCTGAAACCTTTTGATATTGTAGAACCCTAAATCTTCTTTGGCTTTTATGTCCTGTCATATAGAGAACATATGGCTTATTAAGGCCTCCAGTTTACTTTCCATATCTTGTTTATCTAGTGTGATCATCATGTTAGATCAGCATAGTAGTCCATCATGGTAGTTTGTGAATTGACCAATGGTCTAAGTCTGTAGGAAGTACATTTAACAGAAGTGGAAGAGTTAAAATGGCCTGTGCCATTAAATGTATGTATTTGTCCCTTGTGAATATGAACATCTGATCCAACTTCTTTAGAGGAACTTGGCCACATTTCAAACCTGAGGTTTGATCTGCTATGGTACTGAGTACAGCAGCTGCATTGGCTACTCTGGTTGAATTTGTGATTTTTCTTCAGGATCCATTGTGAAGGCCAGACTGAAGGATTAAACAGATATAAGATGGTGTGAAAAAAGTTTCATCCTGTAGGCCTGTTTTGTGAATGTTGTCTTCAGGAATCCTTGGGCTTTATTCTAGACCCAGAAATCTACATTGTGATTCTTTTGTCAAGCTTTAGCATAAATTCCACTGGATGTCTTTTGTAATCATAGATACATCCAGTATCTTAGCTCCTACTGTGTTGTCTTTCTTTACTAAAAGAGTGGCTTTCACCATAGTCTAGACCTTCTGCAAAGTCCTTTCCTACTCCGGTTCCACTCAAACCTTCTGTTTTCCATGCTTGTGGGTACATGGGTCACAGTAGTATTGTCTCGTGTGGAATACACTGCCTTCAAAATCCCCAAAATCTGACAGCCTGTTTCCTCTTCAATAGTAGAAGGCATAAGATACGGTGACATATCTTTTGGGGACTTTCCTGGTGGCTCAGAGGTTAAGAATCTGCCTGCAATGCAGGAGCCACAGGAGACATTGTTCTGTCCCTGTGCTGGAAAGATCCCCTGGAGTAAGAAATGACAATCCAGTCCAGTATTCTTGCCTGGAGAATCCCATGCACTGAGGAGCCTGATGGACTACAGTCCATAGGCTTGCAAAGAGTTGGATATGACTGAAGTGACTTAGCATGTATGCACATATGTAGTGTCTTTTACTTTGTTGAGTATGTCCCTGCATACCTCTTAGTGCTGGATTCCTGAAACCTTTTGATATTGTAGAACCCTAAATCTTCTTTGGCTTTTATGTCCTGTCATATAGAGAACATATGGCTTATTAAGGCCTCCAGTTTACTTTCCATATCTTGTTTATCTAGTGTGATCATCATGTTAGATCAGCATAGTAGTCCATCATGGTAGTTTGTGAATTGACCAATGGTCTAAGTCTGTAGGAAGTACATTTAACAGAAGTGGAAGAGTTAAAATGGCCTGTGCCATTAAATGTATGTATTTGTCCCTTGTGAATATGAACATCTGATCCAACTTCTTTAGAGGAACTTGGCCACATTTCAAACCTGAGGTTTGATCTGCTATGGTACTGAGTACAGCAGCTGCATGTGGGGCTACTCTGGTTGAATTTGTGATTTTTCTTCAGGATCCATTGTGAAGGCCAGACTGAAGGATTAAACAGATATAAGATGGTGTGAAAAAAGTTTCATCCTGTAGGCCTGTTTTGGTGGCATTATTAGTGTGCTGTCTCCTCTTAGAATGCAATATTATTTTAGAACTATTACCTTGGATAAAAATGGCAATTTTGATGATTGTTTGGCCTCCTCCCGATAATAACTTCTATCAAGTAAACAACGTGGTGTTTCTACCAACTGCTAATTGTATTCATTTGTAAACCAGGAAATTGACCACCATGTGTGCCTGTAGACCCAGTGGACCCACAGTGAGCTAAATCCGGGCCATGATTCTATTTATTACCTGTATCCCTGTACTCTCCCTCTAAGAAGGCTGCCTTGCCCTTCAGGTTCCAGGGGTTAGTAAGAATTTGAACTAATTATCCTCAAATGTTTGAGTATTCCACTTTCCTCTGGGAAAGTTTACATAAGTAGGAAGGTGTGGGAAAACGATCATCATCTACAATTGGCATGGTGTTGTAGGGTCCTTCCTTGAGTCTCTTTCAGTCTCTTATGACAATGAGTTCTGGATGAGGTATGAAAACCTAGCAAGAGATTTTAACATCATTGGAGTAACTACCTCCAACTCCTTATCCTTCACCTTTATTTCTTTTGGTTGTGTAAATTAAACCCTGGTTGATCACCCGTCTTTCTTGCCACCTTTCTGCCAACTGTTTCCATAGTTGTCTATAAATTAAGTCTTGCCTGGCTGCTAATCCATTCTTAATACTCATTAAGACAATTGTAAGTGCTTTGCTTCTGGTCAGCTTTGTTAAAGGATTCTCTTCTTGCTATTTGTAAACCCAGTTCTTTAGCATGATCTCCTTCCTTTGGCCTGTCCTATAGCCGGCAGCTACCACTGAGATGCTTGATGATGCAGGTGTCCTCCTCACCAAGGCATTTCTTCATGCTTTAATAAATGAGTACCCTTCCATGGAATATGTTCAGTTTTGAAATATGTCTTCATATGCAGTGAAATTAGTCTTATCATATTTATCCCATTTGAATACAGTCTTTCCTGTTATTGACCTATTGACATTCATATTCATTTCATACTCTGTTTTTCAGTTTTGCATTCAAAAGCTATTTGGGTTTAGATTGACATTACATACTGTGATAGGCAGTATTAGTCTTAACTCCTGATTCCCCTGAAGATAACCACTTACTGATGTACATGCCTCGTATAATTTCTTCCCCTTGAGTGCAGGTAAAACCTGTTAATATGATGCAACGTTTTTTCCTGATGATGTTAAGGTTTATGGCCATGGATTGGGCCTCCTCCCGATAATAACTTCTATCAAGTAAACAACGTGGTGTTTCTACCAACTGCTAATTGTATTCATTTGTAAACCAGGAAATTGACCACCATGTGTGCCTGTAGACCCAGTGGACCCACAGTGAGCTAAATCCGGGCCATGATTCTATTTATTACCTGTATCCCTGTACTCTCCTCTAAGAAGGCTGCCTTGCCCTTCAGGTTCCAGGGGTTAGTAAGAATTTGAACTAATTATCCTCAAATGTTTGAGTATTCCACTTTCCTCTGGGAAAGTTTACATAAGTAGGAAGGTGTGGGAAAACGATCATCATCTACAATTGGCATGGTGTTGTAGGGTCCTTCCTTGAGTCTCTTTCAGTCTCTTATGACAATGAGTTCTGGATGAGGTATGAAAACCTAGCAAGAGATTTTAACATCATTGGAGTAACTACCTCCAACTCCTTATCCTTCACCTTTATTTCTTTTGGTTGTGTAAATTAAACCCTGGTTGATCACCCGTCTTTCTTGCCACCTTTCTGCCAACTGTTTCCATAGTTGTCTATAAATTAAGTCTTGCCTGGCTGCTAATCCATTCTTAATACTCATTAAGACAATTGTAAGTGCTTTGCTTCTGGTCAGCTTTGTTAAAGGATTCTCTTCTTGCTATTTGTAAACCCAGTTCTTTAGCATGATCTCCTTCCTTTGGCCTGTCCTATAGCCGGCAGCTACCACTGAGATGCTTGATGATGCAGGTGTCCTCCTCACCAAGGCATTTCTTCATGCTTTAATAAATGAGTACCCTTCCATGGAATATGTTCAGTTTTGAAATATGTCTTCATATGCAGTGAAATTAGTCTTATCATATTTATCCCATTTGAATACAGTCTTTCCTGTTATTGACCTATTGACATTCATATTCATTTCATACTCTGTTTTTCAGTTTTGCATTCAAAAGCTATTTGGGTTTAGATTGACATTACATACTGTGATAGGCAGTATTAGTCTTAACTCCTGATTCCCCTGAAGATAACCACTTACTGATGTACATGCCTCGTATAATTTCTTCCCCTTGAGTGCAGGTAAAACCTGTTAATATGATGCAACGTTTTTTCCTGATGATGTTAAGGTTTATGAGCACTATAATAAGATTGTCATATCTGTGATTTCATTATGTTATCTAAGACTCCATGTGGCATAATAGAGTGAGAATCACCTGCTGGACTTAAATAATAACCAGGCATGTTGTGGGAGGAACCTATATTGTTGAAATCTGAATGTTGTCTATAGGAACTGAGAGCAGCTCTGGTTAACAGCCAGCAGAAAAAGGGACTTCAACTCTTGCTGTACAACCTCAAGAAACTGAAATCTGTCAACATGAAGCTCATTTGTGCTTCAGATAAGACTGCAGACATGGCTGACAATTTCATTTAAGCCTTTGAGATACCTTGAACAGAGAACTTAGTTGACCCCTGCTTAAACTTCTGACCTATAGAAGACTGTGCAATAATAAATGGGTGTTATTTTAATCTGTTCAGTTTGTCATTATATGTTATTAATTAATAAAACTTAACAAATATCCTATAGAGAACTGATGTCAGTATAATATTGAGCCTGCCCATCACTGCACATGTTACATTACTTTACTTATAGAGGTCTTATTTGTCTCAAAAATGAATTTATAGTATTCTAAGTATACATAATAAGTGTGTTAATTTAATTTCAGAGCAACAGTTTGTGGTAGCAAAAAAATAAAAAAAATAAATTACCCAAATTTACAAATAAAATCCATCAATATTAGAAAAGAGGAATAAAATGTAGCTGATATAAAGAACAATATCACTAATTTTATCAACATATAAATAAAGACAGCTCTCTAGAACCAAAATTGAGTCAAAAAACAGTTATGAAAGGGCAGATATAGTACAACTTCACTATTTAAACTTTGAAAACATGCAGAACTCAATAGTACAATTTTAGAGATACAAACATCTGGTAAATCAAGAAAATAAACCTATTGACATTCATTTCATTTCATACTCTGTTTTTCAGTTTTGCATTCAAAAGCTATTTGGGTTTAGATTGACATTACATACTGTGATAGGCAGTATTAGTCTTAACTCCTGATTCCCTGAAGATAACCACTTACTGATGTACATGCCTCGTATAATTTCTTCCCCTTGAGTGCAGGTAAAACCTGTTAATATGATGCAACGTTTTTTCCTGATGATGTTAAGGTTTATGAGCACTATAATAAGATTGTCATATCTGTGATTTCATTATGTTATCTAAGACTCCATGTGGCATAATAGAGTGAGAATCACCTGCTGGACTTAAATAATAACCAGGCATGTTGTGGGAGGAACCTATATTGTTGAAATCTGAATGTTGTCTATAGGAACTGAGAGCAGCTCTGGTTAACAGCCAGCAGAAAAAGGGACTTCAACTCTTGCTGTACAACCTCAAGAAACTGAAATCTGTCAACATGAAGCTCATTTGTGCTTCAGATAAGACTGCAGACATGGCTGACAATTTCATTTAAGCCTTTGAGATACCTTGAACAGAGAACTTAGTTGACCCCTGCTTAAACTTCTGACCTATAGAAGACTGTGCAATAATAAATGGGTGTTATTTTAATCTGTTCAGTTTGTCATTATATGTTATTAATTAATAAAACTTAACAAATATCCTATAGAGAACTGATGTCAGTATAATATTGAGCCTGCCCATCACTGCACATGTTACATTACTTTACTTATAGAGGTCTTATTTGTCTCAAAAATGAATTTATAGTATTCTAAGTATACATAATAAGTGTGTTAATTTAATTTCAGAGCAACAGTTTGTGGTAGCAAAAAAATAAAAAAAATAAATTACCCAAATTTACAAATAAAATCCATCAATATTAGAAAAGAGGAATAAAATGTAGCTGATATAAAGAACAATATCACTAATTTTATCAACATATAAATAAAGACAGCTCTCTAGAACCAAAATTGAGTCAAAAAACAGTTATGAAAGGGCAGATATAGTACAACTTCACTATTTAAACTTTGAAAACATGCAGAACTCAATAGTACAATTTTAGAGATACAAACATCTGGTAAATCAAGAAAATAAAAAGAAGGATATAGTAAATACAAAATTCAGGAGAGTAGTCACAGCTAAATATAGAAAGTTGCATAGAGACTCAAAAGTGCTTCTTAGACTGGAAAGTAATTTGGTTGATTTTCATGTATTATTGTTATTTTTATACCTTTAATATACCCTACAAATATTTGTGTATACTCAATATATTAATAAGAATGAAAAGAAAAAAAAGGATGCCAGAAATCCCTAGGCTAATTGTTTGTGCTTTATTAATAGTGTCATAATAATATGTTATTTATGCAGGATGTAGTCAAAGTTTTATCCTCTCATTAATGTGTTAAATGAGAGCTATGACATTAGAGACAGACTAATGCATCACCATTTCTCCTCTCATTTAGTGATGGGACTATATAAGAAGATAAATTAGTTCTGTGGTCTGTCAGACTTGCGCTGGGTAACAGGAGTTTCCTTTACCAACTCACTGTCAGTCACCATCTTGAGTTTAGATTCATGATGTTGCTGTTTCCTCTGTAATAATAGGCCAGAGAAAGACAGCAGGAATCTTAATGCTTAGCTTTAGCCGCATCTAATGGAAGAAAATTACTGCTTTAACTTCATAGTAACTGGGATTGACTGGCAATTACTCACCTCTTTCCTATCAGTGTGAATACTGAGATTAATGTGAAACTAAATATTCCAAAGTATCAGTTTCTCACCTTTTATCTTTACCTCTAAAAAAAAAATCATTAAAATAAATGTGCTTACTGCCAGAACTTAAGAAAATACATACTATCATATGAGGAAACTGCAGAAAAAGTCTAGAATAGCAATAGCAGCATTTCAGTGCACTTCATTTAGTTTTCTCTGTGTAAAAATAGTCATAATGAAAATTTACTTCTACCTTTTTTTTTTTTTTTTGCTTTTGCACTTTCTTCAAATATGTGATTATGAATACTGCATATTTCCTATATGAATGATCGGTAATTTACTTAATTTCTAACCTATTCATAGAAGTTGAGTTCCATGTTTTACTATTATTTAAATGCTGCTAGTGAATCTTTCTTTGAAAACAATCCTTAACAGTATATTGATCATCTTCTTCTGTATCAGAATAATATGTTAATTTAGAAGTACTTCCAACTCTTATATCTACCCTGATCATGAAAGGAATTTCCAGTTCTATTCCTTCAATTGGTTGCTTTGTTTCTCTCGGCCTCCTTTACTCTCTGTCAAGTGCTTGGTTTGCTACATTCATTCTATTTTATCTTTGGGTGCAGAATTGAGGAGCTATGGTAAAAATGCGTAGGTATATGACAGAGTTGGACTAGTCTATTGCGAAAAGATTTGGTTGTTTTAATGTCATTTTAAAAAAGGGCAGTTTAACCAAGTAAGAGAGTAAATAGAACAACGGCAGCTTTTTCTTTTTTTCTAAGGAGGGCTATTAAGAATGGTTATTTACTCTAAGAAATAACTCTGTAGGAGTGTATAAAAACAGAATAAATTGTTTTGTTTTAAAATTTTATATAGATTGGAGACTTGATGACTTTTATGGATGTGGCATTATTTTAAACTGGAATATGAAGGTCATTGTTTCATTAATTATATATATCTGTAAAGAAAGATCAAAGTGCCGGCATTCCTTGGATCATGGAGAAAAGTGAGTTCCAGAAAAACAGTTAGGTCTGCTTCATTGACTATGCAAAGTCTTTGTGTGGATCACAGCAAACTACAGAAAATTAGTAAAGAGATAAGAGTACCAGGGCACTTTATCTATTGCCTGAGAAACATGTATGTGGGTCAAAAAAAGCAATAATTAGAAATGGACATGAAACAACTGAATGACTCAAAATTGAGAA
The DNA here is from genome assembly GCA_022376925.1 of Tragulus kanchil. Taxonomy (NCBI): domain Eukaryota; kingdom Metazoa; phylum Chordata; class Mammalia; order Artiodactyla; family Tragulidae; genus Tragulus; species Tragulus kanchil. The sequence goes on along the minus strand of JAIOJX010000025.1, from coordinate 150,188,466 downwards.
AGGAGTATGATAAGGCTGTATATTGCGACCCTGCTTATTTAGCTTCTATGTAGAAAACATCATGCAGAATGAAGGGGTGGATGAATCACAAGCCTGAATCAAGATTACTGGGAGAAACATCAAGTGTCAGGTACGCATATAATGGCAGGAAATGAAAAGGAATTTAAGAAGTACATCTTGAAGATGAAAGAGAATGAAAAAGTTGTCTTGAAACTCAGCCTTCAAAAAACTAAGATCATGGCATTCAGTCCCATCACTTCATGGCAAATAAATGGTCAAAACAAAGGAAACAGTGATAGACTTTATTTTCTTGGGCTCCAAAATCACTGCTCAAGATGGCTGCAGCCATGAAATTAAAAGACACTTGCTGCTTGGAAGGAAAGATATGACAAACCTAAACAGTAGATTAAAAAGCAGAAACATAATTAGCAATTCTCTGCTAGTATTCTATCTGATCTTTTTCATATAACTGCTTTATTTTATCTTTGGGTGCAGAATTGAGGAGCTATGGTAAAATGCGTAGGTATATGACAGAGTTGGACTAGTCTATTGCGAAAAGATTTGGTTGTTTTAATGTCATTTTAAAAAAGGGCAGTTTAACCAAGTAAGAGAGTAAATAGAACAACGGCAGCTTTTTCTTTTTTTCTAAGGAGGGCTATTAAGAATGGTTATTTACTCTAAGAAATAACTCTGTAGGAGTGTATAAAAACAGAATAAATTGTTTTGTTTTAAAATTTTATATAGATTGGAGACTTGATGACTTTTATGGATGTGGCATTATTTTAAACTGGAATATGAAGGTCATTGTTTCATTAATTATATATATCTGTAAAGAAAGATCAAAGTGCCGGCATTCCTTGGATCATGGAGAAAAGTGAGTTCCAGAAAAACAGTTAGGTCTGCTTCATTGACTATGCAAAGTCTTTGTGTGGATCACAGCAAACTACAGAAAATTAGTAAAGAGATAAGAGTACCAGGGCACTTTATCTATTGCCTGAGAAACATGTATGTGGGTCAAAAAAAGCAATAATTAGAAATGGACATGAAACAACTGAATGACTCAAAATTGAGAAAGGAGTATGATAAGGCTGTATATTGCGACCCTGCTTATTTAGCTTCTATGTAGAAAACATCATGCAGAATGAAGGGGTGGATGAATCACAAGCCTGAATCAAGATTACTGGGAGAAACATCAAGTGTCAGGTACGCATATAATGGCAGGAAATGAAAAGGAATTTAAGAAGTACATCTTGAAGATGAAAGAGAATGAAAAAGTTGTCTTGAAACTCAGCCTTCAAAAAACTAAGATCATGGCATTCAGTCCCATCACTTCATGGCAAATAAATGGTCAAAACAAAGGAAACAGTGATAGACTTTATTTTCTTGGGCTCCAAAATCACTGCTCAAGATGGCTGCAGCCATGAAATTAAAAGACACTTGCTGCTTGGAAGGAAAGATATGACAAACCTAAACAGTAGATTAAAAAGCAGAAACATAATTAGCAATTCTCTGCTAGTATTCTATCTGATCTTTTTCATATAACTGCTTTATTTTAAAAAATACTGGATAGAATATTATCACCATGTCTGGAGCCAATTTTGGGCTTTCTACATAGAATATAATTTGTTGAAAACATAGCCACCAGTTGAAATGTTTCTGATTACAGTGTACATGTTTCTATGTAATTTTGGTATCTGCCATTATTTCTGTGAGTATATTCAAAAAAGTTTTCATTTCTTTTGAGTTGCTCAATTGATTTTTATGGACTTTCCAGTATCAGAAAGATTAAAATTTCAAACATTTACTCCCCTTTTCTGCGCTTGTTGAAATTATTTTTATCAGCAATGTCAGGGTATCCAATTGTGGTTCTGTGTTAGTTGTTTGTTCCCAAAACAAAGTTCTGATTAATACAACTTTTTGGTACGCTATTTTTTTGGAGGTGAGGGGGGCACTTCTATTGTTCTTTCATTTATCTATTTTCATCCATCTTTGTTTTTTGGCCCATGTGGGCCTCCCATCGCAGTGGCCTCTGTTGTCGCAGAGCACCGGCTCTGGGCGCGTGCGCTCCCGAGCCCTGGCTAGGTAATTGGACACATTGGTCCAGCCGCTCTGCGGCACGTGGGATCTTCCCAGGCCAGGGATTGAACTGGCACCCCTTGCACTGCAAAGTGGTGTCCTTACCCACTGGACCACCAGGGAAGCCCTGGAACGCTATTTTAATGAAAAACAATAATTTAAAATATATTATCTCCCAATCACATGAACCATATTTTCTATACATTACTGGATAAGAAATGAAGAACAGAGAAGTTTTTTTCATAGTTGTGGGATAGAACTTCAGCTAGAATTCCTGTTGCTTTTCTCATTAATTATATGGTTAAAGGGAAAAATCTCTCTCTACTAACACCTGTAGTTATCTCTCATTTTCTTGCATATCTTTTCCCCTACAAAAATTATCATTATATTTTGGGGAAATTGTTTTTCTCAGAGAATGAAAATAAGTCCTAATGTTCATAAAAGGATTTAGAATTCATAAAATGCTTTTCACAAGCAAGATGCCAGTTGTTTCTGTGAGATAGGTAAAGAAGAGTGTTATGTTATTGCAGAAATGAGCAAAAGATTAGAAAGTTATGTAGCCGCAGTAAATACTACTTTCCTTTCATGTTCAGGAAAATGAAAGGAGGAACTTATGGAGTAATCATTAGAGAGAGATACAGCAAGAGTGGAGAGCTAGTAAGAGGCTATGCCAGGAAGAAAACTCTATGATAAAGCACAGTTAAGATTGGTAAAGTGTTTTGAAATAAATGTTGCTCTTTCAGTTATAGTATAGAGTGAATAGTACTCTAAAACATCACTTGTTTGCTTGTAGCTTATGATTTTAACTTCAATATTTTCCACTGAACACAATATCCAAAAGGGTATATGAGTTTAATAAATGTGCTCAAATCAATTTGCATTTTATGGCACACTTTCTAAATGATTAGGGCATAAAAAAATCATTGTCCTCTGCTAATTCAGTTTATAATGAAGGATAACAGTTGATATGAATCATATTTTAAATAAATAAAAATGGCAAAAAAGTAATATATTTAATATATTCAAGAAAAAATATAAAATGATATAAAAATATCAACATTTCCACCATTATGAATTTAAAACCATTCATTTTTTTTTCATATTTTCCTTGTGTTTTGTTAATAAATATAGACAAGTATTTCAGCTACGGCTGAAATGACTGATAACCCAGCCATGTTTTTTTGTTTTTGTTTTTTCCTTTTCCCCCAAAGTAACTACAATCAAAATTTTGGTATATGTGCATTATTATAGTGCATAGCATTATTTCTTTATATGTATTAACAGTTTGTATTTTAACATAAATAATATCAACCTTGTGCATAATATTCTGTAAAGCAGTTACTTTTCATTAAATAAGTATGCGTTGAATATGCATTATGTAATAGGTACTTTTGGATGTGAATGAACAAGTACAAATTCCCAGTCTCCATACACTTATATTCTAGAAGGCTGGAGGAAGAGACAACAAATGAACATATGATGTGTCAAAAAGTGGTAAAATTTGTGACAAAAAGTAAAGCAGAGCTAAAGAGTGGAATATAGCAAGTGAAAATATGAGGTAGTATTGCTATTCTAAATAAAATGGTCCTTTATTGATAAGTTGAAATTTAATTAAAAAAAAAAAAAAAAAACCCTGGAGAGGGAAGTAGTTGAGGGGTGTTCGGATTTCGGGCAGAGGAAATGTAAGATGTAAGTAAAAAAATCACTGAAATAAGAACATGCAGGGAATGATGCTAATGCTGAATAATCAGAGACAATGGAACAAAATAAGAAAAGAGATGTGGCAGGGATTGGATCTTGACAAATTACTGCATATTTATCATGCAACAAAACACTTTAGAGAGAGGTGTAACTGTTAATAACTGATTTGGAATAGCAATAGAACAGGACTCTCTTGGGCAAACTGGGATTTTTAATCACTTTACACTGTAAGCCTTTAACTCAAGCTGAGATGAAGAAAGTGCTGGTGTTCAGAACTGTTATAATCTAACTCCGAATTTAATGAGATCTCTGTAATAGTTGCGCTGAGAGTTGAATGAAGAAGACAGAGTAAAACTGGTAGATGAGTTGAGAGGCTATTATAATAATCTTAGATAAGAAAAACTTGCATATTCTAGAGAGATAGTAAAGGGACTGAGAAGGAATTATTGAATTCTGGATGCTAGATTTACTGACAGTTATTTTTCTACATTATGTTTTCTTGCTTTGTGCATGTGTGCATGAATTGATTGGTCTTAATCCCAGGCAGTAATTTCTGTGCATCTCTGTAAAAGTTTTTTTTTTTTTTTTTTAATTTATGGATACTAATTCTTTGTTGTTTACATGTTAATTTTTCCTAAAATTTCATTCAAATATTCCAGTGGTATTTAGAATTTCTTTATTCATTCAATATGTTTATGTAAACTTAATACAATGTAGTCAAATTAGTAATAATTTACTCTAAGGCTATGGTTTTTATGTTTTTGATAATTTTCTAAAAAATGCCACTTGAACCCAAAGTCATAGATATTTTTATTATTTTAATAAATATATGATGTACATGATATTTATATATTTATTAAAATAAACTATAATGAAACATAATGATAAATATATATTTATTTGTGTCTTTAACTGTTTTGCTTTTAAGTCTTTATTCACTTAGGAGTTTATTTTTGTTTATAGCATATTCAAGAATCCTCAACCTGTGTTTGATCTCTTTTTTTTTCCACTGATCTATTTATCTCTTTCTGTGTTAGTATGTTACTCTTTTAATTTCACATTTTCATAGTGAAACTTGATATCTGATAGGGCAGTTCCCCCCACTTTATTCTTAGTTTTGAGAATTGTGTTGGTGATCCCTTTTGTCATGATTCAACTGTCTGCATTTTCGTATCAGTCTTTCATATTTTGTGAAAAATTTTTCTAGGATTTATATTGACATTAAGTGGAATGTATGAGTTTACTGTGGGAAAGTCAGTGTTTTGTTTTTGTTTTATTTTATTGAAGTATAATTGAATTACAATATCATGTTAGTTTCAGTTATACAGCATAACAGTTCAGTTATGTTACATAAATATCCTTCTTCAGATTCTCTTCCCATGTAGGCTATAACAAAATATTGAGTAGAGTTCTGTGCTATAAAATAGGCCATTTTTAGTTATCTATTTTGCATATATATAGTAGTGTGTATATTAATTTCAACCTTCGAATTTATTCATCCCCCACAACCTTTTCCCTTTGGTTGCTATAAGTTTGTTTTCTATCTCTGTGATTCTTTTTTATTGGGGAGAAGCGGAAATAAGCTCATTTATATATATATATATATATATTTTAGGTTCCACAGATAAGTGATATCATACAATATTTTACATTCTGTTTATGACTTACTTCACTTGTATGATGATCTTTAGGTCCATCTATGTTGTTGCAAATAGCATTATTCGGGGCTTCCCTGGTGGTCCAGTGGGTAAGGATACCGCCTTGCAGTGCGAGGGGCACCGGTTCGATTCCTGGCCTGGGAAGATCCCACGTGCCGCGGAGCAGCTGGACCGATGTGTCCAATTACCGAGCTGGAGCTCTGGAGCGCATGCGCCCAGAGCCGATGCTCAGCGACAACAGAGGCCACTGCGATGGGAGGCCCACAAGAGCCAAAAGAATAAAGACGGATGAAAATAGAGAAATGGAAGACCAATAGAAGTGGCCCCCTCGCCCCTTCCCTCCCCACCCCACCGCCCCAAAAGATAAATAAAATAAATGTTTTAAAAAAATAGCATTATTCCATTCTTTCTTATGGCTACTATACTATTGTGTGTGTGTGTGTCTGTATGTTTGTGCATATATACACATATGTATATGTATATATACATCTTCCTTATCCATTCATCTTTTGATGGAGATTTAGGTCCATCCACGTTGCTGCAAAGGGCATTATTTCATTCTTTTTTATGTGTATATATATGTATTTGCATGTATATGTATATATATATACATCTTTGTTACCCATTCATCTGTTGGTGGACATTTAGGCTGTGTCTAAGTCATGACTATTGTGAAATAGTGCTGGAATGGACATTGGGATGCATGTATCTCTTCAAATGATGACTTTCTACAAATATGTCCTGTAGTGGGATTGTCAAATCATATGGTAACTCTATTTTTACATATTAAGGAAGCTCCATACTGTTCTCTACAGTGACTGTATCAATTTTCACTCCTACTAACAACCCACTGCAGTATTCTTGCCTGGAAACTGGGTTCTCTACAGGTGGACTAGTATCAACATTTCAATTGAATTTATTCATCCCCCACAACCTTTTCCCTTTGGTTGCTATAAGTTTGTTTTCTATCTCTGTGATTCTTTTTTATTGGGGAGAAGCGGAAATAAGCTCATTTATATATATATATATATATATTTTAGGTTCCACAGATAAGTGATATCATACAATATTTTACATTCTGTTTATGACTTACTTCACTTGTATGATGATCTTTAGGTCCATCTATGTTGTTGCAAATAGCATTATTCGGGGCTTCCCTGGTGGTCCAGTGGGTAAGGATACCGCCTTGCAGTGCGAGGGGCACCGGTTCGATTCCTGGCCTGGGAAGATCCCACGTGCCGCGGAGCAGCTGGACCGATGTGTCCAATTACCGAGCTGGAGCTCTGGAGCGCATGCGCCCAGAGCCGATGCTCAGCGACAACAGAGGCCACTGCGATGGGAGGCCCACAAGAGCCAAAAGAATAAAGACGGATGAAAATAGAGAAATGGAAGACCAATAGAAGTGGCCCCCTCGCCCCCTTCCCTCCCCACCCCACCCCCCCAAAAGATAAATAAAATAAATGTTTTAAAAAAATAGCATTATTCCATTCTTTCTTATGGCTACTATACTATTGTGTGTGTGTGTGTCTGTATGTTTGTGCATATATACACATATGTATATGTATATATACATCTTCCTTATCCATTCATCTTTTGATGGAGATTTAGGTCCATCCACGTTGCTGCAAAGGGCATTATTTCATTCTTTTTTATGTGTATATATATGTATTTGCATGTATATGTATATATATATACATCTTTGTTACCCATTCATCTGTTGGTGGACATTTAGGCTGTGTCTAAGTCATGACTATTGTGAAATAGTGCTGGAATGGACATTGGGATGCATGTATCTCTTCAAATGATGACTTTCTACAAATATGTCCTGTAGTGGGATTGTCAAATCATATGGTAACTCTATTTTTACATATTAAGGAAGCTCCATACTGTTCTCTACAGTGACTGTATCAATTTTCACTCCTACTAACAACCCACTGCAGTATTCTTGCCTGGAAATTCCCATGGACAGAACAGTCTGGGAGGCTGCAGTGTATGGGGCCACAAAAAGTTGGACACAACTGACCGACTGAGTATGCACAACAGTGTAGGAGGCTTCCTTTTTCTCCGTACCATCTCCAGCATATATTGTTTGTAGACCTTTTTGATTATGGCCATTCTGACCAGTGTGATGTGATATCTCATTGTTTTTATTTGCATTTCTCTAATAATTAGCGGTGCTGACCATCTTTTCATGTGCCTTTTGGCCATATGTATGTCTTATTTGGAGAAATGTGTGTTCAGATCTTCTCCCTATTTTTGGTTTGAGTTGTTTGTCTTTGAAATTGTGCTGCATGAGCTGTTTGCATGTTTTGAGATTAATTTCTTGTAGGTCTCATTGTTTACAAATATTTTCTCATTTTTTTATGATTTTTTTGGCTTTGTAAAAGCTTTTAATTGGGTTTCATGTGTTTATTTTGTTTTTATTTCCATTACTCTAGGATATGCATCCAGAAAGATATTGCTATGATTTATGTCAAAGAGTCATATTCTCTCTGTTTTCCTCTAAAAGTCTATCCAGCCTTACATTTAGGTCTTTAACCCATTTTAAGATTATTTTTCTATATTGTGTTAGAGGATGTTCAAATTTCATTCTTTTACATCTACTGTTCCAGTTTTCCTAGTCCAATTTATTGAAAGCTGTCTTTCTTTCATTATATATTCTTGACTCCTTTGTCATATATTAATTAACCATAGGTTCATGGACTTATTCCTGGGCTTTCTATCCTATTCCATTGATTTATGCTTCTCTTTTTGTACTAGTATCACAGTGTCTCAGTTACTGTAGCTTTGTAGTATATGCAATCAAGATTAGGCTCCCTGTTCCTCATAATTCCCATGATACACTTGTTGCTTTGGAATGGACATTGGGATGCATGTATCTCTTCAAATGATGACTTTCTACAAATATGTCCTGTAGTGGGATTGTCAAATCATATGGTAACTCTATTTTTACATATTAAGGAAGCTCCATACTGTTCTCTACAGTGACTGTATCAATTTTCACTCCTACTAACAACCCACTGCAGTATTCTTGCCTGGAAATTCCCATGGACAGAACAGTCTGGGAGGCTGCAGTGTATGGGGCCACAAAAAGTTGGACACAACTGACCGACTGAGTATGCACAACAGTGTAGGAGGCTTCCTTTTTCTCCGTACCATCTCCAGCATATATTGTTTGTAGACCTTTTTGATTATGGCCATTCTGACCAGTGTGATGTGATATCTCATTGTTTTTATTTGCATTTCTCTAATAATTAGCGGTGCTGACCATCTTTTCATGTGCCTTTTGGCCATATGTATGTCTTATTTGGAGAAATGTGTGTTCAGATCTTCTCCCTATTTTTGGTTTGAGTTGTTTGTCTTTGAAATTGTGCTGCATGAGCTGTTTGCATGTTTTGAGATTAATTTCTTGTAGGTCTCATTGTTTACAAATATTTTCTCATTTTTTTATGATTTTTTTGGCTTTGTAAAAGCTTTTAATTGGGTTTCATGTGTTTATTTTGTTTTATTTCCATTACTCTAGGATATGCATCCAGAAAGATATTGCTATGATTTATGTCAAAGAGTCATATTCTCTCTGTTTTCCTCTAAAAGTCTATCCAGCCTTACATTTAGGTCTTTAACCCATTTTAAGATTATTTTTCTATATTGTGTTAGAGGATGTTCAAATTTCATTCTTTTACATCTACTGTTCCAGTTTTCCTAGTCCAATTTATTGAAAGCTGTCTTTCTTTCATTATATATTCTTGACTCCTTTGTCATATATTAATTAACCATAGGTTCATGGACTTATTCCTGGGCTTTCTATCCTATTCCATTGATTTATGCTTCTCTTTTTGTACTAGTATCACAGTGTCTCAGTTACTGTAGCTTTGTAGTATATGCAATCAAGATTAGGCTCCCTGTTCCTCATAATTCCCATGATACACTTGTTGCTGTGTACCTAAGAATTTGTTTCTGTCCCTGCACTTCCATTTGATCCAGGCCCAAATCCACACTTCCTGGTGTCATCCTGTTTGTGCAGGTGCACATCATGACCTCTGTCTCCTTTGTTCTCAACTTTGTTTTCTATTTTCCTAAGAGTCACTGAAATGCCATGTGACATCATATCTGAGATAACTCATCTCTCCCTTCTTCATCTCTGTTCAAGGACACTTTACTACCTGAATTGCTCAACTAGGATAAATTAACTTTTCTTTTATGATTTAGTTTATATGTAACATCCTGCCAACTTTTCCTTTCTGTTGTCATAATTAATCAGTTCTTCCTTGTAGTCAATAAAATTCCTCATATTATGTGTATTGAATAAATATGTGTATACACATTTCCTATAGAAATTCAGAATCAATAATTACTATGTAGGCCATTTATTTTAGGTTAGTATTTTATAAATTTTTAATATAATATGTTAATATTTTAAATCATTTACATTAGATATATGTCCAACATAAAGTAATTTATATGAGATCTTCTCAGAGTATTTGGTTATTTAACAGGTATGTATTGCTGAGTCTTTAACTTAAGCCAGATTATTCTGTAATGACATATAAAACAGAGACTATACTCTTATCAAAATACAACATTTATCTGGTAATTCTGAATTTCTTGGATGCTCAAACTGTTGACCCATTATTGCCGTTATTAGTCTTACCATAATTGTTCATGTTTGTGTCAAAACTTTCCTTGAGGGATCTAGGTGCTCTGAACATTTTGAAAATGTGAATCTATATATTTATGAACTGCAAGAAAATTTTAAGGCATTTTTTTCTCAACTGATACCTCTTTCACTTTCTTGTTTCAGTTTCATCAGTCTTGCTAAAATGCTGGGTCATCTCTATTAGACAACTGATGAATTTACTCTGCTTATGGGCAAATCACCAGTTGATGCACAATGTCCCTTTATTTAGAAGACACATCTTGTTAAAGCTGAGCAGATAAGAAAATAAATAAACTGACCTGGAATTTTGGTGTCAGATCTGATTTACCACAGTAAGCTAAGAATCAACTTGAATCAAATCCTGGAAATAGGGTTAATGGTAGTTAAGAATCAGGTTTTCCATTAGAGTTTCTCTGTCATCTGCTCTCATTGCTTGTACACCCATTCAAAATCTAAGCACAGTCTTTATGTGTTAAAGGGCTAGAAACTGTGCAGTGCACATCATGACCTCTGTCTCCTTTGTTCTCCAACTCATGACCTCTGTCTCCTTTGTTCTCAACTTTGTTTTCTATTTTCCTAAGAGTCACTGAAATGCCATGTGACATCATATCTGAGATAACTCATCTCTCCCTTCTTCATCTCTGTTCAAGGACACTTTACTACCTGAATTGCTCAACTAGGATAAATTAACTTTTCTTTTATGATTTAGTTTATATGTAACATCCTGCCAACTTTTCCTTTCTGTTGTCATAATTAATCAGTTCTTCCTTGTAGTCAATAAAATTCCTCATATTATGTGTATTGAATAAATATGTGTATACACATTTCCTATAGAAATTCAGAATCAATAATTACTATGTAGGCCATTTATTTTAGGTTAGTATTTTATAAATTTTTAATATAATATGTTAATATTTTAAATCATTTACATTAGATATATGTCCAACATAAAGTAATTTATATGAGATCTTCTCAGAGTATTTGGTTATTTAACAGGTATGTATTGCTGAGTCTTTAACTTAAGCCAGATTATTCTGTAATGACATATAAAACAGAGACTATACTCTTATCAAAATACAACATTTATCTGGTAATTCTGAATTTCTTGGATGCTCAAACTGTTGACCCATTATTGCCGTTATTAGTCTTACCATAATTGTTCATGTTTGTGTCAAAACTTTCCTTGAGGGATCTAGGTGCTCTGAACATTTTGAAAATGTGAATCTATATATTTATGAACTGCAAGAAAATTTTAAGGCATTTTTTTCTCAACTGATACCTCTTTCACTTTCTTGTTTCAGTTTCATCAGTCTTGCTAAAATGCTGGGTCATCTCTATTAGACAACTGATGAATTTACTCTGCTTATGGGCAAATCACCAGTTGATGCACAATGTCCCTTTATTTAGAAGACACATCTTGTTAAAGCTGAGCAGATAAGAAAATAAATAAACTGACCTGGAATTTTGGTGTCAGATCTGATTTACCACAGTAAGCTAAGAATCAACTTGAATCAAATCCTGGAAATAGGGTTAATGGTAGTTAAGAATCAGGTTTTCCATTAGAGTTTCTCTGTCATCTGCTCTCATTGCTTGTACACCCATTCAAAATCTAAGCACAGTCTTTATGTGAAGGCACACTTACGAGAAGGGGGTAACTTCTTTTTGAGTAGAATATTCTAAAAGTTATTACAGTGAGCACACAAGAAGAATTAGCAATATCGTCATCTTATAGATCCTTTCAGGTTGGATTATCACCTTACCTTCGTAAATAGCTCTTATTTGAAAAAAAAAAATCCATGATTTCTTCTAAAAATTTGTCTTGGTTAAATGTCACCTTGGATAGGATTTTAAAAGTTTAACATTTCTTTTTTCTTGGACTGCATCCATTTCACTGTTTAAATTAGTTTTAAGGTGACATGTTTATTGGGCACTTGAGAAGGTCTGTACAAAAACATTTATTTTTTAAATAAATTCTTAGCAAATTGACAGATGAAGAAAAGAAAGATAGGTGAGGAGCAGGGAGGGAAATCAGTTTTACTCTCTTAGAAATGTTGAAGAACTAGTTTATGTGTGTGACCAAAATGTGCTTCCAAGTGCTGAACTACATAGACTTATCCAAGACAGAGCCTGACAATTCCCAGACCTCTCAAACAAAAGTGAACCCTTATGCAGTGAACTTATCCTATACATTGGAGCACCCAGAGGAAACGTTCTTCATGGGCAGGCAGGTACATGGAAGATTAAAGGAGGAGACACATTCAGCTTGGCACTCCCACAGTCCATTCCCAAACTTAGCCAGTGAAAATGTACTTCTTCCTTTGGAAGGACTGAATCATAGGGAGGAACAATGAAAAGAGAGTTAAACTAACTGGTGTCCTTCAAGCCAAGACATAAAGTCAGGAGAAAGAATTCACTTTAAACTTTATCTCATTCGATTTGTAATGTGAATTGGGAGCCGTAAATTGCATCTGTTGAATTAGGCCAAATTTTACTGCTCAGATAGATTTAGATGACCTTTTTGGTCCTGGTACTTGCCTTCAAACATAGCACCCTTCAGGGTGGCCACCAAAACAAAAACTGATTCACTGATCTGACTGCTCCTCTTACCTAGCAGATATCCCTAGAAAAGTTATCTTAAATTCAACTTTCACCATAATCTGATCAAATAACATTTTTTTTTGTAGCATCAAAGAATGGGGTCATTAGATTTATGCATTTAAATGGCTCAGCAAATAACAACAGTTAGAACATTATCATACTGAATTTTTGTTTCCAAGAGTTTGTGTCTAGGGAGTTAAACTGAACAACTTATAATACATAGACTGAATATTAGAAAGAAGATCATCCAGTTACCTGTATTCAGCTCTTATTAAACTGAATTCACTCAGATCCCATGTTTTCTCCAGTAGCTATGCTCTCTGAACTTTCACTCATGCCTTTCAGTAGATAGACCAATAGATAGATAGACAGACAGATGTGTAGATAAATCATGGACATTCTTGTCTTGTGTAGTTATTTTAGTGTGCATACTTTAGGGGATTTCTTTAGGAAAGACTGAAAAGAGTAACAATGTTACTAAATAGCCAGCAATTGCATCTGTCTTCTTTCTTAAAGTGAAAACAAAAAGTAAAATAAACATTGCCCTTCTGGTCTAGCTAACTTTTGAGACAAATGTGAATTCAGTGGGAAAAAATGCAACATGAGTCCAGTAGCTGTGTCAATTCTCTGCATGTTTCTTCTTTGAATGGCATGTCATTCCATGATATTTTATACCTTCTAAGCATACCTTTCTCTACTGTTAGCAAGTCACTGGCGACAATGTCACTGTGAAAATAATCACTGATAGAAGATACATTTCTTTTATTTATTTATTTATTTTTAATTTTTATTTTACTTTTTCCTTTTACAGAGTTTTGTTGTTTACAGATTTGTATGATCCCAGATTAGTCATATGTATACCACCCCCATCCCACCCCCCAGACCATCACACAGCACCTCTGCAGGATCCCCTTTTTTCACAGAGCAATGACATAGCTATTTTTCTCACATATGATAGTATAGATTTTCATGCTACTTCCTTTATGCCTCCCACCCACTTTACTCATTGATTTGTAATGTGAATTGGGACCGTAAATTGCATCTGTTGAATTAGGCCAAATTTTACTGCTCAGATAGATTTAGATGACCTTTTGGTCCTGGTACTTGCCTTCAAACATAGCACCCTTCAGGGTGGCCACCAAAACAAAACTGATTCACTGATCTGACTGCTCCTCTTACCTAGCAGATATCCCTAGAAAAGTTATCTTAAATTCAACTTTCACCATAATCTGATCAAATAACATTTTTTTGTAGCATCAAAGAATGGGGTCATTAGATTTATGCATTTAAATGGCTCAGCAAATAACAACAGTTAGAACATTATCATACTGAATTTTTGTTTCCAAGAGTTTGTGTCTAGGGAGTTAAACTGAACAACTTATAATACATAGACTGAATATTAGAAAGAAGATCATCCAGTTACCTGTATTCAGCTCTTATTAAACTGAATTCACTCAGATCCCATGTTTTCTCCAGTAGCTATGCTCTCTGAACTTTCACTCATGCCTTTCAGTAGATAGACCAATAGATAGATAGACAGACAGATGTGTAGATAAATCATGGACATTCTTGTCTTGTGTAGTTATTTTAGTGTGCATACTTTAGGGGATTTCTTTAGGAAAGACTGAAAAGAGTAACAATGTTACTAAATAGCCAGCAATTGCATCTGTCTTCTTTCTTAAAGTGAAAACAAAAAGTAAAATAAACATTGCCCTTCTGGTCTAGCTAACTTTTGAGACAAATGTGAATTCAGTGGGAAAAAATGCAACATGAGTCCAGTAGCTGTGTCAATTCTCTGCATGTTTCTTCTTTGAATGGCATGTCATTCCATGATATTTTATACCTTCTAAGCATACCTTTCTCTACTGTTAGCAAGTCACTGGCGACAATGTCACTGTGAAAATAATCACTGATAGAAGATACATTTCTTTTATTTATTTATTTATTTTTAATTTTTATTTTACTTTTTCCTTTTACAGAGTTTTGTTGTTTACAGATTTGTATGATCCCAGATTAGTCATATGTATACCACCCCCATCCCACCCCTCCAGACCATCACACAGCACCTCTGCAGGATCCCCTTTTTTCACAGAGCAATGACATAGCTATTTTTCTCACATATGATAGTATAGATTTTCATGCTACTTCCTTTATGCCTCCCACCCACTGTTTATTCCCCACAATGTCCATATGTCTACTGTCCATGTCTGTTTTTCCATCGCTTCACTGCATGTGTTATCATTACCACCCTACTAGATTCCATAGGTATGTGTTAGTTTATTGTATTTGTCCTTCTCTTTTTGACTGACTTCACTTTTCATGATAGCTTCTAGATCCAACCACCTCAGGACTGATTCTTCTGCATTTCTTTTTACAGCTGTGTAGTATTCCATTGTATATATGTACCAAAGCTTTTGTGTCCATTCATTCGTCTATGGGCATCTAGGTTGCTTCCATGTTCTAGCTATTGTATAGAGAGCTGCAATGAACAGTGGGGTGTACAGGTGCTTCTTTCAGATTTGATTTCATCAGGGTTTAAGCCTAAGAGTGGGATTGCTGGGTCGTATAGTGCTTCTATTTTTAGTTTTTTGAGGAATCTCTATACTGTCTTCCACAGAGGCTGCATCAATGTACATTCCCACCAGCAATGCAGGAGTGTTCCCTTTTCTTCGCACCCTCTCCAGCATTTATTGTCTGTTGATTTGTTGATGATGGCCATTCTGACGGGTATGAGGTGATATCTCATTGTAGTTTTGATATGCACTTCTCTAATAATAAGCGAGGTTGAGCATCGTTTAATGTGTTTTTGGGCCATCTGTATGTCCTCTTTGGAGAGGTGTCTGTTTAGGTTCTTTTCCCATTTTTTGATTGGGTTGTTCATTTTTCCGGTGTTGAGTTGTCTGAGTTGCTTGTAGATTTTGGAGATTAATTCTTTGTCTGTTATTTCATTTGCTATGATTTTCTCCCATTCTGTGGGTTGTCTGTTCAGCTTTATTGTAATTTCTTTTGCTGTACAAAAGCTTTTAATTTTCATTAGGTCCCACATGTTCATTTTTGTTTTTAGTTCCGCTATTCTAGTAGGTGGGTCATGGAAGATCTTGCTTTGATTCATGTCCTTAAGTGTTTTGCCTATATTCTCCTCTAAGAGTTTGATGGTTTCTGGTCTTACATTTAGGTCTTTAATCCATTTTGAGTTGGCCTTTGTGTATGGTGTCAGGGAATGTTCCAACTTCATTTTTTTTGCATGGAGCTGTCCAATTTTCCCAGCACCATTTGTTGAAGAGGTAGTCTTTGTCCCATTTTAGATTTTCGCTTCCTTTGCCAAAAATAAGGTAGAAGATACATTTCTTAAACATTGTTTGGATGAGAGATATTTGAAGCCCATTAGCGTAGAGAAATAAAGGAGCCATAAAAGACAGAGACTGGATGAACTTTTCAAAGGAAAGAGATGTCATGTGATTTGTTTACTGCTTGCTTGGGCTAAGCATTAGAAAATATGCCTAAAATGCCACACCTCCAGATTTTGACAAATGAGATCTGTTTTGTTTTTTTAATACTAAAGATGCCCAACTTTTGTTTCATATTTGTTGCTTTTCTTTCCTGTTTGTTTCAAAATGATACATATGATTTTAGGAGCAGTGGAGATTAAATTTTCTGTGGAGAGTGAGAGTCAGCATGGTTTTAAGACGAAAGGAGTTTTTCAACTTTCTCTTTTTCTTAGAAAGTAATTGCTCCATTAGTACACAGATGATTATTCTAAATCCAATTTATGAGAGTGTTACCATGTGCAAGTTATAGTATTCTGCAGCACATTAAATAATACTTAATATCATTGATGAATTGCTTAAATATCTTTGCACATTATGCAGTCTCACTATGGAACCACCCACTAACAAATAGCAGTTCAAATATATACATGGTTGCATAGAAACTGAATAATGCAGCATCTCAATTTATGGTTTCAACTGGGATCTGATTTTCCCTTTCCTAAAGACCTATTATTCAAGCTCATTGTCTGGTAGTATTTTTTTTTCCTTCTTTGTCATGTTTTTCCCCCTTAAAGAGATCACTTATAGTGACACAGGAACACTTACCACTGGCTTTTAATCTTTTGGAACTCATGGCTTTCGGTTTCTGGTGAAACTTAAAGCTTTATGTAGAATGAAATGAAGTGGATTCTTTTAAAAATAATTATGTAGTCTTTCTTTCAATAATTACCCTTTTGAGTGGCTTGCAGTAATGAAAAACAGATTGTGTGTATTTCTCTCTAATCTTAAATCTTTTCTACCACTTTCTGACACATATTTATATGAACAGAAGTATAAATAGAAAATTTGGATAGCTATCACAGAACTCCTCTTTAGCAAATTTTTAAAAATAAGAAAGCTTATGATGCTTTGCCGAGAATTTTGATCTACTTGAGTCAGATCCAATGAACTATCAGTACCTAATAAGGAAAGAACTTCCTTTAGAAAATGTTTGTATCTAGTTTCATTAAAATGTTAGATTACTGGTTTGAAAATTGGATGGTTATCTTTCAGAAGTTGTACGTTTTAAGGAATTATGGTGGCATTAAATTGCGTAGAGAAATAAAGGAGCCATAAGACAGAGACTGAAATTTCAAAGGAAAGAGATGTCATGTGATTTGTTTACTGCTTGCTTGGGCTAAGCATTAGAAAATATGCCTAAAATGCCACACCTCCAGATTTTGACAAATGAGATCTGTTTTGTTTTTTTAATACTAAAGATGCCCAACTTTTGTTTCATATTTGTTGCTTTTCTTTCCTGTTTGTTTCAAAATGATACATATGATTTTAGGAGCAGTGGAGATTAAATTTTCTGTGGAGAGTGAGAGTCAGCATGGTTTTAAGACGAAAGGAGTTTTTCAACTTTCTCTTTTTCTTAGAAAGTAATTGCTCCATTAGTACACAGATGATTATTCTAAATCCAATTTATGAGAGTGTTACCATGTGCAAGTTATAGTATTCTGCAGCACATTAAATAATACTTAATATCATTGATGAATTGCTTAAATATCTTTGCACATTATGCAGTCTCACTATGGAACCACCCACTAACAAATAGCAGTTCAAATATATACATGGTTGCATAGAAACTGAATAATGCAGCATCTCAATTTATGGTTTCAACTGGGATCTGATTTTCCCTTTCCTAAAGACCTATTATTCAAGCTCATTGTCTGGTAGTATTTTTTTTTTTTCCTTCTTTGTCATGTTTTTCCCCCTTAAAGAGATCACTTATAGTGACACAGGAACACTTACCACTGGCTTTTAATCTTTTGGAACTCATGGCTTTCGGTTTCTGGTGAAACTTAAAGCTTTATGTAGAATGAAATGAAGTGGATTCTTTTAAAAATAATTATGTAGTCTTTCTTTCAATAATTACCCTTTTGAGTGGCTTGCAGTAATGAAAAACAGATTGTGTGTATTTCTCTCTAATCTTAAATCTTTTCTACCACTTTCTGACACATATTTATATGAACAGAAGTATAAATAGAAAATTTGGATAGCTATCACAGAACTCCTCTTTAGCAAATTTTTAAAAATAAGAAAGCTTATGATGCTTTGCCGAGAATTTTGATCTACTTGAGTCAGATCCAATGAACTATCAGTACCTAATAAGGAAAGAACTTCCTTTAGAAAATGTTTGTATCTAGTTTCATTAAAATTGTTACGATTTACTGGTTTGAAAATTGGTTATTGGTTATGTCTGGTTACTGGAAGTTTTAGGTAACGTTTTAAGGAATTATGGTGGCATTTCCTCCTTTGTAACTCAGGTTATGTTGTTAGGTGCCAGGGCAGGTGATGGAGAGGGGTACATGGGGGAGCTGGGTAACTACTCTTTATTAGCCCGTCTGGAGTGCTCAGACTGCTTGCACAGACAGTACGGTTTTATCAGTAACACCTGCTGCATCTCAGTCCTGGTCCTGGCTCTCCAGTGCATCTCTTTTATTATTTATGAGGTTGAATGTCATTTATTAATCATTGAATGTATTTCTTTTGTGGGGTTTGATGTTAATTTTCTTTGCTCCTTTCTATTTATTTGCCTATTCATTCTGTCAGGTTGGTTTATTTCTCTCCCTTGGTTTTTGTCACCTCCCCCTACCCCCTAAAAAAATCAATGAACTAAAGGGTTTTAAAAAACAAACAAGTTACAAAGTTACAGCTCAGTTATAGTCCAAGCAGACAGATCTTTTAGTAAACAGGCATTCCCAAGACATGGGAGCAGGCTGCCCCAAATGAGTCATAATAAGGGTCCCTGCTCGACTTTCTCCTTTGTCTCCCCAACTCCTCTGCTTTTTGTGTCCTGTGCAGAATAGGGCTTGTACCTTCCACCAATAAAGAAAGGAAATGCAAAGGGTCACTTGAGCAAATGCACAAGGCTGATTGAGTTTCCAGTTATATAACAGCAGGCTCTATTGCACGTCTTCCCATAACTCATCTCTTATAATCAGATGTATATATCTGAAGAATATTTATGAACCCTAGTGGCTTTCTAGCTGCCTGAGGTTACTTGAGGAAACCACTATGAGTAGTTTGTATCCACTGTATGCCTAGGATGCATGTTCAAGAGTTGGAAAAATGTCTCTGTGGTTATTTTGTAGCTCCTCTGGGCCTGTCTGAGATGGGGTTTAGAGATCAACTTGCGTCCTTTTCTTCTAGAATTTTAAATGTTAATGTAGTTAAATTTATCAGTCTTTTACCCTTTATGGGTTCTGCCTCTGGTATCATGTTAATAGAGCTTTTCTTTTCACCAGAAAAAAGAAAAGATTTCCATGTGATGATTTTTTAAGATGCAGTTCTAGGCATTCTGTATTTACTTGAGAAAGACAGTAGAAAGCAGCAGAAATCAGTTTCGCCTAGGGGGTAGGACTTTTCCTCTTGACTCTTAATGGCACTCCTTATGAACATCTGCTCATGTTCTATACATTTGAAAAGCAAAATTATTTGGTTCAAGGTAGAACCTTCTTCTTTCGAGATAGTATGCTCTGCTTTCCAGGTGGCGCTAGTTGTAAAGAACCCTCCTGGCAGTGCCAGAGACATAAAACACCGGAGATTGATCCCTTGGTCAGGAAAATCCGCCTCAGAAAAGCATGGTAACCCACTCCAGTATTCTTGCCTGGAGAATCCCCATGGATGGAGGGGCTTGGCAGGCTACAGTCACAGCCTCCCAAGGAGTGGAGCATAACTGAAGTGGCTGAACACACACACAGACACTGACACACACACACACACACACACATACACACCACTCTGGTTTTTTTCTAACCCTGCAGAGCAGAAATGATGATTTCACAAATTCCTGAACCCTTTCTTAAGTCAAATCAGTGAAAGCCAAGTAGGGTTGCACAGACTTGGACACCAGTGAAGTGATTCAGCCTACCGACGCACAAGTAGTTAGCTATTTAAAACTGAATCCTTCATTTCATTCAGTCTCCGAGGCACCGGGAAAATGTGGGATTTTAATGGTAGCATCTCTTCATCCAAATTTCACAATGTAATATATTGGATCAGAATTTCTAAATTGGTACTAGATGAACATTTCTGAAATAGTCCCTCATTCTATAGAAAGTGCCTGATGTTTGTATTGCACTTGATTGAAAAAGAATTCCAATAGCTTCACATCAACTCTGTGTAAATAAAAAGAAAGTAGAATGACAATTTAATAGCTCTGGGTAGATTCAGTCAAAGAATATTTGAAGTGCCTTAGAGAACCACTTAAATTATTAATAAAAGAAATCTAGACTAGAGGTAACACATATGAGCTAAACTCTGCAATCCAGAGGAAAGAAACAGAGGAAAATCAGTTGGCTAGGTGAAAGCTAACTATAGGTAACTATTTGCCTCTCAATTGATTATACAGATTACATAATCACATTTATTTGATGACTTCATGGTTCAGACAAACCTGGGTGAAGATTAGGTTTCTAGTTTATGTCATGTAAATGAGAATAGCTATTTAAGAGAGGAATTTTTATGTTTTATCAATTTTGCCTTTTGGAACTCTTTTTTTTGGGGGGGTAGGGGGAGTGGGTTGGGGAGGGAGGGGGCAGGCGGATCACTTCTATTGGTCTTTCATTTATCATTTTCATCCATCTTTGTTCTTTGGCCCGTGTGGGCCTCCCATCGTGGTGGCCTCTGTTGTCGCAGAGCACCAGCTCTGGGCGCACGTGCTCCAGAGCTCAAGCTCAGTAATTGGACACATCGGTGCAGCCACTTTGCAGCAAGTGGAATCTTCCCAGGTCAGAGATGGAACTGACGCCCCTTGCACTGCAAGGCGGTGTCCTTACCCACTGGACCACCAGGGAAGCCCCTTTGGGAACTCTTTATTGCAAAGGCAAGTTTGAAATATTATTTTTAATTCAACTTTAGGTATCTTGCCTCTGAACCACATAGGCTTTGATTTCCTAGTCTATATTATCAGGTTTTATTAAAATTATCAGAGACATGATGAAGCAGACAGATGCACTAGTATGTTTGACATTTTTCTCCTTGTTCTATAGTTTGGATTCTAGCAGATATTTGAGTGGACACCACTGGTTTGTGTTCATTGTTAAATATTTCTCTTAATTGTTAATATGATGATATTGCAGAATCGAAATTTAAGGTCATCAATAACAGAGTTCCATCAACAAATAGCCATAGCAATAAAACATTCTGCATCATTAAAATTTTGTAAGAAAGAAATATGTAAATTTACAAATTCCACTAAATCTCAAATTAATGACCTCAGTGTACTTCATTCTATGATGATTTTTTATGCTATGATTCTGAATATTTATATCATATAGGAAACAAATCATGTTATATATTTGTGTTTAATTGATTAGTTGTATGCATATTTTATTTTCCAAAGTATATTGTAAAATCATTTACCACAACAACTGCATATTTTAGAACAAAGTACAATGATTCCTGAGAAAAGGGATACAAAGTGAGCCCTAAAATTGCTTTCCTTTAATTTTTGAAGAGTTTTCAAGAGTCAACAGAGGAAAGTGAACTCAAACAGAACCTAGTGATCTTCCTGAGTTGAGTAGATAGAGCTAAGAATTCAGAAATACCACAATAGTTAAGAGATTTCAAGGCAGAAAGTGGTTGGAAAAGCTACATAGAGAGTGAGTTCTGAAAATATGCAGAGTTCCTCTCAAATAAATACTGATTGGTAAATGCATGTGAGGAAAGGGAACCACCCAGAAAAAGGAACAAACAGAATAATTGCCAATTCTTACCCTAGATCAGAGTTATTTTATGTTCTTAACAGCCAAACTGGAAACTTTTTTCATTGCACATGTGTTGGGGCAGAGTATTCATTACAGCATTGGATCAGTGATGGGGCAAAATTAACTCTAAATTAAAGACTATTCTGAAACTATATATATATAACCTTAAATAGAGGCCTTAAAAGTCTTTGAAGTGAATCTTAGAATGAGTCTCAAGATAAAAGTAATACAAACATTTTTAGCAAGGGAAAATTCATAATGTGTGATATGCATTAAAAGATTATCAGTTTGCAGAGGAACAGAAAAATAGAGACATGATGAAGCAGACAGATGCACTAGTATGTTGACATTTTCTCCTTGTTCTATAGTTTGGATTCTAGCAGATATTTGAGTGGACACCACTGGTTTGTGTTCATTGTTAAATATTTCTCTTAATTGTTAATATGATGATATTGCAGAATCGAAATTTAAGGTCATCAATAACAGAGTTCCATCAACAAATAGCCATAGCAATAAAACATTCTGCATCATTAAAATTTTGTAAGAAAGAAATATGTAAATTTACAAATTCCACTAAATCTCAAATTAATGACCTCAGTGTACTTCATTCTATGATGATTTTTTATGCTATGATTCTGAATATTTATATCATATAGGAAACAAATCATGTTATATATTTGTGTTTAATTGATTAGTTGTATGCATATTTTATTTTCCAAAGTATATTGTAAAATCATTTACCACAACAACTGCATATTTTAGAACAAAGTACAATGATTCCTGAGAAAAGGGATACAAAGTGAGCCCTAAAATTGCTTTCCTTTAATTTTTGAAGAGTTTTCAAGAGTCAACAGAGGAAAGTGAACTCAAACAGAACCTAGTGATCTTCCTGAGTTGAGTAGATAGAGCTAAGAATTCAGAAATACCACAATAGTTAAGAGATTTCAAGGCAGAAAGTGGTTGGAAAAGCTACATAGAGAGTGAGTTCTGAAAATATGCAGAGTTCCTCTCAAATAAATACTGATTGGTAAATGCATGTGAGGAAAGGGAACCACCCAGAAAAAGGAACAAACAGAATAATTGCCAATTCTTACCCTAGATCAGAGTTATTTTATGTTCTTAACAGCCAAACTGGAAACTTTTTTCATTGCACATGTGTTGGGGCAGAGTATTCATTACAGCATTGGATCAGTGATGGGGCAAAATTAACTCTAAATTAAAGACTATTCTGAAACTATATATATATAACCTTAAATAGAGGCCTTAAAAGTCTTTGAAGTGAATCTTAGAATGAGTCTCAAGATAAAAGTAATACAAACATTTTTAGCAAGGGAAAATTCATAATGTGTGATATGCATTAAAAGATTATCAGTTTGCAGAGGAACAGAAAAATATGATTCACATTAAAGAGGAAATTAATCAAACAGATCCAGAAATGACACTGATATAATAAGTCAGTTCAGTTCAGTTCAGTCATATCTGACTCTGCAAGGCTTCCCTGTCCTTCACCATCTCCCAGAGCCTGCTCAAGCTCATGTCCATTGACTCAGTGATGCCACCCAACCATCTCATCCTCTGTTGTCCCCTTTTCCTTCTGCCTTATATTTTCCTCAACATCAGGCACTTTTCCAATGAATTGTCTTTTTGCATCAGGTGGCCAAAGTATTGGAGTTTCAGCTTCAGCATCAGTCCTACCAATGAATATTCAGAACTGATATTCTTTAGGATTGACTGGTCTGATCTCCTTGCAGTCCAAGGCACTCTCAAGAGCCTTCTCCAACACCACAGTTCAAACAGTTGTCTAGCACTCAGCCTTCTTTGTGGTCAACTCTCACATCCATACGTGACTACTGGGAAAACCATAGCTTTTGACTATGGATTTTTGTCAGCAAAATGATGTCTCTGCCTTTAATAATGCTGTCTGGGTTTCTTATAGCTTTTCTTTCAAGGAGCAAGCGTCTTTTATGCTTTTTTTTTTTTTTTAATATCTATTTGTTTGACTGTGCTGGGTCTTAGTTGCAGTAGGTGGGATCTAGCTCCCTGACCAGGGCTTGAACCCAAGCCTCCTGCATTGGAAGCCAAGAGTCTTAACCACTGAGCTACCAGAGAAGTCCCAGCAAGTGTCTTTTAATTTCATACCAGCAGTCAATATCTGCAGTGATTTTGGAACTCAATAAAAGTCAGTAACTGTCCCCATTATTTGCCCGTCTATTTGTCATGAAGTGATGGGGCAGGATGCAATGATTTTCATTTTTTGAGTATTGAGTTTTAGGCCAGCTTGTTCACTCTCCACTTTCACCTTAATCAAGAGGCTCTTTAATTCCTCTTCACTCTCTGTCATAAGGGTGCTGTCATCAGCATAACTGAGATTATTGAGATTTCTCCTGGCAATCTTGATTCCAGCTTATGCTTCATCCAGACTGGCATTTTGCATAATGTACTCTCCAAAATAATAACAATATATTTCTATCATATTATTATAATATATTATTTAATAAATAGATAAGGATATTAAAACAGTTGTTCGGTTACCATTAAATTCTGGAAACATCTGAGTTCAGATATTACTCCTCTTGAAATTTTGAGCAAATTTTTAATCTTTTATGGTAGATTTTCTCATTCGAAATATGGGAATTATAATATTTCCTACCTCGTTGAGCTATTGAAGGGGAAAAAATGGGAGTATATGTAAAAGTTACAAAAATTTGCTTCATGTATAATTTAAAAAATAAATTAAATTTTAGCTATATTTGCAATCTCAACAAACTCAGGTTATCAAGAAAGATTACAAGGACCTCAATGTGACATTTCCACAAAGTTATGAATAAATGACCTTTTGGAATTATTACTTTTAGTATAATTTCCCCAAAAAGTCTAATACCTGTAACTTACTAGCCTTCTTTGTGGTCAACTCTCACATCCATACGTGACTACTGGGAAAACCATAGCTTTTGACTATGGATTTTTGTCAGCAAAATGATGTCTCTGCCTTTAATAATGCTGTCTGGGTTTCTTATAGCTTTTCTTTCAAGGAGCAAGCGTCTTTTATGCTTTTTTTTTTTTTTTAATATCTATTTGTTTGACTGTGCTGGGTCTTAGTTGCAGTAGGTGGGATCTAGCTCCCTGACCAGGGCTTGAACCCAAGCCTCCTGCATTGGAAGCCAAGAGTCTTAACCACTGAGCTACCAGAGAAGTCCCAGCAAGTGTCTTTTAATTTCATACCAGCAGTCAATATCTGCAGTGATTTTGGAACTCAATAAAAGTCAGTAACTGTCCCCATTATTTGCCCGTCTATTTGTCATGAAGTGATGGGGCAGGATGCAATGATTTTCATTTTTTGAGTATTGAGTTTTAGGCCAGCTTGTTCACTCTCCACTTTCACCTTAATCAAGAGGCTCTTTAATTCCTCTTCACTCTCTGTCATAAGGGTGCTGTCATCAGCATAACTGAGATTATTGAGATTTCTCCTGGCAATCTTGATTCCAGCTTATGCTTCATCCAGACTGGCATTTTGCATAATGTACTCTCCAAAATAATAACAATATATTTCTATCATATTATTATAATATATTATTTAATAAATAGATAAGGATATTAAAACAGTTGTTCGGTTACCATTAAATTCTGGAAACATCTGAGTTCAGATATTACTCCTCTTGAAATTTTGAGCAAATTTTTAATCTTTTATGGTAGATTTTCTCATTCGAAATATGGGAATTATAATATTTCCTACCTCATTGAGCTATTGAAGGGAATAAATGGGAGTATATGTAAAAGTTACAAAAATATGCTTCATGTATAATTTAAAAAATAAATTAAATTTTAGCTATATTTGCAATCTCAACAAACTCAGGTTATCAAGAAAGATTACAAGGACCTCAATGTGACATTTCCACAAAGTTATGAATAAATGACCTTTTGGAATTATTACTTTTAGTATAATTTCCCCAAAAAAGTCTAATGGTTTCACAATGCTCATAATTAGTGGGTTTTTTTCTCCACTGCTTTTTATTGAATGGACATGATCGATAATAAGCAGATTCTTATTGTTTTTTAAGTCATTTCTCCAATATTCAGGAAACCCTAATCTGTGTTGACTTGAAAACTAAGATTTTAATGATAAAGAAAATTCACAGTTGTCATTCATAACAATGTTTTCTCTCCTAATGGTCTTTAAGAAATAATTTTTAAAATTTTGTAGCATTAAATCCTTTAATTGGTGACCTACTGCCTGATGTTTGGGGAAAATTAATATAAATATTAGACAGATGGCAGAGCTGAAATGAATCTGAAATCCAGGACTTTATCTTTTTGATAATTGTTATCAATGCTTAAAATAATATTGAGATATTGAATTATTGAGCAATAAGATATTGGATATTAAATTATTCACTGAATAACTACTATATCAATAATCATTACACAAGGTACTTTTTAGTACGTTTTTACGTTTTCTCTGTTCTTAATAGAGAAAACTTTGTTTCTTTCTCCAGCCTTAATCTAATGGTGGTTTGAGCCTATCCAAACTTTACCAGGTCCTGGTCCAGTTCAATCTCCATCTCCTAAGTCAAATCATCACTAACGGTGAGGCCCTTCTATGAACTTCCAGCTTTTAACATCCTAACCTGTCTTTTCAAAATAATTATATACAGTTATCTGATGCCATTTCTTACATTTTAATTTTGTTATACGTTTTCTGACTCTGCGCATGAAACATCTGAGTTCAGATATTACTCCTCTTGAAATTTTGAGCAAATTTTTAATCTTTTATGGTAGATTTTCTCATTCGAAATATGGGAATTATAATATTTCCTACCTCATTGAGCTATTGAAGGGAATAAATGGGAGTATATGTAAAAGTTACAAAAATATGCTTCATGTATAATTTAAAAAATAAATTAAATTTTAGCTATATTTGCAATCTCAACAAACTCAGGTTATCAAGAAAGATTACAAGGACCTCAATGTGACATTTCCACAAAGTTATGAATAAATGACCTTTTGGAATTATTACTTTTAGTATAATTTCCCCAAAAAAGTCTAATGGTTTCACAATGCTCATAATTAGTGGGTTTTTTTCTCCACTGCTTTTTATTGAATGGACATGATCGATAATAAGCAGATTCTTATTGTTTTTTAAGTCATTTCTCCAATATTCAGGAAACCCTAATCTGTGTTGACTTGAAAACTAAGATTTTAATGATAAAGAAAATTCACAGTTGTCATTCATAACAATGTTTTCTCTCCTAATGGTCTTTAAGAAATAATTTTTAAAATTTTGTAGCATTAAATCCTTTAATTGGTGACCTACTGCCTGATGTTTGGGGAAAATTAATATAAATATTAGACAGATGGCAGAGCTGAAATGAATCTGAAATCCAGGACTTTATCTTTTTGATAATTGTTATCAATGCTTAAAATAATATTGAGATATTGAATTATTGAGCAATAAGATATTGGATATTAAATTATTCACTGAATAACTACTATATCAATAATCATTACACAAGGTACTTTTTAGTACGTTTTTACGTTTTCTCTGTTCTTAATAGAGAAAACTTTGTTTCTTTCTCCAGCCTTAATCTAATGGTGGTTTGAGCCTATCCAAACTTTACCAGGTCCTGGTCCAGTTCAATCTCCATCTCCTAAGTCAAATCATCACTAACGGTGAGGCCCTTCTATGAACTTCCAGCTTTTAACATCCTAACCTGTCTTTTCAAAATAATTATATACAGTTATCTGATGCCATTTCTTACATTTTAATTTTGTTATACGTTTTCTGACTCTGCGCATGAATTCAGTGCTGTAAGGGCACGTTCTTTTGATTAGCATAGTACTCACTGTTCAGTTTTGAGTTAATAATTAATATCCAGTGATGGGCTCTTGGACACTTTCCAACCATTTAACAGAAATGCACTGAAATGCATATTTGCTCTTAACACATCTTTTGAACAGCCTAAAAACTGTAACAAATTCTGCCTTGAGATTTTTTTTTAATTAAATATTCTAAAATGTATATGTTCTCTCTCCATTGTTCCTTTGGGTGGCTAAAATTACAATGTACTTTATTTCACCCTGACCGATGAAACCTGCATGTGGTAACATGCCAATCTTTTCTGATTTTGAATGCTATTTGGAATCTAGATAATTGCATGCCCTTTGGAAAATACTTGATCAAATGTCCAACTAAATTTCTCATGAAAGTTAAACTTTACCACGAAAAGGGAGAGAATATGCCTCCAACTCTTCGAGGATTTGTGCTTAGCATGCCCTTTGCAAGTCCCCCACTCAGAAGGAATGTATATGAGATGGATCACTGCCTTTACCAGAATCTCAACACTTTTAATCTATAAAATACTAATAAAGTTTGTCTCTATGGCAGCAGCCCTATAATTTCTGGGATGGACGAGAGGAACTCTGGATCATAAGCATTTCTGTGCACACATTTTCACTCTGTTCTCCACTCTTTCACCCAAGAAGCGTATCAGTCCAGGGAGTTGGATGGATGCATTAAGGATAACTTGGGATTTATTTAAAAAGTTAATTACTTTCAAAATTTGGTATCTGAAGTCTTATTGGTAACACTGTGCTACATATCTCAAGTGTACCATGACATGTGGTGCTGGCAGAATTCCTGCCTTAGGCTACCACTTGGTAAATATTAGAGGGACTACACCAATGAATTTCGGAGATAAAGTATTAGAGATTGATGGCTATGTTATAATTATGAATCCAGTCTGCATCTGGGGCTAAGAACTGATAACAGATGCTCTGGGTTTCCAAACTGTATCCCTCTGGCACTCACTGCCTTGTTAGCACAGGTGCCTAACTAAGGGCTTTCCCTGACTGCAGAGGCCTGATGCAGATAGACCATGAGTGCTAAGGAGTTAACCACCAGTGACACCTAGCCAGTAGCAGGCCACAAACTACAAATGGGAACAGGTGAATAAATGCTCCAAGTCCCCTTCTTCTACTGTAAAACTTTAGGGTATATTTCTCACCATCTACTAAATGTACTAAACCAGGTGGAATCCTAGTTGTCCACAGAGTTAGCCTGTGTATGAAAAAGCCTAGGCCAGCTTCCTTTGCTTCCTTGACTCACTTTCCTACTTTTCTGGGATTATCATCACCTCAGTAAACTACTTGTGCCTAAATCCTAATCCCATAGTCAAGCTTCTGAAAGAGTCCAGTATAAGCCATACACTAGAAATGATTATCTTTTCTTTGCATTAACTGTTTTCAAAGCTGGCTCACTTGAGGTCTGGCATGGGAAAGATAAAAGAATAGCAAGAATTATTAGCCTCTCAGTGAATAGGTAAATTCTAAATCCAGATTGCTATCTTTCTCATGAGTCTGTTTTCAGTATGTTTCACTATTAAAAATTTGTTCTAAAGAAGTAATAGGAAAGATATGCTGAATCATTGTGTTCATGCTCTAAACATACTGTCTAGTTGTCATCAATATTGCTTCACACCATAATAATGTATATTGTCGCCCATAAGTGTTTATGTC
Source organism: Tragulus kanchil (assembly GCA_022376925.1). Classification (NCBI taxonomy): domain Eukaryota; kingdom Metazoa; phylum Chordata; class Mammalia; order Artiodactyla; family Tragulidae; genus Tragulus; species Tragulus kanchil. Next base: position 150,159,023 of record JAIOJX010000025.1, on the reverse strand, counting down.
TTTCTCCTTTGATTTTCATAGGGTTATTGCTCAAACTGACTTTGATATTTTTCACTGAGCCTGTCAGTATAAACAAACTTCTTTTAGATTTAATATTTTATTTGATTTCTCTGAAGACAGTTATATTGATATTTTAATCTAAGGTGCGCTTTTCATTTTGTAACAGTGAATTTATACTAACCAAAGTTTCAGAAAGAAATTTAAGCTGATTTATTGCTCTTTCTGAAATGTAAGTGATTCCATTTGGTTCTCTGAATAGACAAATAGTATGAATAGAAACATCACTTGAATTCCATTCTGGCTTTTTCACTGATTTATAAATCAAAGTACAAACTGTAATTAAGTTTTATATGTCTCAGTCTCTCTATATGCCAAGTAGATACATGGTTTTTTAACCCTCCATTTTTTAATATCAATATATGATTGAAAGATCATGAGATGATTTATTGGAAAGTAATATTGTAAATGTTTTGTCTACTTAGCCAGAACTTTTAAGTAGTTTATATTACTCAGGTGTGGTGGGCTAGAGAGTTTATGGTTTGCCTTCATACAGTTCTCATTGCTATTTTTTTAATTGGGATATAGTTTTTACAATTTTGTTTGCTGTACCATTAAGTGACCCCTGCTTAGACCTCCCTCTCACTCTCTGCCCCTGTTCTCAGTCACTGCAGGGCACTGAGCCGAGCTTCCCATGCTCCACAACAGGTTCCCACTAGCCATCTCTTTTACATGGTAGTGTGTACATGTCAGTCCAGTCTCCCAGTTCATCTGTCCCCCTCCATGTCCACATGTCTGTTTTCTCTATCTGCATCTCTATTCCTGTCCTGCAAATAGGTCCATTTGTACCATTCTTCTAGAGTCCGTGTCTGTGTGTGTGTGTGTGTGTGTGTGTGCGCGTGTGCGCGTGAGCATGTGTGTTAATATACAATACTTGTTTTCCTTTTTCTGACTTACTTCACTCTGTATGGCAAACTGTAAGTCCATCCACATCTCTGAAAATGACCCAATTTTGTTTCTTTTTAGGGCTGAGTAATATTACAATGGAGTTATATTTCATTGTACCACATCTTTTTTAGCAATTCATCTATTGATACAAACAGCTCATGCTACTCAATATCAAAGAAACAAACAGTCTAATCAAAAAATGGGCCCCCAGGGGCTTCCCTGGTGGTCCAGTGGGTAAGGACACCACCTTGCAGTGCAAGGGGCGCCAGTTCGTTCCCTGGCCTGGGAAGATCCCACGTGCCGCGGAGCGGCTGGACCGATGTGTCCAATTACCAAGCCGGAGCTCTGGAGTGCATGCGCCCAGAGCTGGCGCTCTGCGACAACAGAGGCCACCGCGATGGGAGGCCCACACGGGCCAAAGAACAAAGATGGATGAAACTAGACAAACGAAAGACCAGTGAAAGTGGCCCGCCCACCCCCTTCCCTCCCCACCGCCGCCTAAAAAAAGTAAAAAAGAAAAATGGGCCCCCAAAGTGGCAAATAAACATTTCTCCCGAGAAGACATGTAGATGGCCCAGAGGCACATGAAGAGATTCTCCTTGCCATTTGACATAAGATACCTAAAGGACTGGGATATAGTGGGCGCTGCTCTGATTGGCCACCTTTTCACCAGTTCCTTTTTTTTTAGGGTTTTTATTTTTGCCTTTGCTAATAGTTTGGTCACCAGCAATAAAGTTGCAGCTGCTTTTGTAGTGCCATGATAAGCAGAGACATTGCTCAGCTCCAAGGAGACATACTTGTCTCCTGGACAACATTGTAGTCTATGTGATTGGGAACCTCTGCACTGAGCAATACTGCCATGCAGAACACTCAGTCTCTCTTCTGGGTGTTGGGGCGGCAGGCTCACCCACCTCTCCATCCACAGTCTTTTTAGCTATTGTTGTGGTAGTTGATGATTCATAGTTCTAAAGGCTGTCAGAGCTTCAACATTTCCCATATGCCAAGTGCTTCCCATTCCTCCTGTTCTATCTTATATAATCTTCAAAACAGTTCTGAGCAATGTTCAGTTATTCTCATTTGAGAAATAAAGACACTGAGGCACATGCTGCTGAGTAGTCACTTCAGTCGGGTCTGACTCTGTGTGACTCCATGGATTGCAGCCCATCAGACTCCTCTATCCCTGGGGATTCTCCAGGCAAGGATACTAGAGTGGGTTGCCATTTATCTGAAGTTTAATATACAGCTGCCCAGCCCTTCAGGTCCTTAAATTGTGAATGATGTGGATGTACTTGAAGTCTTGTTTTTCCCCATACCAGCTGGGTAGCCAAAATCTATTTTCATAAGCACTGTGACCTTCATCTACCAATTCTGAACCATGGGTCTAAAAGTAGCTACCCTGCATGGCTTAGAAAAGCTTGATGAGGCCAAATGAATAAATCATAATGAAATGACATGTTTTGTAAAACATAAAGCACTATATATATATATATGTAATTCTTATATATTTAACTCTGAGGTCACATTTTTAAAAATTATTGTTGATTGATTAATTTTTTATTGCACTGGGTCTTGGGGCTTTCTCTAGTTGTAGCTAGTGGGGGCTACTCTTCATGGTGGTACACAAGCTTCTCATTGGGGTGCCTTCTCTTTTTGTGGAGCACAAGCTCTAGATCGTATAGTTGTGGGCGCCGGTAGTTGTGCCACATGAACTTTAGTTGCTCTGAGGTGTGTGGAATCTTCCCAGATAATGGATCAAACCTGTGTCCCTGGCACACAGTGGAAAATTCTTGTCCACTGTGCCCCCAGGAAGTCCTAATTTTGTATTTATTATTCATACTTGTTTAGTTAACATAGCCATATTTCTTTCTTACTCAGAATCTCCACAGACAGAAAATTTCAATGCACTACACTCAATAGCAATCTCAGTTTCAAGGATTGAAATAGTCAAGAAATTCCCCTGCTTCATACTCTTTCTTCTGCTTCTTCCATATACACTATACCAATCATGTTGTCTTTTTAAATAACCAAGAATAAAATATAAATAAGACCTTTAAAAATGCCCAATGGTGGCGCTTCCCTGGTGATCCAGTGGGTAAGGACACCACCTTGCAGTGCAAGGGGTGCCAGTTCGATCCCTGGCCTGGGAAGATTCCACGTGCTGTGGAGCGGCTGTACTAATGTGTCCAACTACCAAGCTAGGGCTCTGGAGTGCCTGCGCCTGCGGGGACCTTCCGTAGAAAGGGAAGGCAGCGGAACTGCCCCCGGCTGAACCGGGAGAGCTCGGAGAAAGGCAAATCTTGACTGCCTGCCCCGCAGCCACCTGGCTCGTGCAGGGGACAATCAGACGCGACAGGGGTTCCATCGAAGTAGTTCCGCTTTATTGAAGAAGATCCACAGCTTTTATAGGCAAGTGAAGGGGGTTTTGCACGGGACTTCCTATAGATTACACCAATCAAGCTAAAGGCCAAGCAATCATTCATGAGTGCGGAAGCCAGGGGAACAAATCAGAAAATTTGACCATCAATTAACAATTTAGATCACGCCCTGTCTCTTCCTGTAGGCGCCATCTTAGCTCCAAGCTGAAACAATGTGCTTAAGCTTCTTTTCACTCCCACAACCCTTCCTGTAGGCGCCATCTTAGCTCCAAGCTGAAACAATGTGCTTAAGCTTCTTTATGCTTGCAATGGTCCCCTTTCAATTCAGAGCCCCACATGCGCCCAGAGCCGATGCTCTGCAGCAAGAAAGGCCACTGTGATGGGAGGCCCACACAGGCCAAAGAACAAAGATAGAAATGAAAGAACAATAGAACAAATAGAAAACCATTTGCTTTCATTTAAGTCAGTCCCTATAACTGAAAAGTTTGTTGAGAAAGATAATTTTGAATGTTAAGAGAAAAACAGTGGTGAATTTTTGTGATACTTCTGAATTTTAATTTTTGTAAATAAAACAGTATTTACAGAATATCCTTGGGAAACAGAGTTCATAAAGTTTAGTTTTCTTGAACAAATCTTCACAGAAAATGGGCATTTTCATGTAAATAATATGAGGTGTTTTTGGAGGTTTATTTCATTTTAGGAAAGTTAAAGGAGGGCTTTCCCTGGTGGTCCAGTGGGTAAGGACACCACCTTGCAGTGCAAGGGGCGCTGGTTCGAGCCCTGGCCTGGGAAGATCCCACGTGCCGCAGAGCAGCTGGACTGATGTGTCCAATCACCGAGCTGGAGCTCTGGAGTGCATGCGCCCAGAGCCGGTGCTCTGCAACGACAGATGCCACCGTGATGGGAGGCCCACAGGAGCCAAAGAACAAAGACGAATGAAAATAGAGAAATGAAAGACCAATAGCAGTGGCCCGCCCACTCCCCTCCCTCGCCAACCCGCCCCCCGCCCAAAGTAAATAAATAAATAAATCTTTAACAACAACAAAAAAAAAGTTAAAGGAGGAGGGTGATTGTGTGTAATTATTGAATTGGTATGTCTAGTTGATTAAGCCACATAACCCATATATTTAGTCAAACACCAATTTAGATGTTACTCTAAAAGTGTTTTGTTCAAGAGATTAACACTTAAATCAGTACACTGAGGAAAGAAGATTACCATCTAAAGTATGAGTGGGGCTCATGCAGTTAGCTGAAAGCTTTAAGAAAAAAGGCTGAAGTCCCCCACTTAAAGAGTGGCCTACCTTCAGACTAGAGCTATAGCATCAACTCTTGTCTGGGTCTCTAGCCTGTTGGTCTATTCTGCAGACTGTGGATCCCTCTGACTCGAATCACATGATGCAATTCCTTAAAATAAATGTCTGCATATCTCCATGTGTTCTTTTTTTTTTAAATTATTTATTTATTTGGCTGCGCTGGGTCTTAGTTGTGGCATGTCGGATCTAGTTCCCTGACCAGGGATCGAACCCAGGACTCCTGCACTGGGAACACAGAGTCTTAACCACTGGACCACCAGGAAAGTCCCTCCATGTGTTCTTAATTCTGTTTCTCTGGAGAACCCTGAAAAATACACTGTCTTGTCCACTCTCTGTAGCTCTCAGTGACACACAGTGGGTGTGCAGCAAGGAAAAACAATGAGCAGCAGTGCCTTTAAAATGACAGTCTCCTGTAGAAGACATCTGGGAAGAACAGATCTTCAGGAGTTCTTACACAGGTTCAGCAGAAACAGCCCAATCTCTCCTAACTTCTCTATGAATGCACTCTGATGCTTTTTTATCGAGATGCTTTTCAACACTGAGCTTGATGTCATGGCTTCTCGTGAAGTTAAGCGTAGCCTTTTTCAACCCTACGCTCCCTGTTTTCTTCTCCTTTTTACCTTCTAACCTCAAAGGACATCTGATCTCTAACTGGCTGCACCTTCTGAAATCCCTGAACTGTGAAATGAGAAATTAATAGACAGTTGAATAAGTAAGTCGTAGAGTGCCAGAAAGCCCATGCTCTATGCTCTTCTGTCCCCCTCACCCCCAGCTTCCCCTTGGACAAACACAGTTATGGCAACAGATACAAAGGCAATTAGCTTTGAAAGCTCATGCATACAGGAAGTCCCCATACAATAGCTTGGAATAAGGAGTGGTATGTATTAAAAAGATCTGTGAGTATTCACCACCATCTGCTCCTATCAGGACTGTCAGTTCTGTATCAGTCCTCTCTCCCAGACCCTTCTCCTACACACCGTAAACCACCAATTAGATGTACTCTAAAAGTGTTTTGTTCAAGAGATTAACACTTAAATCAGTACACTGAGGAAAGAAGATTACCATCTAAAGTATGAGTGGGGCTCATGCAGTTAGCTGAAAGCTTTAAGAAAAAAGGCTGAAGTCCCCCACTTAAAGAGTGGCCTACCTTCAGACTAGAGCTATAGCATCAACTCTTGTCTGGGTCTCTAGCCTGTTGGTCTATTCTGCAGACTGTGGATCCCTCTGACTCGAATCACATGATGCAATTCCTTAAAATAAATGTCTGCATATCTCCATGTGTTCTTTTTTTAAATTATTTATTTATTTGGCTGCGCTGGGTCTTAGTTGAGGCATGTGGGATCTAGTTCCCTGACCAGGGATCGAACCCAGGACTCCCGCATCGGGAGCACAGAGTCTTACCCACTGGACCACCAGGAAAGTCCCTCCATGTGTTCTTAATTCTGTTTCTCTGGAGAACCCTGAAAAATACACTGTCTTGTCCACTCTCTGTAGCTCTCAGTGACACACAGTGGGTGTGCAGCAAGGAAAAACAATGAGCAGCAGTGCCTTTAAAATGACAGTCTCCTGTAGAAGACATCTGGGAAGAACAGATCTTCAGGAGTTCTTACACAGGTTCAGCAGAAACAGCCCAATCTCTCCTAACTTCTCTATGAATGCACTCTGATGCTTTTTTATCGAGATGCTTTTCAACACTGAGCTTGATGTCATGGCTTCTCGTGAAGTTAAGCGTAGCCTTTTTCAACCCTACGCTCCCTGTTTTCTTCTCCTTTTTACCTTCTAACCTCAAAGGACATCTGATCTCTAACTGGCTGCACCTTCTGAAATCCCTGAACTGTGAAATGAGAAATTAATAGACAGTTGAATAAGTAAGTCGTAGAGTGCCAGAAAGCCCATGCTCTATGCTCTTCTGTCCCCCTCACCCCCAGCTTCCCCTTGGACAAACACAGTTATGGCAACAGATACAAAGGCAATTAGCTTTGAAAGCTCATGCATACAGGAAGTCCCCATACAATAGCTTGGAATAAGGAGTGGTATGTATTAAAAAGATCTGTGAGTATTCACCACCATCTGCTCCTATCAGGACTGTCAGTTCTGCATCAGTCCTCTCTCTCCCAGACCCTTCTCCTACACACCGTAGGGGTGTCCTGTGCTATCCTTGGAACAGCCATCATCTGGCAGCTTTATTTTTTTTTTTCTTCTTAACATATGTGTAGCAAGTATCAGTGCTTTAAGCAACTCATCAACTCAAAGGCTACTAAAATGGGATGCTTGTCATATTATAAGCATTTCTGTATTTCTTAAAACAAGAACATTCATTCTGTCTAGTCAAAGTCTACACCTATTCCCTGTATGTGCTTGGGGCATTGGTGCCTAGGGCTTGAAAAATTATTTCAGTTGCATCACTCTTCATAGCTATACTCATTTAAAACTAGCATTTTTTTTAAAGATAAAAGATTTACACATTTGCCTCAAAGATTACCTGGAGCTGAAAATATTTTAGGGTAGTACCTATACAGTTAAAATGGGGAGTTGGGGAGGGATCAATTGTTTCGCAGTTTCCTGAAGAATAGCAGATGGATTAAAAAGAAAGCCTTGTGAGAAGAAATACAGGTCCCTACCTCATTTTCATGACATTTTCATATTTGAAGATTGTGTAAGAAGCAATTCTGTGGCCATCCTTATAACAAAGGATAAATACCTAAACACACACACATGGTTCTGTCTTTCAGAACCTGAGGTATATGCCTGAAATGAAAATGACTGAATATAGCAAAAATGATGAGTTTCACTGATGTGGATAATTCTAAATGATATGAGAAAAAAATGTGTGTGAGGGTGCTCTCCATATCACCTCAAGAACAGAAGGCTAGTGGATATGCTTTCTATCCGTTTTGGGCAGAAGCCAAATAGGAGATCTGGTTGTTTTGTAAGGTGTCAGAGTAAACTGTTATCATACAGTGTGGAAGCTTCCTAACATATGTTATCATTGGTCAGAATCAGAAAGGCTTAACAAAAGCCTTTTCACACATTACTTTTTATTTTATGTTTAAATTTCTGCTTTTGATTTTCTAGTATTTATTTTAATGAGCAAGATGAGCTAGAAGAAATTTCTTAATGTGCTAATGAAAATTGGTTTTGGAATGAAAAAGCCCAATTTTATTTCAATCAGCATTAATTTAGTTCCGTTGCTTTGTTAAAGGAGCCTATGAAAATGAGAAAATAAAGAGAGCATTTTACCTATTGGTTCCATGTCTACTATTATTGATAATGAGCCAGCGGCTATCTAAATATTTTTATTTTCAGGAATCAGTGTAAAAACTTACAGAATTTTATGTATTAAGTATAGCTACATATTAAGTTTCCATTTGGCTTGAAATTCCTGATCAGGAGTATAAGGAGGAAATTCCATAAAAGACTTCATGAATTCTATGTGATCTTATTTTCAGTTAATCCATCACAAAACAAGAACATTCATTCTGTCTAGTCAAAGTCTACACCTATTCCCTGTATGTGCTTGGGGCATTGGTGCCTAGGGCTTGAAAAATTATTTCAGTTGCATCACTCTTCATAGCTATACTCATTTAAAACTAGCATTTTTTTTAAAGATAAAAGATTTACACATTTGCCTCAAAGATTACCTGGAGCTGAAAATATTTTAGGGTAGTACCTATACAGTTAAAATGGGGAGTTGGGGAGGGATCAATTGTTTCGCAGTTTCCTGAAGAATAGCAGATGGATTAAAAAGAAAGCCTTGTGAGAAGAAATACAGGTCCCTACCTCATTTTCATGACATTTTCATATTTGAAGATTGTGTAAGAAGCAATTCTGTGGCCATCCTTATAACAAAGGATAAATACCTAAACACACACACATGGTTCTGTCTTTCAGAACCTGAGGTATATGCCTGAAATGAAAATGACTGAATATAGCAAAAATGATGAGTTTCACTGATGTGGATAATTCTAAATGATATGAGAAAAAAATGTGTGTGAGGGTGCTCTCCATATCACCTCAAGAACAGAAGGCTAGTGGATATGCTTTCTATCCGTTTTGGGCAGAAGCCAAATAGGAGATCTGGTTGTTTTGTAAGGTGTCAGAGTAAACTGTTATCATACAGTGTGGAAGCTTCCTAACATATGTTATCATTGGTCAGAATCAGAAAGGCTTAACAAAAGCCTTTTCACACATTACTTTTTATTTTATGTTTAAATTTCTGCTTTTGATTTTCTAGTATTTATTTTAATGAGCAAGATGAGCTAGAAGAAATTTCTTAATGTGCTAATGAAAATTGGTTTTGGAATGAAAAAGCCCAATTTTATTTCAATCAGCATTAATTTAGTTCCGTTGCTTTGTTAAAGGAGCCTATGAAAATGAGAAAATAAAGAGAGCATTTTACCTATTGGTTCCATGTCTACTATTATTGATAATGAGCCAGCGGCTATCTAAATATTTTTATTTTCAGGAATCAGTGTAAAAACTTACAGAATTTTATGTATTAAGTATAGCTACATATTAAGTTTCCATTTGGCTTGAAATTCCCTGATCAGGAGTATAAGGAGGAAATTCCATAAAAGACTTCATGAATTCTATGTGATCTTATTTTTCAGTTAATCCATCACAAATTACACATTAAACACTTCAGTGGGGCTTCCCTGGTGGTCCAGTGGGTAAAGAGTCTGCCTTGCCATGCAAGGGGCACCGGTTCGATCTCTGGTGCAGGAAGATCCCACATGCTGAGGAAGGACTGGGCAGGTGTGTCCAATTACGAGTCAGTACTCCGGAGCGCATATGCCCAGAGTCGATGCTCTGCGACGAGAGGCCACTGCGATGGGAGGCCTACACATGCCAAAGGATAAAGATGGATGAAAAATGATGACTTAGAGGCAAAAAAAAAAAAAAAAAAAAAGTTAATAAAAAAAAGTTAAAAAAAGAAAGAAAAAATAACTTCAGTGACTAACACTCACAAACTCATCTTGACCACATTTCCTGGACTTCTCTATGCTGTCCATCTAGGCTCTTATAACTACTTTCTTCTCAGACCAGCTAGACAGTGTCGTTCATCTTTACTAGTAAGGAACCTGAAGAAATCTGTCCAAGTTATGGTGAGTTCTATCACTTCCTTAATTACTGCTTAATAAAATCTTGGTTCAAGGAATTCATATGTTCAACTTAAATTTAAAATCCCCTAAATTCCTTTGAGACAATGGCATAAATGAAAAATACATACACACAGGCAAAATTATCTGATTCTTCTGAGAGAAACAAGTGGGAGATACAGATGCAAAGTGAGTTTTTGCTGTTTGGAGGTGGCCAGAGCATAGCTATATAATCACTTTAGGGCAGGAGAGAGCAAAGATCAATTCAAAGAAGTTATACGAATGAGAGCAATGGGAAGAAAAGGACCCAGAGAGTCTGGAGGTAATTAATGGGACACAAACAAGTAGAGCAGTTCATTTCCTGATGAAGGAAATAGAAGGTTTCTGAAGACAGAGAAGTATTTAGAGGAATATATAGAGAAAGTCAAGAGAATTCATATGAAATAGATGCTTTCTTCAGAAAGGAAGAGGATAAACTCATGTGATCTATTTTCAGTTTAATTTTTGCCATTAAGTTTCCATTTGGCTTGAAATTCTGATCAGGAGTATAAGGAGGAAATTCCATAAAAGACTTCATGAATTCTATGTGATCTTATTTTTCAGTTAATCCATCACAAATTACACATTAAACACTTCAGTGGGGCTTCCCTGGTGGTCCAGTGGGTAAAGAGTCTGCCTTGCCATGCAAGGGGCACCGGTTCGATCTCTGGTGCAGGAAGATCCCACATGCTGAGGAAGGACTGGGCAGGTGTGTCCAATTACGAGTCAGTACTCCGGAGCGCATATGCCCAGAGTCGATGCTCTGCGACGAGAGGCCACTGCGATGGGAGGCCTACACATGCCAAAGGATAAAGATGGATGAAAAATGATGACTTAGAGGCAAAAAAAAAAAAAAAAAAAAGTTAATAAAAAAAAGTTAAAAAAAGAAAGAAAAAATAACTTCAGTGACTAACACTCACAAACTCATCTTGACCACATTTCCTGGACTTCTCTATGCTGTCCATCTAGGCTCTTATAACTACTTTCTTCTCAGACCAGCTAGACAGTGTCGTTCATCTTTACTAGTAAGGAACCTGAAGAAATCTGTCCAAGTTATGGTGAGTTCTATCACTTCCTTAATTACTGCTTAATAAAATCTTGGTTCAAGGAATTCATATGTTCAACTTAAATTTAAAATCCCCTAAATTCCTTTGAGACAATGGCATAAATGAAAAATACATACACACAGGCAAAATTATCTGATTCTTCTGAGAGAAACAAGTGGGAGATACAGATGCAAAGTGAGTTTTTGCTGTTTGGAGGTGGCCAGAGCATAGCTATATAATCACTTTAGGGCAGGAGAGAGCAAAGATCAATTCAAAGAAGTTATACGAATGAGAGCAATGGGAAGAAAAGGACCCAGAGAGTCTGGAGGTAATTAATGGGACACAAACAAGTAGAGCAGTTCATTTCCTGATGAAGGAAATAGAAGGTTTCTGAAGACAGAGAAGTATTTAGAGGAATATATAGAGAAAGTCAAGAGAATTCATATGAAATAGATGCTTTCTTCAGAAAGGAAGAGGATAAACTATGAAAAAAAAGGAAAAAGAATGTAGGAAGTTTAAAGAATGAACAAAGTAACTTCTGTCAGACACAAGAGAGAGAAGTTATGAAGAAAGTATGGTAATTTCTAAGAATTTTGAGGATGTGACTGAGAAGAGGGAAACATGGATTGCAGTGATGCCATCTAGACAAGCTGTATGTGTCTCTTAGTTGCATTGTTCAGGTCTGGAATGGGAATAAATAAGTCGATAAGGGAAGTAAAGAAAAAATAAGGCAGAAGTTAGTGGTATCTGACTAAGTTCTAGCATTGATGGGTGACCTTAGTGCTTCACATAATCAAGGAGGTACTGGATTTATTTATGGCTAAGGATTGGCACCAGGAGGATCCTCTGAAATAATTCAGGGATGAATGATGGGCTCCAAGGTGCCCAGGGGAGTCAGTGGAACTCCTCACTCGGGGTGAACAGAGCCAAGGAACAAGAGGTCCTGATGAAGCTGGAAGAAGGGGTCAAAATGAGGGTATGTCAGCAGGAAATCAAGAAGAAAACAGGATGTTGTGATCAAGAGGGAGATTTAATTTTAAGGATGCATTATATTTTATGGATAAAGTAACCTAGGATGTGGTCCTGCTTGTTAAAAGTTAACATAGAGGAAAATATTAGACTTGAGAAGGCCAAGGGACTCTCTCCCCTGACATAGATATATTTTTTAAAGAACCTAAGATTTTAGTCAAATGAGTTTAATAAATTCGTGCATAAGCTAAAATCCAAAGAAACAGCTAATTTAGTATGTTTAAGAGTTTCCTGTTCTCTGTGTCCAGATTTCTTGTAAAGGACAATATTCTAAATCACCTAAGCATTTAGTCATACACACAGGCAAAATTATCTGATTCTTCTGAGAGAAACAAGTGGGAGATACAGATGCAAAGTGAGTTTTTGCTGTTTGGAGGTGGCCAGAGCATAGCTATATAATCACTTTAGGGCAGGAGAGAGCAAAGATCAATTCAAAGAAGTTATACGAATGAGAGCAATGGGAAGAAAAGGACCCAGAGAGTCTGGAGGTAATTAATGGGACACAAACAAGTAGAGCAGTTCATTTCCTGATGAAGGAAATAGAAGGTTTCTGAAGACAGAGAAGTATTTAGAGGAATATATAGAGAAAGTCAAGAGAATTCATATGAAATAGATGCTTTCTTCAGAAAGGAAGAGGATAAACTATGAAAAAAAAGGAAAAAGAATGTAGGAAGTTTAAAGAATGAACAAAGTAACTTCTGTCAGACACAAGAGAGAGAAGTTATGAAGAAAGTATGGTAATTTCTAAGAATTTTGAGGATGTGACTGAGAAGAGGGAAACATGGATTGCAGTGATGCCATCTAGACAAGCTGTATGTGTCTCTTAGTTGCATTGTTCAGGTCTGGAATGGGAATAAATAAGTCGATAAGGGAAGTAAAGAAAAAATAAGGCAGAAGTTAGTGGTATCTGACTAAGTTCTAGCATTGATGGGTGACCTTAGTGCTTCACATAATCAAGGAGGTACTGGATTTATTTATGGCTAAGGATTGGCACCAGGAGGATCCTCTGAAATAATTCAGGGATGAATGATGGGCTCCAAGGTGCCCAGGGGAGTCAGTGGAACTCCTCACTCGGGGTGAACAGAGCCAAGGAACAAGAGGTCCTGATGAAGCTGGAAGAAGGGGTCAAAATGAGGGTATGTCAGCAGGAAATCAAGAAGAAAACAGGATGTTGTGATCAAGAGGGAGATTTAATTTTAAGGATGCATTATATTTTATGGATAAAGTAACCTAGGATGTGGTCCTGCTTGTTAAAAGTTAACATAGAGGAAAATATTAGACTTGAGAAGGCCAAGGGACTCTCTCCCCTGACATAGATATATTTTTTAAAGAACCTAAGATTTTAGTCAAATGAGTTTAATAAATTCGTGCATAAGCTAAAATCCAAAGAAACAGCTAATTTAGTATGTTTAAGAGTTTCCTGTTCTCTGTGTCCAGATTTCTTGTAAAGGACAATATTCTAAATCACTCTTGTGCTTAAAACTTAAAGTGTTGTCACTCTAAATATAGATCCTAGTGTACACAGCCAAATTCATCATGAAATTAACTGGAAATTGGAAGCATTCTTCGGCAAGTACTAAGGCCTGTGAAGAATAGGACCTAGGATGCATTTTCTAGCTTCAACATTTGTTAAATGAAAATATAGTCGATCTACAATGTTGTGTTAATTTCTTCTGTACATCAAAGTGATTCTAAGAATTTTACATATATACATATATATGTATGTACAGTTTTACAGTTTTACATATATACATATATACAGTTTTACATATATACATATATATGTATGTATGTACAGTTATACATATATATATATATATATATATATATATATATAATTTTATATTCTTTTCCATTATGGTTATCACAGGATATTGAATGTGGTTCTATGTGCTGTACAGTAGGACCTTGGTGTCCATTCATTCTATATGTCATAGTTTACATCTGCTAATCTCAAACTCCCACACCATCCCTTGCCCCGCCCCCCAACCCTTGCAACCAAGTCTATTCTGTTCTCTATATCTGTGAATCTGTTTCTGTTTCATAGATGACTCACTAAGAATTTTTATTTGAATGTTCTGCAATACAGCAAGTCCCAGCAATACAGACAAATGCATATTAAAATTGGAAATAAAACAGAGGCAAAAATCCATGAATTTCTAATTTCCTGCGAATTTTGCCAGTAGATTTTCTTTTCATATGAAACCAGTGAAGTGGTTTCACAGGAAAGGTTCTCATCTTTTAGGATCACATCCCTATTTTCCTTCCTCTTTTCCCATCTTGTTCCCATATCCTTTTGTTTCACTTACATTATTTAGAACTGAGGCCATCTTGCTTTACCCAAATAGCCCACTGAAATATGGATAAGTGGTGCCTGGTATATAATTACAATATTTCTGGATTGTTAATTTTTTTCATATTATTATTTTCTTTGGAAATTCATGAGGTAACAACTCACATAAAGGGTAGTATAAGAATTTTTCAATACTTCAGCTCTGGGCTTTTATTTATGCTTTTAAGATCGTGTGTGCATAAATATGTTAATGCCAATTGGTTGAAAATAGCCTTTGAGATTTCCTACTGTTCTGAATCTTCTTTTCTGAGTAAAGGATATTGGAGCTGGAGATAATACATTTAGAAATTTTATGGCCTCAGTAACATATATTCCCTTTCAGAGGCCCATATTAAGAGCCCACTTTTGTTTGCTTCCTCTGGCTTTAATGAGTTCAGCATGATCACCTGTCTAGGTTTGTCATAACTTTTCTTCCCAGGAGTAGGCGTCTTTAATTCCATGGCTTCAATCACTGTCCACAGTGATTTTGGAGTCCAAGAAAATAATGCCTTTCACTGTTTCCATTTTTTCCCCATCACTTTGCCATGAAGTGATGAGACTGGAGGCCATGATCTTCGTTTTCTGAATGTTGAATTTTAAGTCAGTTTTTTTCAGTCTCTTCTTTCACTTTCATCAAGAGGCTCTGATTACTTGACTTACCTTGATGTAGCCTTATCATGAGGAAGCTCCTTTCTCCATCAGCAAACCTAATAAAACAATGGAGAAGGAATTACCAGTAAGGAAAATGGTTTGAAGTAATGCCAAATGAAGGGGGAATTTTCTGAGTGAGGCATAGATGAGAAGTGGTTTGTGATATTGTGGAACTCCATCAGTGGAATTTTATAGCTGGACAGCAATTGCACCCCTCCATACAAGAACAGCAATTTGGGCTGATGTTGCCAGAATTTAGCTCAGATGCTGAGCACAGAGATGAAAGATGAAAAGAAATCTGGGATAATGTATTTAACAAAAAACAGAAAACTTGTGGGCAAACCCATAAAATGCACAAAGGAATTTTCTAATGTCCTATTAAAATACTTCAGGCCCTAGTAATTCTTTTCTTAAATTAAAACTTTGAGAAAATTTTGAAAGGTTACTCTCAAATTGTCCCTGCCACTTTCGTCTTCCTGCTGCTAACCACTAGTTTGTATCCCCGTCTGCTTCTTTTTTGTTATATTCACTAGTTTGTTGTGTTTTCCGGATTCCACGTATAAGTGATATGATATGGCATTTGTCTTTCTCTGTCTGTCTTACTTGACTTAGCATAATGCCCTCCAAGTCCATCCACGATGCAGATCAGACCTTAGTTGATACTTTTGAGTCTGTTTTTTCCAAAAAAAAGAGAAAAACCAAAACACACACATTCTCCCTCTTTTTCTAGTCTGTAAGAAATCTAGTGTGCGTGTTTCTTGGTAGTGCTTACAAGCAGAAAGTGAAAGTGAAAGTGCTAGCCTCTCAGTCATGTCCCACTCCTTGCAACCCATGGACTATAGTCCACCAGTCTTGTCCTCCATAGAATTCTCCAGGCAAGAATACCAGAATGGGTTGCCATTCCCTTCTCCAGAGGATCTTCCTGACCTATGGATTAAACCCTGGTCTCCTGAACTGCAGGCAGATTCTTTATCATCTAAGCCATCAGAGAAGCCTTTACAAGCATAAAAGAGATGCTAAAAGAGTATGCATTGACATCCCAGGGTAAGTTACTTTGCTGTTGTCAACGTATGTTTCTTCTTTTAAGCTCAAATTCTAGCAATGACTGCTTTCTCCAGTTGTGCACTCTATTTCTTTTTTTCCTTGAGTGGGTTTCCCTGAAGTATTAAAATATTTTGGTGCACAAAATATTTTGTGCAGACACAAGAAATAAAAGGGACTTTTTAGAAGGTTAAGCAATAGAAGATTGTTAGCTTGATACCCAGAGAATGTGTATGATCCAGTGAAAATGCAAATTCTGATTCAGTAGATCTGGGGCTGGGCCCAAGGTTCAGTATTCCTAACAACTTTCTATGCTGAACTTCTTTGCTGAGTTATGTCCGATTCTTTGCTACCCCATGGACGGCAGCCCACCAGCCTCCTCTGTCCATGGGTATTCTCCAGGCAAGAATATTGGAGTAGGTAGCCATTCTCTCCTCCAGGGGATCTTCTCAACCCAGGGATTGAACCCATGTCTCCCTCATTGCAGGTGGATTCTTTACTGTCTGAGTCACCAAAGAAGTCCAGCAACTTTCTACATGATGTTGAAACTGATCATTTCTAAATAGATGCTACTCTCACTCTTTCCTTGCTGCTTTTATTTGTCTACTAGTGCCTCCTGAGGTATCAGATAAACTGAAAAAGCAGAAGCATTTCTGGACTTCCTGTATTTACGTGTATATATAGAGAGAGTTTTCTAAAAGAGTGTTTGGGTAGGTGTCCTTCAGGCCAGCAGTTTTGTAACTTCTGTTCTCTAAAGGCTACTACCGTGAGTAGAACTTTACTGTGATAGGCCACATAATAATAACAGGGTCAATGTGGAGAAGGTGTAGGATGCTTGTATTGTATTTTATACTCTGCATATAACTGGTTTTGTTAGACTAATAATCTCTCAGGACCCTTTCAAGTTGGTGATTCAAAGCCAAAGAGCATAAGGTAGACCTATTTAGCCTAATGTGTCAACTCTCCAGTATTTATTAGCTTTGAATAATAAATATAGCTCTTCCTGTGTGTCTCTCTGCTGAGGTTGCTTTTTCCAGTGGGAAGATGCCTCTTCAAGACTGCTTTAAAGTCTAAAGATTTTTAATTCCTCTTAAAACTACTTTCTTCCCTTTCTTTCAGCTCAGATCTGTTTTAAGAGGAGAGACCACACCCACAGGCCCCTGATGATCAATTATTTCCTCTGCCTGGATTTCT
Source organism: Tragulus kanchil (assembly GCA_022376925.1). Lineage (NCBI taxonomy): Eukaryota > Metazoa > Chordata > Mammalia > Artiodactyla > Tragulidae > Tragulus > Tragulus kanchil. Next base: position 150,141,959 of record JAIOJX010000025.1, on the reverse strand, counting down.
GTTATGCAACCCAGCTAGATTGTGCTGCTACAGGGAGGCTCACAAGATAAATTGCCTCCCTTTGGCTGTGTTTTCTTCAATTACACAAATAGCAGCTGGAGAATCTGGCAGAGATGAGAACTGCAAGAATTCTGGGAGATGCTAACGATTAGCACTTGCATTATTAGTCTCTGGAGGTTATTAAAGCTCGGTGTCCCTCATGGCATTGTCAGAATAGCAAAGTGACACAGAATCAGGCATCAGTCAGGTAGCATCATTCAGCTGCCCAGGCTAATGCTCTCTCCACACATAGGGCTGTTTGCCCCTAGAGTCCCACTATCCGCCCAGGAATCAACAGACCCTGCCTAGCCATGATGGGTTTAACTGTATCTAATCAGTCTGGAGGGCTGATAGCTGTGAAAAACCTTGTTGCCCTTGGAGGGAAGCCTATCTTTCTCTAATAAAACAGAATGTAGTTCCTGTACCACAGGTTTCCTAAAGCACTCTCCTTTGTATTATTAATTTTTGGGGAGTGCAAGTTTGGGAAAGTCTTTAGAGACACCAAGCTTATCAACTCTATTCATCTTCTGAGTGAATACATTTCTTTCTGGAAATAATGCTCTTGGAATGCTATTTTATTTGTGGTTCTCCAAGGAGAGTGCTATCTCTCTGCCTATTCTGCTCCATTTGAGAGTGAAGCTCATGATCATATGATTGTTAAAAGGAAAGAAAACATCCTAAGACATTATGGATTGAAGCATCTGGGAAGGGTAAAAATTTGCCAGTAAAACCCTTAGTCCTATTTGGCAGGCACTCTTTCAGCTAATAATCTCTCAATTGTTGGTGATTCAAAGCCAAAGAGCATAAGGTAGACCTATTTAGCCTAATGTGTCAACTCTCCAGTATTTATTAGCTTTGAATAATAAATATAGCTCTTCCTGTGTGTCTCTGCTGAGGTTGCTTTTTCCAGTGGGAAGATGCCTCTTCAAGACTGCTTTAAAGTCTAAAGATTTTTAATTCCTCTTAAAACTACTTTCTTCCCTTTCTTTCAGCTCAGATCTGTTTTAAGAGGAGAGACCACACCCACAGGCCCCTGATGATCAATTATTTCCTCTGCCTGGATTTCTGTTATGCAACCCAGCTAGATTGTGCTGCTACAGGGAGGCTCACAAGATAAATTGCCTCCCTTTGGCTGTGTTTTCTTCAATTACACAAATAGCAGCTGGAGAATCTGGCAGAGATGAGAACTGCAAGAATTCTGGGAGATGCTAACGATTAGCACTTGCATTATTAGTCTCTGGAGGTTATTAAAGCTCGGTGTCCCTCATGGCATTGTCAGAATAGCAAAGTGACACAGAATCAGGCATCAGTCAGGTAGCATCATTCAGCTGCCCAGGCTAATGCTCTCTCCACACATAGGGCTGTTTGCCCCTAGAGTCCCACTATCCGCCCAGGAATCAACAGACCCTGCCTAGCCATGATGGGTTTAACTGTATCTAATCAGTCTGGAGGGCTGATAGCTGTGAAAAACCTTGTTGCCCTTGGAGGGAAGCCTATCTTTCTCTAATAAAACAGAATGTAGTTCCTGTACCACAGGTTTCCTAAAGCACTCTCCTTTGTATTATTAATTTTTGGGGAGTGCAAGTTTGGGAAAGTCTTTAGAGACACCAAGCTTATCAACTCTATTCATCTTCTGAGTGAATACATTTCTTTCTGGAAATAATGCTCTTGGAATGCTATTTTATTTGTGGTTCTCCAAGGAGAGTGCTATCTCTCTGCCTATTCTGCTCCATTTGAGAGTGAAGCTCATGATCATATGATTGTTAAAAGGAAAGAAAACATCCTAAGACATTATGGATTGAAGCATCTGGGAAGGGTAAAAATTTGCCAGTAAAACCCTTAGTCCTATTTGGCAGGCACTCTTTCAGCTCGTACTAACAGTGAGCAACTTTTTGGAGGTGCAGGATTGACTCCTAGAAAAGAGTGGAAATTTATTGACGATATATGGGTAACGAGCAGAGCAACCCACATACCAAGGGGGTTGTGCATTTCAGGGTAGGAAAGTGAGAGGTAGATGCTGGTGTAGTATACATAATGTAAAGTAAAGTGGATATGAAAGCTATGGGATTGGGATTTAGGCACGTCTGCCATCAAACACAGATCTGCTTTGCAGCTTTGGGCATGTTCCTTTCTATTTCTGTTTGGGGGATCATACATGGAGATCATAGTATCTTCTGCACAGGGTTATGGAAAGGATCAAATCAGGTAAGTATAAGTTAATTTCCTAGTATATAATGCCTGACCAGTAAGTGTAAGCTTTGCTAGCATTCTTTCATAGGCATTGTTCACTGCTTCTTCCTTCATTTCTGTCTTAGGACTTTCCATTGAAGCTTTTTGTGTTCTTGTTTAGGTTTAGATTTTCTCTTGAACAGAGACCATGTCTTAGGATATTATGGTCATTAAATGTGGGGTCAAAATACATTTAGCCAGTGTAAGTTTGTTCATTAGTAACAAACTAACATGGGGATAGCACTACTTCTCAAAATAGTCACAAAGATCAAATGGGAAACCATAGTAGGTACCCTCCCTTGATACAGTGCCTAGCAGAGTGGTCTCTGAGAAAAATGTTAGGTCCATTTTTCCTTTCCTTCTTTTGCATTTTTCTTTTCCTCCTTTTCTTCCTGCTAGTGCCTAGCAGATTTTATCAGATTACATATGTGTAAATTCATTGCTTAATAAATGAGAGAAACTATGGACAAATAAGTATGTGAATGCAAATGTGTGAGTAAAATAGAGCTTTGGAAGGAAAGTCAGAGATTCTAATTCTTCCTCTGACTTTAACTCTGTAGCTGTGTGACCTTGAGAATGCATTCTACTCTAGGTCCCAGTGTTTAACACTATCAAGGAGGACTTGATTTATTTTATTTTTTTTTTAAACCTTTATTTTACTTTTAACTTTTACAGAGTTTTGTTGTTTACAGATATGTATGTTCTCAGATTAGTCATATGTATATCCCCCCCTTCTGTCCCCTCCCGACCATCACATAGCACCCCTGAAGGATCCCCTTTTCTCACAGAGGAATGACTAGAGCTATTTTCTTCACTTATGGTAGTACAGGCCTTCATGCTACTTCCTTTATACCTCCCACCCAGGACTTGATTTAAATGGACTGCATAATACACTGTTTTTTTCCCTTAGATTTAATCTACATGATTCAGAAATCTGTGATTTTGTAAAAACCTAAAGTTCTTGATATATATGAAAACTTATCTTCCAGAAAAACAAAAATGCTATGGTAAATAATAGAACCCATTTTTCTCTAATATGGTAAGTATGGTAGGATTGAGCACAAAAGAGTAAGAGGTCCTTGAAGGAAATCCACACCAGGGGCTTTATTCACTTGTTTAATGACAGTTGAAAAAATTGGTCTTAGTTGATTTCCATTGAAGCTTTTGTGTTCTTGTTTAGGTTTAGATTTTCTCTTGAACAGAGACCATGTCTTAGGATATTATGGTCATTAAATGTGGGGTCAAAATACATTTAGCCAGTGTAAGTTTGTTCATTAGTAACAAACTAACATGGGGATAGCACTACTTCTCAAAATAGTCACAAAGATCAAATGGGAAACCATAGTAGGTACCCTCCCTTGATACAGTGCCTAGCAGAGTGGTCTCTGAGAAAAATGTTAGGTCCATTTTTCCTTTCCTTCTTTTGCATTTTTCTTTTCCTCCTTTTCTTCCTGCTAGTGCCTAGCAGATTTTATCAGATTACATATGTGTAAATTCATTGCTTAATAAATGAGAGAAACTATGGACAAATAAGTATGTGAATGCAAATGTGTGAGTAAAATAGAGCTTTGGAAGGAAAGTCAGAGATTCTAATTCTTCCTCTGACTTTAACTCTGTAGCTGTGTGACCTTGAGAATGCATTCTACTCTAGGTCCCAGTGTTTAACACTATCAAGGAGGACTTGATTTATTTTATTTTTTTTAAACCTTTATTTTACTTTTAACTTTTACAGAGTTTTGTTGTTTACAGATATGTATGTTCTCAGATTAGTCATATGTATATCCCCCCCTTCTGTCCCCTCCCGACCATCACATAGCACCCCTGAAGGATCCCCTTTTCTCACAGAGGAATGACTAGAGCTATTTTCTTCACTTATGGTAGTACAGGCCTTCATGCTACTTCCTTTATACCTCCCACCCAGGACTTGATTTAAATGGACTGCATAATACACTGTTTTTTTCCCTTAGATTTAATCTACATGATTCAGAAATCTGTGATTTTGTAAAAACCTAAAGTTCTTGATATATATGAAAACTTATCTTCCAGAAAAACAAAAATGCTATGGTAAATAATAGAACCCATTTTTCTCTAATATGGTAAGTATGGTAGGATTGAGCACAAAAGAGTAAGAGGTCCTTGAAGGAAATCCACACCAGGGGCTTTATTCACTTGTTTAATGACAGTGATTTGGTCTTGGATAATGGAGAACAAGGCAGTTCAGTATCAGTCTAACATTTCAGACTTACTATAAGTCATGTCGTCCTCTGAAAAATTTCTTCACAGTGAAGAACTTCTGAGGTCTTAAGATTCAAAAACCTGCCTTGGCTAATTCTACAAAATGACATGCTAATGCTATATGACATGGTGATTTTAAAACTGGTTCTCAGAGTGTGGTGCCTGAACTAGAAGCTTTATCAACAACTGGAAATGTATTAGAAAAGAATCTCAGGTCCCACCCCAGATCTTCTGAATCAGAAACTGAATCACATCCAGCGATCCATGCCAGGTGATTATGATTCACACGAAAGTCTGAGACTCACTACTTTTAGGAAAAACTACCCTATGTTCTCCCACTTTCTAATCATATTGATGATCTAGTGAAGTTCTGATTTGAAAAGCAGTAAGTCATTTATTTTTACCAATCATTAGTATAGATACAAGTATTCTTACCTTTCCTCTCTTTTAGAGAATACGCTCTCAAATGCTCAGGATAAACAGGACTTCTGAAAAGTCTGGGATGAAATCATTTTGCTTCATACACCAAGGCCTCAGAAGCCATGTTGCCTCTGAGCTTAGAGTGTCCACAAAGCCACTTCCTCATCACACTTCTCTTTGACTTTGTTGAAACAAAGGGAGAGATCCGCAGCCATGGGTGTGCCTGCCTCTCCTGTGCAAGTTTTCTGTGTGTTCCTATTCCACTTCCTTCAGTCTCCTTTGGTTTTAGAAATAATGAGAAAAATTTCTCTCCTGTGTACTTTTTATCGTACTTAGACGAAAGAGAAAAACCTCATTAAAATAATGAAGTGATTTCAGCATGACTAATTATGTCCCAAAGCCATTGATGTCCATAGGTAATGAAAACACTCAACTATCCTCAGTTCTGGTTGCAAGATAAAGTTATTTGCTCCTTTTCAGAAACGGTGGATATGTAGGAGGGAGGAGGCTCTGGCAAAGCCGAACTTAGATGAATGGTCTCTTTCATCTTGTGCTGCAGCTGGATCAATTTGGTCACCAGGAGTAGACAGATTTCATCCGAGCCTTCTGTCAGAAATTCATTTGACACCAAGGAATCATTGAAGAGTTTGCAATGTCTGTTGTCGATGAAATGAATTTAAACATGGAAAAAGGAAAAATCCTTCACTGAAACATAATGGAGAGAAAGAAAATGAAGGCTCACCAAACATTACAAGCTATTCTGTCAAAGAAATGTGTTTTATGGCTAATTGAGCAGTGTAGTTGGATGATAAGTGCGGTCACCTTTTTAACTCGGGCCAGTTCTTTGTTTCCAAAACATTGAATTTAAAGATATTAACACGCATTAGTGATATAATTGCTTTTGATTATAAAGGGAAAAATATATGAAATTCATTAATACTTGATGTCTGTTTACCTGGCTTTAGAGAATTGATCCTGATCATTGTTTTTCACCAGGGTAAACAATTGCATGTATTATTACTGCAGTTTGGAACATAAAGTAGACCTAAAATCACATGAATCATCATGATAAGGTTTTATGAAGCTCTAGGTAAAACTAAATGCAAGACATCAGGTGTTTGGATTTTAGTTAATAGGCATAAGATGCTTCCTTATACCTCAAAAGGAAGCTCCATAGTTCCTGGCAATAGATGAAGATATTTTGAAGCACATAACTTCTTCCAAAGTGAAACACACAAATAAATAAGTTAGTAGAGAAGACCTAGAAATATGGATTGACTGTAAATGGAGTTTATAGCTTGATATATGTGAATTGAGCTCAATACCAATAACACAAATGCTCAGCCATAATAGAATTCCTAAGAGAGAGGGTGGTTATAGGCCTCAAAAGCCATAATAGCAATCCTCTCTCTCTTTAATAGTTAATTTTTCTCCAGTCATGTTCTGTAGGTAATGCTGTGGATGGGATTTAGTCATTTAATTATGAGGCAAGGGGAAAAGGGGCCATAAACCAAAGCTCATGTTACCCATGTAGAAATAAAAACTGACTGTCTTAAATCCATCTCCTTGTGGTAAAAGCAGAGGGTTGCTGGCAGTCATGGAAGTATTTTCATTCTAAGATAAAAAGTAAGATTTCATTCTTCACATTTTCTTTTCAAAAGTTTCATTGAAAACACTCAACTATCCTCAGTTCTGGTTGCAAGATAAAGTTATTTCCCCAAATGTTCTGGGTTGTTTCAGGAATTTGGTCAGCAGGAGTAGACAGATTTCATCCGAGCCTTCTGTCAGAAATTCATTTGACACCAAGGAATCATTGAAGAGTTTGCAATGTCTGTTGTCGATGAAATGAATTTAAACATGGAAAAAGGAAAAATCCTTCACTGAAACATAATGGAGAGAAAGAAAATGAAGGCTCACCAAACATTACAAGCTATTCTGTCAAAGAAATGTGTTTTATGGCTAATTGAGCAGTGTAGTTGGATGATAAGTGCGGTCACCTTTTTAACTCGGGCCAGTTCTTTGTTTCCAAAACATTGAATTTAAAGATATTAACACGCATTAGTGATATAATTGCTTTTGATTATAAAGGGAAAAATATATGAAATTCATTAATACTTGATGTCTGTTTACCTGGCTTTAGAGAATTGATCCTGATCATTGTTTTTCACCAGGGGAAACAATTGCATGTATTATTACTGCAGTTTGGAACATAAAGTAGACCTAAAATCACATGAATCATCATGATAAGGTTTTATGAAGCTCTAGGTAAAACTAAATGCAAGACATCAGGTGTTTGGATTTTAGTTAATAGGCATAAGATGCTTCCTTATACCTCAAAAGGAAGCTCCATAGTTCCTGGCAATAGATGAAGATATTTTGAAGCACATAACTTCTTCCAAAGTGAAACACACAAATAAATAAGTTAGTAGAGAAGACCTAGAAATATGGATTGACTGTAAATGGAGTTTATAGCTTGATATATGTGAATTGAGCTCAATACCAATAACACAAATGCTCAGCCATAATAGAATTCCTAAGAGAGAGGGTGGTTATAGGCCTCAAAAGCCATAATAGCAATCCTCTCTCTCTTTAATAGTTAATTTTTCTCCAGTCATGTTCTGTAGGTAATGCTGTGGATGGGATTTAGTCATTTAATTATGAGGCAAGGGGAAAAGGGGCCATAAACCAAAGCTCATGTTACCCATGTAGAAATAAAAACTGACTGTCTTAAATCCATCTCCTTGTGGTAAAAGCAGAGGGTTGCTGGCAGTCATGGAAGTATTTTCATTCTAAGATAAAAAGTAAGATTTCATTCTTCACATTTTCTTTTCAGTTTCTTAGTGTTTTACTGATAGTCTTCAAGTCTTGCCATGTAAGCAGCAAGTATCATTATCTTTTAGGATATTTACACACTTCACCTGTTTCAGCGAAGATCTGTTTACTCAGCACTATGTAAGAGGTATTGTGCTTCCAAACACTTGTTTTCCTTTCACTCATATTAAATTGTAAGTATAAAGTCAATGGAGTGAGTTGATATTTGAATCTGTTTTCTTATGAGCCAGCTCCTATATCCACACGGCAACCATTTCTGCTTTACACTACCTCCTACATGGGTATCTGCTTTTCAGGCTTAAGAGCAATGGGTCCCAATACTGACTATGTATTAGAATCACCTGGGGAGCTTTACAAACTACCAATACTTGTTTCCTTCTACACATCAGTTAAATTAGACTTACTTGCAAGTGGGTTCCTGGCAGTCCTATATTTTAAAATCTCTCAGGGGTTTTACTGTGATTCCTAGCTATGATGGAGAGTCACTGGTTTCCAGTTTTGACTAGGAAGCCGAATAGGAAGTAAATATGTATTTCATTATTCTGTTTCATTTATTCATTTTTCACTTTCCAGGCTTAAAATAGTTAAGTGATGACCAATTCTTTGCATCTTGCTTCATAGATTTAAACATTCTACTTATTACAATTCTCACCTTAGGCCGAATATATTTTCGTTGATTGAAAAATAACTGAAGTTAGTACAGAATCTTGGTAAACAGCTAAGATCCAAATTTTTCTTTCTGGGTTGAGTCTGTAATTAATTAGTTATTTTACCTCAGGCAGGAGTGATTTGTTTTAAAAAAAAAAGCCAAGATATTAACAAAAGTAGAGCATGATGTCACTTTATTGTCCTTTTCATAATTAAAAATGTCTGTATGCTTTAGTCATTTCTTTACCTTTTGTCATCCTTCCTGATTCTCTCTTGTTGACCTCAGCCCTTAGTTTTATCTTTTAGCTAGGGATTTTCTTATAGTGAATGGTTCATTTTTGCCTATTAATATTTGAACATACTATAAAATATTTAAGGCTTTGAAAATGGCATAAGGAATGCAACAAATACCCATTTATCCATCACCCAGCTGAAGAATGAAAACATCAGTCCAACTGAAGCCCCCTTGCAGCTCTTCCTTCCTCATCAGGATGCCAGATTTAGCCAATAAAGATACAAACTACAGGTAAAATATGAATTTCAGATAAAGTACCCAAACTTTTTAGTTGCCTCAATTATTGCTGAGACATACTAAAAAAATTATTGGATTTTATCTTAAATCCAGCTTACACTGAGTATTCTCTGTTTTATTTGGCAACACTACACCCAACCTAATATGCATTTCCTTCTACTTTTACTATGCATGTAAGCAAATTATGCACCAATCGTACTTTTTAAAGGTTTTTAAAATATTTGTCTCCATTTTCATTCATACAGCTCTAGTATTCCATTGAATGACCATTCCACACATTAGCTACACAGTACTTCCCAATACTGACTATGTATTAGAATCACCTGGGGAGCTTTACAAACTACCAATACTTGTTTCCTTCTACACATCAGTTAAATTAGACTTACTTGCAAGTGGGTTCCTGGCAGTCCTATATTTTAAAATCTCTCAGGGGTTTTACTGTGATTCCTAGCTATGATGGAGAGTCACTGGTTTCCAGTTTTGACTAGGAAGCCGAATAGGAAGTAAATATGTATTTCATTATTCTGTTTCATTTATTCATTTTTCACTTTCCAGGCTTAAAATAGTTAAGTGATGACCAATTCTTTGCATCTTGCTTCATAGATTTAAACATTCTACTTATTACAATTCTCACCTTAGGCCGAATATATTTTCGTTGATTGAAAAATAACTGAAGTTAGTACAGAATCTTGGTAAACAGCTAAGATCCAAATTTTTCTTTCTGGGTTGAGTCTGTAATTAATTAGTTATTTTACCTCAGGCAGGAGTGATTTGTTTTAAAAAAAAAAGCCAAGATATTAACAAAAGTAGAGCATGATGTCACTTTATTGTCCTTTTCATAATTAAAAATGTCTGTATGCTTTAGTCATTTCTTTACCTTTTGTCATCCTTCCTGATTCTCTCTTGTTGACCTCAGCCCTTAGTTTTATCTTTTAGCTAGGGATTTTCTTATAGTGAATGGTTCATTTTTGCCTATTAATATTTGAACATACTATAAAATATTTAAGGCTTTGAAAATGGCATAAGGAATGCAACAAATACCCATTTATCCATCACCCAGCTGAAGAATGAAAACATCAGTCCAACTGAAGCCCCCTTGCAGCTCTTCCTTCCTCATCAGGATGCCAGATTTAGCCAATAAAGATACAAACTACAGGTAAAATATGAATTTCAGATAAAGTACCCAAACTTTTTAGTTGCCTCAATTATTGCTGAGACATACTAAAAAAATTATTGGATTTTATCTTAAATCCAGCTTACACTGAGTATTCTCTGTTTTATTTGGCAACACTACACCCAACCTAATATGCATTTCCTTCTACTTTTACTATGCATGTAATGATTTAACAATTTATATAAGTGGCACCATATCTTAATATGTACTTATTATATGTGTATCTTTGCAAGCTTTTTTTTATTGGCCCAGTTTAATATATTTGTGTGTCTCCATTTTCATTCATACAGCTCTAGTATTCCATTGAATGACCATTCCACACATTAGCTACACATTCTTCTGGTGGACAAAAATTTAGAAATTTTTGCAATTACAAACATTGCTTCTATGACCACTCCTCAATGTCTCCTCATGTATGTCTTTGAGTTTATTTTGTATTTAAATCTAAGAATACTTTGCTATGTTGTGCATTGCATATAACATGTATTAATCATAAATTGACCTGTACTTGAAATGAATTAAGACATGAGGCTTTTAGCTATGTTGATTATGATAATGATATATTTATTTAAAGATATATATTTTCATATTCCAGCCCTGGATGACATGTATAACAGCTTATTTTATGATCTAAAAATGCTTTGACATGTGTATAATAGAAACATTTTAATGGCAGAAAGTGAAGAGGAACTAAAGAGCCACTTGATGAAGGAGAAAGAGGAGAGTGAAAAGACTGGCTTAAAACTTAACATTCAAAAATCTAAGATCATGGCCTCCGGTCCCATCACTTCATGGCACATAGGTGGAGAAAAAGTGAAGACATTGAAAGGCTTTTTTTCTTGGTCTCCAAAATTACTGCAGACGGTGACTGCTGCTGTGAAATTAAAAGACACTTGCTCCTTGGAAGTAAAATTATGGCAAACTTCAGTTCACTTCAGCTGCTCAGTCATGTCTGACTCTTGGCAACACTATGGACTGCAGCTCTCCAGGTTTCCCTATCCTTGCCCTTCGCCCAGAATTGCTCAAACTCATGTCCGTTGAGTTGGCGATGCCATCCAACCATCTCATCCTCTATCATCCTCTTCTCTTCGGCCTAAACAGTTACATCACTTTCTTCACAAAGGTCCATGTAGTCAAAGCTATGGTTTTTCCAGTAGTCATGCACAAACGTGAGAGTTGGACCATAAACAAGGCTGAGCACTGAAGAATTGCTGTTTTTGAACTGTGGTGTTGGAGAAGAGTCTAGTGAGTCCCTTGGATAGCAAGGAGTTCAAACCAGTCAATCCTAAAGGAAATTAACCCTGAATATTCATTGGAAGGACTGATGCTGAAGCTCCAGGCCACCTGATGTGAAAAGCTGACTTATTGGAAAAGACCTTGATGCTGGGAAATATTGAGGGCAAGAGGAGAAGGAGGTGACAGAGGATGAGATGGTTGGATGGCATCACTGACACAATGCATATGAACTTGAGTAAGCTCTAGGAGCCAGTGCAGGACAACTGAGTAGCCTGAGATGCTGCAGTTCATGAAGTCACAAAGAGTCAGAGACAACTTCTTGACTGAATAACAATGATAATTACTCTTATTTTGACATTTGATATGTTGTTAACTACTTTCTCATTACATGTTATATTCCGAGGAGAAGTATTTTTAATAACATTCTATAGATAAAGAAACTGAGGATTAGGGAATTTATGTATTTACCTCAAATATTTTATCACTTCTTTTTTTGGGGGTGTGTAGGGAGGGAGGCAAGCGGGCCACTTCTATTGGTCTTTCATTTATCCATTTTCATTCATCTTTGTTCTTTGGCCCATGTGGGCCTCCCATTGCGGTGACCTCTGTTGTCACTGAGCACGGGCTCTGGGTGCATGCGCTCCAGAGCTCTGGCTCGGTAATTGGACACATTGGTCCAGCCGCGGCACATGGGATCTTCCCAGGCCAGGGATTGAACCGGCGCCCTTTGCACTGCAAGGCTGTATCCCTACCCACTGGACCACCAGGGAAGCCCTATCTCAAATATTTTAGAACATCAGTACATTGTTTAGAAACTTGCATTTTCTAAAGTTAAAACTAACATTTTTATTATAACCTCTACATGCATTCAGATATGGGTAATTTTGGTATTTCAGAAATATCTTAGTATTTTCTCATATCAATAAATTATTTAGGAAGCATATATTAATAGTCAAATTTGAGAAATATAGCAAAGCATATACTGTATTTCTTAACTTGGAATGTATTTTGTCTAAAAATAAGTGCCAAATTGTGACTAATGGCAGCAGATGTAGGCATGCTGTCTCTTCACTGTGTGTGTTCTCTCATTACTGAAAGTGGTTTACAAGAGAAAAGACTAGTGACAATAGTCATGCAAGCTTCGTTATTCCTAATATTTGCAAATACTCATCCAACAAACCAGGATATTATAAACAGAGTTCCTGGGATTAGTCTATATTTAACCTCAATGTTTTCTAATAATTTCATGAAAAATGGAGTATGTAGTAAGCAGAATAATGGCCCTCCAAGATATCTTTGATGATCCTTGAAAACTGTGAATATGTTCTTTACACAGCAAAGAGAATTTTGCAGTTGGATTCAGCTAAGGACCTTGAGCAGTGGAAAGTAGTCTCTGTTGACCAGGTGAGCCCCATCTAATCACAGGAGTTTTATAAGTGGAGAATCTTCCCCAGCTGAAGCCAGAAGAGAGCACAAACATGGAGGAATGGTCAGAGGCAAGCTTGCTGACTCTGAAGTTGGGGACCAGAGCCTAGGAACATGGGCAACCTCAAGAAGTTAGAAAAGGGAAGGAAGTAAATTCTCTCCTAGATCATCTTGTAACCCTGCTAACTCCTTGAATTAAGCCCGGTAAGACCTGTTTTGGATTCCTAATCTATGAAACACTTCTGGAAATTTGTGTATTAAGCTATCACGTTTGTGGTAATGTTTTGCAGTGGCAATAGAAAATTAGGCATGATACTGTTTGGCTATACAACTATAGTGTTTTTATAGGTAATTGGTAAACTCAGTAATTCAAGTATTTCATGATAATTATGATAATGGGAATAGTATTCTTGGAGATAGGAATCCTAATACCTTATAATTTGCATGTGTAAAAATGAACTTGGCTTTTATTTTTAAAGACTGAGTTATGATATCTAAAAAATTTCTACTTCAGAAGCTTTAGAGTAGGATCCTAATGGAAATGCAAAATAGGAATCACTTTGGGAAATTGTTTAGTGTTTAGAAACCCAAATGTATGTTATCTGATAAATCAACAGTACTACAACCATGTAGTAAATATTTATCAGAAATAAAAACTTACAAACTACTAGTAAGTGCAGTGATATGTAAGAATATCAAAATTTTTAATATTTAACAATTTAGACACAAAAGACAACATAGGTTATGTTTTCACTTACATGAAATTCTGAAAAGGGGAAAGCTAAAAGTGCTGGAAATCAGATCAAAATTAGCCATGGCTGTGGGTTGAGGAATGGAACAGACTGCAAAGGGGGATGAGGGAACTGTTGAAGAATTCTATACCTTTATTATGTAGTAATTATAAAATAATGTGTCTTTACTAAAACTCACTGAAATTTAAGAGGGTGAATTTTACTCTGTGCACATTTTATTTAGTAAGCCAGACTTTAAAAAGTAGTTTGTTTAACTGTGTCTTGGAATGCATTTTTACATCAAACAATCACAACCACCTGACTCAGTTTAGAAAACATGGAGCTCCTGAATCTCAGGTTAAGGAATAGATACCATGTTCTTTCACTTGATTCCTAACAAGTACTAATTAAGCCATAAAACCCCAATGAAAATGATATAATAGGAATTCTCACTAGGCTCTGAAGGGACTCAACTCTCATCCAATTTTGCTACATCCTAAGAGAGCCATGAATTTCAGGTCATTGTGTGTATAAAGATAAAGAGCATCCTGCTCCAACTAATCAAAAGAGAAAAAAAAATCCTAGACTTTTAAAGGAAACTCACAATTCGTCTTTTCCTTCTGTGACTCCATCTGGTTTGTAGTATGAGTTCAGTTCCTTTTCTCAGAATTCTTACAATTGAAATCTCTTAAGAGGAGAAAACACTAGTAAAACAACAGACTTAAAAAAAACCTTTAAAACTATTGAAATCCATTTAATGTAATGTGTAAATGGTTAAGGATTCCTGTTTAGTGGCTTTCAGTTTTTTTTTTTTTTTTTTAAAGCCAGAGGTATTACACAAAATATGTTGATATATTTCAAAATATTCATTTTACCTCTTGCCTACTACCTTCTACTTTGTAGCAAGGAAATGTTCTGGCACTTAATGACCTAATAAAAGGCTGCCCTAATGTCCATGAAGTTCTCCTGAGCCAGAGACTGAGAATTTAGGCAGCATTTTCAGAATGAGTCAGAGTTCACATTTACTATCAGCCTATGGTAGGAAGTGACTTCATATCAGATTCCCAATTCCTTGAGAGTGCAGTAAAATAAAGAAAATTTCCAAAGGCATTCACAGGGACAGTGGAAATTTTTAACTGAATTATAACAGTATCGAGATTCATAGAAGAGAATGAGTACATGTTTGAAAGTGATTTAACCATTGTGTGAAGGATGTATTGACACAGTACAGGTGGGTATTGTTAGCTCGAGTGCGTGAAATGTATTGTGACAGGCCAGGGGAGTGTTGCTACAGTATTGGTGAGAATAGAGTTAAGAGGAGGTAGGCTGTAGCAGCTCGGCAACTAATTAAATAGAGAGCTAGACTGAGTGAGAGGGAAAGGTCAGGGATGGTTCTAAAGATTACTAGATATTCAGGACAGTTCTCTTAAACTGCCAGGTACCAGAGCAGCGATTTTTTAATATTGGCTTTAGAGCATATATTGATGGACCTCAAACCTTGCACAGGTGTCCCACCCAACTCTGATCAACATAAATTCTACTTTTGTTTCACCTTAATGTTCTGGGAACTTCATTTTAGAAGGTACCATTTTTTCCAGGTTCTTTATTTCTATGAAATATTGTGCCCCTTCTTACTATTTTATACAATTCAATTTTCTAGAGTGATTCAGTATATCTCTAAGAGTGACACATTCTTATAGGATAAAGGCCATTAATCTTAATATCACTTTTTATCTGACTGGAAACTCCTTTCACTGAGTGATAGTCAATTCTGGCATGCCAAACCTCCACATGCTAAAATAGCTTTCTAAAGACATTTTAACTAAAGTACGTCCGTGGAAAAAAGCAAAGGGAAAAAAAAAAAATCTGAAAATGAAGCCCTACTATTTGATTTCGGAACTTTGCCCTTCTACCAAAGTCAAGGTTTCTAGAAAGTGTTGACAACTTGATCTGTAATTAAAAGAAAAGGTACTTACAAGAACCTATTCCTATGCTTTATGGTATCCCCCGAGATCATTTAACTGATGCATTTGGACAGACTAGACAACAAATTGAGGGCCTGGACTCCCCTCCTTTTATATCTCTGTAAACATAATCCCAAATTGATTGGTCTCCAATTCATGAGAACCAAATGAAAAATTAATTGGCTACAACCCTGATGTGAGCACTTTGCTGCTTTGTAGCTTTGCTTATTTGATCCTTTTTCTTCTGATTTATCAATAAAGTAGCCTATGTAGAAAAAAATGATAGAAGGGCAAGGGCAAACATCAAAAGAATCCAAATAAGCTGTAAAACTGAGCAGTCTCTGCAAAATGTAAAAGTTAGAGTTGGTCTCTAAGTATTAAATGCACTATAAACAATGTTAACATGAAATCAATATTTTTCCATTATCAAACTTACAAACTCTTCTATATATTCTTTTTCCTTTTCTATCATTATACTGGGAACAACAATTTATGTTAGTGTTTATCTCTCCATTTCACCTGTACCTAAACATTCATCACAGAATTGACTTGAAAACAATTATGATCATAGAAAATTAGAAGTTTCATGCAACGGAAACTTCACACTTTTATGAGTGAAGGCACTAAAAGCTTTGGAAGCTAATGGTGGTATTGGCGGACAAGTCATTTTCCTTGACTTCTATTCCTGAGCTCATCAACTTTACCCAGAATTTCAGGAATCGCAATTAGCTCAGGATCTTGCCAGCAGGAAAGTAAGTTTTTATGACACTAAAATGTTCTCTCACGGAGTTTAGACAATTTATTTTAAAACATCTTGGCTAATTTGGTTATGAATATAATTTATGCTTGATTCTAGAACCCAAAACTGGGTCTGTAGATATCCACATAACACATATAAATCATAAATATTATGTTTTATTTATGTTACAAGGTACATTATAAATATTTTAGTCTTTGGGCATCATAATTTTCATAAAATATTTGACCTTTTTACTTAGTTGGTATTCAGTAATTAATGAAGTGCAAATTCATCAGGTAATGTAGTTAAAATTTTTGCTTGATATATAAGAAAAATAGGAAAACTTCTCATCTTTGAAGGTGAATTCTTGAACTGAGTTAGTTACTAAAATCACAAATTCAAAAGTTCTAAAATGTGACAACTTGATCTGTAATTAAAAGAAAAGGTACTTACAAGAACCTATTCCTATGCTTTATGGTATCCCCCGAGATCATTTAACTGATGCATTTGGACAGACTAGACAACAAATTGAGGGCCTGGACTCCCCTCCTTTTATATCTCTGTAAACATAATCCCAAATTGATTGGTCTCCAATTCATGAGAACCAAATGAAAATTAATTGGCTACAACCCTGATGTGAGCACTTTGCTGCTTTGTAGCTTTGCTTATTTGATCCTTTTTCTTCTGATTTATCAATAAAGTAGCCTATGTAGAAAAAAATGATAGAAGGGCAAGGGCAAACATCAAAAGAATCCAAATAAGCTGTAAAACTGAGCAGTCTCTGCAAAATGTAAAAGTTAGAGTTGGTCTCTAAGTATTAAATGCACTATAAACAATGTTAACATGAAATCAATATTTTTCCATTATCAAACTTACAAACTCTTCTATATATTCTTTTTCCTTTTCTATCATTATACTGGGAACAACAATTTATGTTAGTGTTTATCTCTCCATTTCACCTGTACCTAAACATTCATCACAGAATTGACTTGAAAACAATTATGATCATAGAAAATTAGAAGTTTCATGCAACGGAAACTTCACACTTTTATGAGTGAAGGCACTAAAAGCTTTGGAAGCTAATGGTGGTATTGGCGGACAAGTCATTTTCCTTGACTTCTATTCCTGAGCTCATCAACTTTACCCAGAATTTCAGGAATCGCAATTAGCTCAGGATCTTGCCAGCAGGAAAGTAAGTTTTTATGACACTAAAATGTTCTCTCACGGAGTTTAGACAATTTATTTTAAAACATCTTGGCTAATTTGGTTATGAATATAATTTATGCTTGATTCTAGAACCCAAAACTGGGTCTGTAGATATCCACATAACACATATAAATCATAAATATTATGTTTTATTTATGTTACAAGGTACATTATAAATATTTTAGTCTTTGGGCATCATAATTTTCATAAAATATTTGACCTTTTTACTTAGTTGGTATTCAGTAATTAATGAAGTGCAAATTCATCAGGTAATGTAGTTAAAATTTTTGCTTGATATATAAGAAAAATAGGAAAACTTCTCATCTTTGAAGGTGAATTCTTGAACTGAGTTAGTTACTAAAATCACAAATTCAAAAGTTCTTAACTTTGAACTAACTCCTCAGATTAATGTTCAAAATTTGCCTAGGGTAAAACACAAGTTATTTAATTAGTTGTGTTAGGCATAATAATGTCCCCAAAGATGTCCACATCTTAACATTATGAGTATATTATGTGACAAAAGGGATTTTGGAGATGGAACTAAAATTAAGTATTCTATGATAGGTATATTATTCATGTGGAGCTAATGTAATCACATGGTCCTTTAAAAGTAGAAGAAGAAGGCAGAAGGGTCACTGAGAAAGATGCATGGGTAGAAGAAGAAATAAGAAATGAGAGATTCAATGTCATTGCTGATTTTGAAGATAAGGGGTCATGGGGAAAGGAACACAGTTGACTTCCAGAATCTAGAAACAGCTCTCAGCTGATAGCAAGGTAAAAGGGACCTCAGTCTTACCAAGGCAGGGACCTCAATTTTGTCACCAACCTGAATGAGTGAGCAAATGGATCCTCTTATATCCTCCAGAAAGAAAGACAGTACTGTTAACAATCTGATGTTTAACCAAGTAAGACTTGTCTCAGACTTCTATCCTGTACAATATGATAAGAAAGGTGTTGTAGCTATGAAATTTGTGGTAATTTTTTTTTTTTTTTTTACTGCACCAGTAGAAATGCACAAGCCCTTCAAGTAATATAAGAAGAACCAGCTGTGTTAGTAACTTGTGAGCTAGTGAGTAGTAAGCCTTACAATATACAAGCCTAATTCCAAGCCATACTCTTGGAACACGATCCAAGATTTGTAATATTGCTGTCAGTAAGGTATCTTTTGTTTGCTTGGTTGTATTGTTAGTAAAGGGGATGGCTCTTATGGAACCAGTCAACTGTACATTTATCTACAGGGAAATTTTCATTTATTGGTTTAAGAGTTCTGAGGGAAATAGCTTAAGTAAGATCTTGCCTACTCTGAGGGAAAATTTTTTTAAAAATTTTTATTTTACCTTTACAGAGTTTTGTTGTTTACAGATATGTATGATCCCACATTAGTCATATGTATATCCCCCCCATCCCACCCCTCCAGGGGGTCGCACAGCGCCCCTGCAGGATCCCCTTTTCTCTGAGGGAAAGTTAAGAAAAAAAATTGTTATTCTTTCACTTTACCAGTAGCTATTTCAGTCAAGAAATAATACAAGTATACTAAATAATAATTCAGTCACTAAATCAATATGTACTAAGAACTTCATATCAATTACTCTTAGATGATGATATAGTATCAAGAAAACAAATGTATGTCTTCATAAAGCCTGGAATCTAGAAATAGGCAAATAAATAAGTCTAATAACTTGGGAAAACCATACTTAACATTTAGCATATGAGGTGAGATGCAAGGAACTTAACTACTCAGTGAGTAGCTAAGAAGATAAGGTGGTTTCTGAAAAAGTGTTCTGGAGATGTTGGATCCAGTTAACCACGTGGGTTTAGTTGACTGGAGTACACAGTGATATACCAGTTGTCCTAAATGCTCGATAGGAAGAAAACAGTCATTACTAGAACTTTAGCTTAAAAAGAAACATAGGTTGAAAATGCTGAAGTAACTTATCCTGGGATGTCAATATGTACTCTTAACCATCTATTCTATAACTGTCAATGCTACCAAAAAAGACACACACTGGATTTATTATGGACTTTGATGAAAGAGGAAGAAATCAGTCTTTTTACCAGCTAATTTGAGACAGTGTAATAACTGAATTGATAGGGAATATTAAGAGCTCGACTGAAATTCAAGTGATGACTTCTCTAGAGGTTAGTGAGTATGAGTGTGTGTGCTTGTGAGAGATCACACAGTGGGTATTTGACAGTGTTCTGACAAAGGGACATATGCATGCAGAAAATAAGGAAAACAATGTTTTTGTTAAGAGCATGTAATGCAAGTTACACAATATACATTTTAACATAATTTCTCAGTATAATTACTTAAGCTTATATATGGTTATTAATTACTGAGGCACTGTACTGAAGTATTTGGGTCCAGAGAGAACTGATAGATGTTCAGCAGAAATAGTTTTTTCAAATAATAAACTACTTACATTATGAAAGTTGGAATTTACCCTTCCTTTCTTCCTTTCCTTATGCCCTCCTTTCATGAAAATTTATAAAACACTTATTGGATGTAAGTAACTCTGCTGGGTATCAAGAATACAGAATGGAAACTAACACGTGATCACTGTGTGATAAGTACTGTGATGGGGTCTTATAAAGAGGTACCTATTCAGTTTGGGCTACCATGGAGGTTTATATGGTAAGCTGACTACACATGATATTTCCTTTGGATCAAAGATGATTAGGAAAATGAAGATGGCCAGAACCTATGATAAACTAGGCATAGGGAGTTGTTTGTAAAGACACAGGTATGAGTAATCATGATGTATTTGGAGAACTGTTAGCAGTATGGACTGCTTTAGTGCAGAGTAGGAACGGAGTGTGATGAGAAAGTGTATTATGTGCCTAATACATGAAGTGTATTATGTGCCTAATTTGAACTTAACCCATGAATCAAAGCAGTTGGAGTATTTTAACTGGGATTGATGATAATAAGGTACAATGGTAAATTTTATGTATAAGTACATATATATATATATGTATTACCTTATTTAATCACTTATTGAGATACTGTTTTCTGTTTTTAAATATGTTGAGAGTGGGGGAAAGGGAGGAGGGGAGGGAGGAGGGAGAAGCAGAGAGAGAATAAGTCCACCTGGTTCCTGAAGTCAAACCATCTGAGTCAATAGCCTGCTTAAAACTAATTCTGACCCAGTGCAATGGAATTTTTTTATTTTTTTGTTGTTGAGGAATCACTTGGTGGCACTGTAAATGATGAAGTAACACAGGAAACTTAAAAAAAGGAACTCTAATCCGTTGCAATGATGAGTGTGAAAAATAATCATGATGTTATTAAACGGAACTTGCTGTGGATATAACCAAGTTTGAGAATCTTTTAAATGCTTTGAAGAAGCAAAATTAATAGCACTTGACAACTGGAGGTGTAGAGAGATTTGTGGGATTTCCAAGTGTGTGTTTCTTAGGACCATGGATATAAGGCTGTAGGATTAAAGTGAGTTTTGAGGAGATAAAGGTTGTAGTAACTATTACCAGGGGTGGAGTCATGAACTTCATCAGTTTGTGGTTCCTGAATTTAAGAGTGAAATGTGGATGCTTATTGTCCTCTAGATAAAAGCCATGTCCCTTAATACTTCTTACAGGATTCTGCCTATATTTCCTGTTTCTGTTTCTGTTTCCAGGTCTTTCCAAGCAGCAACTCCAACCTCAACCCCACTTGAAAAACTTTTTATTTATTTTTGGTGGCACTGGCTCTTTGTGGCTGCATAGGCTTTTCTCTAGTTGTGGCAAGTGGGGACTGCTCTCTAGTTGGGGTTCACAGCCTTCTCATTGCAGTGGCTTCTCTCGTTGCAGTGCATATAGACTCTAGAGTATGTGGACTTCAGTTGTTGTGGCTTGTGAGCTCAGTAGTTATGGCGCCCAGTCTCTAGAGCACAAGATTAATAACTGCGGTACTTGGACATAGGTGCTCTGAGGCATGTGAGATCTTTGCAGACTGGAGATCTAACCTATGTCTCCTGCATTAGCAAATAGATTCTTTACCACTGAGCCACCAGGGGAAACCCTCAGCACACTTTTGATTCATAATCATATGAGGCTCTTAAACCCTCTGAAATGCTGACTATCATTGATTGTTTTATTCCAGTGTGTTATGTTCTCTCTCACCTCTGAGGAGTCACACACAGTATTTTTTTATGGATATTGTCCTTTCCCTTATTTAGTGGACTGTCACTCACCCTTTCAAGCGCCATTTAGGTGTTACTTCTCATGACATAAATAACTTGACATCCTTCATCCTCCTACATTTATATGACTTAAGGAACTCTCCCATGTACTCCCCAAACACAGTATTTTTCCAACAATATCTTAGTTTAATGATGGGTTTACTTGTCTGTATCTACAAAAGGCTCTAAGCTATCTGATTCAATTCTTTCTCTTGTTCATCATCATGCTGAGAAAGTAGCACAAATTTTTGAGATTTCTTAATAAATAAGAAGAAAGAACAAGAAGAAGCTTGGAGAAAACAATTTTAAGATGTAGAGAGAAGATATCTTTTAAGGAAATACCAGAAGGTAAATGAAAAGCTCGCACGGAGGAAGAGGTTGAACATTGTAGTGAGTTTTGAGGAGATAAAGGTTGTAGTAACTATTACCAGGGGTGGAGTCATGAACTTCATCAGTTTGTGGTTCCTGAATTTAAGAGTGAAATGTGGATGCTTATTGTCCTCTAGATAAAAGCCATGTCCCTTAATACTTCTTACAGGATTCTGCCTATATTTCCTGTTTCTGTTTCTGTTTCCAGGTCTTTCCAAGCAGCAACTCCAACCTCAACCCCACTTGAAAAACTTTTTATTTATTTTTGGTGGCACTGGCTCTTTGTGGCTGCATAGGCTTTTCTCTAGTTGTGGCAAGTGGGGACTGCTCTCTAGTTGGGGTTCACAGCCTTCTCATTGCAGTGGCTTCTCTCGTTGCAGTGCATATAGACTCTAGAGTATGTGGACTTCAGTTGTTGTGGCTTGTGAGCTCAGTAGTTATGGCGCCCAGTCTCTAGAGCACAAGATTAATAACTGCGGTACTTGGACATAGGTGCTCTGAGGCATGTGAGATCTTTGCAGACTGGAGATCTAACCTATGTCTCCTGCATTAGCAAATAGATTCTTTACCACTGAGCCACCAGGGAAGCCCTCAGCACACTTTTGATTCATAATCATATGAGGCTCTTAAACCCTCTGAAATGCTGACTATCATTGATTGTTTTATTCCAGTGTGTTATGTTCTCTCTCACCTCTGAGGAGTCACACACAGTATTTTTTTATGGATATTGTCCTTTCCCTTATTTAGTGGACTGTCACTCACCCTTTCAAGCGCCATTTAGGTGTTACTTCTCATGACATAAATAACTTGACATCCTTCATCCTCCTACATTTATATGACTTAAGGAACTCTCCCATGTACTCCCCAAACACAGTATTTTTCCAACAATATCTTAGTTTAATGATGGGTTTACTTGTCTGTATCTACAAAAGGCTCTAAGCTATCTGATTCAATTCTTTCTCTTGTTCATCATCATGCTGAGAAAGTAGCACATTTTTAGTGTGCTGAAATATCTTTTAAGAAAGGTATGAGATTTCTTAATAAATAAGAAGAAAGAACAAGAAGGGAAGCTTGGAGAAAACAATTTTAAGATGTAGAGAGAAGATAGTCTTAAAATTATAGGAAATACCAGAATGAGATTAAATCAGAGAAGAATGTCACAGCATCCAAGAAAAAGCTTCGCACGGAGGAAGAGGTTGAACATTGTAGATTTCAGAAAGCAATAATGTACTAGAATATTGAGGTTTGGAAGCTGACTCTGGAACCCATGTTGATGGATGTGCCCTTTATTACAGCATCAGATTATGATGGCTTTTCGTTTGAATGAAAATAACATGTCTTCTCATTAGCACAGACACACAAGGCATTTTTCCCTTAACACTGAGGAGAAATGGGTACCCATAAATAATTGAGTCAGTACTGGCTTAGAATTCTAAATTTTTTAATATATACTAAAATGCCTAATTGTTGCATATAACAGCCAAACATTAAACGATCTTTTATAGATAAGGTGGATATAAATACAATGTCAATATTATACCCAAATTCTGTGCATATTAGGGACTATAAGCAGTAAATAATTTCTCCCAAAAGCTGCAAAAATCTTTCTGCTGGCCCTAATATGATGGCAAATCTAATATGTTGAACTGTTTTTTCACTTTAATACAGTACCTAGCTAAAGAAATATCCTATGAACCATTTTTGAAGGTGGAATTTTCTTAGTGTCACTTAGCATATCAATTTTGAAAGACAAAAGAACATTTGTATCAATAACCTTTAATATATATGTGTATATACACATACAAACATATATACATTATACTCTTCTAAACTATATTTTAATAAACTTCAGTTAGTAAACTTATTTTTAATTGGAGAATAATTGTTTTACCATATTGGGTTGGCTTCTGGCATACAACACTGTGTACCAGCTGTAAGTATACATACGTCCCTTCCTCTTGAACACCCTCCCACGAAGCCCTTCCTAGCCCTCTAGGTCATCACAAAGCACTGAGCTGAGCTCCCTGTGTCACAGAGGAACTTCCCATTAGCTGTGTTTTATCCATAGTAATGTATATGTTTCAGAGCTCTCTCAACTTGTCCCACCCTCCCTTCCCCTGCTGTGTCCACAAGCCCATTCTCTAAGTCCACCTCTATTTCTGTCCTACAATATGCATTAATATATGATATGTTTTGTCTGACTTTGTATAATAGACTTGGGTTCATCCACTTTAGGTCAAGTGACTCAAATCATTCCTGTTTATGACTGAGGAATGTTCCATTGTATAAATGTACCACAACTTCTTATCCTTTCTTCTGTCAATGAGAACTTCAATTTTGCTTAGATAAAATATCCCCAGGCAGATCTGTCTTAAAAGAAAGGAAGATCTGACATATATACGTGTATATGCTTGGTCACTCAGTCCAATGTCCTCATAATGAAAATAACATGTCTTCTCATTAGCACAGACACACAAGGCATTTTTCCCTTAACACTGAGGAGAAATGGGTACCCATAAATAATTGAGTCAGTACTGGCTTAGAATTCTAAATTTTTTAATATATACTAAAATGCCTAATTGTTGCATATAACAGCCAAACATTAAACGATCTTTTATAGATAAGGTGGATATAAATACAATGTCAATATTATACCCAAATTCTGTGCATATTAGGGACTATAAGCAGTAAATAATTTCTCCCAAAAGCTGCAAAAATCTTTCTGCTGGCCCTAATATGATGGCAAATCTAATATGTTGAACTGTTTTTTCACTTTAATACAGTACCTAGCTAAAGAAATATCCTATGAACCATTTTTGAAGGTGGAATTTTCTTAGTGTCACTTAGCATATCAATTTTGAAAGACAAAAGAACATTTGTATCAATAACCTTTAATATATATGTGTATATACACATACAAACATATATACATTATACTCTTCTAAACTATATTTTAATAAACTTCAGTTAGTAAACTTATTTTTAATTGGAGAATAATTGTTTTACCATATTGGGTTGGCTTCTGGCATACAACACTGTGTACCAGCTGTAAGTATACATACGTCCCTTCCTCTTGAACACCCTCCCACGAAGCCCTTCCTAGCCCTCTAGGTCATCACAAAGCACTGAGCTGAGCTCCCTGTGTCACAGAGGAACTTCCCATTAGCTGTGTTTTATCCATAGTAATGTATATGTTTCAGAGCTCTCTCAACTTGTCCCACCCTCCCTTCCCCTGCTGTGTCCACAAGCCCATTCTCTAAGTCCACCTCTATTTCTGTCCTACAATATGCATTAATATATGATATGTTTTGTCTGACTTTGTATAATAGACTTGGGTTCATCCACTTTAGGTCAAGTGACTCAAATCATTCCTGTTTATGACTGAGGAATGTTCCATTGTATAAATGTACCACAACTTCTTATCCTTTCTTCTGTCAATGAGAACTTCAATTTTGCTTAGATAAAATATCCCCAGGCAGATCTGTCTTAAAAGAAAGGAAGATCTGACATATATACGTGTATATGCTTGGTCACTCAGTCATGTCCAATGCTATGTGACCCTGTGGAATGTAGTCTGCAAGGTTCCTCCATTCCATGGAATTTTCCAGGCTAGAATACTGAAGTGGGTAGCTGTTGCCTTCTCTAGGGTATCTTCCCAACCCAGGGATTGAACCCAGGTCTCCCACATTGCAGGTGGATTGTCTGAGCCACCAGGGAAGTCCAGCATATGTAGTTCTTTGACTTCTATGAAATATAAATAAGTATGGCATGTGTTTGAAAATATGTTTACTGTTAATATGTTCACAATATTTAATGCTATTTAAATAACTTGCATTTTATGTACCATCCTTCTATCCAAAAAAATTAGTTATTGGCCTTTCAAAAAGGAAATTGACAGCCAATTATGCCTTTCTATCAGTACTGTATCACTCCAGATATTTGGTTTGCATTGTTCTTCAGCTATGTGATGTTAACTGCTAGATAGTGAGTTTGAATATAACATCACTTTGTTTCCTTCTGTCTTCAGACATGTAATAGAATTTCAATAAAGCTTTGGAAAATATGTGCATAAACAAATGTTATATAAATTATGGGTAAAGTGTGTGAGATTCTGCATATTTTAAGGAAATTTTAAGGAGTAAGAATGTGAACCTAGGAGAGTAGGATTTATTCTAAAATCTGTATTTACATGAACTTTACATAAACTTTGCACATCCTCATTTGTGGAAAGTGGAGGATTTGTTAAATTATATTTGAAGATCCATTACAACTCTTTGGTCTCCCTGATGGCTCGGATGGTAAAGAATGTGCCTGCAATGCAGGATACCTGGATTCGATCCCTGGATTGGGAAGATCCCCTGAAGGAAGCAATGGTAGCCCACTCCAGTATTCTTGCTTGGAGAATTCCCGTGAACAGAGGAGCCTGGTGGACTACAGTCCATGGGGTTGCAAAGAGTCAGCTCTGTGAATTGTTAATTTGCCCCTGCCACCCAGCAAAGCAGTAGGTTTGGAATCCTTATCTCTGAGTACTGAGGTGAACATCTCTCTAAAGATCTGTCTTATATGGTGTAATATTTCTCTATAGTGACATTTGAGACAATTCCAGCAAACTCCATGAAGCAGATTTTTTGGTAACTTAATTGTAAAGTGTAAGATAGTAGTCATAATAATGATATGACATGAAAATAATGCCATTTTATGTATCTGATATCTCAGGTCATAAAACAGCCATTCTGCATGTATCATAGATTGTCTAATTTTTTTCATTTGCAAGATTTTATGATTCCTATTTTATCTTCAAGGAGACAGATTAAGGAGTATGTAACTGCTCAGAGTTATACAGCAAATAATTATGACATTAGGGTAATACCTCCAGGGTTTCTAGCTCCAAAACACATGCACACATGCTTGTTATTATTATCCTATGTTCATAGTAAAATAAAACTCAGTGTGGATCCTAAATGCATTGGGTCTTTTTTTTTTTTATTAATGTTTGTGTGTATATCCTTTCCTATAATTGTATAATGTTAAGAATAAGTATTTTCATATTCTCAGGAAGTTTTACTTTCTGAGATATTATAATTAAACTTTTATTTACAGTTTTACTGAAACTGCAAACAAAAGAAAAAAAGGTGGATTTCTTTCCATCTGAAACACTAGTTGGTTTGTTGTTGAATTTTGAAGAGATTCCAATATTAAAATAAACATAAAACTGAAGATAATATGTATAAGATCCCATAGATTAGAGCATCTTAGTTATCCTCCTTTAATACTTAACCATATTAACAATTATCCATACACATTATTTGTATAAGCAAAATAAAAAGAAGGAAGAAAAGCAAAAAATGGTAAGATTTGAATGGAGGATTTGTTAAATTATATTTGAAGATCCATTACAACTCTTTGGTCTCCCTGATGGCTCGGATGGTAAAGAATGTGCCTGCAATGCAGGATACCTGGATTCGATCCCTGGATTGGGAAGATCCCCTGAAGGAAGCAATGGTAGCCCACTCCAGTATTCTTGCTTGGAGAATTCCCGTGAACAGAGGAGCCTGGTGGACTACAGTCCATGGGGTTGCAAAGAGTCAGCTCTGTGAATTGTTAATTTGCCCCTGCCACCCAGCAAAGCAGTAGGTTTGGAATCCTTATCTCTGAGTACTGAGGTGAACATCTCTCTAAAGATCTGTCTTATATGGTGTAATATTTCTCTATAGTGACATTTGAGACAATTCCAGCAAACTCCATGAAGCAGATTTTTTGGTAACTTAATTGTAAAGTGTAAGATAGTAGTCATAATAATGATATGACATGAAAATAATGCCATTTTATGTATCTGATATCTCAGGTCATAAAACAGCCATTCTGCATGTATCATAGATTGTCTAATTTTTTTCATTTGCAAGATTTTATGATTCCTATTTTATCTTCAAGGAGACAGATTAAGGAGTATGTAACTGCTCAGAGTTATACAGCAAATAATTATGACATTAGGGTAATACCTCCAGGGTTTCTAGCTCCAAAACACATGCACACATGCTTGTTATTATTATCCTATGTTCATAGTAAAATAAAACTCAGTGTGGATCCTAAATGCATTGGGTCTTTTTTTTTTTTATTAATGTTTGTGTGTATATCCTTTCCTATAATTGTATAATGTTAAGAATAAGTATTTTCATATTCTCAGGAAGTTTTACTTTCTGAGATATTATAATTAAACTTTTATTTACAGTTTTACTGAAACTGCAAACAAAAGAAAAAAAGGTGGATTTCTTTCCATCTGAAACACTAGTTGGTTTGTTGTTGAATTTTGAAGAGATTCCAATATTAAAATAAACATAAAACTGAAGATAATATGTATAAGATCCCATAGATTAGAGCATCTTAGTTATCCTCCTTTAATACTTAACCATATTAACAATTATCCATACACATTATTTGTATAAGCAAAAATAAAAAAGAAGGAAGAAAAGCAAAAAAAATGGTAAGAAATGAATAGCAAATATTTACTTAGTGCCTACCTGCCAGGAATGCTTCTAAACACTTTACGTGTAAAAATTACCATAACCTTTGCCAAGAAGTTTATATGTACGTATGAAAACTGTGGACATCTGTCAAACTGGTCAGTTTGACTAGCTCCTCTTTTTTTTTTTTTTTTTTTAACACTACCTTTCCTATAATTATGGGATCCAGCACAGTATAAAATTAACCTCTTTAATATGGAATTAAAAACTCATGTGTATGGCATGTTTTTCAGTAAAGATGCTAGTGTAATTTAGATGAGACTTCCTTCTTTGTACTGATGATGAGTGCATGGGGCCTAATTCTTTTTGTAGATGTTGCTTTGCCTTTAGCAATGGCTGTAACAAGATAGCGAATTTCTGGTATTTGAAGCTTGGTGATCTTAGGTGAAGTGATGAGAGTTTCTTTACCACAGAGATTGTGGGATGTGGTTTTATTTCTAAAAGACGTGCCTTCATATTTCTCTAGGCTTCAGTAATTCTGTGAAGTCAGGTGGTGGATATTGTTGTTCATTCAGTAAGTCACGCCTAACTGTTTGTGACACCATGGACTGCAGCACAACAGGGTTACCTATCCTTCACTATCTCCCGGAGCTTGCTTAAACTCATGTCCATTGAGTCAGTGATGCCATCCAACCCTTCACCTTCTGTCATCCCCATCTCCTTCTGCCTTCTCTCTTTCCTAGCTTCAAGGCTTTCTCCAATAAGTCATCTGTTCACGTCACATGGTCAAAATATTGGAAGTTCAGCTTCAACATCTGTTCTTCCAATGAACATTCAGGGTTGATTTCCTGTAGGACTGACTAGTTTGATCTCATTGATGTCCAAGGGACTCTCAAGAGTCTTTTACAAACCACAGTTTGAAAACAAAAGTTGTTCGGTGCTCAGTCTTCTTTATGATTCAACTCTCACGTCTGTACATGACTACTGGAAAAACCATAGCTTTGACTATATAGACCATTGTCGGCCAAGTAATGTCTCTGCTTTTTAATATTCTGTCTAGGTCTGTCATAGCTTTTCTTCCAAGAAGGATTCAACTTTTAATTTCATGCCTGAAGTCACCGTCAATAGTGATTTTGGAGTTCAAGAAAATAGTCTGTCACTGTTTTCATTGTTTGCCCATCAATTTGCTATGAAGTGATGGGACCAGATGTCATGATTTTACTTTTTTGAATGTTGAGATTTAAGCCAACTTTTTCACTCTTTTATCTTCATCAAGAGGTCTTTAGTTCCTCTTAACTTTCTTCAGTAAAGGTGGTGTCACCTGCATACCTGAGGTTGATATTTCTTCCAGAAATCTTGATTTCAGTTTGTGCTACATTCAGACTGGCATTTCACATGATGTACTCTGCCTATTCATTAAATAAGCAGAGTGACGGTGTACAAACTTGACATATGTCAAGTCCAGTCCATGTCCAGTTCTTACTGTTGCTTCTTGACATGCATACAGGTTTCTCATTAGCAGTTAAGGTGGTCTGGTATTCCCATGTCTTTAAGGATTTTCTGCAGTTTTTTTTTTTTTGTGTGATCCATATAGTGAAAGACTTAAGTGTAGTCAATGAAGCAGAAGTAGGTATTTTTCTGGAATTTTCTTGCTTATTCTGATTCAGTGGATGTTGGCAATTTCATCTCTGGTTCCTCTGCCTTTTCTAAATCCAGTTTATACATCTGACAGTTCTTGATTCATGTAATCTTGACGTCTAATTAGGAGGATTTTGAGCATGACCTTTCTAGCATATAAAATGAGTGCAATTGTTGGTAGTTTGAACATTTTTTGGGCATTACCCTTCTTTGGCATTGGAATGAAAACTGATCTTTTACGGTCTTGGGGCCACTGCTGAGTTTCCCGAATTTGCTGGCATATTGAGTGCAGCACTTTAAGAACATCATCTTTTAGTACTTGAAAGGATGTGAAGTCAAGTAAATCACTTAATTTTTTTTCCTGCTTACATTAGCCATAGTGATTATTTATTATCATGACCAGTAACCAGTATTCCCTTTGTATGTGTATATATATTATATATAATATGTATATTGTATATTTGTGTACATATATATGTATATATATGTATATGTATGTATGTGTATATATATATATATATATATATATATATATACACACATTAAACTCCCTCAGTACACTTGAAAGCTAACACTCAACTGTGTGATGCCAGGTAGTCTGCTAGGCCCATTGAGTGGTCATTGTAACAACACATTCTTGTAGATTGTAGGACAAGACAGTTGGCTATCTTTTGTTCCCTGTTCAGGATTCATCACTCTTGAGAATCCGAGGAAGGAACCATGCTATATGCTTCTCAAAATGAAAAAATAGCATTTTAGGGCATCCCAGTTTGTAACTGAGATAAAAAGCATCACTTCTATTCACAGATGTGATTTCCTAGAAACTCATCATTGTTTTTGTTTACTTTGTAATTTGATTACAAAATAGTTTGCTTGTTTTACTTTAAGAAGCCTTTAATAGAGGACTCCATACTGTCGTCTGCTGCAATTTCTGTGTTTGTGCATTTGCTTCCTCACTGTTTTCAGTGCATGTAGTCTCTTTAGATTTCCTCCTTTCTGTAAGCTCATTTATATTTTCTTATTTTTTAATTTTTTAAAAAAATTTCTTTTTTTTTTTTATTCAATAAAGTGTGAGAAGGAAAGGAAACAGAAGTAGGTATTTTTCTGGAATTTTCTTGCTTATTCTGATTCAGTGGATGTTGGCAATTTCATCTCTGGTTCCTCTGCCTTTTCTAAATCCAGTTTATACATCTGACAGTTCTTGATTCATGTAATCTTGACGTCTAATTAGGAGGATTTTGAGCATGACCTTTCTAGCATATAAAATGAGTGCAATTGTTGGTAGTTTGAACATTTTTTGGGCATTACCCTTCTTTGGCATTGGAATGAAAACTGATCTTTTACGGTCTTGGGGCCACTGCTGAGTTTCCCGAATTTGCTGGCATATTGAGTGCAGCACTTTAAGAACATCATCTTTTAGTACTTGAAAGGATGTGAAGTCAAGTAAATCACTTAATTTTTTTTCCTGCTTACATTAGCCATAGTGATTATTTATTATCATGACCAGTAACCAGTATTCCCTTTGTATGTGTATATATATTATATATAATATGTATATTGTATATTTGTGTACATATATATGTATATATATGTATATGTATGTATGTGTATATATATATATATATATATATATATATATATACACACATTAAACTCCCTCAGTACACTTGAAAGCTAACACTCAACTGTGTGATGCCAGGTAGTCTGCTAGGCCCATTGAGTGGTCATTGTAACAACACATTCTTGTAGATTGTAGGACAAGACAGTTGGCTATCTTTTGTTCCCTGTTCAGGATTCATCACTCTTGAGAATCCCGAGGAAGGAACCATGCTATATGCTTCTCAAAATGAAAAAATAGCATTTTAGGGCATCCCAGTTTGTAACTGAGATAAAAAGCATCACTTCTATTCACAGATGTGATTTCCTAGAAACTCATCATTGTTTTTGTTTACTTTGTAATTTGATTACAAAATAGTTTGCTTGTTTTACTTTAAGAAGCCTTTAATAGAGGACTCCATACTGTCGTCTGCTGCAATTTCTGTGTTTGTGCATTTGCTTCCTCACTGTTTTCAGTGCATGTAGTCTCTTTAGATTTCCTCCTTTCTGTAAGCTCATTTATATTCTTATCACTTCACATTTCTTTGTTTATTCAATAAGGAAGATGTGAGAAGGAAAGGAAAATGTTTTCCAAAGGAAAAACATTTCTATTATATTTAGTGTTTATTTACGTTATGGCATTGCCCCAAATAGATGTTGCCTAGTTAACAAGTTGTAGTGGAGTAGTAGTCTTTAAAAGCTCCGGTTCTCAAGTCAGTCTGCCTGGATTCCAGTTTCAGTGACACTATTACCTGTGGTGACATTGGGTGAAATACATAAGTTCCCAGGACCTCAGCTTAACCCCTATAAGATGTGAACATTAATGGTTTGTATCTCATATAAATAACTGCAGATATAGCACCTCGAGTGCCACCATCTGCTGACTAAACATCAGCTGCTATAACTGATGGAACACAATAAGACGTGTGTTCAAATGCACACCCTAGATCTATCCCAGGCATCTCATTGTAGTACTATTCCCCCATATGCCTTACTTCCATGTTCATGGTACCACTCTAATTTTATTTACTCAACCAGAAATGAGGGCCATCTAGGAATTCTTTCTCTTTGTTCACTATAGCTAGTTAGCAATGCATCCTACAAATTCTTTCTCCTACTAATTCTTTCTCCTAGATATAGCTCAATCCTGTCAAAGTCTCCTCATTTTGGGGGGGCGGGGGGTAGGGCGGGGAGGGAGGAGGACGGCATCTTTGTTCTTTGGCCCACGTGGGCCTCCCATCGTGGTGGCCTCTCTTGTCACAGAGCACCAGCTCTGGGCGCATGCACTCCAGAGCTCCGGCTCCGTAATTGGATACATCGGTCTAGCCGCTTCGCGGCACATGGGATCTTCCCAGGCCAGGGATCGAACCGGTGCCCCTTGCACTGCAAGGCGGTGTCCTTACTCACTGGGCCACTAGGGAAGCCCAAAGTCTCCTCATTTACCTTGCCAGTTTCCTAGTAGCATTAGCCTCCGGTGTTTACCTACTTGCTTTGGTTAACATCAATCTATTTTCTACAGAATGGCCAGGATGATTTGTTAAACAGGTATGTTAAAGATGCAGAGAAGATGAGAAACCATCAGGATGAGAAACCATCAATCATTCCACTGTGTCTTTCGAATGCAATTCCATATCTCTTCTGTGCTTATAAACCTCACATGATCTGTTACCTCTCTGAGCCACCTGAAAGAGGTGGTTAAACACGCCTTATGTTATATTCCACATTACTAATCTCTATCCTCATGCTGTCCAATGTATTATGAACCTGATGACCTAAGTCCTAAGGATGTTTTTTCTTTCCTATGGATTATCTTATAGATCTTTCAGGTTAAGTCATCTGTGACATTTCAATAAATAATACATCCTTAGGGAGCATTTCGCTGAACACTCAGACCACACAAAGTCTCAAAGAATCCAGTATATCCCCCTTTTGTATCCTTCATCAAACTTTTCTTTCTTTGTCAAAACTTAGTTTCCTATGCTCTGACCTCTGCAGGGGCCAGAATGTATCTGCCTTGGTAATTGTTGTGTCTTTAGTAGTTTATGAGAAGTATTGTTTTCCAAGCACCTGTTGTATGCAGTTTTGAATGATTTCTAGATTGAAGCCAGACTAACAGAAAGAGTGATCTCAAACTGAATGACCTTAGTGTTAACAACTATGCTTTCCTCCTGCTGGAGGCTACACATATGCTATAACAATGGATGGTCCCAAGACTTGAGGGATACATCACCCCACCACTAAAAATTTGTTGGACCAGAGATCTGCTCTGGTGGCTTATGTTATGTATGTTATGTGTGTGCATGTGCTCAGTCATGTCAGATGCTTTGTAACCCCATGGGTTGTAGCCCACCATGCTCCTCTGTCCATGGGATTTTCCTGGCAGGATTATTGAGGTGGGTTGCCATCTCCTCCTTCAGGAGATCTTCCTGACTGAGGGGTTAAACCATGAACCCTAGTCTCTTGTGTCTCCTGCATTAGCAGGTGGATTCTTTACCACTGTGCCACCTGGGAAGACCCTACAACATTTAAGAGCTCTATAAAATGGAGAAAGGTCTCTTCAGGTGAAGTTGAGAGTTGAATATAAGTTTTCTTTAGTGAAGAAACAACTATTTTGTGTTCAGAAACTTGCATGTACT
This sequence comes from Tragulus kanchil, assembly GCA_022376925.1. Taxonomy (NCBI): domain Eukaryota; kingdom Metazoa; phylum Chordata; class Mammalia; order Artiodactyla; family Tragulidae; genus Tragulus; species Tragulus kanchil. The sequence goes on along the minus strand of JAIOJX010000025.1, from coordinate 150,107,671 downwards.
ACTTAAGCAAGTGAGGGTCATTCTAGCATAGCAGGGATCCCAGAATCAACAAAAACCTCAGTGATCACTTTTGAGGTTCAAAGCAAATGTGATATACTCATGGGATTACTTACGGAATCTTATTTACAAGAGGATATGAGGACACTGATCCAAGCATTCTGGAATACAGCTCCCTAGTAACAGGTATTTCTAAATTGAAACTACCAGGTTGTAGTCTTGAGTGTTTTCTGCTTCAACACATGGTAGCATCTTGTTTTAATAATGTTGATAATAATGAAGACTCCCCCCGGTCAAACTGTTACCATTTCATCTGCTTGTTGAAACCTGATATTATTGGATATTTAAAATGTGATGCTTTGGTACAGTGATTTATCATTTAATGGACATTTATTTAACCTCTAACAGTGCTAAATAATTTTTCATATACTTATTGGCCATTCTGGTTACCTTTTTTTTGTGAAGTTTGTTCATGGTTCTCCCTTAACCCCAGTTTTTCTATAGTTTTAAAATAGATTTGTGGATATTCTATATCCAGTTATGTTTAAATTACTTCAATTTGTGACTTACAGTTCCTTTTTACAGTATCTTTTGAGGAGTAGAAATTATTTTTAGTATGTGTAATCTTCTAGTTTGTGCTTTTTTTCCTATCTTTTTGGAAGAAAACCACAACCTTCTCAAGATTATAAGATATTCTGAGTATTTTATTGCACAATGTTAGTTTTTTATATTTGTTTATATTCCATCTGAAATTTTCTTTTATATATTGTATGAGGTATGGCTCTTATTATCTTTATTTTCCATAGGAATATTTAATTATGGTAACCATTATTAAACAGATAGCCATCCTTTCTCCAATTTTTGCCATGTCATCTCAGTCATATAGGACTTCTTCATATCCATATGCCTGCTTTGTTTTTAAATTTTGTCTACTTGTTTTGCTTCTGTTAAAAGAATGGTGATTTAAAATCCAAAGTATGGAGCATTGGTTAGAAAACCAAATCTGCTACCTTGCACAAATTTCTAAATGTCCTTGTGGCTCAAACTCCTCATTTGTAAAATAACTATAATAGTATTCTTGTCATAAAGCTATTATGTATCTTAAGTGATCACTTTTGAGGTTCAAAGCAAATGTGATATACTCATGGGATTACTTACGGAATCTTATTTACAAGAGGATATGAGGACACTGATCCAAGCATTCTGGAATACAGCTCCCTAGTAACAGGTATTTCTAAATTGAAACTACCAGGTTGTAGTCTTGAGTGTTTTCTGCTTCAACACATGGTAGCATCTTGTTTTAATAATGTTGATAATAATGAAGACTCCCCCCGGTCAAACTGTTACCATTTCATCTGCTTGTTGAAACCTGATATTATTGGATATTTAAAATGTGATGCTTTGGTACAGTGATTTATCATTTAATGGACATTTATTTAACCTCTAACAGTGCTAAATAATTTTTCATATACTTATTGGCCATTCTGGTTACCTTTTTTTTGTGAAGTTTGTTCATGGTTCTCCCTTAACCCCAGTTTTTCTATAGTTTTAAAATAGATTTGTGGATATTCTATATCCAGTTATGTTTAAATTACTTCAATTTGTGACTTACAGTTCCTTTTTACAGTATCTTTTGAGGAGTAGAAATTATTTTTAGTATGTGTAATCTTCTAGTTTGTGCTTTTTTTCCTATCTTTTTGGAAGAAAACCACAACCTTCTCAAGATTATAAGATATTCTGAGTATTTTATTGCACAATGTTAGTTTTTTATATTTGTTTATATTCCATCTGAAATTTTCTTTTATATATTGTATGAGGTATGGCTCTTATTATCTTTATTTTCCATAGGAATATTTAATTATGGTAACCATTATTAAACAGATAGCCATCCTTTCTCCAATTTTTGCCATGTCATCTCAGTCATATAGGACTTCTTCATATCCATATGCCTGCTTTGTTTTTAAATTTTGTCTACTTGTTTTGCTTCTGTTAAAAGAATGGTGATTTAAAATCCAAAGTATGGAGCATTGGTTAGAAAACCAAATCTGCTACCTTGCACAAATTTCTAAATGTCCTTGTGGCTCAAACTCCTCATTTGTAAAATAACTATAACAGTATTCTTGTCATAAAGCTATTATGTATCTTGTACAAAGAGTTAAATGTATAGGTTATATCATTTTCATTATTAATATCCTTGTGATAATACCACACTATTCTTACTAAAATATCTTCATAATAAATCTAGGCAGTTTTTGAAGTTACTTTATATCATTTTTATTCTTCAGTGCTGGTTTGGCTACATCAAGCCTTTTACCCTTCTGTATGATGTCAATGGAACTATTGAATAGGAGCATTTTTAATTTGGACTGCATATGATGTGTTAGGAGAGTTTACTACTTTGTTACTGAGCCTTCTACTCATGATCTCAGTAATCTGTTTATCTATGTCTTTCAAACGGTTTTATTTCTTGTAGAAAAGTCGTCTTTTGGTAGCTGTATTCTTAGCTCAACTTTTGTTATTAGAAAATACATTTTAAATGATATTTTTCTTAGCTATTTATTTCTATGTTTGATCCTACCTGACCTTATCTAATGTTTTAGCTGTATCTTGTCTCCTTTCTGATGCTTCTAATCTGGTTTTCATTTTCTTTAGGGACATTCATCCTTTTTTTTTCCTGCTTTCCTCCAACCCACATTTTTTTCTGATTCCATTTATTTTTCACCACACTTTCCCTGAATCATTTTTTCCCTTTTGAGCTCCTATTTTGTAGAGTTGGTTGTTGCTTCAGTTTACTGAAATGATCGCAATGTCTTTAAGTATACTTCTTTTCCTAAATCCTTCCCATCTGTCTCACATTTCCTGTTCCTTCCTTATAGTCATTCATTTCGTGTAGTTTCTGGATAGCTGCTTACCACTTCTTTTGAATTAGTCATATGGCCCATAGGAATATTTAATTATGGTAACCATTATTAAACAGATAGCCATCCTTTCTCCAATTTTTGCCATGTCATCTCAGTCATATAGGACTTCTTCATATCCATATGCCTGCTTTGTTTTTAAATTTTGTCTACTTGTTTTGCTTCTGTTAAAAGAATGGTGATTTAAAATCCAAAGTATGGAGCATTGGTTAGAAAACCAAATCTGCTACCTTGCACAAATTTCTAAATGTCCTTGTGGCTCAAACTCCTCATTTGTAAAATAACTATAACAGTATTCTTGTCATAAAGCTATTATGTATCTTGTACAAAGAGTTAAATGTATAGGTTATATCATTTTCATTATTAATATCCTTGTGATAATACCACACTATTCTTACTAAAATATCTTCATAATAAATCTAGGCAGTTTTTGAAGTTACTTTATATCATTTTTATTCTTCAGTGCTGGTTTGGCTACATCAAGCCTTTTACCCTTCTGTATGATGTCAATGGAACTATTGAATAGGAGCATTTTTAATTTGGACTGCATATGATGTGTTAGGAGAGTTTACTACTTTGTTACTGAGCCTTCTACTCATGATCTCAGTAATCTGTTTATCTATGTCTTTCAAACGGTTTTATTTCTTGTAGAAAAGTCGTCTTTTGGTAGCTGTATTCTTAGCTCAACTTTTGTTATTAGAAAATACATTTTAAATGATATTTTTCTTAGCTATTTATTTCTATGTTTGATCCTACCTGACCTTATCTAATGTTTTAGCTGTATCTTGTCTCCTTTCTGATGCTTCTAATCTGGTTTTCATTTTCTTTAGGGACATTCATCCTTTTTTTTTCCTGCTTTCCTCCAACCCACATTTTTTTCTGATTCCATTTATTTTTCACCACACTTTCCCTGAATCATTTTTTCCCTTTTGAGCTCCTATTTTGTAGAGTTGGTTGTTGCTTCAGTTTACTGAAATGATCGCAATGTCTTTAAGTATACTTCTTTTCCTAAATCCTTCCCATCTGTCTCACGCATTTCCTGTTCCTTCCTTATAGTCATTCATTTCGTGTAGTTTCTGGATAGCTGCTTACCACTTCTTTTTGAATTACTGCTCATATGTCATTCCTCTTGGCCATTGGATATAGAAGGTGTTTGTAGGTGGGTGTGTAGGAGATGTCAGTGGATAGGGGAAGAACCAGGACTTTACTGCTAGTTTAGAGGAATTATTCCTATGCCAAAGGTTGTCTGTGAGAGCACGTTCCTGTAGCATTTTAGCTTCCTGCTTGAGTTCAGCTTTGCACAGCTGCTGATAATGCAGTCTCTCTCCCTCCTGCCTCCTGAGTCAACAGACTGCTTTCTGTAAATAGACCTTGTTTGTGGCATTCCTTACTTTCTCACACAAACTGGTTTCAGGGGAAATTCTCACCCTCCATTGTTCATGCATATTGTTTCTGTTCTAAAGAAGGCATTGCTAGGTTTTACCCCGCTGAGTATTTGCCTTCCTACTGAGAGCTGAAAGCTTTGTCTAGAGCTGCAACCTTATCTTTTATTTCTACCCTATGAGTATTCACTCATTCATCCAGCAGATATTTCCAATGCAATATACCAAGTACTTTGTTCACTTCTGGGCAGCATTTGATTACATGAAAATTTATGGAATATGCTCTCAAAGCACTTTTATTCTTATAAACAGAGTTATGCTCACTAAAAACTGACAATACAATAAATTAATTGCAATGACAGAATTACGAGCAAAATGCTGCAAGATGAGGACTCCTAAAGCTGCCTAACTCAAGAAAAGCTTTGATTAATTCACAAACCTGGAGAGAGACCCACTAGATGTAGTGTATTGTGCTCTGTGAAGAAGCCACAATGACTAAACATTATTTTATCCTGATGAAGTTTATAAACTAGTTGGTTTAAAACAAAAAAAAGATTTTTTGGATGATAAAATTAATAAAAATTGGAAAAAAGTTTTCTACAAGAAGAAAGGTTTTTTTAGGGACATTCATCCTTTTTCCTGCTTTCCTCCCCCCTGAATTTTTGACCCGCTAGAGTTGGTTGTTGCTTCAGTTTACTGAAATGATCGCAATGTCTTTAAGTATACTTCTTTTCCTAAATCCTTCCCATCTGTCTCACGCATTTCCTGTTCCTTCCTTATAGTCATTCATTTCGTGTAGTTTCTGGATAGCTGCTTACCACTTCTTTTTGAATTACTGCTCATATGTCATTCCTCTTGGCCATTGGATATAGAAGGTGTTTGTAGGTGGGTGTGTAGGAGATGTCAGTGGATAGGGGAAGAACCAGGACTTTACTGCTAGTTTAGAGGAATTATTCCTATGCCAAAGGTTGTCTGTGAGAGCACGTTCCTGTAGCATTTTAGCTTCCTGCTTGAGTTCAGCTTTGCACAGCTGCTGATAATGCAGTCTCTCTCCCTCCTGCCTCCTGAGTCAACAGACTGCTTTCTGTAAATAGACCTTGTTTGTGGCATTCCTTACTTTCTCACACAAACTGGTTTCAGGGGAAATTCTCACCCTCCATTGTTCATGCATATTGTTTCTGTTCTAAAGAAGGCATTGCTAGGTTTTACCCGCTGAGTATTTGCCTTCCTACTGAGAGCTGAAAGCTTTGTCTAGAGCTGCAACCTTATCTTTTATTTCTACCCTATGAGTATTCACTCATTCATCCAGCAGATATTTCCAATGCAATATACCAAGTACTTTGTTCACTTCTGGGCAGCATTTGATTACATGAAAATTTATGGAATATGCTCTCAAAGCACTTTTATTCTTATAAACAGAGTTATGCTCACTAAAAACTGACAATACAATAAATTAATTGCAATGACAGAATTACGAGCAAAATGCTGCAAGATGAGGACTCCTAAAGCTGCCTAACTCAAGAAAAGCTTTGATTAATTCACAAACCTGGAGAGAGACCCACTAGATGTAGTGTATTGTGCTCTGTGAAGAAGCCACAATGACTAAACATTATTTTATCCTGATGAAGTTTATAAACTAGTTGGTTTAAAACAATGATTTTTTGGATGATAGATTAATAATGGATAGTTTTCTACAAGAATGAAAGATAATGTTATAAGCAATAGGAAGTATGTGCAAGTGAAGAAAAACTTTAAGTTTATGAAATTATGAGAAGGCTAAAATTAGATCACAAAAACCAGACAGTGTTTGTGGGGAGAATGGAGCCAGCCAGGGATGGTGGAGCCATAGAAGAAAGTACATTGTGTTCTATCACAGCAATTAATGTTTTGTCCTATAGTTACAGAACTGGGATCACTGAAAAAGAAACTAACAAGGAATGCCCTTGTCGGATTAGTATGTTAGTGACAAAAATAATACATATGAAGGATCAATAGGAGAAGAACCAAGTTTGAATCTGGACCAGGGACAATATATCTGTATTGACAGACAAGGAAGAGGGAAGTTCTGAGCATGAGTAGGTCCAGTAAGGTTGGAATGAGAGTGGAAACAAGAAATGAAAGAATTTTTTAGCTAATTAGCTCTGGGGGTTAAGGGAAGGACTTCACGTCCTCTCAGATTTCTGATTAAAACAAAAGGATAAATCTTGGTGTTTTTCAAAGAAGGAGATGAGTCAAAAACAAAAAAGGCAGGATATGTGTCATGTTTTATCTTGTGATAAATATATTATTATAAATTTTCAGGCCAATCTTATGAAACCAAGTTTCAAAAAATGCAAGTCTGAATACAAGGAAACTGGGAAGTAATCAGGCATGTCATCTGTCCATCTCTATCTCTTTATTTGGCTAAATGAGCTCTCATCTATGTTTTTTCTGCAAATTGTTATTATTCCCTTCCTTAATGTGGCTTCTTCAAAGTCCAGTTTATTTTTAATTTTTCTGCCCATTCCATGAAATCAGATTCTGCTTGATCTTAGTTTGGCATGAAATCAAATCTGGTCTCAATTTTACATCCTGGAGCCAAAAAAATCAGTGTCTGTCCTGTGTCCTATTCCAAATTCTGGATTGATGTGCTGTGGTGTGCTCCGTCATTCAGTCGTGTCTAACTATTTGCGACCACATGGACAGCAACCTACCAGGCTCCTCTGTCCATGGGATTCTCTAGGCAACAATACTGAAGTGGGTTGCTATGCCTTCCCACAGGGGATCTTCCCAACCCAGGGATCAAAACCAGAGCTCCTGAATTGCAGGCAAATTTTTTACCATCTAAGTCACCAGGGAAGTCTAAGAATACTGTAGTGGATAGCTGATCCCTTTTCCAGCGGATCTTCCTGACCCAGGAATCAAATCTAGTGTTACTGAATCAAGTTCTATGGACCCCACTTGGACTGTAGCCTGACCAAGGTCCTCTGCCTAGACAGGGAAATTTCTTTTACTTTTATGGGTTCAGGAAGCCAAAAGCAAAACCAAAGCTGAGATTGAAGCAGCATAATCTTTATTCAATGGCCAGAGAATGGAAAAATAGGAATTTAGTTCACAAATCAACTCATCTTTCTGTCAAGAGAGATTTTCTTTTAAGGAATAAGGACAAATGGGAGGAGGAGTGAGATTTAATGATGAAAAAGAGACAGGGTTCTCCTAGAAATAGGGTGCCATCCTTATTCTTTCCTTTTCTTTGTGTGTGGAGGGGAGGGTCTGTGACTTCTGGTCACATAGCCAATAAATGTGTCATATAGTGTGCTAATATAGTAAAATCAGTGTAGAAGCAGACTCAGTCTGTTGGTGGTCCCATTCACTCTTGTCTTGCTTTTAACTGTTCTTGTTTCCTTCTTCCTATAGTTTTCTTCTTTGTATAGACTCTGACTTAATGATGTGTTAGTTCCTGTTCAAGGAAGGGATTGGTTGGGTGTTGAGCAAGGTTATAGTTGCACCTTTGGTAACTGAAGAATCAAATGACCATTCCCAGTTGAGTCAGTGGTGGCCCCTGAAGTATGTGGGCTTGCTCCATAGAGACTCTGGGTGGAGTAGACTGTTTTTAAGAAGAAGGTATGGATAAAGAGAACACCACTGGAATGTATAGTATAGATGGTGGTGGTGATGGTTTAGTCACTAAGTTATGTCTGATTCTCACAACCTGATGGACTGTAGCCCCCAGGCTCCTCTTTACAGAGGATTTTCCAGGTGAGAATATTGAAGTGTCTTGCCATTTCCTTCTCCAGTAGTATAGATACCCAACCCCAGCCCAAATCATTGCGGAGCCTTGCAGCTTTCTTAGTTTTGTGGAGATATAATTGACAAATGGCAAAATATAAATTGTACAGCATAATGTGTATGTTGTGAAATAGATACCATAGTAAATTTATAATCCATCTCATGTATATACAGATATAATTTTTTTCCATCTCATACATAGAAAGTAGTCTTTTCACTTTTAAGAAATTTGAGAATCTAAGCAACTTTCAAATATATGAAAGGTTAAGTGAGTTGTCCTGTTGTACATTGCATCCAAGCACCTGTATATCTTAGAACTAGAAGTTTGTACCTTTTGCAACATGGATAGAACTCCTCGAGGGCATTATGCTAAGTAAAAGAAGTCAGAGAAAGACAAATATAGTATGATCTCACTTGTGTGTAGAGTCTTCTTTATAATAACAAGGCTGTTTTCTAACAAGTGTCTTTTCTGGGAGGGAATTCAGCTGAAAACTACAACACTTGAAACAGGTACGTGGAAAATGGCTCCATCCTTATAGGGGGATCTCAATGTTTGCCAGAATATTTGCTCTGGGTACCCTGTTGGGCTTCAGAGATTTATATATGATAGACATGATCACATAGATAACAAGTGAAACCACGTGTTGAAATTATGAGTCAAGATTATATAATTTGACTACATAAAAAGCAGACCTTTAATGAGTAGCAAGTGAAGAATGAGAAGGAACTCGAGAGATAGTCTAATTAGGAGACTGTGTGCAAGTTTCAGAAACCTGATAAATGGAACAGAATGACTGAAACTCTTCCACAGCTCCTGCCCACACATTCTTGACTATAATTTTACTGATGTATTTTTTATTTTTTTTTAATTTAGGCATAGTTGATTTACAATGTTTTAGGGATATTAAAGAGTGATTCAGTTCATATATGTGCATGTGTATATATTTACGTATTAAAACGGAAACATTCTGCTATGCACCTGAAGCATTGTAAATCAACTACAATTTAATAAAAATAAAAACATATCAATATGGCCTTAGAAAATATATATGTGTGTGTGTTGTACATATAGTGTACTTTTTCATTCTTTTCTATTATGTTATTACAAGATATTGTATATAGTTCTCTGTGCTATTGTTTACCTATTATGCATTTATGATGATGTTTATCCGTTAATCTCAAATTCTCAATTTTCTGCCCTTTCCCTTTGATAGCCATGTTTTTATTTTTTTTCCTGTGAGTCCATAGACCCTATAACTTTACTGATTTTTTTGAACATCCCAAAAGTCTTTTCTATTTCCACTTGTCAATATCCACCTCTTTCTTCTCAGTAAATTTTCAAATATTATCTTTTTTTTTTAATGGAATCATTTCTAAACATTTTAGCAAAATGGTATGTCTCTAAAACAAGAAAACTTTCTTCATTCTCACATAGGTTTTATTTTTTGACTTGTTTAGCATTAGATCTTAATACTTCATCAACTCTTATTCTGGATTGAAATCTTTCTGAGGATATAAGGCCAATATAGCTTATGACCGTGGTATTTGCTGCTGAATTATGCAAAATTCTTCCACACCTAGCAGGTATTTAATATGCAATTTTGCAATGTGAGTGAAAGAGAACATTATGGAGAGATCTGGGCTTGAAGAAAGAGAAAAAGGCTGGTGGTAACCAAACTGCCTTGCTGGTGTCGGTAATGAAGACTTTTTGCTAGTTGTGTTGCTTTTGCATGAGCAAAATGTTAAAAAATAAAAAAAATATAATTAGCCATGGTTTATGGCTTTATAAGTTTCCAATTTAAGTAACTTGATTTTCATTGAATTGATTGGTTGCTCTTGAATGGGATAAATGCCTTATTTGACTTGGCCATTGGTAGACAGACCTCTCCCCTGTCTACCCCCCTCTCCCCGCCGCCCCCACCGAACTTTTGGAGATGAAATTGCAAAGGTTGTTAAATAATTTTTTTAAGTTTAGTAATTTGCAGTTTTAGTGTTTGTTTCTGGTTCTGGTATAAGCTATTTGAGATTTTATTCCGAAGTTAGATGACAAGCAAATCTTTATACTCTAATTCTTCTAGGTCAGCAAGTTTTTCAAGAATATTTTAAAAGTGTTTTAATAATAAAATTTATATACTGAAACAAGTATACTTTAAAAAATCTTTTTTTAAGTACTTCCCCATTAGCAGCACAAGAAACAGTCACAATTTAAAATTTTTTCAAATATTGCCTTACTTTGGTATGTAGGAAGAGTATATTCAATTTTATCTTTTTGTGTACTCAATCTTTAAGTCAACTACCTGAACTTCATGTTTGATTATTTGGCTGAATATAGGAAGAGTAATAATATCGGAAACATTGTAGCATTTTAACATAACAACCAGTGTGAAAATACATGTAATATACTAGATACTTGAAATATTACTAAATTAAAACAGGATTACTATTTCATGTTTGTTAAAAAAAATTATTGTGATATACTGTAAGTTGAAAAGTATTTTTATTCCTTCAGAAATGAAGTTACTCTGAAAGGAGTTTTCTTAATATTGGGCCTAAATTGTGAAATAAAACCAAGTTTTGATACAAACACAAGCAACAAATGTCAAACACTTTAGGAGTATTTTTGCTTAAAAGCCATAAATGAAAGACTGTGATAGATACAAAAGATGAATCTAGCAAAGGAAAACTTGAAATTACATGAGAAGTGAGAGTTAAGATCAGTGTTTTTAATAGTCAAGGAAACCAAATAACAGTGCCAAAGATGCTGCATTTTTATCAGATTCTGATTCAGATTTGGGGACAAATAATCTACACTTTAAACAAATATCTCAGGTAATTGTGCTTCAGAAATTACATCTGTAAGTACCCTCAATATACATTATTGTAGACCTTTCCATGAGGTGTTAAATTCTACTTGTCTTTTTTTTNTNTAAAAANAAANTANAACAAAANAAGGGATTAATTTAAATAGATAATGAATTTAGTTGAATGAATTCTGTGGTTAAAAATATAGTTAGAAGTTACCTATAAAAATACAGTTAGAATCAGCAAAGAAAAATATTTTTTCCTTGACAGTATTTTATTTTTGTTGTGTTCTGTCCTATGAAGAGTAAATATCAGTTTAGTTTGGACTTGTGTAATAGAATGACATGTAAAACTGAAGCTACTTGAGGACTAATAGAATAGTACACAGATTCTGCATGACAATTGAAACAAGTATACTTTAAAAAATCTTTTTTTAAGTACTTCCCCATTAGCAGCACAAGAAACAGTCACAATTTAAATTTTTTTCAACTATTGCCTTACTTTGGTATGTAGGAAGAGTATATTCAATTTTATCTTTTTGTGTACTCAATCTTTAAGTCAACTACCTGAACTTCATGTTTGATTATTTGGCTGAATATAGGAAGAGTAATAATATCGGAAACATTGTAGCATTTTAACATAACAACCAGTGTGAAAATACATGTAATATACTAGATACTTGAAATATTACTAAATTAAAACAGGATTACTATTTCATGTTTGTTAAAAAAAATTATTGTGATATACTGTAAGTTGAAAAGTATTTTTATTCCTTCAGAAATGAAGTTACTCTGAAAGGAGTTTTCTTAATATTGGGCCTAAATTGTGAAATAAAACCAAGTTTTGATACAAACACAAGCAACAAATGTCAAACACTTTAGGAGTATTTTTGCTTAAAAGCCATAAATGAAAGACTGTGATAGATACAAAAGATGAATCTAGCAAAGGAAAACTTGAAATTACATGAGAAGTGAGAGTTAAGATCAGTGTTTTTAATAGTCAAGGAAACCAAATAACAGTGCCAAAGATGCTGCATTTTTATCAGATTCTGATTCAGATTTGGGGACAAATAATCTACACTTTAAACAAATATCTCAGGTAATTGTGCTTCAGAAATTACATCTGTAAGTACCCTCAATATACATTATTGTAGACCTTTCCATGAGGTGTTAAATTCTACTTGTCTTTTTTTTTTTTCAAGAAATACTAAAACAAGACAAGTGATTAATTTAAATAGATAATGAATTTAGTTGAATGAATTCTGTGGTTAAAAATATAGTTAGAAGTTACCTATAAAAATACAGTTAGAATCAGCAAAGAAAAATATTTTTTCCTTGACAGTATTTTATTTTTGTTGTGTTCTGTCCTATGAAGAGTAAATATCAGTTTAGTTTGGACTTGTGTAATAGAATGACATGTAAAAACTGAAGCTACTTGAGGACTAATAGAATAGTACACAGATTCTGCATGACAATGTAAGAAGTCTATATACAGTTCTGAGTAGCTGAGTCTATAGCACTTTTCCAGTGTTCATATGAATCACTAGAGGGCAACATACACTATACCTTCAAGATCCCATCACAGACAGGATTGGCTTTAGTTATAGAGTGAAGGTAGAGCCCAAACTGGCTGAAGTCAAAGATAAAACTGCAGCTGCTCTGCTAAAATGATTAGGTAATTTAGCCAACTATATGAAGCAATCACTAGCAGTTGTTTAATAGAAAAGCCTATTGAATGAATTATTAAGGTTTTCTCCAATTTTTGAAGAAAGTAAGCAGGCATGGTCATTGTCCCCTAAAAGTCATGCACATAATCATGCAGAATATATAGCAGTTATGAAGAATGGACTCCTTTCGTATCTGTATACCATACATCAATTACAGAAGGAGAGCAGAGTCACCTTACTCCAGAGTACCAATGTGTACAGACCATGGGCTGGTTTTATTCTTTTTATTGTATTACATGGACTCGTTTCATCATTGCTTTGGCTTAAAAACCATCAAAGTGACCAATGGAGAATCAGCTGGCAATTGATTTTCTTTTACATCAGAATTAAGGAAAAAGAAAATAACACAAAAATCATAGTTCTGGATTTTATAGTTTAAATTTTCATATATATTTTTAAAAATTTGGCGTCTTTTATTGGTTTATTTATTTATTTATTTTCATCCATTTTTGTTCTTTGGCCTGTGTGGGCCTCCCATTGCAGTGGCCTCTCTTTGCAGAGCACTGGCTCTGGGCGCATGTGCTCCAGAGCGCTGGCTCCTAATTGGGCACTGTGGGGGCCTTCCGCAGAAAGGAAGGCAGCAGGATTGCCGGCGGCTGAACTGGGAGATCTTGGAGAGAAGTGGGTCTTCTGCCCACCACCCAGTCCCCCCCGGGCAAGTGGGAGACAATCAGATGCGACAGGGGTTCCGTCAAAGCAGTTCTGTTTTATTAGTGCAGACTCACAGCTTTTATAGGCAAGTGAAGGGGGTTTTGCACGGGACTTCCTATAGATTACACCAATCGAGCTAAAGGTCAAGCAATCATCCACAAGCTCGGAAACGAAGGGAACCAATCAGAAATTTTGACAATCACTTAACAATTTAGATCACGCCCTCGTCTCTTCTTGTAGGCGCCATCTTAGCTCTAAACTGAAACAATGTGCTTAAGCTTCCTTATGCTTGCAACGGTCCTCTTTCAATTCAGAGCTGCACAGGGCACACTGGTCCAGCTGCTCTGCAGCACATGGGATCTTCCCAGGCCAGGGATCGAACCAGTGCCCCTTACACTGCAAGGCAGACTCTTTACCCACTGGACCACCAGGGAAGCCCTAAATTGTCATATTTTTATGATTAGAAACCAATGTTTCTGTTGTATCATGATTTTATGTTACAATGTTTTAAATCCATTTTGAAATCGAGTTGGTCACAAGAATGAATTTTAAAAAATGGATTTAATGAATTTCTGACTTACAAAGACAAAAAACAACTGAAATGAGTAAAAATACACATATTACTGAAGCAGAAAACTGAACAAAATTTTGAAAACAGAACTACATGATTTAACCATCTATTCTTTTTTTTAAAAATTAATTAATTAATTTATTTTTTACATGTATGTTCCCAGATCATTCATATGCATATCCCTGCACCCTCCCCCCACCCAGTTCCCCCCTCCCATCCCTCCAGACCATCGCTCCAAGTGGTTGTAGGTACTCCTATTCCCCTAGCACAATGACAATAGCTATCTTTTCCACACATGACAGTATAGGTTTCCATGTTACTCCCTCCATGCCTCCCTCCCACTGTTCGATCTCCACAATGTCTTTATGTTTATTCTGTTTTTTCATGAGTTCACTGCGTATGTTATCATGACCATCTTATTTTTAAAAACATAGTCTTAAAGAAGCAAAGCTTTTACTGAATGATTAATTCTGATGTTTCAAATACAGCAGATTGTTGTATGAGCTGGGCAAACTACTTTATATCATCTCATTTAATCCCCTCAATAAATTTATAGGATTGGCACTATCACTGTATACATTATTTTTACATGAATAAACTGCTTTTATATATGAATTTACTGGTAGACCTGAGACAAAATTTCAGGCAATGAGTTCAGACCCTCTTTTCTTAACCACTATGGACCCTTTAATATCAGCTCTAAAAGGTCACTTCAAAAGCCGGAAACGAAGGGAACCAATCAGAAATTTTGACAATCACTTAACAATTTAGATCACGCCCTCGTCTCTTCTTGTAGGCGCCATCTTAGCTCTAAACTGAAACAATGTGCTTAAGCTTCCTTATGCTTGCAACGGTCCTCTTTCAATTCAGAGCTGCACAGGGCACACTGGTCCAGCTGCTCTGCAGCACATGGGATCTTCCCAGGCCAGGGATCGAACCAGTGCCCCTTACACTGCAAGGCAGACTCTTTACCCACTGGACCACCAGGGAAGCCCTAAATTGTCATATTTTTATGATTAGAAACCAATGTTTCTGTTGTATCATGATTTTATGTTACAATGTTTTAAATCCATTTTGAAATCGAGTTGGTCACAAGAATGAATTTTAAAAAATGGATTTAATGAATTTCTGACTTACAAAGACAAAAAACAACTGAAATGAGTAAAAATACACATATTACTGAAGCAGAAAACTGAACAAAATTTTGAAAACAGAACTACATGATTTAACCATCTATTCTTTTTTTTAAAAATTAATTAATTAATTTATTTTTTACATGTATGTTCCCAGATCATTCATATGCATATCCCTGCACCCTCCCCCCACCCAGTTCCCCCCCTCCCATCCCTCCAGACCATCGCTCCAAGTGGTTGTAGGTACTCCTATTCCCCTAGCACAATGACAATAGCTATCTTTTCCACACATGACAGTATAGGTTTCCATGTTACTCCCTCCATGCCTCCCTCCCACTGTTCGATCTCCACAATGTCTTTATGTTTATTCTGTTTTTTCATGAGTTCACTGCGTATGTTATCATGACCATCTTATTTTTAAAAACATAGTCTTAAAGAAGCAAAGCTTTTACTGAATGATTAATTCTGATGTTTCAAATACAGCAGATTGTTGTATGAGCTGGGCAAACTACTTTATATCATCTCATTTAATCCCCTCAATAAATTTATAGGATTGGCACTATCACTGTATACATTATTTTTACATGAATAAACTGCTTTTTATATATGAATTTACTGGTAGACCTGAGACAAAATTTCAGGCAATGAGTTCAGACCCTCTTTTTCTTAACCACTATGGACCCTTTAATATCAGCTCTAAAATATAGACCCTATATTTTCTTAACTACTGTGCTTTTTCTACTCTCCATGGATAGATGCTATCTCAGGAGAGGAATAATAAGCTCCTGGGTGTCTCTGCCAGAAATTTGGCATATAAATTTCATATTCATTCAAAGCTGCTAAATTACTTCTGTTTTACATGTCAAAAAATCAACATGAAAACATTATCCAGGAGGTCCACATGAAAATAAAATGCATGATAGAATTGAAACATTTATATGTAAAATTAATTTGACTTAATTAAAAACAGTAATCTTGGGTTAAACTACATTTTAAGAAGTACATCGGCACGTTTAGAGTTGGAGAATACATGTTAAAGTGAATCAATTTCATGAATTTAGGGAAACGGTGGGGGCCTCTAAGAAAAAGTATGCATTCATTCATTAATATTTTTAGCACTTTTTTTTTTGAGACATTTGTGATTGTTGTAGGGAAAATGAGGCATTATTCCAGCTCTAAAAAAATTGAATGATCTCTATTTCTGATTTGGTATCCTAAATTTTACTTCTCTAGTTGAAAGTTAAACCACTGATCAGTGAAACTATATTGAGGAAGATAAAAATTGCAAACTACAAAAAGCCCTGAGATGCTCATGACCTTTAGAGGTGTGTCTAATTTTATGCTTCATTCCTTAACATTGACTTTCTAGAAATTCAGAATGTATTAAATACAAATATTCAGTACACCATGCAAAAATATAAGTCCAAATCACCCTCCCTAATTGATTTTTTAAAAAAGTAATCATAAAAATAAAAGCTCCTAGAGATTTAAAAGGTAGAGTTATAAGATGTTACCTGTACTTTCAAAGTAATTTGAAAAAACGTCATTCTCCAAATTAAGAGAGAGCTTAGGCAATCACCAGAGTGTCCATTACGCTGCTATAATAAACAATCTTAAAATTTGAGTAGCTTAAAATCTAAAGTTTTATTTCTTGCTCCTGCTACCATTCCTTGTAGGTCAATTGAGAGTCTAGCTCCCATGTAGCCATCATCCTGACTCTCGAACCAGCCTGTTGAATCTGTCTTGAACACTGGTCCTGAACCAAAGGGAAAGAGAACCCTTAAGTGTCTTACCTCCATATTATACTTTTTTTGTTATACATATTGGGCTGGAAGCAGTTTATAACACATGGCCCAGAATTACATAGTGCCCCCTCAACCACACGGAAACTCGGTTTTTTTGTTTGTTTGTTTTTTTAAAGGCAATCTACGGTAGTTCCAAAATGGAGGAAAACCAAAAGTTGGGTGAATAGCAGTAACTGCTATTACAATGCTCTAAAGACAACAACAACAACAACAACAACAACCTTTTCATTTTTACCCAGGTATAATACCTAAATTATGCACATGATTTATAAAAACTGAATTAAAATGAAACTTTGACAACATGAGAACATATAAGGATAAATTTTAAAAAATTATTGGAGTATAGTTGGTTTATAATTTGTTAGTTTCAGTTGCATAGCAAAATGAATTGGTTATACATATCCATATACCCACTTTTTTTTTTTAAAGATCCTTTCCCCATACAGTTATTTATCAAGTATTGAGTAGCATTCCCTGGGATGTAAAATAGGTTCATACTAGTTATTTTATATATATTAGTGTGTATATGTCGATCTATATCTCCCAATTTAATCTCTCTACCCCCTGGTAACCACACATTTGTTTGCTGTATCTGTAACTCCACTTCTGTTTTTTGTTTCTTTTAGATTCTTTTTTGATGTAGGCCATTACAGAACACTGAGTAGAGTTCCCAGTGGTATACAGCAGGTTATTGTTATCTATTTTAAAAAATGTAAAGTTTTTAAAAAAACTTATTTTACTTTTAACTTTTACAGAGTTTTGTTCTTTACAAATATGTATGTTCCCAGATTATTCATATCCCCCCATCCCACCCCTCCAGACCGTCCCATAGCACCCCTGAAGGATCTCCCAAAGTTTAAGTTGTTAACATTCAAGAAGTTTCTTGTTTGATGAAGTTCATAAGAAAAAGGATAATAGAGACTTGCTTTTCCTCTTTCTGGATTGACTTTGACAATAGAGGTTCTTATCCCAGTTTCAGAGACTGACTGAGAGGACTGTGTCTGTTTTTGTTTTTAAAGTAAGTATAAATTAAGTTCAAAACTTAACCAGCTTCAAGACAAATCTCTAATGCCTTTTTTTTTTTTTAAATAGTTCAAGATATCTTGGTGGCCTTTCAACTGCTGTATTTAAGTAAGTGTTAAAGCTAATAGTACATATATGCCTATTTTAGGAGAAATATTTCTTATAAGTTATTCCTTTTACTTTCCTGGGACACTTTTTTATCATTAAAGTGATTTAAGGATCTTGCAAATTATAGAGATTATATTCAGCACAGGAAAACCTATTTGCTTGAAACCATTTGTATTACTATTTTGTGATTTAAAAAAAAAATAACTGGAGATTTTTCTTTTGTTGTTTCCCTTTAAAATCAAGCTTGAAAATGGATTGGGTTTATACACAAATGACTTTAAAATAAAAAATTACGGACACAGGAGTAAATAACACATTCAAAACAGAAAAGCACTTCAGTGCCGCAGGGTATCTGTGGTATAAGCAAATGAAAATTGTCATCATGCTCACCGTGACAAAGGGTGCTGTGCCTTTTAAAAACACTCCTATGTATAATATGGGTTTGAGTCTTGTTCTTAGGCTTAAAATCTTGACTTATTTCCTTCATTGCTTTTTGCTTTAAATGATGAAGCATATGTTTGCATTTTACTGTCATGGTAAACATTTGAGAGAAATAGTAAATGGATGAAAGTAAGCAATAATACATTGAAACAATAAACATGGGTAAATATTTTAAAAGTCAACATTTTCCAGATATGGGTAAATTGGGCATTTCCCAGTACCAGTTAATGTTATCTATTTTAAAAAATGTAAAGTTTTTAAAAAAACTTATTTTACTTTTAACTTTTACAGAGTTTTGTTCTTTACAAATATGTATGTTCCCAGATTATTCATATCCCCCCATCCCACCCCTCCAGACCGTCCCATAGCACCCCTGAAGGATCTCCCAAAGTTTAAGTTGTTAACATTCAAGAAGTTTCTTGTTTGATGAAGTTCATAAGAAAAAGGATAATAGAGACTTGCTTTTCCTCTTTCTGGATTGACTTTGACAATAGAGGTTCTTATCCCAGTTTCAGAGACTGACTGAGAGGACTGTGTCTGTTTTTGTTTTTAAAGTAAGTATAAATTAAGTTCAAAACTTAACCAGCTTCAAGACAAATCTCTAATGCCTTTTTTTTTTTCTAAATAGTTCAAGATATCTTGGTGGCCTTTCAACTGCTGTATTTAAGTAAGTGTTAAAGCTAATAGTACATATATGCCTATTTTAGGAGAAATATTTCTTATAAGTTATTCCTTTTACTTTCCTGGGACACTTTTTTATCATTAAAGTGATTTAAGGATCTTGCAAATTATAGAGATTATATTCAGCACAGGAAAACCTATTTGCTTGAAACCATTTGTATTACTATTTTGTGATTTAAAAAAAATAACTGGAGATTTTTCTTTTGTTGTTTCCCTTTAAAATCAAGCTTGAAAATGGATTGGGTTTATACACAAATGACTTTAAAATAAAAAATTACGGACACAGGAGTAAATAACACATTCAAAACAGAAAAGCACTTCAGTGCCGCAGGGTATCTGTGGTATAAGCAAATGAAAATTGTCATCATGCTCACCGTGACAAAGGGTGCTGTGCCTTTTAAAAACACTCCTATGTATAATATGGGTTTGAGTCTTGTTCTTAGGCTTAAAATCTTGACTTATTTCCTTCATTGCTTTTTGCTTTAAATGATGAAGCATATGTTTGCATTTTACTGTCATGGTAAACATTTGAGAGAAATAGTAAATGGATGAAAGTAAGCAATAATACATTGAAACAATAAACATGGGTAAATATTTTAAAAGTCAACATTTTCCACAAGATAGTGTTAATAATGAAATGAAATAAATGGAAAGGTAAAGGAAACAAGGATAATTATGAACTAAATATAAGAAAACATTTGTCTTTAGAAGAAGAGAAAACAAAGTAGGAAAATATAAATTCAAGAAATACATTTCAGAGAAGATGCACTGATTAGTTGTCCTTCATCATTTAAAACTTTTAAACTATAAGTGTTACTGAGTTCTTCTATGCAGACTTCACCAATTTTTTACTTTCTCAGAATGGAATAGTCCTTGAAATACTCCTTATACCACTAGGGTGCCATTCAGTAAATTGCTTCTTCATAAGCACTAAATTGCACACTTATGTCTTAAGAAAGAAAGCTATCTATTCCCTAGCATTATAAATGTTATCTCATTAATTCTAAAAATATACCTATGAGGATGGAAAAATAGAAATAGACAGTATTACTTTCATCTAGAGTTTGAGCAATTGAGACATGAAACAGAGAACATCAGCTTTATTAGTATTTCAAATTCCAGAACTACTAATGTAAAAGCCAATATTTGAGCTACTAAATAAGGAATTTACAACTCAATGTTATTTGCATGCCCATGTTCACAAAGCATGTGCTATAAACATTTGATAAATGTGTCATGGTGAGGATTCCTGGCCATAATAGTAATGGTGGACAAGTGAGAGAAAGGTAAATAAATAAAGTAGGTGAGTGGATGAAACTTAAATGTTTGTTTTTCATCCAGATAAGATTAGTCCTGAAGTAAGATATATGGTGGACAAAAGTGGGAAAAGAAAGGTTTTTGGGGAAAATAACCAGGCACTTAACTTAAAAAAGCACTCAGTGCATACTGTGGTATAAGCAAATGAAAATTGTCATCATGCTCACCGTGACAAAGGGTGCTGTGCCTTTTAAAAACACTCCTATGTATAATATGGGTTTGAGTCTTGTTCTTAGGCTTAAAATCTTGACTTATTTCCTTCATTGCTTTTTGCTTTAAATGATGAAGCATATGTTTGCATTTTACTGTCATGGTAAACATTTGAGAGAAATAGTAAATGGATGAAAGTAAGCAATAATACATTGAAACAATAAACATGGGTAAATATTTTAAAAGTCAACATTTTCCACAAGATAGTGTTAATAATGAAATGAAATAAATGGAAAGGTAAAGGAAACAAGGATAATTATGAACTAAATATAAGAAAACATTTGTCTTTAGAAGAAGAGAAAACAAAGTAGGAAAATATAAATTCAAGAAATACATTTCAGAGAAGATGCACTGATTAGTTGTCCTTCATCATTTAAAACTTTTAAACTATAAGTGTTACTGAGTTCTTCTATGCAGACTTCACCAATTTTTTACTTTCTCAGAATGGAATAGTCCTTGAAATACTCCTTATACCACTAGGGTGCCATTCAGTAAATTGCTTCTTCATAAGCACTAAATTGCACACTTATGTCTTAAGAAAGAAAGCTATCTATTCCCTAGCATTATAAATGTTATCTCATTAATTCTAAAAATATACCTATGAGGATGGAAAAATAGAAATAGACAGTATTACTTTCATCTAGAGTTTGAGCAATTGAGACATGAAACAGAGAACATCAGCTTTATTAGTATTTCAAATTCCAGAACTACTAATGTAAAAGCCAATATTTGAGCTACTAAATAAGGAATTTACAACTCAATGTTATTTGCATGCCCATGTTCACAAAGCATGTGCTATAAACATTTGATAAATGTGTCATGGTGAGGATTCCTGGCCATAATAGTAATGGTGGACAAGTGAGAGAAAGGTAAATAAATAAAGTAGGTGAGTGGATGAAACTTAAATGTTTGTTTTTCATCCAGATAAGATTAGTCCTGAAGTAAGATATATGTGCTGAAGGAAGGGGGCAGGAAAAAGTTGACTCAGGACAAGGGTATCTTACAGAAAGTACTTCCACATTTGTTCTTTGAAATTCCTCCTATGATAAACCACTCTATGGTTGGGTGCGCTCTTATTGCTGAGTGACCTTAGGACTTTTACACTTTGGCATGACTCCATTGTGTTTATTGCTCACTTGCTGCTCCCTCCTGGGCAAGGCACAGCACAGGCAGGTAAGGCCTTACAGGCATGAGTCTTCAGACTGTCCCAATGTTCCAGTGTCTGTAGGGAAACTCCTCCACGGTGTGGTGGAAGTTGTGATCACACTCCAAGCTGTGCTGATGCCCTTGGGTCTTTAACGGGCCACCTTTCTCTGTTGGCCCTGGTTTCTGCCAACACAGCTCCATTCCATGTCAACGCTAGCTGTTAAAAGTTGCCTAACCCCATTTCCTTAAAGAATTCTGACTGTTTACATTCACACACATACTCAGTGGTCCCCAGTACTTTATTCTCTTCCTTCTCACATTCTGATTCTTCTTGTCAGCATCCAGGGTCCTTGGCCTTGCCAGTCCATTTGACATGTCTGGAACTTCAGAGAGTAGGGTCCTTGCCCCAATCTTCTTTTAGCTAGATGATTGATAAGCCTATAGATAAGTGTGTATGTTAGTCACTCAGTCATGTCTGACTCTTTGAGACCCCATGGACTGGCACCAGGCTCCTCTGTCCATGGAATTCTCATGGATTGCCATTTCCTTCTCTAGGGGATCATCCCAACCCAGGGATCAAACCCAGGTCTCCTGCATAGTAGGCATATTCTTTATTGTGTGAGCGACCAGGGAAGCCCAAGAATACTGGAGTAGCTTGTAGTGCCCTTTTCCATGGGATCTTCCTGACCCAGGGATCAAACCCACATCTCTTACCTCTAACCTGCATTAGCAGGTGGATTCTTTACCACCAGCACCACTTGGGATAAACCAGATGTAAACAGAAGTGTCTAGGGAGATAATTCTTATCTCCACTGGCTAACACCAACTAAGCCTAAGACTCTCACCAAATTCTCACTAAATCCAGCCTTGATGTTTCTCCATGACTATGCGTGGGTGTTTTAACAGATGACTAAAGAGGACGCATGGAACTGCCAGCTAAAGGTATATCCCAGTCTCCTGGCTTTGTTTTCTTTTCAAAAGTGTTACCATTTGTTCTCTGCAGAGTGCTTCACTACACTTATGCGAATGACCCAGAAGTCAAGTTATATGTCTTTACTGTTCCCAGTGAACTGACTTGACTTATTTTGTAGATTAAAAAAAAAAAATTACTGACCTTAGGGAAAAAAACCTATTTGGAGAAAGGTCTATGTTCCATATTTTTGATGGAATACAAAAATCCTCACTTAAATTCTTTTAGTTTGACCAATAGAATATTTCAGAGGGATTTCAGCTGGTTAAATTAGGACAATAAAGACATTTTCATTAAGAGAAAACTTAATTTTGTCATAAAATGAATTTGAACACTGACTGCCTAGTACTTTTTCCCTTGAGATCTGAAAATGAGTGGTGAGGGTCAGATTAGCTTCAACACAGCTGCCCTTACCTATATGATCGATTTCAGTTATATCATAGGCAGTTAAAGATGACCTTGTGCTGTTGAATTATCTTCAGTGACTCATGGTGCCAGAGATGCTAAAGTTTTCTGCACTGTTTTTTAATTGTGTGACTTGACTGTCTCTTTCTGTTTATGTTTAATTGGTATATAGTTGATTTATAGTGTTGTGTTAGTTTCTGCTATACAGCAAAGTTGGTCAGATATACATATATACACATATTCTTTTCTAAAATATTTTTTCCTGTATAGTTCATCATAGGATACTGAATATAGTTCCCTGTTTATCCAATCTGTATATAAAAGCTTAGGCTGCTAATATCAAGCTCTCACTCCACCCTTTCTCCAATCTCCTCTTCCTTGGCAACAAGAAATCTGTTTTCTAAGTCTGTGAGTCTGTTTCTGTTTTATAAATAGGTTCAATTGTGTCACAGATTGGATTCCACATGTAAGTGACATCATACGGTATTTGTCTTTCTCTTTCTGACTTACTTAATATGAGAGTCTCTAGTTGTATCCATGTTTCTGCAAATGACCTTATTTTATTCTTTTTATGGCTGAGTAGAATCCCATAGCATACATATACCACTTCTATATCCATTCATCTGTGAGTATGCATTTAGGTTGTTTCCATATCTTGAGTATTTGAATACTGCTACTCTGAACATAGAGGGTTCACATATCTTTTTGGATTAGATTTTTGACTTGGTCTCTGCAGTGCTTTGACAATCCTGACCTTTATTCCATTTCTGCAATCAGTTGAAAGCAAGATGTTCATCCCTGTTTTAATCTAACTCTGCTCAAGATGAGGAATGGCTCTTGAACTTGGGATGTGTGAAAAAGGGGTAAGATGACAGCCACATTCTCAGTACCCCAATTAAATACATTAAAGTGACCAATTTTGCCAGCTACATGGTACTAATCTTTATCAGCCACCTCAAGAAAGGGACTCTGAAGTGACCTTGCCCCAGAGATCCTAACAAATGCCTGTCTAAAAGCTATTCCTGAAGTCACAGTTTCATTGACATTGACCAGATTAAGACAATGAGAAGTTTTCATTTTCTCTTTAATAGCTGCTTCCTTTCTTCAAAAATAATGGCTGGAACCCCACCATTATACTACCTCACATGGAGGAAGGCATGATTGCAGAGTGGTATATAATCATTAATTTTATGTACCAAGTGGACACATGGGATGTCCAGATAGCTGGCTAAACTTTATTTATAGATGTTTCTGGAAGTGATTGCCATTTGTATAGGTGGATTGAATAAAACAGTTGGTCCTCCCTTATGTGGGTGGGCATCATCTAATCTATTGAGAACCTGGATAGAACAGAATGTCAGAGGAAGACTGCCTGTCTGTGAGCTGGAACATTGATCTTGTCTTGACCTCCATACTTCTGGTTCCTGGGCCTTTAGACATATGTTGGAACCGATGTCATTAACTTTCCAGTTCTCAGGGCTTCAAATGATACCACAAGCTCTCTTGGGTCTCTAGTTTACTGAAAGCAGATGACAGAATTTCTCAGCCTCTGTATCTGTACTAGCCAATAGTTTATAATCCAACCTCTCACTCTTCTTCTCTTAATATACATATTAAATACAGATTGTATATAAATATTTATGTTTAAGTGTATATAAATAAATAGAATCTTAGTCCTCAATAGTGCTTGGTAGAAATAAGACTTTGGAGTCAAATTTTAGTACGGTTTCAAGTGCTGACTTTTATAAGAAATACTGTCAACATGACTTTTACATCATTATCTGTCTATTCTTGGTATGTTTTTTTCTATCCCTATCCAGATGTGTTTTCTACTTTTCTTACCTGCTCTGTCTCAGGAGGCTGACCTGTATAAGCTGCATCAAATGGATTCATTAATGCTCCAGCTTCTGATTAGGGTCAACTAATGGAGGTGCAGTGGTAGATGAGAGAGCAGAGGAAAAAAGAGGCCTATTATAACCCACTTATCTTCCTGGTGAACTGTATTTCACTGCCCAAGGACAGAGACCCTGTTCCATGGTGGCCTTTTCCTTTGTTTCTTTGGTTATAACACTCCCAGTGCTTGGGTATCATTTCCTCCCCTTAACATTGCCTGGAGTTAGGACTGGTGAGGCTTCTATAGTCCCTAGCTCCAGGGCATCCCAACATCTTTCTGATTTTCATCTGCCAAAACCATTTACAAATTGTTCCTTTTATTAAACTCTCTTCAATTTCCTTTTTCTAGTTTGTTATCTGTTTCCTTCTAGGAATATGACCTGTCCTCCAATTGTTTTCACATTTCTAAAAGAAGATATGTAATAATCTTAGAACTATTGTGAAAAGTGTATACTGTAGAGTACTGAAAAAAGTGGGAGCCATATTACTAATGTTATAATTCTTTCATAATTTTTTTTTTTTTTATAAAACTTTTGTTTCTGATGATGGTATAAAACAACTTAAGACAATGGTCACCATCTGTGCCAGTCTGGGTACTCAAGCAGAACAAAGATGAAATTAAATGGGCAAAAGATTTATGTGTGTGGGGAACTTTATTGAAAGATAAATGCACAATAAGAACCTTCAGACCACATTTCAGGCTTAATGTAAATGAGAGGAGGGTGTGGAAAGGGAGAATAATTAGGAAGTAATAATGGTAGCACTTTTCCAAAGGAAGTTTATAAGGGCTCCTGGGGAATCTTGGAATCAAGACTGCCCATTAGAGAATCCCCTTATGCTGCCTACTCTGATACCTGCAGTCACAGTTAATTATTGACTGGAGAAATATGGAAAGTGACGGATCAGCAGAAAATATGGCCGTGGATGCAGTGGGACAGTCAGTTGATGTTTCCTGCCATAAAATATTTGGGTAGCATATTTCCATAAATCCAAATGACAGTATTTTTATGTGTAATATCAAAAGTTAGACTGGCTGAAAGTAAGCCATGATACTTTGAATATTTTGTTGATATTATCTATCTTTGCATTTCTTCACATACATACCTATTTGTTATTTGTATCTCATCTTTTGAGATATGTCCATTCAAGTCATTTGCCCAATTTTTACTCAGATGACTTTTTAAAAATTGAATTGTAGGTGTTCTTTATATATTTTCAATATTAACTCCTTATCAGGTATGTGATTTACAAATATATTCTCCATTCTGTATGTTACATTTTCACTATGAGTTGTTCCTTTTGTTTTTAGCAGGTTTTTGGTTTGATGGAGTCTTTGTTTTTAATCTTTGGTGAACTTCTAGTATCATATTCAAAAATCATGGCCAAGGCCAATGTTGAAGATTCTCTCCTTATGTTTTATTCTAGCAATTTTATCATTTCTGGTGTTCACATCTGCCTTCAATCCGTTTTTTTTTTTTTTTCCTTTTCCCTATCATGCCTCTTTTTATTTATATTTATTTTCATCCATCTCTTTTATTCTTTGGCATGTGTGGGCCTCCCATTGCAGTGGCCTCTCTCACTCAAGAGCATTGGCTTGCAATTGAACACACCAGTCCAGCCACTCTGAGACACGTGGGATCTTCCCAGACCAGGGATCAAACCAGTTCCCCTTGCATTGCAAGGCAGACTCTTTACCCACTGGACCACCAGGGAAGCCCTTCAATCTGCTTTAAGTTGACTTTTGTATATGGTGTGAGATAAATATCTATTTTTACTTTTCCACACATGCATATCCAGTTTTCCTAATGCCACTTATTGAAGAAGCAGTCTTTTCCCCATAGCATTCTTGGCACCCTAAGATCAGTTGACAGTAAATATGAATTTAGTTCTGGCCTCTCTGTTCTGTTTCATTGTTCTCTCTCTCTCTTTTTTTTTAATGCCAGTATTGCACTATTTTGATGACTATAGATTTTGTAATAAGTTTTAAATCAAGAACTATAATAACTCAGCTTAGTTTTTGACCAAGATAGCTTCAAATCCTAGAGGCCTTCTCTACTATGAGTTTTAGAATTTTTGGATGCTTTTAACTTCTTCTCTAATTATTCTGACTAGAATTCTAGCACTTGGGTTTAATAAAAGTGGTAACGATTGGAATCTTAAAAAAAAAAAAAAGAATTGGCATCCTCCCTTGTACCAGATCTTTGAGGAAAAGCTTTGTTTTTCTTTTTCTGATTGATTATGATGTTTTTCTTTATGACATTTATTGTGTTGATGTACATTTCTTCTATTCTAATTTGTCAATTCTTTTTAAAGGAAAAGATGCTGAATTTTGTTAAGTTCTTTTTCCAATTGAAGGATCATATGATTATTATATATATTATGGTATATTTGTTTTTGTTTTATCTTTTATTATAGCATATTGCATCTTAGTATATGTTGAATCATCCTTGAAACACAATGATAAATCCCACTTGGTCATAGCATTTAAATCCTTTAATATACTGTTGAATTGAGTTTGCTAGTATTTTGTGGAAGATTTTTCCACATATGTTTCTTGGAGTTAGTGGTTTATAGTTACCTTGTCTTGCAGTGGCATTGTCTGGCTTTGATATCAAGATGTTGCTGGCCTCATAAGATGAGTTTAGATGTGTTCACTCCTCTCCTATTTTTTTTTTTTTTTTTAGAAGAGTTTGAGGAAGATTGGTATTAATTCCTTGAGAGTTTGGCAGAATTCCCCCACAATGCCATCTGGTCCTGAGCATTTTTATTGGAAGGTTTTTAATTTACTCCTTCAGTCTTCTTATTGGTATTTTTAGGCTTTCTGTCTGTTTTTCATTCAGTATTGGTAAGTTGTATGTTTCTAGAAATTTATCCATTTATTCTAGGTTATCCTTGTGCATGTTGGCATATAGCTGTTCATTAAGTCTTTATTTCTTCTTTATTTCTTCTTTCCATTATCTTTGACCTTAGTTTTCTTTTTATCAACTCCTTGAGGTATAAAGTTAGGTTGTTTCTTTGAGGTCATATTTTAAATGTAGACATCTCTCTATAAATTTGCCTCTTATCACTGCTTTTCCTGTTGCTTTCAGTCACTCAGTTCTATCTGACTCTTTGCAACCCAATAAACTGAAGCCCATTAGGCTTCTCTATCCATGGAATTCTTGAGGCAAAAATACTGGAGTCAAAAAAAAGAATACTGGAGTGGGTAGCCATTTTCTTCTGCAGAGAATCTTCCTGACCCTGGAATCAAACCCTGATATCCTGCATTACAGGTTATGGTATGTTGTGTCTCTATTTCTGTTTGCCTCTATTTTCTAATTCTTTTTTGATTACATTTGTGAACCAGTTGTTCTAAAATATTTTGTTTAGTTTTCCTATGTGTGATTTTTCCTGCTGTCTTGCTGTTACTGGTCTCTCTTTTTACTCTATCAAGGTTATAAATATATTTAGTATCGTTCTGAGCTTCTTAAATTTTTAAGATTGACTTTGTGATCTAATATGTGATTTATTGTGGATAATGGTTTTGTATATACTTAAAGAGTGTGTATTTATCAGTTGTTGGGTAAGAAGTTCTGCTATGTTAATTTGCTCAATAGTATTGTATAGTTGCTTTCAATTTTTTCTATTTGTGCGTGTTCTATTTATTATTGAAAGTAGGGTATTAAATCTCATAATATTGTATTGCTATCAATTTCTTTCAGATGTGTCAGTATTTGTTTTATATACTTAAATGCTCTGTGCACTTAGGTGCATCTGTGCTAAAAATTATTTTATATTCCTATTGAATTAATCTTTCTATCATTATATGATCTTTTTTGTCTCTAGAGACAGTTTCTGACTTGGTCTATTTTGTATAAGTATAGCTATTCCAGATTTTAAAGCAGCCTGCTGGGCCTTCAAAACTACCACTTGGTTCTCTTTAGATTCTGGCGAACTAGAAAATGCCAGGTTCAGTCAGCTCTGAGATAGGCCAGTGAAAAGCTAGACCCTCTGGCAACAGAGAGAAAAGTCATAAAGTTAGTGTGGTCCAACTCCTTCCAGGGGCAGGCTGGAGGATTGGTCACTTTAGCTGGAAGGAGCTGGTTGAGGGGAAGTAGCTACAGGAAGTGCTGACATGCTGTTTTAAGTTCCCAGAGGACTATAACTGACTGCCCCACCAGCTCTAGGTGCAAGCTCATTAGAGGCTAGACCTACAGTCAGCTCTGGAAAAAGCTAGGAGGTTAGATGTGCAACCTAGGTGCAAGCTACTTTATTTTCAGAGGCTAGATGCTTTTCCTGTTGCTTTCAGTCACTCAGTTCTTCTGCCAAAAGAGATTAGGCTTCTCTATCCATGACCTCTGGAAAAAAAGAATACTGGAGTGGGTAGCCATTTTCTTCTGCAGAGAATCTTCCTGACCCTGGAATCAAACCCTGATATCCTGCATTACAGGTTATGGTATGTTGTGTCTCTATTTCTGTTTGCCTCTATTTTCTAATTCTTTTTTGATTACATTTGTGAACCAGTTGTTCTAAAATATTTTGTTTAGTTTTCCTATGTGTGATTTTTCCTGCTGTCTTGCTGTTACTGGTCTCTCTTTTTACTCTATCAAGGTTATAAATATATTTAGTATCGTTCTGAGCTTCTTAAATTTTTAAGATTGACTTTGTGATCTAATATGTGATTTATTGTGGATAATGGTTTTGTATATACTTAAAGAGTGTGTATTTATCAGTTGTTGGGTAAGAAGTTCTGCTATGTTAATTTGCTCAATAGTATTGTATAGTTGCTTTCAATTTTTTCTATTTGTGCGTGTTCTATTTATTATTGAAAGTAGGGTATTAAATCTCATAATATTGTATTGCTATCAATTTCTTTCAGATGTGTCAGTATTTGTTTTATATACTTAAATGCTCTGTGCACTTAGGTGCATCTGTGCTAAAAATTATTTTATATTCCTATTGAATTAATCTTTCTATCATTATATGATCTTTTTTGTCTCTAGAGACAGTTTCTGACTTGGTCTATTTTGTATAAGTATAGCTATTCCAGATTTTAAAGCAGCCTGCTGGGCCTTCAAAACTACCACTTGGTTCTCTTTAGATTCTGGCGAACTAGAAAATGCCAGGTTCAGTCAGCTCTGAGATAGGCCAGTGAAAAGCTAGACCCTCTGGCAACAGAGAGAAAAGTCATAAAGTTAGTGTGGTCCAACTCCTTCCAGGGGCAGGCTGGAGGATTGGTCACTTTAGCTGGAAGGAGCTGGTTGAGGGGAAGTAGCTACAGGAAGTGCTGACATGCTGTTTTAAGTTCCCAGAGGACTATAACTGACTGCCCCATCAGCTCTAGGTGCAAGCTCATTAGAGGCTAGACCTACAGTCAGCTCTGGAAAAAGCTAGGAGGTTAGATGTGCAACCTAGCCTTTGTCATGGAGAACCTAAGAGCTGCACTTTGTTACTTCTTTGCAATGAGCCAAGAGGAAGAGCCATGGGAAGTATTTCTGTGCCTGATTTTACTGGTGAATGCTAGGCCCCATCAGTTTCCAGAGATGAGTGAGTCAGGAATCAGTCTCTTGATTAGCCATCATAAAAACCAAGGTAGTGTGTATGTGGTCCAAATCCTTTGCTCCTCAGAAAAATAGAGAATCTGGAACTTGAGGGTGATGTTCCGATTCTATGTCATTATTCTGGGAATGGAGTTTATGATGAGAAACCCCACTTGTCTCAGCTTTTCCTGCTTGTTTCAATCTCAGCTTTTCCTACTTTCAATTTGGATATTTTCTCAGTTGCTCACTCTATAGGAATACAACTAGTTTCTGGATTTCTCTCAGATGGGAATCAATCCATTTGTAGTTGGTTATTCTTAGTGTCCATGGGTAGAAGGTTGGAGGCTTCTGCCATCTTGCTGACTCCACTTAAGAGAAGATCCTTCCTATTCAAGGATTTTTTTTTTTTTTTTGGTGGATTCACCTGTTTGGAACAGCTCTGCAGCTGATCTAGTTCTAAAGAACACTAAAAGATGGAGCTGACTCAAAAATTAATGACATTTTGTACACTTACTTAGATTGAAAATGATCTCTTTAATATCAGAGCAGAGGGAACCTAGTGCCTCTTTAATGAAGGGCATATAGCCAAGGGAAACTGAAGGGATGGTTTAAAGTAGGAATTTTATTTCCTTTAATGGCAGTTTCTATGATCATCTCAGCAGGTGCAGAAAAAGTACTTGATAAAATTTAATATCCTTTCAAGAAAAAACAAAAATTAAAGACCCTCTGGCAACAGAGAAAAGTCATAAAGTTAGTGTGGTCCAACTCCTTCCAGGGGCAGGCTGGAGGATTGGTCACTTTAGCTGGAAGGAGCTGGTTGAGGGGAAGTAGCTACAGGAAGTGCTGACATGCTGTTTTAAGTTCCCAGAGGACTATAACTGACTGCCCCATCAGCTCTAGGTGCAAGCTCATTAGAGGCTAGACCTACAGTCAGCTCTGGAAAAAGCTAGGAGGTTAGATGTGCAACCTAGCCTTTGTCATGGAGAACCTAAGAGCTGCACTTTGTTACTTCTTTGCAATGAGCCAAGAGGAAGAGCCATGGGAAGTATTTCTGTGCCTGATTTTACTGGTGAATGCTAGGCCCCATCAGTTTCCAGAGATGAGTGAGTCAGGAATCAGTCTCTTGATTAGCCATCATAAAAACCAAGGTAGTGTGTATGTGGTCCAAATCCTTTGCTCCTCAGAAAAATAGAGAATCTGGAACTTGAGGGTGATGTTCCGATTCTATGTCATTATTCTGGGAATGGAGTTTATGATGAGAAACCCCACTTGTCTCAGCTTTTCCTGCTTGTTTCAATCTCAGCTTTTCCTACTTTCAATTTGGATATTTTCTCAGTTGCTCACTCTATAGGAATACAACTAGTTTCTGGATTTCTCTCAGATGGGAATCAATCCATTTGTAGTTGGTTATTCTTAGTGTCCATGGGTAGAAGGTTGGAGGCTTCTGCCATCTTGCTGACTCCACTTAAGAGAAGATCCTTCCTATTCAAGGATTTTTTTTTTTTTTTTGGTGGATTCACCTGTTTGGAACAGCTCTGCAGCTGATCTAGTTCTAAAGAACACTAAAAGATGGAGCTGACTCAAAAATTAATGACATTTTGTACACTTACTTAGATTGAAAATGATCTCTTTAATATCAGAGCAGAGGGAACCTAGTGCCTCTTTAATGAAGGGCATATAGCCAAGGGAAACTGAAGGGATGGTTTAAAGTAGGAATTTTATTTCCTTTAATGGCAGTTTCTATGATCATCTCAGTAGGTGCAGAAAAAGTACTTGATAAAATTTAATATCCTTTCAAGATAAAAATATCAACAAAATGGGTATTGAGGAAAAGTATATCAACATAAAAGTGGCCATATGTAACAGGCCTAAAGCTAACATCACACTCAACAGTGGAAACCTGAAAGCTTTTCCTTTAAGATCAGAAATAAGGTATGAATGCCCCTTCTTATTTAAAATTATATTGGAAGTTCAAAGCAGAGGATTTATAAACCATATTCTTAATCAAAGAAATCAAAAGGAACTTTGAGTATGAATATCAAAGATATTTATATTGAGAGGACAGACTTGATTTGGGGGAGGTGGGGTTTGCTCTTTAAGGGGCCTTCCCAGGTGGCTCAGTGGTAAAAGAGTCCCCCTGCATTGCTGGGGAATGAAAGTTCAAACCCTGTGTTGGGAAGATCCCCCGGAGGAGGAAATAGCAACTCATTCCAGTATTCTTGCCTGGTAAATCCCATGGATAGAGGATCCTGGTGGCTTACAGTCCATGGGGTCTCAAAGACTCAGTGACAGCTGAACACACACACACAGAAATCATGAAGACCTATAAGTTCAGTCACTATGTAATTGTCTAACAGAAAGTTATGAGTAGAAAGGAGGCCTATTTATAATGTCAGGATAATAAACAAAAATGAATCTGTCCTTGCAAATTTCAGAATTTCTTTGAGTAGGTGTGCATTCCAAGCTACTACAGTGCCATATAGAAACTTTGCATATACTCTTTATCAGAACAGTGCATTTCTCTATATTTTCATTGCTTATACTTTGTTTTATAATTCTTTGATGTGACCTGTGGATTCATGATTTGGATTGTGTTTCAGTATTTATCAAGATGTGTATACGGACTTTGTATGAGCTATGTAATCTTTTCCTCTAATGCATCTATGAAAAATCTAATAAAATGTTGGGGAAGGATATGAGAAAGAGAGGCAGGTGGCATGAATGATATCTCATTTTTCTGACAAAGAATATAACAAGGGTGGAAAATAATGCTCTGTGAATGCATTGCAGAGATGAAGATTGTAATGAGAGTTGGTATGAACATAACTGACTGCATTCTCATTATTCTCTCTAGGTTGTAATCTTCTCATCCTTGTTGGAGGCTGCACCCATCCTCCACTGACTGATGAGTCTTCCACATAGTTCTACTTCAATTTGCTTTATAAATATTTTTGATATAAATGGCCTATTAGGAAGAGCAAGTAATGAAAATTTCAAAATTGATGAAGCTCTAATTTTAATGATTGATGAAGAATTTCAAATTGGTGAAGCTCTAAAAAAGCTAACAATCACACTCAACAGTGGAAACCTGAAAGCTTTTCCTTTAAGATCAGAAATAAGGTATGAATGCCTTCTTATTTAAAATTATATTGGAAGTTCAAAGCAGAGGATTTATAAACCATATTCTTAATCAAAGAAATCAAAAGGAACTTTGAGTATGAATATCAAAGATATTTATATTGAGAGGACAGACTTGATTTGGGGGAGGTGGGGTTTGCTCTTTAAGGGGCCTTCCCAGGTGGCTCAGTGGTAAAAGAGTCCCCCTGCATTGCTGGGGAATGAAAGTTCAAACCCTGTGTTGGGAAGATCCCCCGGAGGAGGAAATAGCAACTCATTCCAGTATTCTTGCCTGGTAAATCCCATGGATAGAGGATCCTGGTGGCTTACAGTCCATGGGGTCTCAAAGACTCAGTGACAGCTGAACACACACACACAGAAATCATGAAGACCTATAAGTTCAGTCACTATGTAATTGTCTAACAGAAAGTTATGAGTAGAAAGGAGGCCTATTTATAATGTCAGGATAATAAACAAAAATGAATCTGTCCTTGCAAATTTCAGAATTTCTTTGAGTAGGTGTGCATTCCAAGCTACTACAGTGCCATATAGAAACTTTGCATATACTCTTTATCAGAACAGTGCATTTCTCTATATTTTCATTGCTTATACTTTGTTTTATAATTCTTTGATGTGACCTGTGGATTCATGATTTGGATTGTGTTTCAGTATTTATCAAGATGTGTATACGGACTTTGTATGAGCTATGTAATCTTTTCCTCTAATGCATCTATGAAAAATCTAATAAAATGTTGGGGAAGGATATGAGAAAGAGAGGCAGGTGGCATGAATGATATCTCATTTTTCTGACAAAGAATATAACAAGGGTGGAAAATAATGCTCTGTGAATGCATTGCAGAGATGAAGATTGTAATGAGAGTTGGTATGAACATAACTGACTGCATTCTCATTATTCTCTCTAGGTTGTAATCTTCTCATCCTTGTTGGAGGCTGCACCCATCCTCCACTGACTGATGAGTCTTCCACATAGTTCTACTTCAATTTGCTTTATAAATATTTTTGATATAAATGGCCTATTAGGAAGAGCAAGTAATGAAAATTTCAAAATTGGTGAAGCTCTAATTTTAGTGATTGATGAAGAAGAGATCTCTTATTTGCTAGTGTGAAAGGTTATTAGTTGGTACTTTAATAAGAAGCATTATTTCAGTCAAAAACTGTCTCTTTACTCTGGGCAATAAAGCCTATTGTTTGTGGTGTTTACAGCATAAGACTTAGGGGGCTGGAAAAATCAAGAAACATATTACTTTATTAAGAGTAAGATCCCCAGTGACCCAGTGGCTAAGACTCAGCGCTCCCAATTCAGATGACCAGGCTCAGTCCCTGGTGACAGAACTGGGTTCCACATGCCTCAACTAAGACCAAGAGTTGCCAAAGAAATAAATATATATATTTTAAGATAGAGTCTAAGAACGCTTTAAAACCACATTGATATTTTATTATACAATGTATACATTTATCTAGTGATATTTCAAAAATTTAAATGAAGTTTTAAATTTACAAGTGATAATTTTAAGTATTATGTAGCAATATATACCATAAGGTAAGTGTAATTTTAAAACACAGTGTTTTGCTGTACAAAGGCATGTGGCACAAAGTTTATTTCTGAATCCTAATAAGTTTTAGATAATACTATTTTTAAAAATCTAAACCAACAGCTTCTTTAACTAACATTAATAAAATGTACTAGAAAATATCATCAAATACACTACGAAATAGTACAAGCATTACCAAGCTACAAGCAGTGCTTTTACATGTTATTCCCTGTTATTCAGAGAGTCAAAATTAATGTGATAAGTCAAAAAAATAGTAATAAAGGAACTAATATTGGAAATGTAGTCACAAGAGTAACATCAAGGTGATTTAAATTTTAAATCAGAAATCTACTCATCTAGAAAATCAACTAGAATAAATTGGCTCTGTGAATGCATTGCAGAGATGAAGATTGTAATGAGAGTTGGTATGAACATAACTGACTGCATTCTCATTATTCTCTCTAGGTTGTAATCTTCTCATCCTTGTTGGAGGCTGCACCCATCCTCCACTGACTGATGAGTCTTCCACATAGTTCTACTTCAATTTGCTTTATAAATATTTTTGATATAAATGGCCTATTAGGAAGAGCAAGTAATGAAAATTTCAAAATTGGTGAAGCTCTAATTTTAGTGATTGATGAAGAAGAGATCTCTTATTTGCTAGTGTGAAAGGTTATTAGTTGGTACTTTAATAAGAAGCATTATTTCAGTCAAAAACTGTCTCTTTACTCTGGGCAATAAAGCCTATTGTTTGTGGTGTTTACAGCATAAGACTTAGGGGGCTGGAAAAATCAAGAAACATATTACTTTATTAAGAGTAAGATCCCCAGTGACCCAGTGGCTAAGACTCAGCGCTCCCAATTCAGATGACCAGGCTCAGTCCCTGGTGACAGAACTGGGTTCCACATGCCTCAACTAAGACCAAGAGTTGCCAAAGAAATAAATATATATATTTTAAGATAGAGTCTAAGAACGCTTTAAAACCACATTGATATTTTATTATACAATGTATACATTTATCTAGTGATATTTCAAAAATTTAAATGAAGTTTTAAATTTACAAGTGATAATTTTAAGTATTATGTAGCAATATATACCATAAGGTAAGTGTAATTTTAAAACACAGTGTTTTGCTGTACAAAGGCATGTGGCACAAAGTTTATTTCTGAATCCTAATAAGTTTTAGATAATACTATTTTTAAAAATCTAAACCAACAGCTTCTTTAACTAACATTAATAAAATGTACTAGAAAATATCATCAAATACACTACGAAATAGTACAAGCATTACCAAGCTACAAGCAGTGCTTTTACATGTTATTCCCTGTTATTCAGAGAGTCAAAATTAATGTGATAAGTCAAAAAAATAGTAATAAAGGAACTAATATTGGAAATGTAGTCACAAGAGTAACATCAAGGTGATTTAAATTTTAAATCAGAAATCTACTCATCTAGAAAATCAACTAGAATAGAACTAAATAAGAGTTCAGAGATTGCTCACATATAAGCAGTGCTTATTTTTTTCCCTCAGTCTTAGCAACAAATTAGTTATCTAACTAGCTGTAAAGTCATAAAACATGTAAGAAATGAGATACTTCATATAAAAGTCATAAACTATCATTGAAAGGTACAAAATAAAGCTCTGATGTAGGGTAAGACATACTTTATTTTCTAGTTCATATTTTTGATTAATATTTCAGTAGTGTTATGAAAACCCTTCACAATTTAAATCTATATCTATAGAATATTTGTTGTAAGTTAGCTAATTAAATTTTAGGGGGCATTTACTATATTGGGTATGAAATTGTGCTCTCAAACTGCAATGACTAAAATATGATAGTATCTAGCATGGAAATAGACTAAATTAGATCTAGATATAGATTGTATATATATGAATGTCTGATGTAACAAAGGTTAGATTTCAAAATTGTAGAAGTATATAATTTTTCAATAGCTTTAAAATTGATATCGTGTGGAAAATATAATAAAACCTATCTTACATTGATTGTAATTTCAGACACATGTTCAATCTAAAAGATCTAAAATTATGAGTGAACCAGTATAAAGCATAGAAGCAAGTATTTTATAATCTTAAGGTAAGGTATTAAAGGTGAAAAACTCTTGTGGTAAATGACACTATTAGTAAGAGGACAAAGACTGGAAAAAAGAAATTAGATGATAATAGAGTTGTTGCTTATCAATTTCAAAAAAGCCTAAAAGATTGGTAATCATTATGTTAATGAGAATCTATAGAAATAGGAAAAGCACTTATAGTAGAACAAATTGTTTTTGAAGTGTAATTTTTTGACAGTGTCTTCCAACACTTAGCATTTCCAGCTTTTAACCCAGTAATATTGTGGGAATCTTTCTTATGGATTTATTATCCTAAAACACCCTAGATGTCCATGAAAAATAGGAAAGTTCATGTTAAGAGATATAAGGATGAAATTTTAAAACCTAAGTAAATACATCAGCACTGACTTTGGGGAATTCAACAATGTATTAAGTGAATGTGGAAAGAGTAAAAAATTATAGAATGCATGTAAAGAAATGCCCTACTTTTGTGGAATATGTAGTCCTATTTGCCTTTTCTTGGACTTACCAGGTGGCTCAGTGGTTAATAATCTGCCTGACAGTGCAGGAGACATGGGTTCAATCTCTGTTGAGAAGATCCCCTGGAGAAGGGGCTAGCAATCCACTCCAGTATTTTTGAAACCAGGTGGCAGGGTATACCCTGAAGTACAGTGGGTATCAATAAAGCTCTGATGTAGGGTAAGACATACTTTATTTCTAGTTCATATTTTTGATTAATATTTCAGTAGTGTTATGAAAACCCTTCACAATTTAAATCTATATCTATAGAATATTTGTTGTAAGTTAGCTAATTAAATTTTAGGGGGCATTTACTATATTGGGTATGAAATTGTGCTCTCAAACTGCAATGACTAAAATATGATAGTATCTAGCATGGAAATAGACTAAATTAGATCTAGATATAGATTGTATATATATGAATGTCTGATGTAACAAAGGTTAGATTTCAAAATTGTAGAAGTATATAATTTTTCAATAGCTTTAAAATTGATATCGTGTGGAAAATATAATAAAACCTATCTTACATTGATTGTAATTTCAGACACATGTTCAATCTAAAAGATCTAAAATTATGAGTGAACCAGTATAAAGCATAGAAGCAAGTATTTTATAATCTTAAGGTAAGGTATTAAAGGTGAAAAACTCTTGTGGTAAATGACACTATTAGTAAGAGGACAAAGACTGGAAAAAAGAAATTAGATGATAATAGAGTTGTTGCTTATCAATTTCAAAAAAGCCTAAAAGATTGGTAATCATTATGTTAATGAGAATCTATAGAAATAGGAAAAGCACTTATAGTAGAACAAATTGTTTTTGAAGTGTAATTTTTTGACAGTGTCTTCCAACACTTAGCATTTCCAGCTTTTAACCCAGTAATATTGTGGGAATCTTTCTTATGGATTTATTATCCTAAAACACCCTAGATGTCCATGAAAAATAGGAAAGTTCATGTTAAGAGATATAAGGATGAAATTTTAAAACCTAAGTAAATACATCAGCACTGACTTTGGGGAATTCAACAATGTATTAAGTGAATGTGGAAAGAGTAAAAAATTATAGAATGCATGTAAAGAAATGCCCTACTTTTGTGGAATATGTAGTCCTATTTGCCTTTTCTTGGACTTACCAGGTGGC
Source organism: Tragulus kanchil (assembly GCA_022376925.1). Taxonomy (NCBI): domain Eukaryota; kingdom Metazoa; phylum Chordata; class Mammalia; order Artiodactyla; family Tragulidae; genus Tragulus; species Tragulus kanchil. The sequence continues at coordinate 150,068,806 of JAIOJX010000025.1, read as the reverse complement.
TCAGTGGTTAATAATCTGCCTGACAGTGCAGGAGACATGGGTTCAATCTCTGTTGAGAAGATCCCCTGGAGAAGGGGCTAGCAATCCACTCCAGTATTTTTGCCTGGAAAATCTCATGGACAGAGGAGTCTGGCAGGGTACTACCCATGAAGTAACAAAGAGTTAGAAGCAACTGGACATGTACATACACACCTTAGTTATATAAGAATAGATAGCTAAATGTCTACACTTTGTATACTACTTTTACATTTTGGAAGCAGGTATTAATTTTATAATTGTAAAATGAAAATACATTATATATATATATGTGTGTGTATGTATGTGTATATATATATATATATATATATATATATATATATATATATAATCCATTCTTTTGGATCTAATCATGTTACTTTCTAGCTTAAAATAACTTATTTCTCCCTTTCACTGATAAGATAGATTCTGAGTCTATTTCTTTAACTTCTAAGACTTTGGCGGTGGGGGGGGGGGGGCTAGATTTCTATCCATGTTACTATCATTATTTCATGTCCTTTCAACATAGGACAATTTTATTGCATAAATACACCATGCAAATCCATCTTCCATGAGTCTGCTCATGTTGTTACTTTTTCCTGAATTTACCTTATCATCTTCTTTATCTTCAAAACTCTTCATCACCACTCAGATTCATTTAGAATGCCAATACCTCTATAATCTTTTATCTGAGACCCACAAGAATTAACAGGATGTTTAGGTAAATTTTGTAGCATATCAGTGCCTGGTTTCCTTTCCTCATAGAATGAAAGGATTATGTAAGGTAATATGCATGAAATATAGAAGTTCCTGACACATGGCCAGCACTCAATGAGATATAAGGATGAAATTTTAAAACCTAAGTAAATACATCAGCACTGACTTTGGGGAATTCAACAATGTATTAAGTGAATGTGGAAAGAGTAAAAAATTATAGAATGCATGTAAAGAAATGCCCTACTTTTGTGGAATATGTAGTCCTATTTGCCTTTTCTTGGACTTACCAGGTGGCTCAGTGGTTAATAATCTGCCTGACAGTGCAGGAGACATGGGTTCAATCTCTGTTGAGAAGATCCCCTGGAGAAGGGGCTAGCAATCCACTCCAGTATTTTTGCCTGGAAAATCTCATGGACAGAGGAGTCTGGCAGGGTACTACCCATGAAGTAACAAAGAGTTAGAAGCAACTGGACATGTACATACACACCTTAGTTATATAAGAATAGATAGCTAAATGTCTACACTTTGTATACTACTTTTACATTTTGGAAGCAGGTATTAATTTTATAATTGTAAAATGAAAATACATTATATATATATAGTGTGTGTATGTATGTGTATATATATATATATATATATATATATATATATATATATATATATAATCCATTCTTTTGGATCTAATCATGTTACTTTCTAGCTTAAAATAACTTATTTCTCCCTTTCACTGATAAGATAGATTCTGAGTCTATTTCTTTAACTTCTAAGACTTTGGCGGTGGGGGGGGGGGGCTAGATTTCTATCCATGTTACTATCATTATTTCATGTCCTTTCAACATAGGACAATTTTATTGCATAAATACACCATGCAAATCCATCTTCCATGAGTCTGCTCATGTTGTTACTTTTTCCTGAATTTACCTTATCATCTTCTTTATCTTCAAAACTCTTCATCACCACTCAGATTCATTTAGAATGCCAATACCTCTATAATCTTTTATCTGAGACCCACAAGAATTAACAGGATGTTTAGGTAAATTTTGTAGCATATCAGTGCCTGGTTTCCTTTCCTCATAGAATGAAAGGATTATGTAAGGTAATATGCATGAAATATAGAAGTTCCTGACACATGGCCAGCACTCAATGAATGAACTGTTCCCTGCTATCCTTCTCTGCACTCCTATAGCATGTAGGTCTTTTAGGGGGACAATTATTAGCTCATATTTACCTCATTACTTTCTGTATCTTCTATTGTAACATAAGCATACTGTGATGAATACAAAGTCTTGTATGCAACATGCTGTAAGTAGTGAATAAAGGCAAATTTAATTTTCATTTTGGCAATAAGGAGGTGAAACATAAAATATTAATAGTAAAATAATATTCTCTATATTAATATTTGTAGAATATTTCCGAGGTCAAATCATCAGAATGGATCTTTAGGAAAAATAGATAACTGATTTAGTTTTTATCATTGGCTACTTTAGAACCTATCTTTTTTTTTTTTTTTTGACCTGGGCTAATCGCTATATGAAAATATTCTTTGAAAGAATATATCTTCATTGGCTTTGTGGTGATCAATAGATGATGTAAACTATATTCTTCCTGATCTGACAATAGATGCATATGGCCCTGTATTTGACAAATTGCATAAAGTCTACTCAATGGGCATTTTTTCTGAAGATCTCAAATTTTTTTTAACACCACACATGAAGGTGAAAGTAGGAAGCAATGAATTATGACAGATTGTCTATGAGTTACCCTGTCAGTTCTTTAATATTCTACAATGTATCTCTTCTCTGGTTTATTTTGACTGTTACATGTAACACTTTATCATTATATTTTGTTATTGAGACTCTTTACTCCTCTGTCTTTCCTGAGAATACAATTGCTTTTAATGAATTGCACTCTGGCATAATGCATCAGCATTATGAGGTTTGGATGGGGAACCTCATTAGTATAACTTCCTATATAGCTTCTTTCCACAGTCACTAAGCACATATTTCTAAGTAGCATAGGAATTTGATGATATATGGTAGCTGAATAAACATTGTAAAGATCTAGGTGCTAAGAACATTTTGGATAGAAAATCAGGATAGGTTGAAGCTGGATCTGGGAACACACACACACACAAGAAAGAACAATAGAGAGAAACAGTAAAACTTAATACTACACCATGTGGTGCACAAAAAGCAATTATGTAAAACAAAGTTACAGAGTTCCTTTAATACTCCCTTCCTGATTCCTGTCTTTCCTGAGATTTCCAGTGAGTTCCCATGTTTTTTTAATTCAGTAAGACTGGAATTCTTTTTTTTGTAATGCTATTAAACAAAGTAAAGCAATTTGGAAATATAAGTGAGAGTTCTCTGGACCAGGTGTTTTCAGAGTGACTTAAATTCTCACTCCACTTGCAAAGATTAATAATGACAACCTATGTGCTTTTGAAAAAAAAAATAATTTTTTTCTCTATATTAATATTTGTAGAATATTTCCGAGGTCAAATCATCAGAATGGATCTTTAGGAAAATAGATAACTGATTTAGTTTTTATCATTGGCTACTTTAGAACCTATCTTTTTTTTTTTTTGACCTGGGCTAATCGCTATATGAAAATATTCTTTGAAAGAATATATCTTCATTGGCTTTGTGGTGATCAATAGATGATGTAAACTATATTCTTCCTGATCTGACAATAGATGCATATGGCCCTGTATTTGACAAATTGCATAAAGTCTACTCAATGGGCATTTTTTCTGAAGATCTCAAATTTTTTTTAACACCACACATGAAGGTGAAAGTAGGAAGCAATGAATTATGACAGATTGTCTATGAGTTACCCTGTCAGTTCTTTAATATTCTACAATGTATCTCTTCTCTGGTTTATTTTGACTGTTACATGTAACACTTTATCATTATATTTTGTTATTGAGACTCTTTACTCCTCTGTCTTTCCTGAGAATACAATTGCTTTTAATGAATTGCACTCTGGCATAATGCATCAGCATTATGAGGTTTGGATGGGGAACCTCATTAGTATAACTTCCTATATAGCTTCTTTCCACAGTCACTAAGCACATATTTCTAAGTAGCATAGGAATTTGATGATATATGGTAGCTGAATAAACATTGTAAAGATCTAGGTGCTAAGAACATTTTGGATAGAAAATCAGGATAGGTTGAAGCTGGATCTGGGAACACACACACACACAAGAAAGAACAATAGAGAGAAACAGTAAAACTTAATACTACACCATGTGGTGCACAAAAAGCAATTATGTAAAACAAAGTTACGCAGAGTTCCTGTAATACTCCCTTCCTGATTCCTGTCTTTCCTGAGATTTCCAGTGAGTTCCCATGTTTGTTTAATTCAGTAAGACTGGAATTCTTTTTTTTTTTTTTTTGTAATGCTATTAAACAAAGTAAAGCAATTTGGAAATATAAGTGAGAGTTCTCTGGACCAGGTGTTTTCAGAGTGACTTAAATTCTCACTCCACTTGCAAAAGATTAATAATGACAACCTATGTGCAAAGAATTGAGTGAAAGAGGTAGATTCTGACCTTTCATTTAAAAACAAGTGAGAAAATGGAACAAGTGACATTAATGTTTGTTTATACAGCATTAAGTTCTGAAAATACAAAAGAAAGGAGTGAAATTTTGTGTTTCCACTGGAATAAGCTTTTATATATATATAAAAAAAAGCTATGTGGTTAGAGAACAGACTTATGAATATTGTGGAGAATGAACAGTGGGTGCGAGGCGTGGAAAGAGGAACATGGAAACCTATGCTATCATATGTGAAAGAGATAGCTAGTGTCATTGTGCTGTGAGAATAGGGGATCTTGCAGCGGGGCTGTATGGCGGCCTGGACGGGTGGGATGGGGGGTACAGGGAGGGGATTGGAGGAGGGAGGGGTCAGGGATATACACATGACTGATCTGGGATTATACATATCAGTAAATAACCAAACTCTGTAAAAGCAAAAAGTAAAATTAAAATAACTATTAAAAAGAAAAACTATGTGGCTGTTTAAACAACATAATATTAAGTAACATGAATCCCATGGATTTGACTGGCAGAAAAGTAACCCGGTGAGATTTGATTCAACCTATGTGGGACAGTAGCTAGACATTCAAAGCATTTAAAAAGAACTAGGTATCAGTAATTAAAACTAATGTGAAATATGTCAAAATGAGTAGTCCCCTTATCACCTCTGTTTAAGACTAGATTCAGGATTTTAAATCTTCAGTCTTGGTGTCATTTCTTGTTTTCTCTTGAACAAAAACATTTAATCCAGCTCTCCTGTGAGATAAGCAGTTGATGGGCTAAATGGATGCAGTGACTCCATAACAGTAGCAGACAAGGTAGAGAATTGATTTTATTTATTGGCAAAAACAGTCTCTCTTGCATTAGTGGTAGACAGATATTTCCAAGAAATAACCCCTTGCTTTTAATCTCCTCACCACTGGCTTTCAGGCTTACTGGTCAAGGATAAAATACACCTGGTAGAAGTCTTAGGTTTAGTCTGAAATATAAAGAAACTAATTCAACGTCATTAACATTTTTACTTTACCTGCCAACATACCTAATCTGGAAACTGTAAATGAAGGGAAGTGATTGATTTTATTGCATTCGAAAACTGTAAACACATTTTAAAAGGCTGTAGTCTGTTCTCTGCATGGTCACATTGCCACCTGAGCTTTGCACAGCTAATTAATATCTTAATTCATTTTATTACCCAGAATAAAACAGCCCAGAGGAGCCTTCAAGACAAGCTGCCAATAAGTTGCCCCAAAGACCTTTCTTACCTGTGAAGTAAATATATGTAACATAGGGAAATACTCTCATGTTGTTGTTCAGGGTATACATGTTCAAGCTCTTTTTTTCAAAAAAAATTAAAAATATGCTATCATATGTGAAAGAGATAGCTAGTGTCATTGTGCTGTGAGAATAGGGGATCTTGCAGCGGGCTGTATGGCGGCCTGGACGGGTGGGATGGGGGGTACAGGGAGGGGATTGGAGGAGGGAGGGGTCAGGGATATACACATGACTGATCTGGGATTATACATATCAGTAAATAACCAAACTCTGTAAAAGCAAAAAGTAAAATTAAAATAACTATTAAAAAGAAAAACTATGTGGCTGTTTAAACAACATAATATTAAGTAACATGAATCCCATGGATTTGACTGGCAGAAAAGTAACCCGGTGAGATTTGATTCAACCTATGTGGGACAGTAGCTAGACATTCAAAGCATTTAAAAAGAACTAGGTATCAGTAATTAAAACTAATGTGAAATATGTCAAAATGAGTAGTCCCCTTATCACCTCTGTTTAAGACTAGATTCAGGATTTTAAATCTTCAGTCTTGGTGTCATTTCTTGTTTTCTCTTGAACAAAAACATTTAATCCAGCTCTCCTGTGAGATAAGCAGTTGATGGGCTAAATGGATGCAGTGACTCCATAACAGTAGCAGACAAGGTAGAGAATTGATTTTATTTATTGGCAAAAACAGTCTCTCTTGCATTAGTGGTAGACAGATATTTCCAAGAAATAACCCCTTGCTTTTAATCTCCTCACCACTGGCTTTCAGGCTTACTGGTCAAGGATAAAATACACCTGGTAGAAGTCTTAGGTTTAGTCTGAAATATAAAGAAACTAATTCAACGTCATTAACATTTTTACTTTACCTGCCAACATACCTAATCTGGAAACTGTAAATGAAGGGAAGTGATTGATTTTATTGCATTCGAAAACTGTAAACACATTTTAAAAGGCTGTAGTCTGTTCTCTGCATGGTCACATTGCCACCTGAGCTTTGCACAGCTAATTAATATCTTAATTCATTTTATTACCCAGAATAAAACAGCCCAGAGGAGCCTTCAAGACAAGCTGCCAATAAGTTGCCCCAAAGACCTTTCTTACCTGTGAAGTAAATATATGTAACATAGGGAAATACTCTCATGTTGTTGTTCAGGGTATACATGTTCAATAGTCCTCATGTAATTTTATGGTGAGATTAATTATGAACAATAGATTCAGATTATAAAAAATTATTTTAGAAGTTTCTTCCAGAAAACCATTTTAGTAAGATATATCATGCACATAAATGTATATTCCATTCCTATATAAAGGTAATTTTAAAATCAGTGCTTATACAGTTTTCATGGTTTGTTAGAATCAGTCCTATGAGTATATTTTCAATAGTCACGAAAATACATTATGTGGCATGTAAAACTGCTACAAGATAAAGTTTTACAGAATCCTTTTATTCTGAATTATAATTTTGGAATCATTAATGTTAAATGAATATTCAAAGTATGATATGCTACAGAAAAATTATTTTAAAACTTGTAATTGAAGATGTATATATATAAATATGTGCTCAATCACTCAGTCATGTCTGACTTTTTGAGACCCCATGGACTGTAGCCTTCCAGGCTCCTCTGTCCATGTAATCTTCCAGACAAGAATACTGGAGTGGGTTACCATTTCCTTCTCTCTCTGTGTATATGTGTGTGTATATATATATATATATATGTCAAGATATTTAATAGTTTGTTTTTAGACTGTAAATGAGTAAAGAAATTGACTAAAGGGCTTCCTTGGTGGCTCAGACAGTAAAGAATCTTCCTGCAGTATAGGAGACCCAGGTTTGAAGAATTTGACTAAACAGAAATGCAGAGAATAAATAGAAAAGAAATTCATATTTTATGAAATAAGTATTCATGTGTATCAATTAGCATTATTGCCTTTTATAAATGATCAAAGGCCTTCTCTAAAGCAAATTATAACGATTCATGAAAGAAGCACCATTGTAACTAAAATGAAGGCATTCACTTTCGTTAAAAACAGAAAGATTGGGGCTTCCCCTGGTGGTTCAGTGGGTAAAGACACCGCCTCGCAGTGCAAGGGTCTCCGGTTCGATCCCTGGCCTGGGAAGATCCCATGTGCCGCGGAGCGGCTGGACCGATGTGTCCAATTACCGAGCCAGAGCTCTGGTGCGCATGCGCCCAGAGCCAGCGCTCTGCGACAACAGTGGCCACCGCGATGGGAGGCCCACAAGAGCCAAAGAACAAAGAAATGAAAGACCAGTGAAAGTGGCCCGCCCATCCCCCTCCCTCCCCACCCCACCCTCCAAATAAGATAAATATAAAATTAAAAAAACAAAAAACAAAAAAAAAAACAGAAAGATTGGAAGCTCTAACACTAAACTGCCTGGGTTTGAGAATGGATTCTGCCACTAACCAGCTCTAGGACTTTTGGCAATACATGAAACCTTCTGAAAACCTTACAGCTGTGGGAAAAAAAGATGTGAATGATGATAATATGTCTCTAATACTAATTGAAAATTTTGCTATTTTGATTTTTAGAATCAAAATAGTAACACATAAATTATCTGAACAATGGCCATTATTATTATTCCAGATTTTCTTAGAGTATTTAGCAAAATAATGAAATAATATTTTTGAATTTCTGTTTAGTGTTCTTTACCATGTTGATTTTCATTTTGCATTTGTTTTTAAAAAGGGGAGCTTCCCTGGTGAATCAGTGGTTAAGATTTTGCCTTCCAATGCAACGAAGTGTGGTTTCAATCCCTGGTTGGGGACTTAAGATCTCACATGCCTTGTGACCAAAAATCCAAAACATAAAATGAAAACAATATTGCAGCAAATTTAATAAACACTTAAAAAATGGTCTATCAAAGAAAAATCTTAAAGGTTAACAAAACAAGGTCACAGTATTTAAAGCTGTGAATATTTCATTAACTTGTTCATTCTAATCAGAATGTAAGAAAGAAATTCTAAAGGGCTTCCTTGGTGGCTCAGACAGTAAAGAATCTTCCTGCAGTATAGGAGACCCAGGTTTGAAGAATTTGACTAAACAGAAATGCAAAAAAAGAAAAGAAATTCATATTTTATGAAATATTCAATTAGCATTATTGCCTTTTATAAATGACCAAAGGCCTTCTCTAAAGCAAATTATAACGATTCATGAAAGAAGCACCATTGTAACTAAAATGAAGGCATTCACTTTCGTTAAAAACAGAAAGATTGGGGCTTCCCCTGGTGGTTCAGTGGGTAAAGACACCGCCTCGCAGTGCAAGGGTCTCCGGTTCGATCCCTGGCCTGGGAAGATCCCATGTGCCGCGGAGCGGCTGGACCGATGTGTCCAATTACCGAGCCAGAGCTCTGGTGCGCATGCGCCCAGAGCCAGCGCTCTGCGACAACAGTGGCCACCGCGATGGGAGGCCCACAAGAGCCAAAGAACAAAGAAATGAAAGACCAGTGAAAGTGGCCCGCCTCCCCCCCACCCTCCCCCCCCCACCCTCCAAATAAGATAAATATAAAATTAAAAAAACAAAAAACAAAAAAAAAAACAGAAAGATTGGAAGCTCTAACACTAAACTGCCTGGGTTTGAGAATGGATTCTGCCACTAACCAGCTCTAGGACTTTTGGCAATACATGAAACCTTCTGAAAACCTTACAGCTGTGGGAAAAAAAGATGTGAATGATGATAATATGTCTCTAATACTAATTGAAAATTTTGCTATTTTGATTTTTAGAATCAAAATAGTAACACATAAATTATCTGAACAATGGCCATTATTATTATTCCAGATTTTCTTAGAGTATTTAGCAAAATAATGAAATAATATTTTTGAATTTCTGTTTAGTGTTCTTTACCATGTTGATTTTCATTTTGCATTTGTTTTTAAAAAGGGGAGCTTCCCTGGTGAATCAGTGGTTAAGATTTTGCCTTCCAATGCAACGAAGTGTGGTTTCAATCCCTGGTTGGGGACTTAAGATCTCACATGCCTTGTGACCAAAAATCCAAAACATAAAATGAAAACAATATTGCAGCAAATTTAATAAACACTTAAAAAATGGTCTATCAAAGAAAAATCTTAAAGGTTAACAAAACAAGGTCACAGTATTTAAAGCTGTGAATATTTCATTAACTTGTTCATTTATTAACATACTGAGTGCCCACCATGTTGAGGACTTTGCCAGATACAGTTTTGCAATAGATATGCTTTCAAGGAGGTATCTATTCTAGTAAGGGACATGACAAATAAGAATATTTTAAATACTAAGAAGAGATTATTTTAGGTTGGATAATTTTATACCAAATGTGTGTGCTCAGTCACTTCATTTGTGTCTGACTCCTTATGACCCTATGGACTGCAGCCCTCTGTTCTGACTGTAGGTTCCTCTGTCCATGAGATTCTCCAGGCATGAATACTGGAGGGGATCACCATTTCCTCCTCCAGGAGATCTTCCTGACCCAGCAATTGAACCCCTGTCTCTTACATCTTTCATGTTGGCAGGCACGTTCTTTACCATTAGCGCCACCTGGGAAGCCATATATACCAGGATACAAGACATTGTTTCATTCTGAAACAAGATTTTTGAAAAATTGCAACTAAACTTATGCATAAAAGATGAAAAGAAATGTTATGCTAGTAGAAAAAGGAAGAAAGCTCATGAGCAAGAAGAGCAAACACCTCAATTTAGGATGGAACATTTGTTCTAAGGCATTTCAGATGGCTGTTATTCTATAATATAATGGGTTGGATGGCATGATAGGAGTTGTATAAGAAGAGATAGAACTATAGCATTTAAGAATTTGTATTTATTCTACATACAAAGGTGTAAAAGGTTTTTAAGTGGTGTGTATAATGTCATTTTCTTTATATCATCCCTCTTTACTGATAACTGGGTAGAAACAGGGCAAGAATGAAAAGATAGCAGTGACTTAGGCGTTACCCAGATATGGAGGTGTGATGCTGGCTTACCATGTTGATTTTCATTTTGCATTTGTTTTTAAAAAGGGGAGCTTCCCTGGTGAATCAGTGGTTAAGATTTTGCCTTCCAATGCAACGAAGTGTGGTTTCAATCCCTGGTTGGGGACTTAAGATCTCACATGCCTTGTGACCAAAAATCCAAAACATAAAATGAAAACAATATTGCAGCAAATTTAATAAACACTTAAAAAATGGTCTATCAAAGAAAAATCTTAAAGGTTAACAAAACAAGGTCACAGTATTTAAAGCTGTGAATATTTCATTAACTTGTTCATTTATTAACATACTGAGTGCCCACCATGTTGAGGACTTTGCCAGATACAGTTTTGCAATAGATATGCTTTCAAGGAGGTATCTATTCTAGTAAGGGACATGACAAATAAGAATATTTTAAATACTAAGAAGAGATTATTTTAGGTTGGATAATTTTATACCAAATGTGTGTGCTCAGTCACTTCATTTGTGTCTGACTCCTTATGACCCTATGGACTGCAGCCCTCTGTTCTGACTGTAGGTTCCTCTGTCCATGAGATTCTCCAGGCATGAATACTGGAGGGGTTCACCATTTCCTCCTCCAGGAGATCTTCCTGACCCAGCAATTGAACCCCTGTCTCTTACATCTTTCATGTTGGCAGGCACGTTCTTTACCATTAGCGCCACCTGGGAAGCCATATATACCAGGATACAAGACATTGTTTCATTCTGAAACAAGATTTTTGAAAAATTGCAACTAAACTTATGCATAAAAGATGAAAAGAAATGTTATGCTAGTAGAAAAAGGAAGAAAGCTCATGAGCAAGAAGAGCAAACACCTCAATTTAGGATGGAACATTTGTTCTAAGGCATTTCAGATGGCTGTTATTCTATAATATAATGGGTTGGATGGCATGATAGGAGTTGTATAAGAAGAGATAGAACTATAGCATTTAAGAATTTGTATTTATTCTACATACAAAGGTGTAAAAGGTTTTTAAGTGGTGTGTATAATGTCATTTTCTTTATATCATCCCTCTTTACTGATAACTGGGTAGAAACAGGGCAAGAATGAAAAGATAGCAGTGACTTAGGCGTTACCCAGATATGGAGGTGTGATGCTGGCTTAGACAAGAACAGTGTAAAGAGTGGAGAAAAGTAGATGGATCGGGGTCATCATTTGGAGGTAGAATAGAGAAGACCTGATGGATTGATTACAGTGTATGAGAGGGAGGCATAAAGAAATGCCTTCTAGTAGCTGAGTGTCCCTCAGCTATAATTTGAGTGATGTTAACTTTTAGTAGAATTAAAAGTTCATCAGTTTGAATATGTTAAAAACAGAATAGCTTCAGTAATGACAAATTATTGCTGATAATAAAGGAATATCCACAGAGAGATGTGGTGTTTCCCTAGAAATCTAAAGAGAAGAATATCCTTACATTTTAAGGATTTTTTGGAATTGAGTATCCCTTTTTATTCCCCCTGGATATTCCATGATGTCTGGCTGGAAAAATTTGAAACATTACTGGCTTCAGATTCTTTTTCCTAAATGACATCATAGTCTGATACTTAAGACCTTACATAAATTTGTATTGTTGCTGGTGGGAAGACCATGTGACAGATGAGGCTGATGCTTCAGATTAGGAGTGTTTTTAGAAGCAATTAAAGTATTTAATTTATTCCAGTAAGTTTATAAACATGATGTGCTCCTAAATACTTGAAAACTGTAAAGGTTAAAAAAATGTCTTGCATCATTGTAGAAAAGTGCATGCTTCCACTCACAATCCTCTTGTCACTTAAGCACTCAATGTACACAAAATTATAGCTATTACAGAAGAAATTGCAAGTTAAATACAGGGAGGTGTATAAACTACAGTTATTGCCAACACAATGCTAAGCACTACCCATCCCAGTATGATACCATCAGCAAAATTCATAGAATCTGTGACACCTGTGTCTCATTTGGTATTTCTTTCACTTTTTATGTCATGACCATAAGTTTAATCTTTCAAGGAAATGTAAGCCCCCAACCCCTCACCCCCTCCCCCAGCCGCACTGGCAGTTTGATGGGCACTATTGAAAACCTGTTCATCTCCGTGGCCAGTATTTTGTTGAGTGAGCACAGTATACAGTATTGTCTTGTGACTGGAGATTGGTTTGTTTATGCTAGTTGACAGTCTTCTGTGCTTTTGTTCTTTAAAAATTGGAGTTTATACAATTAAAATTTAGATCCTAATCTTCATTTGCTCTAACCTAATTGAATCACACTATCCTTTTTCTTGTATAGAGAATGCACATCCCCGGGCTCCCCCAGTCCCATATCTAATGCTTTACTAGTGGCAAGAGAAATGGGGATAACATGGATAAGTACAATCTACAAAAATGTTAATTCTCAAACTCTTTTTCAAGCAATATTTTAAATTCTCTTTTCCATCAGTGTTTCATCAGAACTGTCAAAAAAGCAGACAACTTAGCTGATTGACCTTCAATTTCATTTTTGTTGTGGATAAACATTATCAGGAAAATGACTGGAAGATAGGTAGTTGCAGAATAAGAATAAATGGATCCTTAGGATATATAAATTGAAAAATTAGGCCTTGCAGTCCCAGGGAACTCACAGAAACTTTAGCAGCTAGTGATCAATAACATCCATGCATATAAATGTACATAGTTCCAGGAAACAAAACTAGAGAATGTAGAAACTTGCCTTTTCCACTTATCTACAGTTAATTGTGCTTTTAAATTCCTTTTATCACAACCTATGCCTATTGAGGACTTGTCTGGATATCAAATTTGATGAATACCAGAATACTCTATTTTGTTTAGTAATGTATTGTCAACAGGTAATATCATGCCTGGCACAAAACAAATATTTTCTATTTAATAAACCTCAATCCATAACTGTAGCTTTATTAATTCTCTAATTCTTATTGTAACTTAAAAACTAGAGCGTATAGTTGAATTATTGCTTTTATAATGTATCATTGCCTCAATCACGTCACAGTGGAGCCTAAGAATTGAATTCATATTGATCTGTTATAGGGTCTATCGGTTAAGTGTAAATTCTTTAGGCATTAAAATACTTTGGTAGCTATAGAACTTGTACGTGCAGTTTATGCTATAAACCTCAGGTGTTTTATTTTTTTAAGGTGATCGTAATTCTATGCTTGGACTAGATAAGGAAATTTCTATTTAAGAAAACCTATCAAAGTGCCTGCTACCTTTGAAACTCTCCATGTATGCCAGGTATCACCAACTATAGCATTTTAGAATACAAAGAAATCTGGGTCTTAATAGTAGGGTTCTTAATATTTTCAAGATTATGGTACTTAATCTCGACAATGTGTTATTGTTAGGTCCCTGATGGGTACAGAATACACTTTTATATACTATAGGTTATCTAATAATTATACCTGAGAGTCAGAGAACAGGGCATAAGATTACATTTTAGTCACAGAAAGAAAGGAGAAAAAAAGCAACTGCCACAATGGAATATTTGTATCTGCTTTTTCTGAAGTGCCTCAATGGAATAGCTCCCTCAGGCTGGAACACTCTTGCTGAGACTCTGAAGTCACTTCTCAGGTTCCAAGAACGCTCTTCAGAGAAAGCCACCTTGAGTGTTCTTACCAATAACCTACACTTTGCTGTGTGCAGAGAATTGTGTAGAAGGTTTTTGAACCAGTCTTTGCTCGTGAGCTACTCTTTGTGACTACACATGCTATATGTTACTGACTTGGTTAAAGTAAATCTAAGCCTCAGCTTCTGTGCCTCTGGGAAGAATGAGTATATATACCACAGTGGTATTTGTGAGACTAAATTTTAATGTTGACTTGGGGTACAGCAATATTCAATTTTTGCTACTCTTCAGCACACAAACATTTAATTTATATCACATGAGAAAGAACTGTCATATTGTTTTTGTTGTCTTTCCCATATAAGTGATGATGTATAATGGTCAAAATGCAGTTTTAAAGAAATATTTGGGGTAAACAGCCAGTTTAACTGGGAAAAGATACATATAAATGTGAAATACTAGAGAAAATATTCATGTGGTACATTTAACAATCACCCCTGTTTTCTGGTATATAATTCTAGAGCATTCTCCTACCACCTGAAATTTTAAAACTAACCTTTATAAATTCATCCTTCATGTATTTACAATCATGTCAATTGATCTTGTTTATGGCTTCATAAAATTTTATTTTAAGGTGATCGTAATTCTATGCTTGCAGATAAGGAAATTTCTATTTAAGAAAACCTATCAAAGTGCCTGCTACCTTTGAAACTCTCCATGTATGCCAGGTATCACCAACTATAGCATTTTAGAATACAAAGAAATCTGGGTCTTAATAGTAGGGTTCTTAATATTTTCAAGATTATGGTACTTAATCTCGACAATGTGTTATTGTTAGGTCCCTGATGGGTACAGAATACACTTTTATATACTATAGGTTATCTAATAATTATACCTGAGAGTCAGAGAACAGGGCATAAGATTACATTTTAGTCACAGAAAGAAAGGAGAAAAAAAGCAACTGCCACAATGGAATATTTGTATCTGCTTTTTCTGAAGTGCCTCAATGGAATAGCTCCCTCAGGCTGGAACACTCTTGCTGAGACTCTGAAGTCACTTCTCAGGTTCCAAGAACGCTCTTCAGAGAAAGCCACCTTGAGTGTTCTTACCAATAACCTACACTTTGCTGTGTGCAGAGAATTGTGTAGAAGGTTTTTGAACCAGTCTTTGCTCGTGAGCTACTCTTTGTGACTACACATGCTATATGTTACTGACTTGGTTAAAGTAAATCTAAGCCTCAGCTTCTGTGCCTCTGGGAAGAATGAGTATATATACCACAGTGGTATTTGTGAGACTAAATTTTAATGTTGACTTGGGGTACAGCAATATTCAATTTTTGCTACTCTTCAGCACACAAACATTTAATTTATATCACATGAGAAAGAACTGTCATATTGTTTTTGTTGTCTTTCCCATATAAGTGATGATGTATAATGGTCAAAATGCAGTTTTAAAGAAATATTTGGGGTAAACAGCCAGTTTAACTGGGAAAAGATACATATAAATGTGAAATACTAGAGAAAATATTCATGTGGTACATTTAACAATCACCCCTGTTTTCTGGTATATAATTCTAGAGCATTCTCCTACCACCTGAAATTTTAAAACTAACCTTTATAAATTCATCCTTCATGTATTTACAATCATGTCAATTGATCTTGTTTATGGCTTCATAAAAATAATAAACTGTATTTTTCTTTACTAGAAGATATTAATTTAATATTTTTGGTATTTGAGTTATTATTAAGGATATTACATTGGAAATTTAATATAGTTGGTTTTGCCATCCTAAATCTTAGTAATACTAAATATTTGTGTCATATTTGAATATAAATTATTAAAATGTCCAGCCATTGTAAATATAAGCTTTCCTTATAGAAACTGAAGGAGGATGTATAAAAATCTAGTGATAACTCAGAGAAGACTACTGAACTCTAACCAAATGGAAATACTTCTTATTTAATAGTTTACACATAGATCTGCATCTCAGGAGTTATAAATTTTAATATTGTCTCTAATATTGACTTTTAGTGGTAGATAATTTTCTCATTCTTTATATAAACTTGAAGCTTCTTAATCTGTCAGCTTTGAACTGTTTTTTATTAAACTGATTTGAGAAAGGGGTAGGCACTTTAAATGGTAAGTGATCTTAAGGCATTTGTAATAAGCCTATTTTTGTAATTTACATTTTAATATTTACTTATTCATTTCTAAGTACCAAAATAACTTTATAATAAAGAGCTGAGAAATAATCTAATTTATTCCTCCTGTAAATGTTCAATTCTCTGCTCTATATATTTAAACCTTATACCAAGCAAAATACTTCCTTTTGAAGACACATTTTTCTTAAAACTTCCCTGAAGAAATGAAATAGCACTGACAGATTTTAAAGAAAGTTTTTACACAGTTAAAGTCTGTAGAAGGAATAAATAGATTGAGAGATGAGATTTCAAATTATGCTTCAGTTACTGGGAATTCTCAAAATGAGTTTTTCTATTCATTGAACACATTTATTTAAGTACTAATTTTTTTCTTCAATTTTTGGCCTCTTTTATTGGTTTTTTATTTATTTATTTTCTTTGGCCTGTGTGGGCCTCCCACCACAGTGGCCTCTTTTGCTGCAGAGCACCAGCTCTGGGCACATGCACTCCAGAGCGCTGGCTTGCGACTGGACACGCTGTTCCAGTCTTTCTGACGCACTGGGAATCGTCCCAGGTCAGGGATTGAAACAGCGCCCCTTGCACTGCAAGGCAGTGTCCCTACCTACTGGACCACCAGGGAAACCCCCTAAGTACTAATTATTAATATTTCCTTCAGTTCAAAATTTCTTTGAGTAAAAAAAAAAAAATTCACTACAACTAGTAATGTTTCAGTATTTTTCAACAAGTTATCCAAAGTAAAAACAAGGATCCTCCTGTTGTAATAATGATAATAAAATATTCCTCCAAAGTTATTAGTTAGTACTAAACCTAATAAACTATTAGTTATACTTTTAAGGTCATCTAAATATTAACTAAAATCTCCTCTTTTTAGATCTTAGTGTCATTTCATAATTTTGCCATTTTCTTTTCTTATTGTTGGTGCCCAGTCTCTTAAGTCGTGTCTGACTCTGCAACTCCATAGACTGCAGCACACCAGGCTTTCCTGTCCTTCACTGTGTCTTGGAGTTTGCTCAAATTCATGTCTCTAGTAGCTCATTTTTCAATTGTAGTTTTTGTTGAATGCATTTTTAAAGTACTTATTAGTATGTGGAAGACATTATTTACTGCTTACAGTGGGTTAACAAGTGTCTGAGGTCTCTTTTGTGAGTAAAAGACTTACTTTGGCAACTTCAATTTGTGGGAATGGGAAGACACAACCGTTTGTTACTCTCTTGACAAGGAAGTAACCACATGGATACCTTCTACATAAGAGATATTTTAATATTCTCTGAAATATATCTGCAATTTGATAATCCAATTAATAGCTCATGTACTAATCCAGCAGTTCTCTAAGTAATTCTGGGGAACCTCCAAAACCATTTCAATAGCTCCAGACCATAGTCAGAATCATTCTATTCTTCATTGCCACACACTCATGGGGGGAAAATACAAAGCAAGTTCACTTAAGCTCTTTGGAGTACTAACATGTTATTTTATTAAATCTCAGCCAATAGGTATACTTCTAATACCAAATGTGATGAAATGGGAAGGATGCAACAAAGCACTTCTGAATAGCAAGATCACGGGTTGTCTGGAGGAAAAGCATGTTTGCAGTTTAATTTGTAGGATGAACTAGTCATTAGCCTGGAAGCTAATCTCAAAGAAACCAACATTTGCACATTTTAGTATACTAACAAAAATTTGTACAATTATTTCAAATAGTACTGTTTTCCAACTTAATATCCATGTGAATCTTTTTTTTTTTTTTAAATATACTTTAACAACAAGAACAAAACCTAAAGCAGCAGATTAGGTACAAAAGATATGAGAATTAAGCTCTCTTAAATCATACATTAAAGAGATGCA
Source organism: Tragulus kanchil (assembly GCA_022376925.1). Lineage (NCBI taxonomy): Eukaryota > Metazoa > Chordata > Mammalia > Artiodactyla > Tragulidae > Tragulus > Tragulus kanchil. The sequence continues at coordinate 150,050,715 of JAIOJX010000025.1, read as the reverse complement.
GTCTTCCTATTAACTTATTTGCTTTGGATGATATCCTTCTCTATAAAAATATTCTAATATGCAATGAAGTTTTTTTAATTTATTTTTCATCGGGGATAGTCACTTTACAATGTTGTGCTGATTTCTGCCATACAACACTGTGAATAAGCCATAAGTATACATGTTCCAGTTTTCTTGAACCTTCCTTCCAGCTCCAAAAGAGCACAGGGTAGAGCGACCTGGGGCATAAAGCTAATTACCACTGGTGGTTTGTTTTACATATGGTAATGCATATATTTTCAGGCTAGTCTCTCAATTTTTCCCACCCTTCCTTCCCACACTGTCTGTGTCCAGAAGTCTATTCTCCGTGTCTGCAACTCTATTGCTGCCTGACAGAAAGGTTCATCAGTAGCACTGTTCTCGTTTCCATATGTATACGTTCATATAAGATGATCTGCTGTACAGAGTGAAGTTAGAGAAGCAATGGGTTTATTTTCATTTGAAATGAATGAGTTCTAAATATCTTTTAGAGTTGTTATTTTGAATTTCTAAGAGGGTAAATAAAAGAACTTTAGCATACAAAAACGAAAACTCTTTTTTGGGCTCTGAGCAGTTTTGAAGAGTCTTAAGGTATCCTGATTATATCAGACCATTTAATTGGTAGAAATATATCTCTTGTTTCAGTCTACAAACTATAGTGACTCTACCAGAGTTTTCCCTTTTTCTAGAAATTCTATCTTTAATTGATTCTTAAATAAAATCATACTCATGTTTTAAAATTTTCAAAATTCATTTTATGAATTGTCCATTGATTCAGCTAATGGATACTTGTTTCCAATGTGTTAGGCCTGGGGCCACGTTAAGCCTGTGTAACAGTCTTTCAGCTTCACCCAGATTTTCTTTACTACATTGTAGTCTGGATCCATGTTTCCATGTCTGTTTCTCCATTGGACTCTAATTCACTAGTGATCTTGCCATCATCAGCACTGACTATAATATTTAGTGCAGAATAATAAGTATTCAATACATTTTTATTGAAATAATATTGTAACTATTATAATTTTATCCCACTTTTCCACAAAGGTTTCCTAATAAACCTTCATAGATAGTAATTTACATTCGATTTAGTAGTTCTGTTGAAACTAAAAAAAACCTAGTTGAAGAAATAGGAAATGATTTATTACTCTGATTTAAATGAAGATTAAACATGGTATTTATATCTCTACATACAAAATAGTATATCTGAGTCTATAACCCTGTGGAAAGTTAGGTGTACCCACAGAGGCAGGGATGGAGGTGTGGGGCCACAAGGCCAGGAAGGTTGGCAGCCACTGGATACTAGACGAGCGGCAAGGAAGAGATTCTCCTCCAGGGTCTCGGGAAGAATGTAGCCCTGCAGACAGCTAGATTTCCCAGTAAAACTGATTTCAGACTTGGTGATAGAACCATAGAAGAATGTGTTTCAACTCATCAAGTTTGATAATGGTATAGCTGTCATAGGAGAATAATACAAATGAGAATAAAATTCTATATACCCTAAAATGTTCTTAAAGGGTGGTAACTTAAAATTTACCCAAATACATGTTTTTTTACAAAAAATAAATCACCTAGTGTAATCAAAGTAACTGCTTCTGAAACTGCCTCTAATGTAAAATTATAAATTCTACTGAAAAGGCCACTATTTTCAATTGTATTGAGAAGTTTACTTTTACCACCATCTCCATCCCTGCCTCTGTGGTTACATCTAACTTTCTACCTGGCTATAGATCCAGATACACTGTTTTGTACCTGGAGATATAAATATCATGCTTTAAACTTCATTTAAATGGCAGTGATAAATCATTTCTATGGTTTTTCAGAAATTTTTAAAATGAGAAAAACACTGTTTGAGAACTTTCTCTGATGCCTGAATTTTAAAAGTATGCTTTCATGGAACAGAATCTTTTCTTGATTATTCATCAAAAGCGTGGTGTATTCATAGTAAGTGGTTAATAAGACTTTTAATTCTTTGGTTTTCTCATCCCGTATTATGATTACATGATTGTATGACATAACCCCACCCTAAATTTTTTTTATAATTTCAGTCCGATATAAGTGTTCTGAAAACAGATTAAGATATGACTTTACACCCACTGGGGTGTCTGAAAGACTGACAAGTGTTGGAAATAACTTGTAATCTTCATGCATGACTGATGGAATTATAGTACTGCATTCATGTTGGAACAGAGCAGGGCAGTTACTCAAAATGTTATACATAGTTAGGTTATGACATACTAATTATACTTCTAAGTATATACCCAAGAGATCTGAAAGCATATATCTGCTCCCCAGAACTGTATATATGTTCACAGCAGCCTTATTTATAGTAGTCATGAATTACAAGCAGCTCAAGTATCTGTCAGCCAATGAGTGGGCAAATAAAGTATGTCATATCGATACACCAGGGAATATTATTTGGCAATAAAAGGGAATGATGTTGATACATTCTGTAACAATGTTTGAACCTTGAAAAATTATGCCAAGCAAAAGGAACCAATCCTAGAAAGCATCGTATTATATGATTCCATTTATTTATTTATTTTTTTTTGGGGGGGGGTGGGGTGAGGCGGGGGTAGGGTGGGGAGGGAGGGGCGGGTGGGCCACTTCTATTGACTTTTCATTTATCTATTTTCATCCGTCTTTGTTCTTTGGCTCCTGTGGGCCTCCCATCGCGGTGGTGTCTGTCGTTGCAGAGCACTGGCTCTGGGCGCATGCACTCCAGAGCTCGGGCTCGGTCATTGGACACATGGGTCCAGCCGCTCCGCGGCACGTGGGATCTTCCCAGGCCAGGGATCGAATGGGCGCCCCTTGCACTGCAAGGCGGTGTCCTTACCCACTGGACCACCAGGGAAGCCCTATATGATTCCATTTATATGAAATACCCAGGTCAGGCAAATCCAGAGACAAAATGTAGGTTAGCGATTGCCAGGGACTGGGATGGAGCAATAATAAGTACAGAATTTCTTTTTAAGTGATGACAATGTCCTTAAATTAAAAAGCATTGGTTGCACAGCTTAGAATACCAAAAATCACATTCCACATTAAAGGGTGAATTGTATCATAATTTTAGCTCGAAAGTATTACTGAAAGACATGAACTGGCTGCTAGTAAATATTTAACTTAATTTGTCCTACTAAAAATGCAAGAAAATGTTCCCCGAGTATTTGTCATTCTCTTCAGGGTCCATCTCATCTTGATTCTGAGGTCAGGCATGAAGACATCATATACACGTGTCTGGTTTGATGAGGCAGGCCCAAAACAGTTTTCAATATTTTCAAACGGGGGGGGGGTATGACTGATGGAATTATAGTACTGCATTCATGTTGGAACAGAGCAGGGCAGTTACTCAAAATGTTATACATAGTTAGGTTATGACATACTAATTATACTTCTAAGTATATACCCAAGAGATCTGAAAGCATATATCTGCTCCCCAGAACTGTATATATGTTCACAGCAGCCTTATTTATAGTAGTCATGAATTACAAGCAGCTCAAGTATCTGTCAGCCAATGAGTGGGCAAATAAAGTATGTCATATCGATACACCAGGGAATATTATTTGGCAATAAAAGGGAATGATGTTGATACATTCTGTAACAATGTTTGAACCTTGAAAAATTATGCCAAGCAAAAGGAACCAATCCTAGAAAGCATCGTATTATATGATTCCATTTATTTATTTATTTTTTTTTGGGGGTGGGGTGAGGGGGGGGTAGGGTGGGGAGGGAGGGGCGGGTGGGCCACTTCTATTGACTTTTCATTTATCTATTTTCATCCGTCTTTGTTCTTTGGCTCCTGTGGGCCTCCCATCGCGGTGGTGTCTGTCGTTGCAGAGCACTGGCTCTGGGCGCATGCACTCCAGAGCTCGGGCTCGGTCATTGGACACATGGGTCCAGCCGCTCCGCGGCACGTGGGATCTTCCCAGGCCAGGGATCGAATGGGCGCCCCTTGCACTGCAAGGCGGTGTCCTTACCCACTGGACCACCAGGGAAGCCCTATATGATTCCATTTATATGAAATACCCAGGTCAGGCAAATCCAGAGACAAAATGTAGGTTAGCGATTGCCAGGGACTGGGATGGAGCAATAATAAGTACAGAATTTCTTTTTAAGTGATGACAATGTCCTTAAATTAAAAAGCATTGGTTGCACAGCTTAGAATACCAAAAATCACATTGCACATTAAAGGGGTGAATTGTATCATAATTTTAGCTCGAAAGTATTACTGAAAGACATGAACTGGCTGCTAGTAAATATTTAACTTAATTTGTCCTACTAAAAATGCAAGAAAATGTTCCCCGAGTATTTGTCATTCTCTTCAGGGTCCATCTCATCTTGATTCTGAGGTCAGGCATGAAGACATCATATACACGTGTCTGGTTTGATGAGGCAGGCACAAATTCCACTGAATGCTGAGTCTTTTAGGGAGGACAAAGTTCTAGTTTTACGGAGACAATTGGTTCTGTTTTAAAGGGAGGTGAGTGGAAAATGCAGAGGTAAAATTACTAGCATGTTGAAGTCTTTATCACCCTTTCCCCATATAACAGATGAAAGTGAAAACCAAAAGTTAAATAACTTCCTCAAAGAAGCTTATGTAGCAGATAATTAAACCAATATTACAATCTTGGATAGGAATTCTCAACTACTTAGATTATAAAATGCTAATGTTTTTTTAAATTATGAAGATCGCTATTATATTAGCTAATACATGTACAGTGTTGTTAGTGGTTGGTCACTACGCCCTGTCTGACTTTTGTGACCCTATGGACTATACTTCATAGTTATGACTCAAGAATTTCACATTGATTCAGTCATTTGGTCCTTATAACACTAGGGAGTGGTATAGATTCTACTGTATCATCATCTCTATTATAGGTGAGGAAACTACAACACAGGATAAGTTGATTCAAAGTACCTGCTATGGAATTACACATTCAAACTGTCTGACTCCAAACCTTACGTTCTTCATCACTATGTTCTGCCACCTCTCTACTACCAAGTAGAGTGTCTTGTTTCCAGACAGTTAAAAAAAAAAAAAAAAAAACCCGAACTGAATAGATACAGAACTCTTTCTAATATTTGTGAAGTTTTCATCTTTAATTGAATCTATCTGAGGTCTTAGAATTAAGGATGGGGAAATGATGGTTCATTATGATTTTATTTTTTAAATTTTTTCTAATCTTGAAGCATAGTTTTATTGCCATAACACTGACCTATACACATGAAACAGTTCTAACACTGATTCTACTTCTGTCTAGTCTACAGCATGCTCACCACCAAAACTTGAGTTTCCCTTTGTCACCATGCAGGTGATCCTCTTGACTCTCTTACCCCTCCCTCCTGGCACTCCACCTCTGGTAATCACCACCCTGCTCTATGTGTCTATGTGTTTGTTTTTGCTTTTCTTTGATTTGTTCATTTGGTTTTTAGTTGATCAGCTTTTCATATAAAAGAATTTTTCATTATCATATACTTTGTGACATACTGCATTCCAGGTATTATGCAGGAAACTCTTAATGCTCTTTAAGGTATATAAAAGACTAAGAGCTAATTCCTACAATAAACTTAAGTTTGTTTTAACCCAAACTTATTTGACTGTAAAATCCATGGGGGAGGGCAGTAAAGCCTCTTAATATCCTACAGAAGTAAAGTTTTCCAGGACACAGGCAAATGTTAAAATTACCAAACTGGAAATAATTCTCACAGTTATTTTATCACAGACACTGTTTAAAAATGGGTACTTAATGCATTTAAATCATTCCTCGTTTACTGACTATATCAGTTATTTAAATATTTACCTTTAAATAGATCAATATTGTTTTTATTTTTTGACTATAGTCAGAATTTTATTATTCATCCATACTAAACAAGCAGGAGAGTAAATTTAGTGACTTGTACTACCAAGTATAAAGATTTCACATTGATTCAGTCATTTGGTCCTTATAACACTAGGGAGTGGTATAGATTCTACTGTATCATCATCTCTATTATAGGTGAGGAAACTACAACACAGGATAAGTTGATTCAAAGTACCTGCTATGGAATTACACATTCAAACTGTCTGACTCCAAACCTTACGTTCTTCATCACTATGTTCTGCCACCTCTCTACTACCAAGTAGAGTGTCTTGTTTCCAGACAGTTAAAAAAAAAAAAAAAAAAAACCCGAACTGAATAGATACAGAACTCTTTCTAATATTTGTGAAGTTTTCATCTTTAATTGAATCTATCTGAGGTCTTAGAATTAAGGATGGGGAAATGATGGTTCATTATGATTTTATTTTTTAAATTTTTTCTAATCTTGAAGCATAGTTTTATTGCCATAACACTGACCTATACACATGAAACAGTTCTAACACTGATTCTACTTCTGTCTAGTCTACAGCATGCTCACCACCAAAACTTGAGTTTCCCTTTGTCACCATGCAGGTGATCCTCTTGACTCTCTTACCCCTCCCTCCTGGCACTCCACCTCTGGTAATCACCACCCTGCTCTATGTGTCTATGTGTTTGTTTTTGCTTTTCTTTGATTTGTTCATTTGGTTTTTAGTTGATCAGCTTTTCATATAAAAGAATTTTTCATTATCATATACTTTGTGACATACTGCATTCCAGGTATTATGCAGGAAACTCTTAATGCTCTTTAAGGTATATAAAAGACTAAGAGCTAATTCCTACAATAAACTTAAGTTTGTTTTAACCCAAACTTATTTGACTGTAAAATCCATGGGGGAGGGCAGTAAAGCCTCTTAATATCCTACAGAAGTAAAGTTTTCCAGGACACAGGCAAATGTTAAAATTACCAAACTGGAAATAATTCTCACAGTTATTTTATCACAGACACTGTTTAAAAATGGGTACTTAATGCATTTAAATCATTCCTCGTTTACTGACTATATCAGTTATTTAAATATTTACCTTTAAATAGATCAATATTGATTATATTCTTCAAATAATTGTGTTTTCATGTTCTAACCAGATGTCACATAGACAATGTCAGAATTTTATTATTCATCCATACTAAACAAGCAGGAGAGATAAATTTCAAACAGCTACAGTACTGTATTCTCCTGAATATGCAGGCTGCTCTTTGACAGCAGATGAATAAAATGTTGCCCTGCTGACCAGAAGGATCAAGTCATCTCTCAAAATACTTGGAAGTAATTGAGATGTCTGGAAATAAACACCCATGTTGTACATGACATTTAAATGATGCTTTTTAGAAAAAGCTAATTGTGTGATTGAATGCCCACATTTGATGACTATCTCCTACTACTTTGTTGTAGAAACTTTAAATTTATTGCAAAAAGTTAAAAATATGCAGTTTCTTCTCTCTGTATATATCCAAAATCATCCACTCCCTGAAGTGCTAAAACTAATGCACAGAATTTCTATAAAGCCTTTTATGATTTCTAAAGCAAGTGAAAATTCTCCCTCTCTAAAATCCTGTCTTAATGTAGTTGTGATACCTACCCATTTCAATACTGATATTGATTTACTTTGGGTCTTATCTTTCTCTGATAGATCCTTCCTTTAGGAGCTTAGAATCCCATGCAATCAAACTTTGTAGTTTCCAAAGTGGCCAGTAACGTAGTAAACCCTCAGTACATATTTGAGAAGTCATGAATGTGTAAATGAGAATGACTGAATAACACTTCCAGTTATGAAGAAACATTTTCTCAATCATTGTACAAATGAATGTATTACTTTGGTACTTCCTCTGAATAAGAAAAGGAAAGTTCCCAGTGTCAGTATTCTATCCTCTAGAACCAGCTTTAATCATAGTAGATTTATGCACTGAGGTCACTAGTAAATCCCTTTTAGTATCAATCCTGTTAGAATAGTGAGTGACTGGACAATTTCAATCTTGTAAGGTAGACCATTTAGCAGTGACATGTCAGAAAGCTCTGCACTCTATTAGAAATAGCAGCAGATTTATTCCAGCATTTGTCTGGTTTATGCAGAATTGCTGGTCTCTTTTGTCCTGTATATGACAGATTCACGCTTCTCAACATGTTTATTTCTAGATGAAGGGAACTTCTGAAGTTAATTTTCAGGTGGTTAGAGAAGTTGCTGAGTTAACCTGATGAATGTCCAGGGTACTATAGCACTGTCTAAAAATGCATTTTCCTTCCATTAGCACATTTTAAAAATGAGAAGTGAACCTCTTAGAAGTGGACAAGTTCAGAAGTAGCAGATTATAACCAGGCTAGTTACATGGATCCAATTCCCTTGTAAGTAAATGGGATCTTCAAAAACCTACCATCTAAATTGATTTAAAGTCAATTTGAGTAAAAGTAATTGTTACTATTTATTTGCTGATTATTATGTTCTTGATACTACCCTAGGTGGTTAGCTGACTTAATTTTTGCAACATCCTAAGAGAAAGATAACAAAACTATTTGGAAATAAGGAGAATAAGGTTCAGTATTGTGTGTGCGTGTGCGTGTGCGTGTGTGCTTGCCTGCCCAAAGATTAAAAGTGAAAACAGAAAATTCTAGCCAGTATCATAACTAATTCTGTGCTTAATATAGACCTTCACTATCTCACGATACTTTAAAATAACAGTTTGTTTACTTTGACCATAAATATAATTTGTAAAGGCTTATTTTGATGTGGGCCATTTTAAAAGTCTTTGTTGAATTTGTTACAATACTGGCTCTATTTTATGCTTTGGATTTTTTTGGCTGCAAGGCACGTGGACTCTTAGCTTCCTGACCAGAGATTGAACTCATACCCCCTGCATTGGAAGGTAAAGTCTTAACCACTGGACCACCAAAGAAGTTTAACCGTAAATATAATTTCGAAACAGCAGTTTTTATTGGGAATTACAATATACATTTTTGCTTCTATAATCCAGTCCCAAATTACATGTAATCTAATAATATGCATTCTATTAAATACATCTTATTCTCAAGATTCTATGTATGATAGAACTGTAACTTCTTTTTAACTTACCTGCTTTCACTTTTCACAGTAAGGTTTGGTTGACTCCAGGGATTAGCAGTAACATTGACTATGTAGACTTGGCAACTGAGAAGAGTAAGGTTAATCAGTCTATGGGCAGTGTTAACTTCATTCAGGAACTATTTATTGAAAACCTGATGAGCATTTGTGTATCAGGCTCTCTTCTTGGGATCCATCATATTTATATTCATATCCCAAGGAGCTCATAAACCTCAGAGAGAGGAAGCAGATCCTGATTAAGTAACAAGTACAAACAGATGTCAGGAGTTGCAAAACTATGTCTTAACTATGTGATTCTAAGTGGGTTCTAGACTTTTAAAAATTTTAAACAGATCTTAATAGAAAAGACAACAATATCATTTATCATTTAGTAGTTGCAATTCAGTTTTGGAACGTTACACATTTTGTTTCACATTTATAAACCTCTGCTTTCCTATCTGTTAAATGATAATGAACTGAACTCATAAGTCTGTTCGAATTACATGAAAGAATGCTTGCGCCCAAAACGTGATAAACAGTTGATAAACATTGGGGAACATCTGTTGTTCTCTTTTTGAAGAATCAAAATGCCCATTGTGATCCAAGATGTAAATTCTGCAGTAACATAGCTCTATTTAAGCTTGTCTAATTCAGATTCCTTTAACTATGATACATTTTTTCATGTAATATTTATAAAAGCATGCATAATTATTATTTAAAAGAGCACATTTTGGGAAATACTGATAATAAGGATATTCAAATGTCTGAATGTAAAATGAAAAGTGAATATCTATATTGCATAATAGGTAAATAGATTTAACAATAATGTTCATAATAACTTTTAAAAGGTCTTTATCATTTTAAAATTTTAAATTTATTTTGTTAATTGAAGGAGAATTGCCTTATAGAATTGTGTTGTTTTCTTGTCAAACATTAACATGAATCAGCCATAGGTATACATATGTTGCCTCCTTCTTGAACCTCCCACTTATTCCACCACTCTAGATTGTTACAGAGCCCTGGTTTGAGTTCACTGAGTCATACAGCAAATTACCATTGGCTATCTATTTTGCATATGGTAATATAAGTTTTTGATATTTACTTTGGTGTCATGGTCAAGAAACAACAGTAGATGGCACAAAACCTTGGTTTAATTGCTGATGACATTGTTCATTAATTGTGAGATTCTGAGAGAAGTTCTAAGTCTTAGACCTCAGTGGCATAATTGAGGCGATATAATGCCTAAAGATATGTAGATATGTGAAAAAATGGAAGAAATATGTATCAAATAATACCTGACATGAAAGTTCCTCAAAAAATATAGTTGTTGACATTACTAGAGATTTCATCATTACTTTAATGACAACTTTTAGAGTATTGGCATGACTTTTCAAAATATTGATAGTTTCACAGTTTATAGTTTAGTCACTCCCTATTGTTTGTGTACTATGTATATTATATAGTTCTAATATGCATGTATAGTTAAGCTAAACAGTCTATTTGGAATTATCAGTGTTATTCTTTGGCACAGAACACAGAATATTAGTGCCCTAGCTTTTTTCTCTGTGTGCAATTATACAGGTCATCCCCATCTCTGTAGTATTAAAGGGAAGTGACCTTTTTCCTGGGATGGTCTTCCGTGACATGGCACGAACTTCTGCTGATTCATCATCTGGGATGGTACTAAAGAGACATTCTAATAAAAGAGCAGAAACAGTTTTTCCTTCTCTACTTATATCATATTATAAGTATCATCCACACTTTTAACCTAAACTTAAAATTCTTTTCTTTCCTCTCCTAAAAGCAGCCCACAGGAGCTTGTCTATCAATAATACTTATGAAAAATCCTAAGTGTTAGCACTTCTGATTTCTGATGCAAGAATGGTGTAATGGAATACCCTCAGTGATGTGTAAATTGTGGATTACTTTTTGTTTCCAGTTTCACCAGTGGTTTTGCACTATTCCATCTGGAACCTCCATTCATTTCCTCTGTTGGCAACAGCTGCATAATACAGATAGCTTAAAAGTGATAAGGATAATGAGTGGTCAGGGAATAAGATAAAACAATGAGAGATCAATCCTTGACCACTGTACCCCTAGTACATATCTTAACACTTGAGCTGAGATGATTCTAAAAAAAAAATACTGCCAGCTGCTTCATATGGGAAGTCAGCAGCACCTGCTGTCCTGCCCAGTGAATCAGTTCTTTCAACTGGCTGCTGACTGGACACTTTGAGATTTCTTTTTAAGGAAATTAAGATGTTGGGAGATGTAAATCTTCATGCATATGAGAGCAGTGAGTTAAGCGTATATATTTCATATCTTTAAAACTACTGAATTTGAGTGGACTGAGGTAACTTCCCAGATATGAGCAAACATGTGTAAGCATTTGGGAGAGTAATAGAATTTTCATTAAATTCTGCAAATGCCTACATTTATCCTAGTAGAAAACAAAACAAAACAAAAAATAGTGTTGAGACCCCTTAGTTTCTTTTCAAACCAAGAGAGTGAGGCTCACTATGCTGTTAATAAAAGTATTTTACTATGCAAATACTTAACCCTCACCAAGCATTTAAGTAAACATTTGTACACAACATTGTTCTAAGTGCTGTTTGCTTTCCCACTGACTTTTGAGGACACTTGTAAAACACCATGTTGGTTTGCATTATATTCTTTAGAAAAATATCTGAAATCCAATAGCTATGTGCTCTCCATTTATTGCATTCCTAAGTGTCATTCAAAAGCAGTGGCTGTGATTCATTTGGCATTTAGAATACTCATGCTTGAAGACGGAATGACAATAAGTTGGGTGGACTTTTGTTTCCTTTCAAAGATCTTTTCAATCATTTTTGAAAAAAGTTACCAGATTCAGTGAGAAAAAATGGAAGGACTATGGAAATATGAGACCTGTGAAGTGTTGAATATTATTTTTCCCTACCATTTATTTATTGAAACATATTAAAGTAGGCAAGATGAGGGTAAATGTGAACAAGATGCAAACTTTGCCCTAAAAATGTATGGTATAGTAGGCAGGATAAAAAGTAAATAACTAGGTATGATGCTTAACATTACAAAGAAGATAAATAAAATCTTAGGAGAGTACAGAAAAGGGTGGGATTATTTTTCAGTTGTGGAAAGATAAAGTGTGTGTCTTGCAGTAGGTGAATAGATAAATCAATTGTGGTACATCCAGACAATGAAGGATTATGCAGTGCTAAAGAAATGAGCTATCAAACCATGAAAAGACATGAAGGAAACTTAAAGGCACATTACTACGTGAAAGAAGCCAATCTGAAAGGGCTATGTGCTGTATGATTCCCACTAGATGACATTCTGAAAAAGGCAAAACTGTAGAATTGACAGGGGCTGCCACAGGCGCGGGATGGAGGGATGGTTATATGCACAGAGGAGTTTTAGGGCAGTGAAAATGCTCAGTATGAAAATATGATGATGGGTACATGCCATTATAAATGTGTATACCATTAAGAAAAATATAACAGCAAGAGTGAATTATACGTTTGACCACAATCTGTCAATGTAGGTTCATCATTTGTAACAAATAGGTGGGCGATATTGATTATGAGATGGCTATGTGTGTGTGGAGGGCTTTTCAGGTGGCTCAATGGTAAAGAATCATGCTATTTGGTTTAAGTAAACATTTGTACACAACATTGTTCTAAGTGCTGTTTGCTTTCCCACTGACTTTTGAGGACACTTGTAAAACACCATGTTGGTTTGCATTATATTCTTTAGAAAAATATCTGAAATCCAATAGCTATGTGCTCTCCATTTATTGCATTCCTAAGTGTCATTCAAAAGCAGTGGCTGTGATTCATTTGGCATTTAGAATACTCATGCTTGAAGACGGAATGACAATAAGTTGGGTGGACTTTTGTTTCCTTTCAAAGATCTTTTCAATCATTTTTGAAAAAAGTTACCAGATTCAGTGAGAAAAAATGGAAGGACTATGGAAATATGAGACCTGTGAAGTGTTGAATATTATTTTTCCCTACCATTTATTTATTGAAACATATTAAAGTAGGCAAGATGAGGGTAAATGTGAACAAGATGCAAACTTTGCCCTAAAATGTATGGTATAGTAGGCAGGATAAAAAGTAAATAACTAGGTATGATGCTTAACATTACAAAGAAGATAAATAAAATCTTAGGAGAGTACAGAAAAGGGTGGGATTATTTTTCAGTTGTGGAAAGATAAAGTGTGTGTCTTGCAGTAGGTGAATAGATAAATCAATTGTGGTACATCCAGACAATGAAGGATTATGCAGTGCTAAAGAAATGAGCTATCAAACCATGAAAAGACATGAAGGAAACTTAAAGGCACATTACTACGTGAAAGAAGCCAATCTGAAAGGGCTATGTGCTGTATGATTCCCACTAGATGACATTCTGAAAAAGGCAAAACTGTAGAATTGACAGGGGCTGCCACAGGCGCGGGATGGAGGGATGGTTATATGCACAGAGGAGTTTTAGGGCAGTGAAAATGCTCAGTATGAAAATATGATGATGGGTACATGCCATTATAAATGTGTATACCATTAAGAAAAATATAACAGCAAGAGTGAATTATACGTTTGACCACAATCTGTCAATGTAGGTTCATCATTTGTAACAAATAGGTGGGGGATATTGATTATGAGATGGCTATGTGTGTGTGGAGGGCTTTTCAGGTGGCTCAATGGTAAAGAATCCACCCTCTAAAGCAGGAGATGCGGATTTGAACCCGGAATCAGGAAAACCCCCTGGAGAAGGGAGTGGCAACCCACGTCAGTATTCTTGCCTTGGAGAATTCCATGGACCGAGTAGCCTGGCAGGCTACAGTCCATGGGATTGTAAAGAGTCAGACACAATTTAGTGACTAAAGAACAATATATGTATAAATGGAAGCAAGAGGTATATGGAGAATCTCTATACTTTCCTTTTAGTTTTGTTCTGTGAACTTAAAGCTGCTCCAAATAATATTTTTAAATAATAAGACATGCTTGAGATGAGACAGAATTATCAACTAGCTTAGAAGGAAAAATATTTTATTTTTTCTTAAAGGTTTAAAATAGGCTCCTCAGAAACATCTCTCTAGAGCAGTAAAAAAGTCTACTCTAGAAAAAAAAAGTTGTCATCCCATCAAAATGATTTTTTTTTCACTAGTCAGGATGGGTAGAAGTACATCACAGAATGACAGAAAAGGCCATGATGAGGGTGAATTTAAGAAGTAGCAAGTGTACTTAGGAAACAGTGATGTTGGAATTTGGGACAGAGTCAGTGCTATGCAGATGAATGTTTAACAGCCATCTTTGCTGAAAGAAACCCCATTTCACAGTGTTTGGCCATTTCTCCGGTGTAAATATTCCTACCTTGGCAGATACCAGCTATTAAGTATGGATATCATTGAACATGGGGAAGGAAGACATGCACATAATTAGCTTTCCTGTTTGTACTGTGGTCTCCAGGATTCCACTGAACCAAATCCTGAGATTAGACTGTGGACACACTTAAATTTCACTGCTTAGTAGACTGAACCCTGAACCCTGTTCTTTGTTTAATAAAAATGCATTGAAATTTATGAGCAGGTAAATAATACGACTTTTAACAGTGGTCAGGTTTTAATCTGAGTTGCGATTATGGGAGTGGTCTGAAAAATACACAGCTATAAAAGACACTTAAAAGGATGATAACACAGGAAAATATAGCTGATTAGGTATGTACAGTGAGAAAAAGGAAGCTAGCAAAGATGAATATTCTAATGCTAATATTTAGAGCATTCTTGTGTTAAATTGCCTGTATATCTAGAACATTATTTTCTGGTTCAATCTGTTCCTGAAAACTGCTTTATGTATATATTTTTCTCAATAACAGCTTTGCAAGTGTGTATGACAGTTGCAAGTAGATATATCCATTAGATGATACACTGAATCTATGCTCTTACAAACTAGTGAAAGTAATATGTTACCAAGAGAAGGAATTAAGATTCATCTAGAAAAGGAGAGAAACTGATATTGTCAGCATGTACACTTGTGAGGAATGTATTAAGAACTGTGTGGAAAAGTACTTTGTGTCTTACCATCAAATATGAATAGGGTTAACAATTATTAAGAGGCAAATGATGAAAAAGTAGAGATGTTTTCTTGACTGAGTTGAAAGAGCAGGATGGGAAAATTTAATTGCATAACTTCAATTTTCTTGCCTGAAGAATCTGTGCAGCATGTGAGGAAACTCCTATTTCCACTGGAAAGCTAAGTAGTCTGACTCATAGAACAGAGGGTGTCTTCGAAAGTTACATGAGTCAGCACCAAAGCTTTGATCAGAATTAGATTGGGTTTGTTATGTGTCCTGTTTTGCTTTCCATTACAACTATTTAAATAGACAGCATGTGCACATGAATGTTTAACAGCCATCTTTGCTGAAAGAAACCCCATTTCACAGTGTTTGGCCATTTCTCCGGTGTAAATATTCCTACCTTGGCAGATACCAGCTATTAAGTATGGATATCATTGAACATGGGGAAGGAAGACATGCACATAATTAGCTTTCCTGTTTGTACTGTGGTCTCCAGGATTCCACTGAACCAAATCCTGAGATTAGACTGTGGACACACTTAAATTTCACTGCTTAGTAGACTGAACCCTGAACCCTGTTCTTTGTTTAATAAAAATGCATTGAAATTTATGAGCAGGTAAATAATACGACTTTTAACAGTGGTCAGGTTTTAATCTGAGTTGCGATTATGGGAGTGGTCTGAAAAATACACAGCTATAAAAGACACTTAAAAGGATGATAACACAGGAAAATATAGCTGATTAGGTATGTACAGTGAGAAAAAGGAAGCTAGCAAAGATGAATATTCTAATGCTAATATTTAGAGCATTCTTGTGTTAAATTGCCTGTATATCTAGAACATTATTTTCTGGTTCAATCTGTTCCTGAAAACTGCTTTATGTATATATTTTTCTCAATAACAGCTTTGCAAGTGTGTATGACAGTTGCAAGTAGATATATCCATTAGATGATACACTGAATCTATGCTCTTACAAACTAGTGAAAGTAATATGTTACCAAGAGAAGGAATTAAGATTCATCTAGAAAAGGAGAGAAACTGATATTGTCAGCATGTACACTTGTGAGGAATGTATTAAGAACTGTGTGGAAAAGTACTTTGTGTCTTACCATCAAATATGAATAGGGTTAACAATTATTAAGAGGCAAATGATGAAAAAGTAGAGATGTTTTCTTGACTGAGTTGAAAGAGCAGGATGGGAAAATTTAATTGCATAACTTCAATTTTCTTGCCTGAAGAATCTGTGCAGCATGTGAGGAAACTCCTATTTCCACTGGAAAGCTAAGTAGTCTGACTCATAGAACAGAGGGTGTCTTCGAAAGTTACATGAGTCAGCACCAAAGCTTTGATCAGAATTAGATTGGGTTTGTTATGTGTCCTGTTTTGCTTTCCATTACAACTATTTAAATAGCAGAGTAAGTGTGGAAGTGGCAAATGTTTAAATTTTTTTAAAAGCATAATGAAGCAGAACTGATAGGGTCAGGAAAGAAGGGCAGCAGAGTCCATTCTAAACCATACCATACTATCTCTGAGGCAAATTACCCCAAGAGCATCATGGTACTTGCTTTGCACGTTCACTTCTACAGTCCATCCACCTGTCATACTTTCATACAATTTAGCTTATTCAGAACAATTCCAACCAGACTAGTCAGCTTGTGCCTTTTATAATTTCTGAATTCTTTCATCTCTTTTATAAAATCTCTATACTCGACCAGTAGAGGTTCACATGGTTTTCATCTATTCACATTTTAGTATTCCTGTATTTGAATTCTCTGAGCATATATTAGAAACTCAATAAATACCTTTTATTGAATCAGAAAAATTCATCCACCTTGCATTAATAAAATATCTCAGGTTATGTTTAAGATCTAAAACAACCTTGGAAACCATGAATTTAATATAAATACTGATATATTCTCAGGTTTTTTTTTTTGGCTTGGCATTTCATTCTTGATTTAATTCAGTGTTTTTTGCGAAGGGGAGGGGAGGGCGGGTTGGGTAGAGGGGAGGCGCGAGGGTGGGTTGGGGAGGTGGGGGAGGGTGGGCGAGAGGGCAGGCCACTTCTATTGGTCTTTCATTTATCTATTTTTTCATCCATCTTTGTTCCTTGGCCTGCGTGGGACTCCCATCGCAGTGGCCTCTGTTGTTGTAGAGCACTGGCTCTGGGTGCATGCGCTCCAGAGCTCTGGCTTGGTAATTGGACACATCGGTCCAGCCGCTCTGCGGCACGTGGGATCTTCCCAGGCCAGGGATCCAACCGGCGCCCCTTGCACTGCAAGGCGGTGTCCTTACCCACTGGACCACCATGGAAGCCCTTAATTCAGTTTTGAAAAAGAACAATACTTTTTTTGTTAATACTTGGGACTATTAGATTGACTTAGATCTCAGTTTACTGGCTAATTCTGTGTGAGTAAACCATCAAGTGAAACAACTAATGCAACTGCTTTTTAAGTCAGTCTTTTCCTGACTGTTCTAATATGAAAATGCCTCACTCAAGCAGACTTCTGTAAAGTCTATTCCACTTCAGCATGGTGGGGCAGAACACAGGCTCAGGATTCAGATACATAGATCTGAAAATACTGTGGTTGACCCTAAAGAAATATTTCGAATCCACACAAAATAGGCATAATAGTACATTTTTCTTCAGAACCATTTATTTTCATCCTTTTCTACATCTGAAATTTTGTACATATGTCAGTGAGCTACTTTATCAGGATAAAAGATATAAAACATTTATTATATTTACATTCAGAACAAATTTTTAAATTCTCTTTTTTCAAAGTTAAAGCTTGTTGACAGAGCAAAATTTATATCATATCTATATCTATGTGTGTGTGTATACACCATAAATGAACTACATGTATGTTATATTTTATGTATCTGAAAAGAAAAAAAAAAAAACATCCATTAGACATATGTTCACTCCAGTGCTTTAAAAAAAATAAAACATTTACTTTGGAAGCTCAAAAGCAAAATGCATTTTTAACATGGGATGATCTTTTATATACATGTCTTATTTCACACGTATTTCACAATGCTCTTTCATTAACAATTCTGATAAACTTTCCATATTCTTACCCCTGTGAAGTTTGCCAAGAGCAAGAGCTTGCAGGTATGAATTAGGTTCTTCAAGTTTCTGGAAAAATATCTTAATGAACTAAGTGAGAAAATAGTTATTGAAATAGTATGTTTTTTTTCTCTGACGGAGTTAAAAAGTGTGTGTCTTTTTAAACTGTTGGGGTTTGATACCTGTTTAGACTCATGCAGTACTTTAAAACATAAAATTTATCATTCACCTACCAAAAAACTGGTTGCTTTATGCCTGAGTGAGGGGTGGAGTGGTGGTAGAGATAAGGGAATGTGTGTTGACACTTATACTTTGCTAAACCATTAGGTATCACCTAAACCATAGTACTGAATTAAAAATATTAAGGAAAGTATTTGATTCATACCCATATCTACTTGCTGCTAAGTTTCAAATGAGGTGCTGGAGAAATAAGCACAAACACTGGAAACCTAGTAGTTCTGGTGGCTAAATGTTGAATTCGTGAGTAAACCATCAAGTGAAACAACTAATGCAACTGCTTTTTAAGTCAGTCTTTTCCTGACTGTTCTAATATGAAAATGCCTCACTCAAGCAGACTTCTGTAAAGTCTATTCCACTTCAGCATGGTGGGGCAGAACACAGGCTCAGGATTCAGATACATAGATCTGAAAATACTGTGGTTGACCCTAAAGAAATATTTCGAATCCACACAAAATAGGCATAATAGTACATTTTTCTTCAGAACCATTTATTTTCATCCTTTTCTACATCTGAAATTTTGTACATATGTCAGTGAGCTACTTTATCAGGATAAAAGATATAAAACATTTATTATATTTACATTCAGAACAAATTTTTAAATTCTCTTTTTTCAAAGTTAAAGCTTGTTGACAGAGCAAAATTTATATCATATCTATATCTATGTGTGTGTGTATACACCATAAATGAACTACATGTATGTTATATTTTATGTATCTGAAAAGAAAAAAAAACATCCATTAGACATATGTTCACTCCAGTGCTTTAAAAAAAATAAAACATTTACTTTGGAAGCTCAAAAGCAAAATGCATTTTTAACATGGGATGATCTTTTATATACATGTCTTATTTCACACGTATTTCACAATGCTCTTTCATTAACAATTCTGATAAACTTTCCATATTCTTACCCCTGTGAAGTTTGCCAAGAGCAAGAGCTTGCAGGTATGAATTAGGTTCTTCAAGTTTCTGGAAAAATATCTTAATGAACTAAGTGAGAAAATAGTTATTGAAATAGTATGTTTTTTCTCTGACGGAGTTAAAAGTGTGTGTCTTTTTAAACTGTTGGGGTTTGATACCTGTTTAGACTCATGCAGTACTTTAAAACATAAAATTTATCATTCACCTACCAAAAAACTGGTTGCTTTATGCCTGAGTGAGGGGTGGAGTGGTGGTAGAGATAAGGGAATGTGTGTTGACACTTATACTTTGCTAAACCATTAGGTATCACCTAAACCATAGTACTGAATTAAAAATATTAAGGAAAGTATTTGATTCATACCCATATCTACTTGCTGCTAAGTTTCAAATGAGGTGCTGGAGAAATAAGCACAAACACTGGAAACATCCTATTGTTAGTTTTCAGAAGATTATAGATTGTTATGGTTTCTCTGGTGGCTAAGATGGTTAAGAATCTGCCTGTAATGTGGGAGACCTGGGTTCAATCCCTGGGTGGGGAAGATCACTTGGAGAAGGAAATGGCAACCCATTCCATTACTTTTGCCTGGAGATTCCCATGGACAGAGGAACCTGGTGGGCCCCAGTCCATGGGGTCTCAAAGAGTCAGACACAACTGAGCAGCTGTATAAACTTTTTCTCCTTTTCCCCTATCCCTGCCTTTCTCTATTTGTTTTGACTTCTGTTCAATGGAATGGAAAATTCATCTCAGTAATCTTTATGAATGTGACACATGATGTTTCTGAAACAGAAGCCCATTTTACTTAAGGTCATGTGTATCCCTCAGTAGGTTATAAGATTAGATTTCATAGACATGTGTACCTAGCATTCACATCCTCAAAAGATCTACTTAACACATTCTTGTAAGTTAATCTTACCATCAAAAATACCTTCTTAAATCAGTCTCCACACATAAACCATCTTATCTTCAGTAAAAGGGAATAGCTAAAATTAATCAATTGTCTTAAATTACCAGGAACATTAATATGTTTACATACACATATGAACAAAATTAGTTTTTAGCACTTTGTGCCTTCAGGAAAGATCGATCTGTTAAGAGTTTATAGATACTGTTGATCAGAACACGGCTTTTTTTATTGTTAGCTATCAGAGTTATTATGATAACACATTGTTGAACCATCATATGAGATGACCTGAATCCGTTAAGAGGCAATTCTGTTTCTAAGAATTAAGTTAGGATATATGTATTTTGAAACTTATAAATACATTAATAAGATGATTCTTTGACAGAATCGGCAACAGGCTTTGCTATTGGGTCATTGACTAGGGTTTGTGTAGTTAGTGGTTTGAAATCCCTGTGCTGGTAAGCATTTAAAGTCAAACACCAAAATTTTAGAACTGTGAGACAGTCTATGGATAAAGCATACATGGAAATAAGGAGATGAATGGAAGCAAATTTACTTTTGGCGATGGCATGTGAAATAGTCATACAGATAAGATAAAACTAGCTCCTGGGGAAAGAAAGTCAATGTGGACTGAATAGTACACATTCCAAAAAATGCAAATGCCTACAGTTGTACTGCTATTAGTTTTACCTGTGATTTACATAAGTGACCTTCTGGTAGAGGGGTAGAGGATGTGCTGTGAAGTCCACCTGCCACAGATGGAGGTCAGCAGTGTCCCACTGTCAGACTAAGAACTTTCTTTTCCTTATTTTACCACAGTGACTAATTATACTCACTATGCCTTGGTTAATTTGCTCTGAAGTACTGTACTTGTGCTCTTTTCATCAAGCTCATTTGCCTTCCTAACTGAGTCCACCACATAGACAATAACACTATGGTCCCATTAGTTCAGATGGCAGGTGGGCTTTAGCACAGAATCCTCAGGTTAATAAGTAGTCTAACTGGAGAAGTTCAGTCGAGGCACAAGAATAGAGGAAGAGGAAAAAGGAGAGGCTCATTTATTCTATTTAAAGGGAGGGAAGTTTTGTGACTAAAGAGCAAAATGAGATCATTTTATACATGTCATATTTCATGTGTAAAAACAGCACAAATGACTGAAAAAAAGGGGCAGAGATTATTCTCTGACACTTGGAAGAACCTGGTTTTTATCCTGTGGAAAAATAAACGTCCGTTCCTGTGCAGAAACTGCAGGAAATTAGTATGGAGATATTGGCTGTTGGCATTAGGATTTGATTTTTGTAAAGGATAAACAAGGACTTTTTGTCTTTGCTTAATGAGCAAACTCGTTCCAGAGAGATGCAAAACTATTTTGGCAGTGTGCCTACAACTTATGTCATGGCTCTAAGGAACAAGGTGTTGGCCTTGATGGTGCTTACATTAGGGATTTCATAGCTCATTCATTTCTGCCATGCTTCTCCCTCACCCTTGGTTACGTGGCCACAGGGGACAATGTACCCTTTGGATCATTTGTGGCTTCTGAAATGTAAATGCAAAGAGAGGGAGAGACAGCTTGACTAACCCAAATTATGTTACAATAGATGGTAATGAATGTCCTGCTTTAGCAGGATAATAGAGCCCCTGCTTATTGGCAGTCATTCAGACTCTATCTCTCTCATCCATTTTCTCTCTTGGCCTTGACCCTAATCCAGCAATTGCGCATCCCCAGCTGCTCTTTAAGCTGCCTCATTAGCAGTGCTCCATTGGGCAGCTCCCATGACAGTCGTCCAATGGGATGAAAGTGACATGGGGCCAAAGACTGTAACTGATTGGCAAGCATTACAATGAAATATGAGATGGGCTGAGATGAAGAAGCCTTTGGAGAGTATTTGTAGAGGCTGACCAGTTAAGGAATTTTAGGCATATGTAAGCTTTACTGTTTGGCACTGTGATTTCTTATACTTTAGCAAAACAATAAATAAATAAAAAACACACCACAAAATTCTCTGTATAAAATGGAAGAATATATTTGGTTGGCAATAAAAATGTTTTTAAATATAATGTAACATATTTTCTTTCACTATATAAAATATATGCTTTAGCCACAGAGAAGCTTCAATCTCACTGGTATTTTTGTAAAATTCTTATAGACAAAATAGTCTAATTCAGAAGCATGCTATTTTCAAAATCATTAAGTGTGACGGAAGATATCTATTCCATCTGAGAGAATCTAGTGACTCGGTTATCTGTTTTCCTGTTGTAAATCTAGCTTACAGTTTTATAAATTCTAATAGAATGTTAATTGTAGTGATAACCTAGAACTCAGTTGAACACTACTCAAAATAACATTTTCAAAGCACACCCCCAATCAATTTTTCATCATATGTGATCACTACACTATCACTGAATTATTCTACTTCCTTCAGCAATTTTACATAACAATTCACTTAATTAACAACTTCCATGATAAAATGTTCTTTATCCATGTTGGTATTACTTATTTTTTCATTCTTTCAAATCTAGATCAAAGTAATTTTTTCCCAGTAGAGTCATAAATATAACTTGTCATGTCTTCAACTTCTCAACTTTCATATATTTAAATGTTTGAAATCATGAAATAGGTCCATGAACTAGTTCTATAAGGGTAGATACTGAAGGCAAGGAGAATAGAAAGTACTTCAAGCAGAGCGAAACCTATATACAAATACCCTAAGGCAACTATAGTGCATGTTTTGTTAATTTTTTGGGAAAGTAATAAACATACATCATAAACTCAAAATAGGTTAAGGGTCAGGATACATAAATACATACATGCATATAAATATACACACATATACATATATGCATACATATTTGGAGAAGGAAATGCCACCTACTCCAGTATTCGTGCCTGGAGGATCCTATGGACAAAGGAGCCTGGTGAGCCACAGTCCATGGGAATCCAGATTCAAACACAATGGAAGTGACTAAGCAGCACCAGCAGCAGCAGCATATATGTATATACCCACACACATGCACAGGAAAGTAAACTAAGTGCAACTTCAAGGAAATCCATGTAAAGAGCCCTCAAATGGGAAGACTTTATTGTGGAAAAGAAGTATTACTCACAACCCAAGTCAGTTCCAGAGACCCACTACCAAAAATACACGATGATTTACTCAGTAACTGTGTAGTTATCCAAGCCAACTACATTCTCTAGTTAATCTATTAAATCCTTTTATTTATAAATACTGGCCAATTCTCCTTTTAGACTTTCAAGAAATATGGTGGTTTCAGGATAGCCAAAACCTCAGATACAACTTTTTAGAGCAATACAAGCCATACATTTATGTTAGTTGACCTTATATCATCTGTTCTTCCTTTCCCCCACAAATTATAATTAGGGAGAGAGTAAGGGGATTCTCTGGTGACTCAGTGGTAAAGAATCTGCCTGCCAGTGCAGGAGACACAGGTTTGATTTGGGGTTCTACTTCCGTTCGTTTTAAATCTAGCAAGTTTTATAAATTCTAATAGAATGTTAATTGTAGTGATAACCTAGAACTCAGTTGAACACTACTCAAAATAACATTTTCAAAGCACACCCCCAATCAATTTTTCATCATATGTGATCACTACACTATCACTGAATTATTCTACTTCCTTCAGCAATTTTACATAACAATTCACTTAATTAACAACTTCCATGATAAAATGTTCTTTATCCATGTTGGTATTACTTATTTTTTCATTCTTTCAAATCTAGATCAAAGTAATTTTTTCCCAGTAGAGTCATAAATATAACTTGTCATGTCTTCAACTTCTCAACTTTCATATATTTAAATGTTTGAAATCATGAAATAGGTCCATGAACTAGTTCTATAAGGGTAGATACTGAAGGCAAGGAGAATAGAAAGTACTTCAAGCAGAGCGAAACCTATATACAAATACCCTAAGGCAACTATAGTGCATGTTTTGTTAATTTTTGGAATGTAATAAACATACATCATAAACTCAAAATAGGTTAAGGGGTCAGGATACATAAATACATACATGCATATAAATATACACACATATACATATATGCATACATATTTGGAGAAGGAAATGCCACCTACTCCAGTATTCGTGCCTGGAGGATCCTATGGACAAAGGAGCCTGGTGAGCCACAGTCCATGGGAATCCAGATTCAAACACAATGGAAGTGACTAAGCAGCACCAGCAGCAGCAGCATATATGTATATACCCACACACATGCACAGGAAAGTAAACTAAGTGCAACTTCAAGGAAATCCATGTAAAGAGCCCTCAAATGGGAAGACTTTATTGGGGAAAAAGAAGTATTACTCACAACCCAAGTCAGTTCCAGAGACCCACTACCAAAAATACACGATGATTTACTCAGTAACTGTGTAGTTATCCAAGCCAACTACATTCTCTAGTTAATCTATTAAATCCTTTTATTTATAAATACTGGCCAATTCTCCTTTTAGACTTTCAAGAAATATGGTGGTTTCAGGATAGCCAAAACCTCAGATACAACTTTTTAGAGCAATACAAGCCATACATTTATGTTAGTTGACCTTATATCATCTGTTCTTCCTTTCCCCCACAAATTATAATTAGGGAGAGAGTAAGGGGATTCTCTGGTGACTCAGTGGTAAAGAATCTGCCTGCCAGTGCAGGAGACACAGGTTTGATCCTTGGGTTGGGAAGATCCCCTGGAAAAGTAAATGGCAGCCCACACCAGAAGTCTTTCCTAGGAAATCCTATGGGCAGAGGAGCCTGGAGAGCTTCAGTCCATGGGGTTGTAAAAGAGTCAGATAAAATATAACAACTAAACAAACAACAGAAAACATCACAAGTGATATGAAGTCTCAATGGACATAACTGAGTGTGTGAATATTTAAGGCTGCATCTTGCAGCAGGGTTCTGGGAGAAACAGTTTTTTTTTGTTTGTTTGTTTTTTCAAGAATGGTTATTGGTATGACCAGCAAGCTGAGGATGCTAGAATTCTTATGACAGAGGCTATGGAAGAGTGCTATAGTATGTAGGCCATGTGAGATTTTTCTTAACAAAGTGAATTTAAACATTTAATACTGTCAAAAGTTAAAATTCTACTAGTTACCTACATAGTGTATTCTACTTATCCAGAGGCAAGTTATATTAATTTTTCTTTGAATACACTGAACATTAGATGACTAAAATATTTTATGGTTATATTTAAGGTATTCATTACCCTTTCCTATTTTAAGTTATTCTCATCTTTCTCTTTCCATCTCAACTTTAGCTGTTACTGAAGTCTTTTTTTACTTCACATTCAGTCCCTCTTCACACCTATAACTTTCTAAATTATTAAGCACTTAATCACCTGATTTTACTTAATTATTTTGTGCATTTATATATTTGTCCACTATCATGAAGTATGAAAAGGCAAGATTTCATTGTATACTCCATTCTGTTGCCTCTATAACAGATTATACTTTTTCATACAGTAAGAATGTAATAAATACTACTTAATTGAATTGACTGACTCTAAGATAAAGAATTTGAAAACTATAAGAATGTTCCGGGAGCTGTCTGTAGCAAAGGATTAAGCTAATTTTGGGGAGTCTTTCAGAAATGTGTCATTTTATAAATCATAAGCAGAAATTAGTTATTTTTATAGATTTCTTTTTAATTGACTTCTAAAAAATCCTTACCAAAACACATCTGACTTGAACTTTTTTTTTTTTTTTTAAAATGTTGGCCTCCTTTATTGATTTTTTGACCCATTTATTTTCATCCATCTTTATTCTGTGGTATAGGTGGGACTCCCATCACAGTGGCCTCTGTCTTGCAGAGCACTGACTCTGGGCGCATGTGCTCCAGAGCTCTGGCTCAAAATTGAACACACCGTGCCAGCCACTCCACAGCACATGGGATCTTCCTGGGCCAGGGATCTCACTGGTGCCCCTTGCACTAAAAGGCAGGCTCTTTACCCACTGGACCACCAGGGAAGCCCTGGTTTGAACATTCTTCAAAGAATGTCTCATTCAACATAATTGCTATTTTCAATAAAAACATGCTTACTAGAAACATTCTTCAATACACTAGAACCATTTGCAATCAAGTGTCCCCCACAGCTTATTTCTTCTGCAATAAGAATGAGTGCACTGGGGAATATATTTCCTGACCCAAAGTCTGCACAACATAGTGAACTGCCAGTATTGGTACTTCGCCTTAGCCATTGTGCATCTACTTTAAAAGAAGTACTGATCTATCTAGTGTAAAAATAGTAAAAAACAATTGGTTTTTTCTTTTAAATATTAATGACTCAGAATGAGCATCATGAATGGTCAGCATGTAGAAATCTCTTAAACAAAAAAGATTAGTAAATTTTAGAGCCTATTATTTAAAATATAGTAAACCAAATCACAGTCAAGTTATTTCTGAGTTCTTATCACACTATATGCAACTATTATTACATTTTAGTATGGAACACAATAACATCATTCAATATTTTATATATACTAAAAATGACATAAATATCCAAATTCCAAAATATTATTTTAAAAAATTTTTTGACTGACTTCTTAAGTTATAACAGATTATACTTTTTCATACAGTAAGAATGTAATAAATACTACTTAATTGAATTGACTGACTCTAAGATAAAGAATTTGAAAACTATAAGAATGTTCCGGGAGCTGTCTGTAGCAAAGGATTAAGCTAATTTTGGGGAGTCTTTCAGAAATGTGTCATTTTATAAATCATAAGCAGAAATTAGTTATTTTTATAGATTTCTTTTTAATTGACTTCTAAAAAATCCTTACCAAAACACATCTGACTTGAACTTTTTTTTTTTTTTTTAAAATGTTGGCCTCCTTTATTGATTTTTTGACCCATTTATTTTCATCCATCTTTATTCTGTGGTATAGGTGGGACTCCCATCACAGTGGCCTCTGTCTTGCAGAGCACTGACTCTGGGCGCATGTGCTCCAGAGCTCTGGCTCAAAATTGAACACACCGTGCCAGCCACTCCACAGCACATGGGATCTTCCTGGGCCAGGGATCTCACTGGTGCCCCTTGCACTAAAAGGCAGGCTCTTTACCCACTGGACCACCAGGGAAGCCCTGGTTTGAACATTCTTCAAAGAATGTCTCATTCAACATAATTGCTATTTTCAATAAAAACATGCTTACTAGAAACATTCTTCAATACACTAGAACCATTTGCAATCAAGTGTCCCCCACAGCTTATTTCTTCTGCAATAAGAATGAGTGCACTGGGGAATATATTTCCTGACCCAAAGTCTGCACAACATAGTGAACTGCCAGTATTGGTACTTCGCCTTAGCCATTGTGCATCTACTTTAAAAGAAGTACTGATCTATCTAGTGTAAAAATAGTAAAAAACAATTGGTTTTTTCTTTTAAATATTAATGACTCAGAATGAGCATCATGAATGGTCAGCATGTAGAAATCTCTTAAACAAAAAAGATTAGTAAATTTTAGAGCCTATTATTTAAAATATAGTAAACCAAATCACAGTCAAGTTATTTCTGAGTTCTTATCACACTATATGCAACTATTATTACATTTTAGTATGGAACACAATAACATCATTCAATATTTTATATATACTAAAAAATGACATAAATATCCAAAATTCCCAATAAATATATGCGGCATGCTAGAAAAATATGATGTGAAATGGGACAACAAATAGGCATTATATAATGTCTGTAGCCTCAAGAATCTGTCTATAAAGAAAAGGTTGTTAACTGCAGTACAAGAGCAAAATAAGTATGATGATAAATAAGTATATATACTATTGGGTTATATTTTGTGGAGAAAGATTAAGGGAGAAAGTGGGAGACACTGTGAGAACAGCGGGCCTCACAGCAGGCCAGCTCAGTGGAGAGCTGACCTCCTTTATGATAGAAACTTGTTAGACCTTTTTTGATATATATGAAAACAGGACCAGAGAAATGTATGCACCTATAGTTAACAGAAGACAGGGCCTAGATTTAAACAAGCGCAATTTACTTAGAATCTAATGCTTTCAATCACTATATAAAATAAAAATCCCTTGAGCAGCAACATGAGTAATTACAAGGCAGATGGAGCTGAATAGTTCTAGGACCAAAGGGAGATGATTTAAATGCTTATAACAGACTACCAACTGAAGCATAAGAGGTTAAATAGGATCATGCCTCAACCTACCTGACCAGAGCTAAGGAGGGATTAATCCTAAGCATGAGGGTTCCATGTGGGACCCCAAATATGAAGAAAAACTGGAGCATAAATAGATAACTAAATGATATTTAAAGTAGGATTAATGAAAAATATTGTTCCTCAGATTTTGAAAGGTTTGATGGTGACTAGACAGTGGGCCTATTGTTATATTACCTAGAAATCATCCATTGATAACTATGGCCACTTGATCAGGATTGCTTCAACACTGGTCTGTAACCAAAGCCTGTGGGTGATAGACCTAGGTGATTGACAAATAGAAACTCTTACTTTTAAATTTACATCTCAATATTCCTGTAGCCTGTGGGACAATGGACTACATATTTTATAAGAATTTATGATTTGCCTTTCCAATACAGAACTGTGCAAATATATCAGAGTCTCACCTCAATATATTAATTGCATCTGAAAAGCATTTTGTGTTGAGTTGGCCTGTTTAGGATACCATGCAGGATGGTAATATTTATTGCTAAAAATGACATAAATATCCAAAATTCCCAATAAATATATTCAGCATGCTAGAAAAATATGATGTGAAATGGGACAACAAATAGGCATTATATAATGTCTGTAGCCTCAAGAATCTGTCTATAAAGAAAAGGTTGTTAACTGCAGTACAAGAGCAAAATAAGTATGATGATAAATAAGTATATATACTATTGGGTTATATTTTGTGGAGAAAGATTAAGGGAGAAAGTGGGAGACACTGTGAGAACAGCGGGCCTCACAGCAGGCCAGCTCAGTGGAGAGCTGACCTCCTTTATGATAGAAACTTGTTAGACCTTTTTTGATATATATGAAAACAGGACCAGAGAAATGTATGCACCTATAGTTAACAGAAGACAGGGCCTAGATTTAAACAAGCGCAATTTACTTAGAATCTAATGCTTTCAATCACTATATAAAATAAAAATCCCTTGAGCAGCAACATGAGTAATTACAAGGCAGATGGAGCTGAATAGTTCTAGGACCAAAGGGAGATGATTTAAATGCTTATAACAGACTACCAACTGAAGCATAAGAGGTTAAATAGGATCATGCCTCAACCTACCTGACCAGAGCTAAGGAGGGATTAATCCTAAGCATGAGGGTTCCATGTGGGACCCCAAATATGAAGAAAAACTGGAGCATAAATAGATAACTAAATGATATTTAAAGTAGGATTAATGAAAAATATTGTTCCTCAGATTTTGAAAGGTTTGATGGTGACTAGACAGTGGGCCTATTGTTATATTACCTAGAAATCATCCATTGATAACTATGGCCACTTGATCAGGATTGCTTCAACACTGGTCTGTAACCAAAGCCTGTGGGTGATAGACCTAGGTGATTGACAAATAGAAACTCTTACTTTTAAATTTACATCTCAATATTCCTGTAGCCTGTGGGACAATGGACTACATATTTTATAAGAATTTATGATTTGCCTTTCCAATACAGAACTGTGCAAATATATCAGAGTCTCACCTCAATATATTAATTGCATCTGAAAAGCATTTTGTGTTGAGTTGGCCTGTTTAGGATACCATGCAGGATGGTAATATTTATTGAAGTGTAAAACAACAGTTTACATGCTAATTTCACTCAAAATTTAACAATAAAATTTGCCAGTTCTGTCAACCATTGAACAATATGGGTTTGAACTTTGTGAGTCTCCTTATATATGTTTCTTTCTCCAATTGCTAATAGTACAGTACTACATGATCCTTGCTTGGCTGAATCCACAGTGTGGAGAAAACTCTAATGTAGAATGATAGCTGTAAGTTGTATGTGAATTTATGACTTCATGGATGTTCAGCACCCCTATCTCTGAGTTTTTCCGAGGGTCAACTGCACATAGAAACATCAACTTATTGAAACAGAATACTAAGTTTATATTTATTACCATCTCAGTCCCATTTAGATTTATTTTCTAATTCATTGGACAGGTCAACATGTATTGATAAATACTATGTGTAGTTGAGAATGTTCATCTCAAATCTAAGAAAAAAGGCAGTTCTATGTTCTTTCTGGTACATGGGCCTAAGTCTCCCAAAGTCTTTCTTGTTTCTTTATTTAATATGTCCATAAACAATCACTTTCTTTTGATCTCAAATGCGTATCTGACACAAGGGTGAAGAGATTAAAATGCCAAATGTCCTGAAATTGAAATGTGTTCAGTACTTCTGTGCCGAGTTGAGGAACGGTTTCAATACCAATCTTTTCTTTATTATCCTTTTCTTTCTATGAATAGACTTTCCACTGAATTGAAAAGAAACCCTATGAACCAAATGATACAGGGTACAAAAAGGAGACTTGTGCCTAACGATCTATACAGACATATAATCAAGTAGTAATTGTAAACCTAGCTGATATGTGACTGGAGTACCATGTTAATGAAATTTCACAGCAGTTCTGGTAAGATGGTGATGGTTATTAAAGCTGACCCCCTTCAGCAACGTAGATTGCCTTAGGTTTTAATTTTATTTTGACAGGATCCTTTATTACTTTTTCTGAAATCAATATTGACACACACAGCACACTGTAGAAAAAGCTAAACAATGCAGTATGCTCAGCAGTGAAAATCTGAACAACAGGTGGTTTATATTTTTAGCTGCTATATATATCATCTACTGTAGAAAAATTATATGTGACACATGGAAAAATGCTATGCATGCATTAATGCCATTAAGTGTATTTAATGTAGGCTCCAACTTTATATCCAATAAATATAAAAAGCAGTATGAGCTCTCATCACTTCTGAAGGCTTCCTTATAATGGATGGTTAAGAAAGGTTACCATAAGTTTACATACCAATTCTGCTTCAAAGTACAAAGGTAACTTTGAATGTAGATCTTAATGTTTCGAAACGATTTGAATTACAATTTTGAGAGGAGCAATACAATTTGATATATACAATGTGTTTTCTAGACTATCACATTAAGCTTTCACAAGTAGAAATCTTTAGCTGAGTGACCTCAGAACCAAAACTAAAGTCTTAGGCAACTACATTCTCTCCAATAAGTATTGCTAGTCATATTTCAAATATATCTTCTTGCCTTATTGACAGCTCTGAGAAGACTCATCTTTATAATTCTCAGAATAAAGTCATGATAAATTAAGATTTTTATAATATTTTATTATAAATTTATTATTATATATTTTACTTTTATCACTGAGTGTTAAAAAAGACAGAAGCTTTCTGAAGAGCAGATAAGCTTTCCCAACTGTTTTTCACCCTTGTAGATTCTGTTTTTCAATGCCTGTAGTTATCACAATCATTCAGTCTTCAACTCTTCTTTTAAACCGCCACCTGTCTACAGTTATCACCTCTAAAGTTCTCCAAACAGCTCCAATATATTTTTCTTTGAACTTCACTGATCAGTACTCTCTTATATAAAATGTACTTCCCAAAAGCTCACCAATAATTCACTCGTGTTCAGTCTGTGTACTTTGTTCTGTTCTTAGCCTCTCTAAACGTGGCATGTTGTGACCACCTTGCTTCTCTGAAGTCCTAACCTATAATGTTAAACTTAATTTCTCTGTGTGTTTCTCTCTGCATTCATTTACTCTAATGCCATAGCTTCTCCTTTACAGCCTATAAGCATAGCTCTGTCCTAAATATTTTATCATTTCTTTTCTGCTTTCATGTTTTTGCACCTTCCCTTTTCATGGTCTCATATCTTAATCCTTTTGGTTCTTCATTGTTTGTATAGCTGTTACTCTACAAGAGTTCCAGTTTTTGTCTTATCTTTAATTAGGCACTTGCTATTTTTTTCTATAATTCCATTCAAAAGCATTTGGCATAAAAAAACAATAGTTAAAAACAACCACCCAAGAATGAGTTTGCTGTTATCCTGGAGAATGTTGCCAAAACTGTCAAGGGATCATTTGTGATTAATTACATGTATTTCAATTAATGTAACTCATATATTAAAATAAATTCTTGAAAAATTCTATAAGACTATGGAAAACAAGTTACAGTATCAGAAACTAAATTGATTACCTTGATTTTTATGACAGTAGGTAAATAAATGGTGAATTATAATTCCTGCACTATATATAAAATTCTTCATTTTGTATAAACCATGACAAAAATTTTTTGAAGCTGTGAAGCCCTGCCATTACATTTTTATGTTCACTTAGCCGTGCACCCTGATTATTTAACTAGAGTTTCAGTGTTTTTGTATATGCAGCATTGCTGAGCCATTAGAAACCCAGTATTATTGTGTTCTTTTTCAATTACCTGAACATCCCCTGGGTCCAAGGGGATGAATAAGTTTTTGTAGATTGCTGACTCTGTTAGGAATGATTCTGCTTGCTCTTTCCAGTGCATGAACCTATTTTTATTAGTGTTTATTTAACAACCTCAGACTCCTTTCTGAAGTTAATTTTAGAAGGCTTTAAGAACTAAAATTAATTATGTATTCTACAGTTATCACCTCTAAAGTTCTCCAAACAGCTCCAATATATTTTTCTTTGAACTTCACTGATCAGTACTCTCTTATATAAAATGTACTTCCCAAAAGCTCACCAATAATTCACTCGTGTTCAGTCTGTGTACTTTGTTCTGTTCTTAGCCTCTCTAAACGTGGCATGTTGTGACCACCTTGCTTCTCTGAAGTCCTAACCTATAATGTTAAACTTAATTTCTCTGTGTGTTTCTCTCTGCATTCATTTACTCTAATGCCATAGCTTCTCCTTTACAGCCTATAAGCATAGCTCTGTCCTAAATATTTTATCATTTCTTTTCTGCTTTCATGTTTTTGCACCTTCCCTTTTCATGGTCTCATATCTTAATCCTTTTGGTTCTTCATTGTTTGTATAGCTGTTACTCTACAAGAGTTCCAGTTTTTGTCTTATCTTTAATTAGGCACTTGCTATTTTTTTCTATAATTCCATTCAAAAAGCATTTGGCATAAAAATACAATAGTTAAAAACAACCACCCAAGAATGAGTTTGCTGTTATCCTGGAGAATGTTGCCAAAACTGTCAAGGGATCATTTGTGATTAATTACATGTATTTCAATTAATGTAACTCATATATTAAAATAAATTCTTGAAAAATTCTATAAGACTATGGAAAACAAGTTACAGTATCAGAAACTAAATTGATTACCTTGATTTTTATGACAGTAGGTAAATAAATGGTGAATTATAATTCCTGCACTATATATAAAATTCTTCATTTTGTATAAACCATGACAAAAATTTTTTGAAGCTGTGAAGCCCTGCCATTACATTTTTATGTTCACTTAGCCGTGCACCCTGATTATTTAACTAGAGTTTCAGTGTTTTTGTATATGCAGCATTGCTGAGCCATTAGAAACCCAGTATTATTGTGTTCTTTTTCAATTACCTGAACATCCCCTGGGTCCAAGGGGATGAATAAGTTTTTGTAGATTGCTGACTCTGTTAGGAATGATTCTGCTTGCTCTTTCCAGTGCATGAACCTATTTTTATTAGTGTTTATTTAACAACCTCAGACTCCTTTCTGAAGTTAATTTTTAGAAGGCTTTAAGAACTATAAATATAATGGGAAGGTAACTAATGTCTTCCTACTAAAGTTACTCTTTCTTTATATACAAAAGTAAGGTCATTATTATATAAGCATTGCTTATTTTATTCAAATGATGGTTTTGTTTTTTCTCACAAACATTGAGCCCACCTGTGTACTCACTCCACTGAGACTATGCAAAGAGCAAATACACTAGGAGCAAATAAGTTTGCTCCCAAGATTGGCGCATGTGAGATTTAAATTAGAAATAAATATAAAATTTCCTCAGAGTAGATACTATTATACAATGAATGTTATGTTATTTTGTTATCTCATGGACCATGGACTATGGTTGATGGTTTAGTTACTAAGTTGTGTCCTACTCTTGTGACCTGATGGACTATAGCCCACCAGGCTCCTCTGTACATGGGATTTTCCAGGCAAGAATATTGGAGTGATTTTCCATTTGCTTTTCCACTGATGGACTGTATTTGTTACATATTACACACTCGTTTTTTAATATTGACTTCAATCAGGAGAAAAAAATGTGGGCAAAATGACTCTCAATAGTATTCATCCTAGTGTAAAAACTTCTTTTTTTAAGATTAATTTTTATTGAAATAGTTGATTTACAATGCTATGTTAGTTTCTGCTGTACAGAAAACTGAATCAGTTATACATACACACACACACACACACACACACACATATACACACACATATATATATATATATATATATATATATATATACTGTTTTTTAGATTTTATTCCCATATAGGTCATTACAGAGTATTGAATAGAATTCTCTGAACTATATATTAGGTTGGTGCAAACATAATTGCAGTTTAAGACTGTGAATTTTAAATCATAACTAGGCTCAAACACATCTTTATTAATCAAAACCATAGTAACCATTATGATCAACACATGTTTGCCAATGAGAAATAAATTTGTTTATTCCTATAGCATACAAATCCGTGATTCAGGATTCAACAAACTCTTGGAAACCATTTTATACCTTCTGCTGCATGTGGAAATGATTTCCCTGCAAAAAGTTTTCCAGACACTTGGAAAAGGAGTAGTCAGTTGGCAAGAGGTCAACTGACTATGGTGGATGGGGTAAAATTTATAGTTCAACATTTAAAGCATTGGTTGTGTAAAGTGTGGTCGGGCATTGTCATGGAGGAGAATTGGGTCCTATCTGTTCGAAAATGCTTGCAGGCATTGCGATTTTCTAGGCATCTCATCAATTTGCTGAGCATACGTCTCAAATATAATGGTTTTGCTAAGATTCAAAAAGCTATAGTGCATCAGATCAACAGCAGAGCACCAAACAGTTGCTAATCAATTTGCTGAGATTTAAATTAGAAATAAATATAAAATTTCCTCAGAGTAGATACTATTATACAATGAATGTTATGTTATTTTGTTATCTCATGGACCATGGACTATGGTTGATGGTTTAGTTACTAAGTTGTGTCCTACTCTTGTGACCTGATGGACTATAGCCCACCAGGCTCCTCTGTACATGGGATTTTCCAGGCAAGAATATTGGAGTGATTTTCCATTTGCTTTTCCACTGATGGACTGTATTTGTTACATATTACACACTCGTTTTTTAATATTGACTTCAATCAGGAGAAAAAAATGTGGGCAAAATGACTCTCAATAGTATTCATCCTAGTGTAAAAACTTCTTTTTTTAAGATTAATTTTTATTGAAATAGTTGATTTACAATGCTATGTTAGTTTCTGCTGTACAGAAAACTGAATCAGTTATACATACACACACACACACACACACACACATATACACACACATATTTATATATATATATATATATATACTGTTTTTTAGATTTTATTCCCATATAGGTCATTACAGAGTATTGAATAGAATTCTCTGAACTATATATTAGGTTGGTGCAAACATAATTGCAGTTTAAGACTGTGAATTTTAAATCATAACTAGGCTCAAACACATCTTTATTAATCAAAACCATAGTAACCATTATGATCAACACATGTTTGCCAATGAGAAATAAATTTGTTTATTCCTATAGCATACAAATCCGTGATTCAGGATTCAACAAACTCTTGGAAACCATTTTATACCTTCTGCTGCATGTGGAAATGATTTCCCTGCAAAAAGTTTTCCAGACACTTGGAAAAGGAGTAGTCAGTTGGCAAGAGGTCAACTGACTATGGTGGATGGGGTAAAATTTATAGTTCAACATTTAAAGCATTGGTTGTGTAAAGTGTGGTCGGGCATTGTCATGGAGGAGAATTGGGTCCTATCTGTTCGAAAATGCTTGCAGGCATTGCGATTTTCTAGGCATCTCATCAATTTGCTGAGCATACGTCTCAAATATAATGGTTTTGCTAAGATTCAAAAAGCTATAGTGCATCAGATCAACAGCAGAGCACCAAACAGTGACCATGAACATTTCTTGGTTTAAGTTTGGTTTCGGGAAGTGCTTTGGAGTTTCTTCTTGGTCCAACCACTGAGTTCGCTGTCACCTGTTTTCATATAAAATCCACTTTTGTCACACATCACGATCCAATTGAGAAAAGGTTTATTTCAGTCAGCTCATGAGACACCCACTTAAGCTTTTTCACCTGTCCAATTTGCTTCAAATACTGAATAACCATAGAATTTTTTTTTTTTTTTGGAGAGTTAATATTCTAGCTCATTTATTGAGAAACTTTATCCCAACTTCAAACATTATGGATCATATTTTCAAAAAAAATTCCAAAGTTTTATCCTATTTTTTAATTTTTTGATAATTATTTTTATTTTACTTTTACAGAATTTTGCTGTTTACAGATAAGCATAATCTCAGATTAATCATATGTATATCCCTGACCCCTCCCTCCGCTGTCCCCCTCCCAATCCTCCCAAGCCCACCCCCCCCCGGCTGTTGTATAGCCCCCATGTAGGATCCCTAATTCCCACAGTTCATTGATAGTAGTTATCTCTCTTACATATGTTAGTGTAAGTTTCCATGTTACTCTTTCCATGCTTCTCACTCACTGTTCACTCCCTACGATGTCCATAAGTCTGTTCTCTTTCTTTTTTTCCATCACTTTTCTGCATGTGTTATCATTACCATCTTACTATATTCCATATATATGTGCTGGTACACTGTACTTGTCTTTCTCTCTTTTGGCCTTCCTTCACTTGTGTAATAGGTTCTAGATTTATTCACTGCTCATTAGGACTGAGTCTTAACTCTGATGCTGCATGGTTTCCTGCAACAATGGAGGTAGTCAGTTGGCAAGAGGTCAACTGACTATGGTGGATGGGGTAAAATTTATAGTTCAACATTTAAAGCATTGGTTGTGTAAAGTGTGGTCGGGCATTGTCATGGAGGAGAATTGGGTCCTATCTGTTCGAAAATGCTTGCAGGCATTGCGATTTTCTAGGCATCTCATCAATTTGCTGAGCATACGTCTCAAATATAATGGTTTTGCTAAGATTCAAAAAGCTATAGTGCATCAGATCAACAGCAGAGCACCAAACAGTGACCATGAACATTTCTTGGTTTAAGTTTGGTTTCGGGAAGTGCTTTGGAGTTTCTTCTTGGTCCAACCACTGAGTTCGCTGTCACCTGTTTTCATATAAAATCCACTTTTTGTCACACATCACGATCCAATTGAGAAAAGGTTTATTTCAGTCAGCTCATGAGACACCCACTTAAGCTTTTTCACCTGTCCAATTTGCTTCAAATACTGAATAACCATAGAATTTTTTTTTTTTTTTGGAGAGTTAATATTCTAGCTCATTTATTGAGAAACTTTATCCCAACTTCAAACATTATGGATCATATTTTCAAAAAAAATTCCAAAGTTTTATCCTATTTTTTAATTTTTTGATAATTATTTTTATTTTACTTTTACAGAATTTTGCTGTTTACAGATAAGCATAATCTCAGATTAATCATATGTATATCCCTGACCCCTCCCTCCGCTGTCCCCCTCCCAATCCTCCCAAGCCCACCCCCCCCAGGCTGTTGTATAGCCCCCATGTAGGATCCCTAATTCCCACAGTTCATTGATAGTAGTTATCTCTCTTACATATGTTAGTGTAAGTTTCCATGTTACTCTTTCCATGCTTCTCACTCACTGTTCACTCCCTACGATGTCCATAAGTCTGTTCTCTTTCTTTTTTTCCATCACTTTTCTGCATGTGTTATCATTACCATCTTACTATATTCCATATATATGTGCTGGTACACTGTACTTGTCTTTCTCTTTTTGGCTTCCTTCACTTTGTGTAATAGGTTCTAGATTTATTCACCTCATTAGGACTGAGTCTTCTGCATATCTTTTTACAGCTGAGAAATATCCCATTGTATAAAAGTACCATAGCTTTTTTATCCATTCTTTCGTCAATGGATATCTGGGTTGCTTCCATGTTATTCCAGCTGTTGTATAGTATACTGCAGTTAACATTGGGGTACAGCTGTCACTTTCAATTTTGATTTCATCAGGGTATAAGCCTAATAGTGGGATTGCTGAGTCATATAGTGCTTCTATTTTTAGTTTTTTAAGGAATCTCCATACTGTCTTCCATAGTGGCTGTTTCAATTTACATTCCCACCAGCAATGCAAAAGTGTTCCCTTTTCTCTGAACCCTCTCCAGCGTTTATTGTGAATAGCCATAGAATTGTTGATGCTGAGTTCTTTGGCAACTTCTCAT
The DNA here is from genome assembly GCA_022376925.1 of Tragulus kanchil. NCBI lineage: Eukaryota > Metazoa > Chordata > Mammalia > Artiodactyla > Tragulidae > Tragulus > Tragulus kanchil. The sequence continues at coordinate 150,012,165 of JAIOJX010000025.1, read as the reverse complement.
GAAATTGTAAGAGGATCAGTTTCAATGACTGCTCTCAGATAGTTGTTATCAATTTCCAGTAGTTGGCTACTATGTTCCACAACTTCAAGGTTCTCATCTCCTTTGCAAAACTTCTTGAACCACCACTGCTCTGTTTACTCTCTCAGCAGTTCCTGGGCCAAATGAATTGTTGATGTTGCACATTGTGTCGGTTGCTTTATGACCCATTTAGAACTCAAACAAGAAAATCACTCATATTCGCTATTTGTCTAAAATCATTTCCACAGTCTAAAATAAATAACAAGTAGTAAGTCATTAGCAAAAAAAAAAAAAAAAAAAAGAGCAAGAAATGCACATTAAAATGACGTATAACATAAGCACATATATTTAAGAATGTATCCCAGTATCAAATGGCAAATTTAAACAATGTAAAACCACAATTGCTTTTCATCTGTCTAATAGGTTCTTATTATTTATCTATTTTATGCATCCATGCTTATGCTCAGTCATTCCAACTCTTTGTGACCCTTTGGACTGTAGCCCACTAGGTGCCTCTGTCCATGGGATTTTCCAGGCAAAAATACTGGAGTGGATTGCTATCTGTTCTTTGTATCTATGAGTCTGCTTTTATTTTGACTGTTTTGTCTTTTGGATTCCCTATATAAGTGAAGTCATGTGGTATTTGTCTTTGTCTTACATGTTACATTTTGAATAACACCTTCTAGATCTATCCATGCTGTTGATAATAGTATGATTTCATTTCTTATTTGGTTTAGTAATATCCTATTTAATGTATATGACATATCTTATTTATCCATTAATATATTTATAGACACTTAGGTTACTTTCATATTTTGGCTATTACAAGTATGCTACACTGAACACATTATCAACGTGCTTTCTATTAGCTATTTAAGACATTACATAATTTCCCATCAGATAAGTTACAATGATAATTTGCAGCTTAAATCATAAAGGTAATACTCAAAATAGAAATACAAATGTTATTATTTTGCTTCTGTAAATGAAACAATACATATAAATCTATGGCCTTACTATTCTAAACATACATAATACATACAAACAAAATCTTTCCTCAGGGTACAAAGATGTATCATCAAACCATCTAAAATTTTCTAAATAAATTGGATTTATCCGGTTTACTTTTTATGGGATTTCCTGGTAGATCAACTGGTAAAGAATCTGCCTGCAATGCAGGAGACCATGGTTTGACTCCTGGGTCAGTAAGACCTCCTGGAAAAGGGAGAAGCTACCCACTCCAGTTGTTTGGGGCTTTGCTGGTGGCTCAGATGGTAAAGAATCTGCCTACAATGTGGTAGACTTGGACTTGATACCTGAATTGGGAAGATCCCCTGGAGGAGGGCATGGTAACCTACTCCCGTATTCTTGCCTAGAGAATCTCCATAGACAGAAGAGACTAGCAGGTTAGTCCATGGTGTCCCAAAAAGTTAGACATAACTGACAACTGAGCACAACACACAGCAATTTACTTTTTCTCAGAATTTACTTTGCTTTCTTGCAAAAATAGGAAAAACACTTAAAACCCTATTTATGATATCAAGTTGGTCAAATTAGATTGAGTTTATTCAAGCTTCTCAGATTTTTTTTGAAAATACACTCTAATTCCCCAATATTTTATCATTTTTATTTTAAAAATAAAATGTGGTTACTTTGTGCTTTTACTAAGTTAGCTCTACTTCAAAAACTACTTCCTTGGTTGACAATGCTGGTATCAAAAATTTATTATAACACAAATTACATCTGAGGATTTTCTAGGAGGGCCTAAATGCTAAAACAAAAAACAAAATGTTGGAAATAGTTGATTCCGTGCACATTTCCTTAATTCTTTTCAGGGTCTCTGCTTTACTTTTTTCATATTCTCAAACTTAAAATCGAATTTGGAGTTGAGGGAATTGTTCCATAAATCCCTAAACAAAGAAGCTGACAAAGAAATTTGAAACTAAAATATTCCCAATTTTTTTCTCAGTAAAGTCTTCTCTACCAGGTACATTTGAAAATTGAATATCCTTTGCCTTACAGATTTTCATATATTCATTTTCAAATAAGCTGGAGATTATTTTACAAATACTCATATTAGATTGTAGGTTTTCTTGTTCAGCTGGCAAACAAAAGGCTTTGTATTTATCCTTTCATTTCCACATGCATGTAGACTGAATATTATCTACCTCATACTATTGTTGGCACATTTATATTTGCACTATAAAGTCAGAGCTACAACAGGTAATCTAAAAGGTCAGTCCATGAAGGATTATCTAAGGCAAAATTTAGCATATAGGAGTCAAAGATCATGCAACTCCCATGCAGGACTCTCTGTCAAACTACACTTACTGTCACAATAAGGTTGTACTCAAGAGGATTGCATTGGAGAGTGGAATAGAGTCCGTAGATTGGGAGTATAGATCAGGATGTGATCAGTTCAGTTCAATCGCTCAGTCCTGTCTGACGCCTTACAATGCAAAAGACTGAAGCATGCCAGGCTTCTCTGTTCTTTGCTATCTCCTGGAGCCTGCTCAAACTCATGTCCATTGATTCAGTGATGTCGTCCAACCATCTCATCCTTAGTTGTACCTTTCTTCTTCTGCCTTCTATTTTTCCCAATGTCAGATTCTTCCAGTGAGTCCTGTCTTCACATCAGATTGCCAAAGTATTGAGCTTTAGCTTCAGCATTATTCCTTCCAATGAATATTCAGGGTTGATTTCCTTTAAGACCAACTCGTTTAATCTCCATGCAGTCCAAGGGATTCTCAAGAGTCTTCTCCAGCACCACAGTTCAGAGGCATCAATTCTTTGGTACTCAGTCTTCTTTATGGTCCAGCTCTCACATCCATACATGACTACTGGGAAAACTGTACTTTTGAGTGTATGGACTTTTGTGGTCAAAGTGATGTCTCTGCTTTTGAATACACTGTCTAGGCTTGTCATAGTTTTTCTTCTAAGGAGCGAGCATTTTTTAATTTCATGGCTGCAGTCACCATCTGCAGTGATTTTGCAGCCCAAGAAAATAAAGTCTGTCACTGTTGCCATTGTTTGCCCATCTCTTTGCCATGAGGTCATGTGACTGGATGCCATACTTTTTGTTTTTTGACTGTTGAGTTTCAGGCCAGCCTTTTCCCTCTCTTCTTTCATCTTTATCAATAGGCTCTTTCATTCCTCTTCTCTTTTTTGCCATAAAGGTGGTGTCATCTGCATACCTGAGGTTACTAATATTTTTCTGGCAACCTTGATTCCACTTTGTGCTTTATCCAGCCTGGCATTTCACATGATGTGCCATGCATATAAATTAAGTAAGCAGGGTGACAATATACAACCTTGATGTACTCCTCTCCCAATTTGGTAACAAACTGTGACATGTCTATTGTGTATTCCCAATAAACCAACAGGCTTATTAAATGCGACAATTTAACTGTAACACAATTTAACTGTAACATTAGGTCTTAATTATGCATGGATTTTAAAAGTCTCTTTTCTTTGGCTTTAGAAAAATACCTTTTTTTCTTTTTTTACTAAGTTAGTAAGCAAAACAGTGGATATTGTTTGATTTATTCCTATGATATTCTTGTGAAAAAGGCAAGTGTCAAGACTCATAGTCTTTACCTTGTGAATAGGAAAGATGTCAAAAGGTGAAACTGTTTACATCAGTTGCAAAGCTGAAAATAGAGCATGATCAGTGCTCTTTCTCTACAGTTGTCTTTTACTTTGTAAGAACATGAGGATTATAGTCCACACTTAATGTTTAATATTTGAATCTGTTTGCATATCTCCAGTTTTTGTTTGTGTTCAGAATGATCTCCATATCTGCTAATATTATTAATATAATGCTACTTATGGACTTCCCTGGTGGTTCAGTTGGTAAAATTTTGACTGCCAATGCAAGAGACATGAGTTTGATCCCTGAGTTGGGAAGATTCCCTGGAAAAGGAAATGGCAACCCACTTATTCTTGCCTAGGAAAGCCATAGACAGAGGAGCCTGGTGAGCTACCATCCATTGGGTCTCAAAAGAGTCAGACATAACTTAGCGATTGAAAAACAACAATGCTAATAATTTTTGAAGGTCATTTAGTTAACACATGCCTTGAAAAAAGTTTTGAAAACAAATGTATAAGGGATATTTGTAGTTATTTATAGATATTGGATTTTAAACAAAGTAAAAGTGATTTTGCAGCCCAAGAAAATAAAGTCTGTCACTGTTGCCATTGTTTGCCCATCTCTTTGCCATGAGGTCATGTGACTGGATGCCATACTTTTTGTTTTTTGACTGTTGAGTTTCAGGCCAGCCTTTTCCCTCTCTTCTTTCATCTTTATCAATAGGCTCTTTCATTCCTCTTCTCTTTTGCCATAAAGGTGGTGTCATCTGCATACCTGAGGTTACTAATATTTTTCTGGCAACCTTGATTCCACTTTGTGCTTTATCCAGCCTGGCATTTCACATGATGTGCCATGCATATAAATTAAGTAAGCAGGGTGACAATATACAACCTTGATGTACTCCTCTCCCAATTTGGTAACAAACTGTGACATGTCTATTGTGTATTCCCAATAAACCAACAGGCTTATTAAATGCGACAATTTAACTGTAACACAATTTAACTGTAACATTAGGTCTTAATTATGCATGGATTTTAAAAGTCTCTTTTCTTTGGCTTTAGAAAAATACCTTTTTTTCTTTTTTTACTAAGTTAGTAAGCAAAACAGTGGATATTGTTTGATTTATTCCTATGATATTCTTGTGAAAAAGGCAAGTGTCAAGACTCATAGTCTTTACCTTGTGAATAGGAAAGATGTCAAAAGGTGAAACTGTTTACATCAGTTGCAAAGCTGAAAATAGAGCATGATCAGTGCTCTTTCTCTACAGTTGTCTTTTACTTTGTAAGAACATGAGGATTATAGTCCACACTTAATGTTTAATATTTGAATCTGTTTGCATATCTCCAGTTTTTGTTTGTGTTCAGAATGATCTCCATATCTGCTAATATTATTAATATAATGCTACTTATGGACTTCCCTGGTGGTTCAGTTGGTAAAATTTTGACTGCCAATGCAAGAGACATGAGTTTGATCCCTGAGTTGGGAAGATTCCCTGGAAAAGGAAATGGCAACCCACTTATTCTTGCCTAGGAAAGCCATAGACAGAGGAGCCTGGTGAGCTACCATCCATTGGGTCTCAAAAGAGTCAGACATAACTTAGCGATTGAAAAACAACAATGCTAATAATTTTTGAAGGTCATTTAGTTAACACATGCCTTGAAAAAAGTTTTGAAAACAAATGTATAAGGGATATTTGTAGTTATTTATAGATATTGGATTACTTAAACATGTAGTTTTAAAATTACATATTATGAAGTATAAAAATCAGTTGTTTCTAGAGCTGGCTTATATTGTCACACTGAGCAGACAAATTTTAAGGAATTTTATAAGTACAAGTTATATATATATATATATATACATATATATATATATATAAATTCATATACCTATGTGTATATATATCAAAAATAAAAACAAAGGTAGTAAGTATTCAAAACTTGTTTCCTAATTATACTATTACACTTTCCTGTTTTCTCTGCTCTTTATCTTTTGTATCTGTATATTTGAAACCCTAGGTGACATTGTGCCACTGAGCCTCTCTTTTCACCTCCTCTTTCAGTGACATCACATTGACTTTGGTCACAGTGAGAATGTTTACCCCATTGAAGGCAGCAGTTTTCACAGACCAGGCCTTGATTTATCTATTGTCTCAACTGGGTTCTGTAACTACCACCTATAGATCAGCTGCCTGTTTTTATACATAAAATGTTACTGGAACCTAGGCACTCTAGCTGTTTTGGGGCTCCAATAACTGAACTGAGTAGTCACAACAAAAAAGACATATGACTGACAAGCTTGAGTCATATGTCCTTTAAGAAGTTTGCAAAAGCATTGTTCTGTACTCGACAGCAATGAAAAAAAAATGTTAATAATGCAGTTAACTTGAGTTTGGCTGTTATATTGTCAATAATACAAAATAATAAAAATTTATTATTGAAAAAAATTCCATTTCAGCAAAGTCCCTGATGCCATTGATAAGAGTGACATTTTTAATGCATACCTTCTTAGTTTCACTTTCATCTTGTTCATTAAAGTAAATAAGAATATCCACCAACATTTGTCAAAATTACATTTATCGAACACCTAGCAACAACAGTAGTATAGATACAAGTATTTAGCAAAATCCTATGAAAAACATTTTGAGAAAATCAGTTTCCTGTATGGAATTGAGAATAAACAGCATTGCGTTTTTTTTTTTTTTTTTTTTTTTTTTTTTTTATAGAGACATGGCTTTATCCATTTACCAGCATACTACTGCTTAAATCTGTGTGCTTTTAGCTCCCTTAAAACTATAGAAGTATCTAATTGTATTATATATTATACAACTATACTATAGTATTCAGTATCCATATACCCGATATAATATGTAGTTTATTGTATATTATTTTTGACAGTGTTAGTCACAAATAATTTGCAAAATTGGATTTATTTGAAGAATGGAACAATTTGAAATTTAAATACTAGAGAAATTCATACACAGAAAGAGCTTGATAATTACACTGTGAAGAAGCTATTGCACCCATTGCAACTTTATAGGAAAAAATCACATTACTAATTTTATACAGCTATTGGTTTATTGATCCAACTGGTTATAGAAAGGTAATCATTTTAGTTAGACTTCTTTTTGGAATTATCACACACCTTTGCCCCTTGTTACCTAATCATTAGTAGTTAACATTAAAGACATAAAAAGCCTGATTAGTCACTGTTGGGTGTATTGTTTTATGTAAAAACAACATCAGCAACAATGGAGAACCATCTTTCACCACAGTCGAGAAGTAAGACTTTATTCTTTTCATTTTTCACAAAATAGCAAAAATTACCTCATTAATAGCTTTTCACTATAAAGACTGTATTACTTCCTCTACTATTAGGACTCCAAAAGAAGTCAATAATTTGACATTCATTGAAAAAAATGGAAGGAGACAGACTATAATCTAGAGCTGTATAATTCAGTATTTCAACGAATTTTATATTCAGCATGAACCTACAAAGCTTACATGATGAGTATTTCAGTTGTTGAATGACTCCCTTGCAGTTCCATTGTGAGTGTGCTATTTTATAGTGTATTTCAGAAATTAGGTTTTGAAGCTTCAGTGAAAGTAAATTTCAGTGTTCTCTATGGTAGCTATAAAATGTATGAAGGGAAAATGTTGAAAACAACAAAAAATGAAAGAAACTTAGCAATATATTGTTGAAAAAAGGAAACTAAAACAGTGTATTCCAACTAGTTGGTAAAATATATATCTGTGAATTAAAACAGAATGTTGATTATAGGTGCTGGGTTTGATAGAGAAAATTGATGAAGAGTAGAAGGAAACACCTGGGGAGACTGGACAATATAAGTGCAATTTACCAAATTAAGTGTTTTCTTTCTATAGTACAGTTGAGTCTATAAAACAGGAAAATAAGTGTCTACAAGGAATGCATCGATGTATTTGTCAAGTTTTGTTGAGAAACTAATTAAAGACTAGTTCAGGGATTCTTCAGGAGATGACTTATAGTAGGAGTTTCCCTGCCACACTGACTTTTCATAATAGAGAAGCAGCATCTGCCTATTTTGTCCTGTTCATGTTTGGTGGGAACCTGCAGAATCTGACTGGAGTACTACCTGTGAATTTACCTGGGAGGCAAGTGTTAAATGAAAGGAAAATGCCAAAAGGAAGATAAGGTAAAGAGGAACAGGTGATGCTGGAAGAGATTGAATGACAAGGTCCAGAAGCAGTAGTAACAGTAAATTGAAACAGTCGGGCACATGAGGACTAGAAGTATAAATAGTGTGTTACAATTTGCTGGTGACTGGTGAATGTGGTCAGTTAAGCCTGTGGAGAACTTTAAAAGCCTTGATGCTCAGGCAGTAGCTCAGAATAGTTAGAATATCTGGATGGTAGGACCCAAGCATCCATATTTTTTAAAGTTTCTGATCTTTCAAAAGTACAACAAAGCTAAGTAAGATCTGTCTTAAAAGAACTTAGAGAACAGATTGCATGTTAGAATAACCTGGGAGCTTTTGTGTACCAATGCCTAATTCCTCCCACAAGTTTATTAATTTAGAATCTCTGGGGATAAGGCCTTGAATGGAGATTAGTTGAAGTTCAGAACTTGGTAATTTAGACACAGACTTACGTCTCCCTCATTCTAACTGAGATAGTTCCAGTCTGGGACAATATGAAAACATGTAAACTGGACAAACTGTAGGGATGCCAAAAAATGAGTAATGGTTTACTTTGTAAAAGCTATTATGTTTTTCACACTTGAACTTTATATTAGGTTTAATTTGATTACCTTGTGTATAAAATGTGTTAAATAAAAATTAACATTTGAAGTATCATTATCATTTCACAGTATTATAATTTTTCTGCAAAATACTATTTGATTTAAAATTCTAATGTTGAAAACATTTGGCTTGTATTAGTATCATATAGTTAAAAAGAACTGAAATGGAGACTCCCTAAAGCCAGTTCAACTCAGAGGACTCAATTCCTTCAGCCCCCATTTTGTAATTCTTCATTGTCATGAAAGTCAAAGCAAGTGAGTAATACTGTACTCCAGCACTCTGAAAGGAAATTGTTGCATCAATAATTAATGCTCAAAAAAGAAAGGTAGTATATGTCTGAAGGAATCAAGAGAGCAGCATGCATTTTGTCCTGTTCATGTTTGGTGGGAACCTGCAGAATCTGACTGGAGTACTACCTGTGAATTTACCTGGGAGGCAAGTGTTAAATGAAAGGAAAATGCCAAAAGGAAGATAAGGTAAAGAGGAACAGGTGATGCTGGAAGAGATTGAATGACAAGGTCCAGAAGCAGTAGTAACAGTAAATTGAAACAGTCGGGCACATGAGGACTAGAAGTATAAATAGTGTGTTACAATTTGCTGGTGACTGGTGAATGTGGTCAGTTAAGCCTGTGGAGAACTTTAAAAGCCTTGATGCTCAGGCAGTAGCTCAGAATAGTTAGAATATCTGGATGGTAGGACCCAAGCATCCATATTTTTTAAAGTTTCTGATCTTTCAAAAGTACAACAAAGCTAAGTAAGATCTGTCTTAAAAGAACTTAGAGAACAGATTGCATGTTAGAATAACCTGGGAGCTTTTGTGTACCAATGCCTAATTCCTCCCACAAGTTTATTAATTTAGAATCTCTGGGGATAAGGCCTTCGAATGGAGATTAGTTGAAGTTCAGAACTTGGTAATTTAGACACAGACTTACGTCTCCCTCATTCTAACTGAGATAGTTCCAGTCTGGGACAATATGAAAACATGTAAACTGGACAAACTGTAGGGATGCCAAAAAATGAGTAATGGTTTACTTTGTAAAAGCTATTATGTTTTTCACACTTGAACTTTATATTAGGTTTAATTTGATTACCTTGTGTATAAAATGTGTTAAATAAAAATTAACATTTGAAGTATCATTATCATTTCACAGTATTATAATTTTTCTGCAAAATACTATTTGATTTAAAATTCTAATGTTGAAAACATTTGGCTTGTATTAGTATCATATAGTTAAAAAGAACTGAAATGGAGACTCCCTAAAGCCAGTTCAACTCAGAGGACTCAATTCCTTCAGCCCCCATTTTGTAATTCTTCATTGTCATGAAAGTCAAAGCAAGTGAGTAATACTGTACTCCAGCACTCTGAAAGGAAATTGTTGCATCAATAATTAATGCTCTGAAAGGTTAAATTTAATTTGAAAGTAGGTGATTTTCTCTTGCCAGGGTTATGGACGTTGAAGGTGAGCAGTCTCCTGACAGACTTACTTGTCATGGGAAAGCTAATGTTAATTGGATAGCTTTACTTGCATCGTACAACTTCACCAATATAATTTCTGTCTACTTATCAACTATTGGGGAAAAAGAAACAAGTGGAATACTCTTTTTACTTCAAAATTGTGGGAGAGAATTTAGAATGAAGTTAGAATAGAATGGAATTTTTAACTTGACAAAAATACAAAAGAAAGTGCTGTCATGGTGCATGCATCCTGAAACTTTTAACTGAAATTTTAGGAGTAGATAATAGAAATAAATGTTTTCTGAGACTAATGGAATTCTGATCTTCACTGTAAGATTTTTTGATAACTTCCGCATTTTAATTTACAGCATTTACTTGAAGGTATGTGGCTTACATTACTACATTCAAAGAAAAATGCTATAAAATTGTAGATAAGCCTCTAGTTAACAGAATTACTTGATGGAAGAAGAATGCAAATGAATAATTAGCTCTGTAACAGTATCTGATTTACTGATCCAGTTAACTGCACTAATTAAATCAAAGGGCATCACAATTTATTATTGGAAAGCATTTTATCTAAATGTAAAAACATCCATTTTATTCATACACTATACACATAGTACATTTTATTATGTTAATGTAAGTTGGATAGTGAATAGTCATTTTCATTTGTCAAGTATTAAGACATCAAGTGTGAAGACATCAATTTAAGTGATGTTAAAGAGTATAGCTTTACCTTTCTCAGTTAAAAATGACTATTTACTCTAGATAGATTTTTAAGTGTAAGCAATGGCACACACACACACACACACACACACACACACACACACACAATCTTTATCTAAGCTCATAGCCAAAGGCTGGTCATTTTGTTGTGACTCTCACGACATGAAGAAGACATTCATTCCCCTCCTCATAAAAATTTCTTTCAAGCGCAAGTTTATTTTCAAACAGAAAAGATGGGTCTAGGTATTATTTTTCTACTTTTACATGATAAGTTGTCAGTAAACCATTAATTATCTCCCAGTGAAAGGCCTTTCTGATTCTGAGAAGGAACACCAAATATTTCTTAATTAGTTGTATGCTAGGGTGAAACAAGTCCAGGGATATGTTGGGCTGAAGAGAAATCATTCACAGTTCATTCTTCATAAACAAATGTCCCATTTAAAACCTAGAACATTTACATTTATGAAGGTATATTAGGAAATATGGCCTGTACACCTGTATAAAAAAAAGGAACCATGTGTGTGTTTCAAAATAAACACTTGTGGAGATAAAATAATGTGGGGATCTTTCTACCACTCTTTTTATTAAAACAAACTTCTTCACACATCTCTCAATTGACAAATACAAAAGAAAGTGCTGTCATGGTGCATGCATCCTGAAACTTTTAACTGAAATTTTAGGAGTAGATAATAGAAATAAATGTTTTCTGAGACTAATGGAATTCTGATCTTCACTGTAAGATTTTTTGATAACTTCCGCATTTTAATTTACAGCATTTACTTGAAGGTATGTGGCTTACATTACTACATTCAAAGAAAAATGCTATAAAATTGTAGATAAGCCTCTAGTTAACAGAATTACTTGATGGAAGAAGAATGCAAATGAATAATTAGCTCTGTAACAGTATCTGATTTACTGATCCAGTTAACTGCACTAATTAAATCAAAGGGCATCACAATTTATTATTGGAAAGCATTTTATCTAAATGTAAAAACATCCATTTTATTCATACACTATACACATAGTACATTTTATTATGTTAATGTAAGTTGGATAGTGAATAGTCATTTTCATTTGTCAAGTATTAAGACATCAAGTGTGAAGACATCAATTTAAGTGATGTTAAAGAGTATAGCTTTACCTTTCTCAGTTAAAAATGACTATTTACTCTAGATAGATTTTTAAGTGTAAGCAATGGCACACACACACACACACACACACACACACACACACACACAATCTTTATCTAAGCTCATAGCCAAAGGCTGGTCATTTTGTTGTGACTCTCACGACATGAAGAAGACATTCATTCCCCTCCTCATAAAAATTTCTTTCAAGCGCAAGTTTATTTTCAAACAGAAAAGATGGGTCTAGGTATTATTTTTCTACTTTTACATGATAAGTTGTCAGTAAACCATTAATTATCTCCCAGTGAAAGGCCTTTCTGATTCTGAGAAGGAACACCAAATATTTCTTAATTAGTTGTATGCTAGGGTGAAACAAGTCCAGGGATATGTTGGGCTGAAGAGAAATCATTCACAGTTCATTCTTCATAAACAAATGTCCCATTTAAAACCTAGAACATTTACATTTATGAAGGTATATTAGGAAATATGGCCTGTACACCTGTATAAAAAAAAGGAACCATGTGTGTGTTTCAAAATAAACACTTGTGGAGATAAAATAATGTGGGGGATCTTTCTACCACTCTTTTTTATTAAAACAAACTTCTTCACACATCTCTCACTAAGAGAAATTTGTGATTTATGCTACCCTGTATTAGCAGTAAAAGGCAGGTGACAATTTGATGGAATAAATAGTAAATGGGTTTCAATCATTAGGTCTATTATTTTTATTTATATATGAACAATGTACTAAAGAAATTCCCTCATTCTATTCCACTCACATATGAACTGGTAAAACTACAGAAGTTTAGATAGCTTCCAATTTCTAAAGCTTCTCTAAGGTCACATAGAAGTGGATGAGTTAGCAAACATCTATGATAGATAGCCTAAAGGGACATAACCTATTCACTAGTAACAGCTTGAGAGCTATGAAAATTGAGCAATTACCTGAGGAAATGTTTTGTGGAGCCATGACCTTTGTTCCTTCTTGTCTCCATGGAGACTAACAGAAGTACGAATCGTGTATACTAGCTAAATAAATGTTGATACGTATTACGGGAAGAAAAGGACAACCATGATAAAATATATCAAGCATTTTTTTTTAAACCTTACCTATAAATCTTTGGTAGTTATCCATTTCATAGTTGGGAAGATTGAGGCCCACATTAGATCCTCTTGATGTGAGTAGAATCAAATGGCAAACTTAAGAAATTACCAGTTACTTGGAATTTACCAAAGGATCTATCTGTTCAGTTTTACTATCCTGATTATTAGGGTTGGCTGTATCAGTGATGCTGTATCTAAATATCTTACAAAAAATCACTTTCACATGCTGTCTTTCCCAATCTAATCATCTCCAGGCGGCAAACTGAAAGAGAAATTTCCCAGTGAAAGGCCTTTCTGATTCTGAGAAGGAACACCAAATATTTCTTAATTAGTTGTATGCTAGGGTGAAACAAGTCCAGGGATATGTTGGGCTGAAGAGAAATCATTCACAGTTCATTCTTCATAAACAAATGTCCCATTTAAAACCTAGAACATTTACATTTATGAAGGTATATTAGGAAATATGGCCTGTACACCTGTATAAAAAAAAGGAACCATGTGTGTGTTTCAAAATAAACACTTGTGGAGATAAAATAATGTGGGGGATCTTTCTACCACTCTTTTTTATTAAAACAAACTTCTTCACACATCTCTCACTAAGAGAAATTTGTGATTTATGCTACCCTGTATTAGCAGTAAAAGGCAGGTGACAATTTGATGGAATAAATAGTAAATGGGTTTCAATCATTAGGTCTATTATTTTTATTTATATATGAACAATGTACTAAAGAAATTCCCTCATTCTATTCCACTCACATATGAACTGGTAAAACTACAGAAGTTTAGATAGCTTCCAATTTCTAAAGCTTCTCTAAGGTCACATAGAAGTGGATGAGTTAGCAAACATCTATGATAGATAGCCTAAAGGGACATAACCTATTCACTAGTAACAGCTTGAGAGCTATGAAAATTGAGCAATTACCTGAGGAAATGTTTTGTGGAGCCATGACCTTTGTTCCTTCTTGTCTCCATGGAGACTAACAGAAGTACGAATCGTGTATACTAGCTAAATAAATGTTGATACGTATTACGGGAAGAAAAGGACAACCATGATAAAATATATCAAGCATTTTTTTTTAAACCTTACCTATAAATCTTTGGTAGTTATCCATTTCATAGTTGGGAAGATTGAGGCCCACATTAGATCCTCTTGATGTGAGTAGAATCAAATGGCAAACTTAAGAAATTACCAGTTACTTGGAATTTACCAAAGGATCTATCTGTTCAGTTTTACTATCCTGATTATTAGGGTTGGCTGTATCAGTGATGCTGTATCTAAATATCTTACAAAAAATCACTTTCACATGCTGTCTTTCCCAATCTAATCATCTCCAGCATCGTCTTTTCCTTGTATCTCAAAAGTTTATCCACATCTACATCCACATCTCAGCTTTAGAAGGGATGAATTTAGAAGGAGAAAGAAACCCCTCCAACAAAGCAGGTGAATTAACATGTGGCAATCATTAAGATGGCAAGTATTCAGCCAGGTAGCTCTCTTATTTCTATTTTCAGAATCACTCTATTAGGAAAGCAAGACCAGTTGTTTTCAAAAACAAAAACTGAACCTCTATTAGAAGGATGAATTGAAGGAAGAGGTAGAGTATTAAATTTCTTATTAAATTCACTCATTAGATCAATCAACTTTCCAAAGTGTTTAAAGTGTGTGTCACTTTACAAATTGAGGCAGCTTAACTGAAGTAAGCATTTATGCATATGTGTTCACATTAGAGATATGTGCACTTCAGTAACTTTGTATTCCTTTGTTTTCTTGGACTCTGCAAAGACAACATGACCAATTGTATAATTACGATAAACACAGAATAAAGTTGTTTGCTCTTAAAAGGGGTATGTAAAGAAGTATAAAAAATGGACCGTTTTCCTCACTCAGCTCAATTCTTCATTCCACACCAAGATGAAGAAGGCAGTATAACTTACTTTTTCCTCTAGAGAATTTATGGGTGCATAAATGACAGAAGTTCACCTTCGATTGTATTAGCAATAATGCTATTCAAAATTCAGAGATTCAGTTTAGGCTTAAAAAAAAACCTTAGGAAATAACCCATTACAAAAATTTTTGTTGAAGATCTGATGGGATAGCATGATATAAATCGGATACTTTCAAGAACCATCATTCCAATTGTGTTCTAAAAAATTACAAGTTAAATGATTGAAAAATGAATTATTATGGAAAATTTGTCTTCAGTCATGCACCAACCTCTCTTTAAAGTAAGTGGTTCATTCTGAGTAGTGGAAAAAATAGAACTTGGGTTTTTTTTTTTCTTTATTGTAAGTGATTTGATGACCCAACTTCAATGTAATTAATATATTAAGGATGTCTTAAAATGCTTTTAGCACAGAGATCATTAACAATAAAATTTCATTTCAACTCAGTAATTGTGTACTGAATTTCAAGTGTTGTGAAATTCACAAAAGAGGTAGGGTTTTTTTTTTTTTTTTAATTTGGCCTCTTTTATTGATATTTTATTTATTTATTTTCATCCATGTTTATTCTTCAGCATGTTTGGACCTCCCGTCGCAGTGGCCTCCCTCATTGCAGAGCACTGGCTCTGGGGGCATGTGCTCTAGAGCGCTGGCTTATATTGGACACACTAAAGCAAGACCAGTTGTTTTCAAAAACAAAAACTGAACCTCTATTAGAAGGATGAATTGAAGGAAGAGGTAGAGTATTAAATTTCTTATTAAATTCACTCATTAGATCAATCAACTTTCCAAAGTGTTTAAAGTGTGTGTCACTTTACAAATTGAGGCAGCTTAACTGAAGTAAGCATTTATGCATATGTGTTCACATTAGAGATATGTGCACTTCAGTAACTTTGTATTCCTTTGTTTTCTTGGACTCTGCAAAGACAACATGACCAATTGTATAATTACGATAAACACAGAATAAAGTTGTTTGCTCTTAAAAGGGGTATGTAAAGAAGTATAAAAAATGGACCGTTTTCCTCACTCAGCTCAATTCTTCATTCCACACCAAGATGAAGAAGGCAGTATAACTTACTTTTTCCTCTAGAGAATTTATGGGTGCATAAATGACAGAAGTTCACCTTCGATTGTATTAGCAATAATGCTATTCAAAATTCAGAGATTCAGTTTAGGCTTAAAAAAAAACCTTAGGAAATAACCCATTACAAAAATTTTTGTTGAAAATCTGATGCGCATAGCATGATATAAATCGGATACTTTCAAGAACCATCATTCCAATTGTGTTCTAAAAAATTACAAGTTAAATGATTGAAAAATGAATTATTATGGAAAATTTGTCTTCAGTCATGCACCAACCTCTCTTTAAAGTAAGTGGTTCATTCTGAGTAGTGGAAAAAATAGAACTTGGGTTTTTTTTTTTCTTTATTGTAAGTGATTTGATGACCCAACTTCAATGTAATTAATATATTAAGGATGTCTTAAAATGCTTTTAGCACAGAGATCATTAACAATAAAATTTCATTTCAACTCAGTAATTGTGTACTGAATTTCAAGTGTTGTGAAATTCACAAAAGAGGTAGGGTTTTTTTTTTTTTTTTAATTTGGCCTCTTTTATTGATATTTTATTTATTTATTTTCATCCATGTTTATTCTTCAGCATGTTTGGACCTCCCGTCGCAGTGGCCTCCCTCATTGCAGAGCACTGGCTCTGGGGGCATGTGCTCTAGAGCGCTGGCTTATATTGGACACACTGGTCCAGACGCTCAGTGGCACATGGGATCTTCCCAGGCCAGGGATTGAACCAGTGCCTCTTGCACTGCAAGGTGGACTCTTCACCCACTGTACTACCAGGGAGGCCCAAGAGGAGTAAATTTTAAAACAATAAAACCTATCAGAAGTAAACTTCCATTTCCATACTTTCCATGAGACATGTGTGCATACTCAGTTGTGTCTAAAGGATCAAATTTTTTGTGCCCCTATGGACTATAGTCTACCAGGCTCCTCTTTCCATGGAATTTTCTAGGTAAGAATAATGGAATAGGTTTCCTTTGCCTACTCCAGGATATTTTGAGGCAGTTGAATTCAAATTTATATTACTATATATATTGTCACTTTTAATGTGGTTTGCCAAATGCTAGTGAAATATGTACTGAAAATATCTGTGGACAAAATTTAAATGATATGTAATATTATTTAAATTACATATTATGTAATATGTAATAATATTTACATATGATGTGTTGGGTTTTTGTACTTTTAGGTTTGCATTTTGCTGGTAGTATCTTGGAAGAGGTATAAAATTTAATTTTGTAGTTTATAAGTCATACTGCAATTGAACATCTGATGTGCAGTTCCTCTGTATAAAGAAACATAGGGATATTGATTTTAGGGAAATTCTGAGACTTACCTTTTAAAAATTTAATATGGGAATAGATGAACCAAGAGAACGGGTGTGATGATGTGGATATGGAAAGGTCAGAAACAAAGTCAGCTAAGAGTTTTACCCTTGAAAACATAGTACTTCAAGGGGATATCTAAAAAAGTAGGTGGTGTTGAATTAGCAACTGGTGTTGAATTAGTATAATGAATATTCAGATAGGAAGAAGAGAGAACTGCTATCATGGGAAGGGGATATTTACAAGAAAAGGAAGCAGTCACAGTGTTATAACTACAGTGGAGATACCAAAAGTGGTAAGCATTGATCATTCAAATAAGCAACAAAGACCATAATGCTTAGCTTGACAAAATGACTCAGAGAAGAGATGAAGACATGATTCCTTATTTGAAAGATGAGATTTAAAAAAGTGGCTATTATCCTTGGTGACATTTTCATTCAAAATGAGAGTCAGAAACAGAATCTAAAGGGAAACTCAGAACCTAGGCAGATAATTGGTTTCTTTGTTGGGTTTAAGAAATGGGCCAAAGTTCTGGAAGAGATGGAAGGAACTAGAATCAGATGAAGTGGTAGGACTGTACACAAGCAAGGTTAAGTTCTTATCTGTTGAAACTGGGAGGGAAAAATGCAAGTGAGGGGGAGAGGAGATAACATTAGAAGTTGTGGAGATGAGAGGTTGAATTATTTCATGCCTTCCTTAAACATGGGATGATCTCTGCAAAGTCAGAGGTAAACTTCATTGTTGAAAAGGGGACAGTGGTTTGGTAGGTGCTTTAAGAATAGTGGAGAAGGCCTGGAGTGTGTTCCATGAGGAATGCACTTTAGATTTCCGGAGGGAAAGTCATTCTAGGATATTATGCCTATCTATGACTATGGAGTGGTTTGATAAAATGTCATGTATATATCTAGCCATGATATCAACAAGGTAAAATAACTCCTAAGTTAATTTTAAGTGTAATTAAACTATCTAATGTAGTAGTTGAAGTCATCTACATTAATAAGAACAGTTTATAATGATATCTGAATGTGTAACTTGTAGGTTGAGCTCCTATATGCACTTAAGGTTTTCGTTTTGTTTTGCTACATGAGCTAAGGAAAAATACCTTTAATAAACAATTTTACTTTCAACCTAAGAACTAATTCTTAGCTTATAATACTTAATAGCATAAGTTTTCTCATTTATGTTAAGTAAAATGTTTGTGTCCCTGAAGCTAATGTAACCTTTTAATGTTTTATTAGGTACAACTACTACTTAGCTAGCAATTACTAAGTATCAGACATTGTATTAAACATCTTACAATTAATCCTCATAAAACATCAATCCTGATGTAAAGCTTTATAGGTTAACAATTACTATTCTCCTTGAAAAAAGTGAAGAATTGAATTTTAGAGTGGTTAAGGCATTTACCCAAATAATACAGCTACTGACTGTTGGAGCCAAAACCCAGATTCAGATTTATCAATTCAGAATGTGAGTCTATAGCATTTGTGGTTAGAGTTTCTGCTAAGAAGAAACCCTCAGGTGACTTTTCTGTAAAAAAAAAAAAAGTTTCATGGGAAAGGCAATGAAGATATTCTTTCTTTATATTGCCAAGATTTATTACTATAGATAATTGTTCAGAGAATTCCTATAGTTACTCTGAGCTCTTCAAAGGAATTTAAATAGAGAACTAGAATCAGATGAAGTGGTAGGACTGTACACAAGCAAGGTTAAGTTCTTATCTGTTGAAACTGGGAGGGAAAAATGCAAGTGAGGGGGAGAGGAGATAACATTAGAAGTTGTGGAGATGAGAGGTTGAATTATTTCATGCCTTCCTTAAACATGGGATGATCTCTGCAAAGTCAGAGGTAAACTTCATTGTTGAAAAGGGGACAGTGGTTTGGTAGGTGCTTTAAGAATAGTGGAGAAGGCCTGGAGTGTGTTCCATGAGGAATGCACTTTAGATTTCCGGAGGGAAAGTCATTCTAGGATATTATGCCTATCTATGACTATGGAGTGGTTTGATAAAATGTCATGTATATATCTAGCCATGATATCAACAAGGTAAAATAACTCCTAAGTTAATTTTAAGTGTAATTAAACTATCTAATGTAGTAGTTGAAGTCATCTACATTAATAAGAACAGTTTATAATGATATCTGAATGTGTAACTTGTAGGTTGAGCTCCTATATGCACTTAAGGTTTTCGTTTTGTTTTGCTACATGAGCTAAGGAAAATACCTTTAATAAACAATTTTACTTTCAACCTAAGAACTAATTCTTAGCTTATAGAACTTAATAGCATATATTTTCTCATTTGTATCAACTGAAATGTTTCTGCCCCTGAAGCTAATGTAACCTTTTAATGTTTTATTAGGTACAACTACTACTTAGCTAGCAATTACTAAGTATCAGACATTGTATTAAACATCTTACAATTAATCCTCATAAAACATCAATCCTGATGTAAAGCTTTATAGGTTAACAATTACTATTCTCCTTGAAAAAAGTGAAGAATTGAATTTTAGAGTGGTTAAGGCATTTACCCAAATAATACAGCTACTGACTGTTGGAGCCAAAACCCAGATTCAGATTTATCAATTCAGAATGTGAGTCTATAGCATTTGTGGTTAGAGTTTCTGCTAAGAAGAAACCCTCAGGTGACTTTTCTGTAAAAAAAAAAAAAGTTTCATGGGAAAGGCAATGAAGATATTCTTTCTTTATATTGCCAAGATTTATTACTATAGATAATTGTTCAGAGAATTCCTATAGTTACTCTGAGCTCTTCAAAGGAATTTAAATAGAGAACCTTTTTAAAGGAGAACTATGAGTCAATTCATAATATAAACTTTAGCCTTGAAATACTGAAATGATATGAAGTAAACATTATATAAAGAAAGGTATAATGCATTAAGTCGTCTTACATGATATTCACAATAAGACATCACCTGTAATCAGGTTTTTTGCTTTTTGTTTTCCTTCCTGTGGATACCATTCCAGTTCACCAGTTTCTGGAGAAAAACCAGAATATCTCAGAAGTTGAAAGGAAAAGAAGACATGGGGGGAATAATGAGAGTGTCATTCTGATAATCATAATTTAAGTAGCTTGGGGATTGCTAATTTTATTACAATATGTTCTTATAATTTTTCTAGTAATTTCACATTTTGATGATTTTTTGCTGTTTTATTTTTATGTTTAATTCTGAACTATTATAATCTTGAATGGAAAAATAAATATTTGAAAATTTCAGAGATTTAGGGGAACATAGCTCTATATTTTATTATTCTGTTAAAATTAAAAGTACCCTAAACTTCAGCCTAATATTTTCAAATTTTACTCTTCCATGCTAGGCCCTACCACAACCAAAGTGTTGGAAAACAAAATAGTTAGCTATACATTATATATAAAGGTCTATTCCATATATTTCCAGTGTTTAGTGTGACAGACTGTAAACATAAATAACAAAATCCAGAAATGCTCTTGAACTCCCTTGCAAGGAATAAAACATGCTATTAAATGAAAGTAGATGTTCCCTACATCTTAGCTAAGTCTTTATTTCACCTCTGAGAAATAAACTGACTAAAGCAGAAACATTATGTGAACCAAACTGGGTTACAGTGTCAGCCCATTGGCATTCAGCCTCCACTGTAGTCATGGTTGCTGCCACAGAGTGGTCCCTGCTAATTAATTTCCTTGTTAGGTCACAAGGGAGCACTTAAGGAAAAGCTGTTATATAGTTTGCTCCCTTCCACCCTAAACAGATAAATCAGTGATTGTAGATTGTTTTTAAACCTTTTAACATTCATTTCAGAAGTAATTCCCCACTCAAAAAAGATTTTATGTTTCACTGTATTAGAATTTTTCACTGAGAGTAAGACAGAATGGAAAACTACATTTAATTCATTTTTGCAAAAACAGAACAAAAGGCAAACCTGCCATAGTTTGGTTTTGCTTTGGTCTTATCTTTGGGCTAAAAAAAGTCTAAGGCAAGTACAATTTTCTTCTTGCCTACAGATGAAGGCAGATGGTATCAAGTATGTTTAGTTCTTCCAGCAACACTTTTCTATAGCATTAACAGTAAATCTACCATTTGTGATCTTTTGTCTATTTAAATCTATTTAATTTACATTTAACAAGACACCTCTTATTCTTGTGAGTTAATTAAAGGGTTAGTGACTATTAAAAGGATACTAATTGAAATGCAATAAATAAGATAACTGAGTTGGTGTGTAATTAGCCAAATTTACATAAGTAATAGACACGGTGTGGCAATCTTCTGGAATGGCGTTGAACTAATGCTGATAGTTTAATCTCTTATAAGAACAAGTGTCTAGGCATTTAATTAGCATAAAACAGAATAGCAGTGACAAATTCATTGTATGTAATTTTTTTAAGTAACTGCCAAAGAATTATGTAATGATGCTTTATTTGGTCTTTAAACATTATAGCGATGGTTATTAAATTTTCAATGTGTCTTTTCAGGAAGAGAAATAATTCAGATAGGAGGCCAAGAATAGTTCTCCCCTACCTAGGACTTGTTTTTCTCAGTAGCCACCCCAGTTTACCCTGCCTGTGCACCTCAGTACTACTGTCTCCTACACATCGTGATAAATCAATTTGAGAAATGTCTCTTTAGGACTTTTACATGACAACCCAGACTTTTGCAGAAAATTCAGAGTTCTCCCAACTTCCTAATTTAAAATAGGCCTGTATGTTTAAGATAAAATTTAAGAGGAAATACATAGTTTACAATTCTTAATAGTTTTGAAAGTAATTTTTCAAAAATGTGTGTGCTTCTGCCCATAACACATGTTGACGCTTATTAAACGGAGGCCTAACATGTCCGTTCTGTGTTCTGTTGGTGATGGAGCATTGCTGGTTCAAGTAAATGGTCATCATACATTCTTAGATGAGGGCAAATAGAAAAGAAATAAAAAGCCAGCAGTAAATCCAAGGACTTTAGTGTTGAGTGTGTGGATATGGAAAAATATTTTCTGCCCTGATATTATGTATGCCTATGGTTTTCATTTTGTTAAATTATTAATATGTCTATGATACACTGGTTAAGCAAATTCTCTCCAAATATGTTGTCTTTAGAATTTTTTTTTTTTTTTTGGTAGCTTTTGACCCACGTACAGATTTTCTCCTTTTAAATTCTTTGAGTACTTTCATTTGCCTTACTTAAATATTATTTTGTTCTCTTTAAGATATATTTAATATCATACTGATATAAGACCATGTAGTAGTTGATAGAGAACTCATGTCAAAATTCAAAAAGTATTTCCGATTTAATTCCAGGCTTTTTGCTTTTGTGGTCTACTTATTCAGTCTTCACTCTCAGTGAAAATAAAAAATAAATTGGGTTAAAAACCAGAGAAAAAAGTTCTAAGAAGGTGGATTTAGATAAAGCAAAATAGAAACAGATACTATTATATTCTCCCTGGAAAGTTTCTATTAAATAGCATAGTCACTGAATATATTGATGATTTCACCAGCAAAGAAAAATTCATTAGAAGTGGATCAACTAAGATATTTATTCTAAAGAAATTACAGTGTTTTATAAGAAATACTTTAGGAATACAGTATCACATACTGAACACACGTTTTAAAGTCAGATTTACACCTACCAAAAGGATCTGTTAAAATCATTGAAGGTATAAATTCAATTACCACTGTATTCATCTGAGATATAATAATTCAAAGGAGAATTATCTGCATCCTAATATAATATACTTAATTATTCAGACAATAATGGCAGACTACACACATATTTGATGACAACAATGGTTTTTAAAGCTTTCTGCCAAATGCTAGAATAATATTTGCCCTTCTTGTTTGTTTTTTTTCATTCATCATTTCTGTGAGGCTATGTCTTGCCATACATAGTTTACAATTCTTAATAGTTTTGAAAGTAATTTTTCAAAATGTGTGTGCTTCTGCCCATAACACATGTTGACGCTTATTAAACGGAGGCCTAACATGTCCGTTCTGTGTTCTGTTGGTGATGGAGCATTGCTGGTTCAAGTAAATGGTCATCATACATTCTTAGATGAGGGCAAATAGAAAAGAAATAAAAAGCCAGCAGTAAATCCAAGGACTTTAGTGTTGAGTGTGTGGATATGGAAAAATATTTTCTGCCCTGATATTATGTATGCCTATGGTTTTCATTTTGTTAAATTATTAATATGTCTATGATACACTGGTTAAGCAAATTCTCTCCAAATATGTTGTCTTTAGAATTTTTTTTTTTTTTTTGGTAGCTTTTGACCCACGTACAGATTTTCTCCTTTTAAATTCTTTGAGTACTTTCATTTGCCTTACTTAAATATTATTTTGTTCTCTTTAAGATATATTTAATATCATACTGATATAAGACCATGTAGTAGTTGATAGAGAACTCATGTCAAAATTCAAAAAGTATTTCCGATTTAATTCCAGGCTTTTTGCTTTTGTGGTCTACTTATTCAGTCTTCACTCTCAGTGAAAATAAAAAATAAATTGGGTTAAAAACCAGAGAAAAAAAAGTTCTAAGAAGGTGGATTTAGATAAAGCAAAATAGAAACAGATACTATTATATTCTCCCTGGAAAGTTTCTATTAAATAGCATAGTCACTGAATATATTGATGATTTCACCAGCAAAGAAAAATTCATTAGAAGTGGATCAACTAAGATATTTATTCTAAAGAAATTACAGTGTTTTATAAGAAATACTTTAGGAATACAGTATCACATACTGAACACACGTTTTAAAGTCAGATTTACACCTACCAAAAGGATCTGTTAAAATCATTGAAGGTATAAATTCAATTACCACTGTATTCATCTGAGATATAATAATTCAAAGGAGAATTATCTGCATCCTAATATAATATACTTAATTATTCAGACAATAATGGCAGACTACACACATATTTGATGACAACAATGGTTTTTAAAGCTTTCTGCCAAATGCTAGAATAATATTTTTTGAAACTATTTTCCTTTCTTGTTTGTTTTCTCATCATCATTTTCTGTGAGGCTATGTCTTGCCATGGATAATTATTTGGAAAAAATAGCTCCTTTTTCATATTATTTACAAAGGCTGCTTATCAAATTGGACAGTGCAAATGTATATAAATTTAGAAGTCTGAAAAGTTAGTCAACACTGTTAAATGAATCAGTTGAGAGATTTGAGAACATACATGCTTCTATGTGTATAGATATGTTATCTACTGCATCAGTAAATGGGATGAACTCCATGAAGTTGAAGGCTCTGTCTTCATAATCCAGAAACCAAACATACAAAGTATTCTAACTCTTCTCACTGCTTTTTCTCATTAGGCATCTTGTCTTGTACTAAGCCAGGGGCTTTCAAACCATGCTTCTGCTACACATAGATGCTCTTCTGTTAAATTCACATCAGGAGGATTTTTATAAATTCGCTGAGAAGAAGATTAGAGCTAGTATTTTCTGAATTTTATGTTCTCTATTAACCCACTGGTATCTGCAGTGAGAGCTTGCCCCTATTTATAAAATGAATGATAGACTAGCAAATGTAACAGAAAAACTAAGCCTTTCAGACGAGTAGAGCCTTTTGTTAAACCAAATGTGATTTCTATTTGCCTTTGTGGAATATAGGCACTTTCTGCTGGTAAAAATGATTTGTGTTTTGAATGATAAAACCCAGTCTGTCAATATTTCCTAGTGTTCACGAAAGAATGCTTATCCCATGAACACAGAATTCTGGTGCTACACTTTTAACCTGACATTCCTCAGTCTCTTCACTTGACTCACATTTCTTTGCCTCTAGAATGCTGATTTACGTCCTTGCTGTTACAGGTTGAGGTGGAGGGCCCCCTAACATAACTGTTCTGCCTAAGGAAAAATGTCAGCGCTTTCCCTCATTTAAGAACGGTATAAATTCAATTAACCACTGGATCTGTTAAAATCATTGAAGGTATAAATTCAATTACCACTGTATTCATCTGAGATATAATAATTCAAAGGAGAATTATCTGCATCCTAATATAATATACTTAATTATTCAGACAATAATGGCAGACTACACACATATTTGATGACAACAATGGTTTTTAAAGCTTTCTGCCAAATGCTAGAATAATATTTTTTGAAACTATTTTCCTTTCTTGTTTGTTTTCTCATCATCATTTTCTGTGAGGCTATGTCTTGCCATGGATAATTATTTGGAAAAAATAGCTCCTTTTCATATTATTTACAAAGGCTGCTTATCAAATTGGACAGTGCAAATGTATATAAATTTAGAAGTCTGAAAAGTTAGTCAACACTGTTAAATGAATCAGTTGAGAGATTTGAGAACATACATGCTTCTATGTGTATAGATATGTTATCTACTGCATCAGTAAATGGGATGAACTCCATGAAGTTGAAGGCTCTGTCTTCATAATCCAGAAACCAAACATACAAAGTATTCTAACTCTTCTCACTGCTTTTTCTCATTAGGCATCTTGTCTTGTACTAAGCCAGGGGCTTTCAAACCATGCTTCTGCTACACATAGATGCTCTTCTGTTAAATTCACATCAGGAGGATTTTTATAAATTCGCTGAGAAGAAGATTAGAGCTAGTATTTTCTGAATTTTATGTTCTCTATTAACCCACTGGTATCTGCAGTGAGAGCTTGCCCCTATTTATAAAATGAATGATAGACTAGCAAATGTAACAGAAAAACTAAGCCTTTCAGACGAGTAGAGCCTTTTGTTAAACCAAATGTGATTTCTATTTGCCTTTGTGGAATATAGGCACTTTCTGCTGGTAAAAATGATTTGTGTTTTGAATGATAAAACCCAGTCTGTCAATATTTCCTAGTGTTCACGAAAGAATGCTTATCCCATGAACACAGAATTCTGGTGCTACACTTTTAACCTGACATTCCTCAGTCTCTTCACTTGACTCACATTTCTTTGCCTCTAGAATGCTGATTTACGTCCTTGCTGTTACAGGTTGAGGTGGAGTAACTACCTATTTTTTCTATGATTGGCTCTAACATAACTGTTCTGCCTAAGGAAAAATGTCAGCGCTTTCCCTCACACTCATTTCTCTAGTAAGGAACACTGTCTGAGGATCAGATCTCTGCCTCCACATCTGCTCCTGTTTTCCTCTTTCAACACAGAAGACTTGTGAGTGTGGGTTGTCTGGGGACAGACTGAGCATAAGACTTCTATGCAGAAAGTGTCTAGGGAATATGCCAGGAATAGTGGCTATGAGAAGCATTGGAAGGAAGCAGGATTGTAGGTGGGGAGAATTGCAATCCAGTTCCAATTATGGCATTAGTATATCCCACAGGGATCTCTGGAGTTGGGATGACCCATCAGAAATGTCTCAAACGGGGGCAGGAGCCGGGGCTTTTTCTTCATGCTGCCTTTTTTTTTTTTAAGTTTAATATGGAGAATAATTGTTTTACAGTATTGTGTTAGCTTCTGCCATACATCAGCATGAATCAGTCATAGATATACACATGTCACCTCCCTCTGGAACCTCCCTCCCACCTCCCATCCCATCCCACCCCTCTAGGTTACCTTCACTTCTGATGGTCATTGGATGAGTTCTGTCCCAATGGAGGGGTGTGAACTTGGGCAAGGCAGCTCCCTTTCACTTTCCAGGGCAATTCCTTGGTAGATATTAAATTGTGACCTGCCAGTATCCAGAATTCTAGGTAATGTGGGCATAAATGGCTGGTCTCAAAGGCAATATACTGTTGATGTACCAAAGTATTCAACTGAGTCTGTTGACTAGCATAAGTCAGGAAATTTTGCTGGTCTGCATTCAACTAATTGCCACAACATAACTTTCTGTGTAAAGACAGTAGCATTTTAAAAAATACCCATTAAAATCTTTTGAGACAGAAAATAGTTCTCTTTGAGTGTTTAATAACCTAGGTTTGGCCATGTGTAGGCAAGCCTATAGGCAAAAATAGAACAAATGTGGGCCTGTTTTAAATGAAATGACATTTTAAAAGGAATACCAAGATTCAGGTTAGTGCCAATAATCAATTATTATTGAATTCAATTGTATGCAAAAAATGAAATAATTTGAAATTATAGATTTTTTTTGTCCTTAACTATTATCTAGATCAACTCTTATATTAAAATGGAGTTTATAATGTTTTTTGACTTTATGTATAAGAATTGTGAATTAATATAAGAAAATTTCAAGTACTATAGATTATCTCAATGTTGAATTATAAATACTATATTTAAATAAGCAGAATCATTGTTTTCCACATGATAAATGTTAAGTTAGAAGTAAAACTCGGATAGGTATTTCAGTGTCCTAGTAGGACTTAAAAATAAATGAATTTGATCCTGGGAATTTTATAAAGCCTATTATGTAAATTAAACTTTATTATAGTTTTAATTTAAATTTGTTGTTTTGATTGTACTCTAGTTAGCTAGAATCTACCAGGAGTGTTTCTTTTAAGATCAATTATTCTAAGGTGAGAGTTTCCCATGTGGCTAAGCGGTAAAGAATTCACCTGCCTTTTTAAGTTTAATATGGAGAATAATTGTTTTACAGTATTGTGTTAGCTTCTGCCATACATCAGCATGAATCAGTCATAGATATACACATGTCACCTCCCTCTGGAACCTCCCTCCCACCTCCCATCCCATCCCACCCCTCTAGGTTACCTTCACTTCTGATGGTCATTGGATGAGTTCTGTCCCAATGGAGGGGTGTGAACTTGGGCAAGGCAGCTCCCTTTCACTTTCCAGGGCAATTCCTTGGTAGATATTAAATTGTGACCTGCCAGTATCCAGAATTCTAGGTAATGTGGGCATAAATGGCTGGTCTCAAAGGCAATATACTGTTGATGTACCAAAGTATTCAACTGAGTCTGTTGACTAGCATAAGTCAGGAAATTTTGCTGGTCTGCATTCAACTAATTGCCACAACATAACTTTCTGTGTAAAGACAGTAGCATTTTAAAAAATACCCATTAAAATCTTTTGAGACAGAAAATAGTTCTCTTTGAGTGTTTAATAACCTAGGTTTGGCCATGTGTAGGCAAGCCTATAGGCAAAAATAGAACAAATGTGGGCCTGTTTTAAATGAAATGACATTTTAAAAGGAATACCAAGATTCAGGTTAGTGCCAATAATCAATTATTATTGAATTCAATTGTATGCAAAAAATGAAATAATTTGAAATTATAGATTTTTTTTGTCCTTAACTATTATCTAGATCAACTCTTATATTAAAATGGAGTTTATAATGTTTTTTGACTTTATGTATAAGAATTGTGAATTAATATAAGAAAATTTCAAGTACTATAGATTATCTCAATGTTGAATTATAAATACTATATTTAAATAAGCAGAATCATTGTTTTCCACATGATAAATGTTAAGTTAGAAGTAAAACTCGGATAGGTATTTCAGTGTCCTAGTAGGACTTAAAAATAAATGAATTTGATCCTGGGAATTTTATAAAGCCTATTATGTAAATTAAACTTTATTATAGTTTTAATTTAAATTTGTTGTTTTGATTGTACTCTAGTTAGCTAGAATCTACCAGGAGTGTTTCTTTTAAGATCAATTATTCTAAGGTGAGAGTTTCCCATGTGGCTAAGCGGTAAAGAATTCACCTGCCAAGCAGCAGACCTCAGTTCAATCTCTGGGTAAGGAGGATCCCCTAGAGAAAGAAATGGCAACCCACCCGGTATTCTTTTCTGGAGAATCCCATGGACAGAGGAGGCTGGTGGGCTACTGTCCATGGGGTGGCAAAGAGTTGGATATGACTTACTGACTAAACAGTAACAATTATAAAGTGAGGAAATCTTAGGATATGACCATATAGTTTTGAGCATAACTGATTTGTACCATATTATTTTTCTCTTTCTGCACCCTATAGTGAAGTAATATTTGTATGTCAGGAAGAGAATAGCAGATTCCATCATTTGTAATAAAATAAACCTCGTGTGGATTGCTCCAAAGTTAGTGTAAACCCTAAATGTCCATGAGTTGAAATAGTGATTAGCAAATTCATTATTAAAATCCAAGTTAGATTTATCACTATCTAGAAAATGTAGAAATTTAATAAATTTAATTATACACACCTTTACATTTATTGCTAAATACCAAATAATTAGTATTGTTGTTTTGGCTGATGCTCTGTATCTAGAAACACTGATGAACAAATTAGTATAGTAATTTGTGATAGTAACTCCTGCATGCCTTTGTCCTAGACAAAAGGTACTACAGAAAAGGTAATTTCAGACAAATGGTAAAATATTTACAGTTTAAAAATTTTCCCCCAAATCAAAATTATTGATGCCTCCAACTGTTTGTTATAATAGGAAGTTGAAGTTGGAAAAACTCCTTGTTTCTAGTCATTTTAAATCAGTAACAGAGCAATTTAGTGCTGAATACTGAAGTATAACTTCTGAGATTACTGGTTCTCAGTCACATCTCATAACTGGAAAAGCCAGATTTTTTCTAAGTAAGAAATGCTGTTGAGTTACTTAACAATATAACAGCACTGCCATTTATGGGATTTAGGAAATAATATATTGTCATACAATTTATACATGTAGCAGTTACTCATCCTTTTATTTCGTTGTATGTGTAGTATCAGTTTATGTGATACTATACATCTAAGTGCAGATTTAATTATACAGCAGTCATTACTTTAGCTTTAAGGAAAAGAAAAACACAGACAATATATGTTTAAAAGATGATAACATTATAGGTAATCTCTTACATTTTAGAAGGTATTATGAGTATTCACCTGCTGCAAATGTCATCTGCAAGTGCTCTATTTAACAAGTGTCCTCAGCAGTAGGAGAATTTGCACATGCATGACTTATACACAAGTCTCTTATGAAATGCTGAGACTGCCTATCTCATCCTCCAGAAAAGGATGCAGCTAGTTTGCTCTCCTTATCACCACCAGGTCTGGAATTGCACGTGGAAATTATTATTTTTCTTTCAAAAAAAATTGGAATTGAAAATAAATTTTTATTATCATAAAGAAATTGAAATTTCAATGAAAAAAAAGGATCATTGGTTAAGAAAACATAGAAGACCAGAAAATATTATTCCAAATATTATATATACCTTCTAAAAGCATATATATGAAATTAAGGATGTTACTAGAAATTACTCATGGATATACTTTGTGAATTTATCAAATAAGTCATATCTGAGTTAAGCACTCTGTCATTTAGAGAACCCTGAATCCAAGCTTGCCTTAGGGTTCTATACCCATGAGTAACTCATGCAATGGAGTATTTATTACAACTGGTAATCACACACACACACACACACACACACACACACATGCTAGTTTTCTTCTAGTAAAATAGAACCATTGTACAGAACCTCAAATTATATAATTGTAGTGTGCTGTGTCATCATATTGAATATCCTTGAATTTTATTTAAGGTTCTTCTAGGCAACACATTGTTTGAAGTACATGAAAGTTCTGAGTTTTGAGCCCAACTGAAAAGAATAATCACACCTATAGTTCTTAGATGAGTAGAATGACATCCTTCTAATTTTTGCTTAATCTCCTTGAAATTACTGTTGGTTGGTCTTGGTCAAACTTTAACCTTAAAAAGGAAAATACACACTTACAAGCTGGTACACATTGTAAAATACAAAAAAATTATGATGCCCATATTTGACTGACTTTAATCATAGGCTTCTTTGAATCATACCGTGTATGTGTAGTATCAGTTTATTATACTAAGTCAGATTTAATTATACAGCAGTCATTACTTTAGCTTTAAGGAAAAGAAAAACACAGACAATATATGTTTAAAAGATGATAACATTATAGGTAATCTCTTACATTTTAGAAGGTATTATGAGTATTCACCTGCTGCAAATGTCATCTGCAAGTGCTCTATTTAACAAGTGTCCTCAGCAGTAGGAGAATTTGCACATGCATGACTTATACACAAGTCTCTTATGAAATGCTGAGACTGCCTATCTCATCCTCCAGAAAAGGATGCAGCTAGTTTGCTCTCCTTATCACCACCAGGTCTGGAATTGCACGTGGAAATTATTATTTTTCTTTCAAAAAAAATTGGAATTGAAAATAAATTTTTATTATCATAAAGAAATTGAAATTTCAATGAAAAAAAAGGATCATTGGTTAAGAAAACATAGAAGACCAGAAAATATTATTCCAAATATTATATATACCTTCTAAAAGCATATATATGAAATTAAGGATGTTACTAGAAATTACTCATGGATATACTTTGTGAATTTATCAAATAAGTCATATCTGAGTTAAGCACTCTGTCATTTAGAGAACCCTGAATCCAAGCTTGCCTTAGGGTTCTATACCCATGAGTAACTCATGCAATGGAGTATTTATTACAACTGGTAATCACACACACACACACACACACACACACACACATGCTAGTTTTCTTCTAGTAAAATAGAACCATTGTACAGAACCTCAAATTATATAATTGTAGTGTGCTGTGTCATCATATTGAATATCCTTGAATTTTATTTAAGGTTCTTCTAGGCAACACATTGTTTGAAGTACATGAAAGTTCTGAGTTTTGAGCCCAACTGAAAAGAATAATCACACCTATAGTTCTTAGATGAGTAGAATGACATCCTTCTAATTTTTGCTTAATCTCCTTGAAATTACTGTTGGTTGGTCTTGGTCAAACTTTAACCTTAAAAAGGAAAATACACACTTACAAGCTGGTACACATTGTAAAATACAAAAAAATTATGATGCCCATATTTGACTGACTTTAATCATAGGCTTCTTTGGAAATAGTTTTAGCATGTCTCACTTGCACAAGATTTAGATGCTTTGCAGAGGTGTAATAGAAAATGACAGGTTAATTAAATATTGGAGATACGCCAAAACACAGATTCCTCCTCATCACAGGGTTCAGCAGGTGCTTCCATCCCAAGTGTGATATCTCAGTTGTAGGTAAGTTCACAGACTAATTAGGATCATGCTGAATGATTGGTTATTAACTTCTTTGAATAATTTGGTGTTCGGTGTTTGGGAAAATTAACATGAGATCACCAGAGTAGCATGAAAATATTTATTAATGAAGTTAGTACTAACC
Source organism: Tragulus kanchil (assembly GCA_022376925.1). Taxonomy (NCBI): domain Eukaryota; kingdom Metazoa; phylum Chordata; class Mammalia; order Artiodactyla; family Tragulidae; genus Tragulus; species Tragulus kanchil. The sequence continues at coordinate 149,979,982 of JAIOJX010000025.1, read as the reverse complement.
TACATAAGCACTGTGTTTTTTTTTTTTTTAATAATTTTACCTAAATTTGAGCAGAAGTAGCACATAAGGGAAACAAAGATGCAAAATCCTATCTCACAAGAAGCAATCAAGCTAAAGAAACCATGATATCCTAGAGTTCTAATGATGGACTAAAGAATTCATATGTCATGTAATTAGCTTTCTTTGGATGTCATTACTCTGTGACTTTTTTGATAGATGGAATAATCTGGAATATAATCATGCTTATACTAGAGTCTCAGAAGTCTAGGAACTCTTCCCTAGTAGTAACTCATTTGCATTGACTGGGTAGGATTCTCATCTCTGTTATCATTATCATTTCCTATACCCCTGCAGTCCCAGATTTCCACAGGAGTCAGATCTCCTTGAGGAATGCTGTATTTTATGGTTATGCCTATCACTGGAAACTAGAATCAGAGTAATCATAGAAAAATCTCATTAAGTATTTAAGGAAAATTAGTGACGGATTATTACAGAATGCAAGCTTCAATTTATAATTTTATTTATTATTTAAAATCAGTAATAGATTAAATAAACTGAATTTTAAGTACATTAATTTCTTTTTGTGTCTAGCTCAATTGCATGAAGAGCTTCCATCATATCTTTATTCCTTACACAGAATCTCACCTATATTCTATTTCTGTGACTTTTCAGGGAATCACGCAAATACACACTCTAAACACTTGATAATATTTTCTACATTGTTTTTCTCTTTATTCTGAAGTGCACTGAAATTAATTTCTGTGGACCCATCCCAAATTCATGTTCATAATAAGGAATCTGTATTAATAGAGAATGTTAAAAGAACAATAAAAAGAAAAAGTAAGTCACACAAAAGTGATACTTATACTTAGTTTCAATTCTCTCCACTCAAACATATGTGTATTTCATAAGGAAATTAACCACAACCAATATCAAAGAGAGAAGTATGACTCTGCTTGGCCATGTGTTTCTAGACAAATATGCCAGGTCTGGGTCCCAAAAGACTAATTAGGATCATGCTGAATGATTGGTTATTAACTTCTTTGAATAATTTTTTTAAAACATGAGATCACCAGAGTAGCATGAAAATATTTATTAATGAAGTTAGTACTAACCTACATAAGCACTGTGTTTTTTTTTTTTTAATAATTTTACCTAAATTTGAGCAGAAGTAGCACATAAGGGAAACAAAGATGCAAAATCCTATCTCACAAGAAGCAATCAAGCTAAAGAAACCATGATATCCTAGAGTTCTAATGATGGACTAAAGAATTCATATGTCATGTAATTAGCTTTCTTTGGATGTCATTACTCTGTGACTTTTTTGATAGATGGAATAATCTGGAATATAATCATGCTTATACTAGAGTCTCAGAAGTCTAGGAACTCTTCCCTAGTAGTAACTCATTTGCATTGACTGGGTAGGATTCTCATCTCTGTTATCATTATCATTTCCTATACCCCTGCAGTCCCAGATTTCCACAGGAGTCAGATCTCCTTGAGGAATGCTGTATTTTATGGTTATGCCTATCACTGGAAACTAGAATCAGAGTAATCATAGAAAAATCTCATTAAGTATTTAAGGAAAATTAGTGACGGATTATTACAGAATGCAAGCTTCAATTTATAATTTTATTTATTATTTAAAATCAGTAATAGATTAAATAAACTGAATTTTAAGTACATTAATTTCTTTTTGTGTCTAGCTCAATTGCATGAAGAGCTTCCATCATATCTTTATTCCTTACACAGAATCTCACCTATATTCTATTTCTGTGACTTTTCAGGGAATCACGCAAATACACACTCTAAACACTTGATAATATTTTCTACATTGTTTTTCTCTTTATTCTGAAGTGCACTGAAATTAATTTCTGTGGACCCATCCCAAATTCATGTTCATAATAAGGAATCTGTATTAATAGAGAATGTTAAAAGAACAATAAAAAGAAAAAGTAAGTCACACAAAAGTGATACTTATACTTAGTTTCAATTCTCTCCACTCAAACATATGTGTATTTCATAAGGAAATTAACCACAACCAATATCAAAGAGAGAAGTATGACTCTGCTTGGCCATGTGTTTCTAGACAAATATGCCAGGTCTGGGTCCCAAAATGGTGAAATGCCTTCAACACAATCTGAGAAAAGTATAACAGTTTGATATAATGTGTGCTTAGTTTCCATTTGTCCACCTCTGAGTAAACTATTAGTTCTGCGGTTAGAGTGCTATATAAAAATAGAACAGAACGAAGTAATATTCGACAGGTGCAAGGCAATATGTGCACATGATTAGCATCAGGGAGCCACCTGGATTTGTCTAACTCCAGCCAAATCAATCTTTTATCCAGTAATGCAAAAATGATTCAGACATAGAAAAAGAGTGCACAGTACTGCAGGTTACTTACTCCTAAGGCAGTGATATAGAGAAACTGTTTGGGTCTTGGTCTGTCTGTCTGTCTGTCTCTTTCTCACTCTCTCTGTCTCTCTATTATCCATTTATCCATGCATCCAGATTATATCTACACGTATCTCTGTCTATATGGAAATACCTATTGATGTATATAGAGATAGCTCTATATTTCTATAAGCTGTCTGCAAAAGTACAGATGTCCCAAAAAGATGAATGTAGCCCATTTGTTTTGCTATGAAGGAAAAGTGTGTATTGTTCTGTGAGCATAAGCTATCTGTAGGTATTCATAGCATGCTTATTAGTATTTTTGAGCATTATAGATAGTGGCTAAATCTGTGGAATTGATATCAGATTGTATCATGATTTTATTTGTTCAACAAATATTCAGAGAGTTTAAGTTCTGTCTAAGATAGTACTGTGTAGTATGTGAACTTTAACAAATTGTGTCTCAGTGTCCTCTCATTCATAATCAAGAAACAAAATAGTTCTACTAAATAATGCTGTTAGTAGGACAGAAGGAGATAATGCAAAGAATGTCCTTAGAAAAGGGTCTGACACTTAGTAAACATTGTGTTTGTGTTAAATTATAGATCCCTTATAGAAACTTTTTATGTAATTAAAGAGATCAGGTCAGAATAAATCCCTTTGCACCAAAGTCTAGCATTCTGTCCAAACTACATTCGTTTATTAGATATTACGTGAAAGGAAAAGGGTACTTACCATGGGCTAGGGTACTTTTCTAGCAAAACATATTATTTTCATAGTCGTTGACCTTTATCATTGTCAAGGAGGCCTGCTTAGAAGTCAGAAAAATGAGCATGAGAACTTGGAAGATTATTGTTTTGTGATCACTTTTTTGGGGACTTTTCTATCATCAATAGTTTCTTTGCAGCTCAGACCTAGAAAAGGTGCCACCTATTGCTAATAGAACCTCACAGGTGATGTTGCTATTTGTAAACTAGAGGATCTGTGAAGTATGGTTGACTACTAAGTACAGTTTGCCTGAGGTATAGCTTAGAAAACATAGGGGGCACAGATGTTGTTTCCAGTTTCTCAGTGAGTACTTTCATCCTTGATAAAAAGAGACTTGAACATTTATTTTTTTAATTTTCTTTTAATATTTGTTACTTTCTTGAAATTTTTATTTTATACTTGGGTGGCTTATCAGGTAGCTCCAGTGATAAAGAACCTGCCCATAGTGCAGGAGACCCCTTTTCAGTCCCTGGGCCAGTTGATTCCCTGGAGAAGGGAATGACAACCCACTCCAGTATTCTTGCCTGGAAAATTCCATGGACAGATGAGCCTGGGGGGCTACATTCCATGAGGTCACAAAGAGTCAGACACAACTGAGCAGCTGATACACTCAACATAGTTGATTTACAAATGTTTTAGTTTCAGATGTACAAAAAAGTGATTCAGTTATATGTATAGATTGTTTGATACAAAATAGAAATTTTTTTAGGGTATTCACTTATCAGATTGTATCTTTGATTTTATTTGTTCAACAAATATTCAGAGAGTTTAAGTTCTGTCTAAGATAGTACTGAGCAGTATGTGAACTTTAACAAATTGTGTCTCAGTGTCCTCTCATTCATAATCAAGAAACAAAATAGTTCTACTAAATAATGCTGTTAGTAGGACAGAAGGAGATAATGCAAAGAATGTCCTTAGAAAAGGGTCTGACACTTAGTAAACATTGTGTTTGTGTTAAATTATAGATCCCTTATAGAAACTTTTTATGTAATTAAAGAGATCAGGTCAGAATAAATCCCTTTGCACCAAAGTCTAGCATTCTGTCCAAACTACATTCGTTTATTAGATATTACGTGAAAGGAAAAGGGTACTTACCATGGGCTAGGGTACTTTTCTAGCAAAACATATTATTTTCATAGTCGTTGACCTTTATCATTGTCAAGGAGGCCTGCTTAGAAGTCAGAAAAATGAGCATGAGAACTTGGAAGATTATTGTTTTGTGATCACTTTTTTGGGGACTTTTCTATCATCAATAGTTTCTTTGCAGCTCAGACCTAGAAAAGGTGCCACCTATTGCTAATAGAACCTCACAGGTGATGTTGCTATTTGTAAACTAGAGGATCTGTGAAGTATGGTTGACTACTAAGTACAGTTTGCCTGAGGTATAGCTTAGAAAACATAGGGGGCACAGATGTTGTTTCCAGTTTCTCAGTGAGTACTTTCATCCTTGATAAAAAGAGACTTGAACATTTATTTTTTTAATTTTCTTTTAATATTTGTTACTTTCTTGAAATTTTTATTTTATACTTGGGTGGCTTATCAGGTAGCTCCAGTGATAAAGAACCTGCCCATAGTGCAGGAGACCCCTTTTCAGTCCCTGGGCCAGTTGATTCCCTGGAGAAGGGAATGACAACCCACTCCAGTATTCTTGCCTGGAAAATTCCATGGACAGATGAGCCTGGGGGGCTACATTCCATGAGGTCACAAAGAGTCAGACACAACTGAGCAGCTGATACACTCAACATAGTTGATTTACAAATGTTTTAGTTTCAGATGTACAAAAAAGTGATTCAGTTATATGTATAGATTGTTTGATACAGATAGATATAGATCCATTCTTTTTCATATTCTTTTCCTATAGAGGATATTGCACAACATTGAGTATATTTCCCTGTGATATATAGTAAGTTCTTGTTCTTTATTTGTTTTGTAAATAGTGTATGAATGTTAATCTCATATGCCTAATTTATCCCTCCCCTACACCTTTCCTCTCTGATACCCATGACTGTTTACAAAGTCTGTACATCTGCTTCTGTTTTGTGAACCAGTTCATTTGTATCACCTTTTTATATTCCACATATAAGTGATATTACATGATGTTTGACTTTGTCCTTCTTATGTCACTTAGTATGACAATCTCTAGGCCCATCCATGTTGCTGCAAGTGACATTATTTCATTCTTTCTATAGCTGATATTCCATTGGATATGTGCCGTGTCTTTATCCATTCCTCTAATGATATGTATTTAGGTTTTTTCAATGTCCTGGCTATTGTAAATAGTGCTGCAATAAACATTGGGGTATGTATGTATCTTTTGGAACTGTCGTTTTCTTCAGGTATATGCCTGGGAGTGGGATTGTGGGTTATATTGTAGGTGTACTTTAAGCCTTTTAAGATCCCCTGTAGAAGGAAATGGCAATCCACTCCAGTTTTCTTGCTTGGAAAATCCCATGGACAGAGGAATCTAAAGAGCTACAGTCCACGGGGTTGCAAAGAATCAGACACAATTTAGCAACTAAACAGCAGCAAGGAACCTCCATTCTGTTCTCCGTAGTAGCTCTACCAGTTTAAATTCCAATCAACAGTGTAGGGGGTCTCTTCTTTTCTCCACACTCTCTCTAAAATTTATTGTTCATAGACATTTTGATGATGGCCATTCTGACTGGTGTAAAATGATTTCTCATTGTAGTTTTGATTTGCATTTCTCTTATAATTAGTGATGTTAAGCATCTTTTCGTGTGTATTTTTGGCCTTCGTTGAAGAAGAAATTTCATCTGTCTGTGCATCATCTATATAGAAATTTCTCTTTAGATCTCCCACCCATTTTTATTTTTTGATTGGGTGATTTGTGTTTTACATAGAGCTGCACAAGCCATTTGTATATTTTGGTTTTTAATCCTTTGTCAGTGACTTTGCAAATATTTTCTCCCATTCTGTGGGCTGTCTTTTCATTGTGTTATTTTCTTTACTGTGCAAAAGCATTTAAGTTTAATTATGTCCCATTTGTTTATTTTTGTTTATTTGCATTACTGTAGGAAGTGGAACAAAAAAGGCTTTGCTGTGATTTATATCAGAGGGTGTTCTGCCTATTTTTGCTCTGAGAGGTTTATATTATTTGGCCTTGCATTTAGGTCTTTAATCCATTTTCAGCTCCTCTTTTGTGTATGGTTTTAGGGAGTGTTCTAATTTCATTCTGTTCCATCTGACTGACCAGCTTTCCCAGCACCACATATTTGAGCGACTGTCATTTTTGCTCTGTATATTCCTGTCTCTTCTGTCATAGATTAGATAACTGTAGATGCTTAGGTATATCTCTTGACTTTGTGCCCTGTTCCATTGATCTGTACTTCTGTTTTAGATTCAGTGCCACAATGTTTTGATGACTGTACTCTGCACAGTCTGAAGGCAGGGAACCTGATTTGTCCAGCTCAGCTCTTCTTTCTTAAGACTGTTTTGGCCATTCATGTTCTTTCATGTTTCTATACAAATCGTAAACTTTTTTTACTGCAATTTTGTGAAAAATGCCAGATTCCTCCGGAGGCACTGCTTTGTGCTGGATCCCACGAGTGCACATGAGATCTTGTGTGCACACTCCTAGAGTGAACTCTCTGTTTCCCCAGCCCTTTGGAGCTCCAGCATTCAAGTCCTGCTGGCTTTCAAGGCTAAATGCTTTGGGGGTTCTTTCTCCTGATACCAGATCTTTGGACTCTCTAGGCAACTGGTTTAATGTAGGAATGTCCCTGTGTAGCCTGTGTGGGTTTAATTGTTGTGTGTCTGTGCATATGCACACTAGGGCTGTATTTGGTATGGGTGTTTGCCACCTCTTCCCTCACTGTGCGTTGGCTGCTATCCTGTTGATGGGGTGTTTGAATAGTGGTGTGATGACCAGAGCCTGCCCTGGTTATGAGCAGGGCCTCTTCTTTGTTCTGTGGATGCCACTGTCTTGTCAGGAGCAGGGTTTCTTCTTTTGTTGTTGTAGTAGAGGCCCCCAAATCTTTTTTTTTTAGCTATGGTTCTTATCTGCAGTGTCAGGTATGCAGGACTGGAACAGTTCCACTGGGTGAGATGCTACTGAACATTCTTTTCTGGAGCTGGGCATCTGTAAGCATGCTCTGTTGTATCAGCTTTTACCTGTTGTTTGAGCTCACAGGTTACTCTTTCGTTGGCACTACTCTCAACCCAACTTTAACTGTGGGCATGCTGGCAGGTTGGCCTGGTGTTTCTCAGGCGTTGTTTTCACCAGGCCGCCAGTGCTGATCCACTGAAGTCAGTATGCAGGGTTGCAGAAAGTATGGATCTGGACCCACTGTGGGTGCTGTGGGGGCAGATCAGACTCTGACCCAACCCAATCCCCTTGTGTACATGCCCACAGAGTCCACTGCTGCTAAAGCTAGGCTGGTCTCAGTTGTAGGAGCACTCACCTACGAATTCACAGGTGCTGAGTTTGCTAAGAGAATTACGGGGCTTGATTTGATCCGTGGTTCGTGCAGCAGTAAGGAAATATTTCAGCTCTTCTTCCTTAGTTGCACAGTTTTCTTCCTGGGGCTCAGCTTTGGTTTCAGCCCACATCTGTTTGTGGGCCATCCATAGGCATATGCTTCCAGGGCAAGAAGGGGCAGAGGCGGTGACTGACTGGGGCACGCATGAGCCCACTCTAGCAGTGCCTGAGGATGGAGCGACCTGTGTGTGGGGAGAGAGGCTGGAATGGGAGTCCTACCCTTTGCACATTACTCAGTAATGGCACTTTGCTTCTGTAGTGGTCTGGGCTTCCTCCAGGAGTGTGGAGCTCCTCACTCTTGCCCCACCAGCCTGTCTGTGCAAAGCCACAAGAGTCCTCTTCCCAGCTGTACTTTCCGAACCCCATGTTCCAAGCACTCATCCTCCATCTTCATTAGCAGACACTTGTCTCAGGCTACAGAGTGCAAAGTTGTGGAACAGACCATCTGTGTAGGTCACACTCCGGCCTGTTTGCCAAAGCCTGTGATTTCAGCCCTTTCCTCTGATAGCCCCTGAATCTCCCCTTTTGTCCCAACTGCCCTCCCCACCTGTGAGGGGGCTTCCTCAGGTGTGGGGACCTCTCCTCTCCTTCAGCTCCCCGCAGGGGCAGAGGCTCCATCCCACTGTCTCTTTTCCCCTCCTTTTTTTTCTATTGCATCCCCTCAGTTACATGTGGATCTTTCCTTGTCCTTTTAGGTGTCCAAGGTCCTCTGCTAGAATTCAGAAGGTGCTCTGTAAGAACAGCTCCATTTGTAGGTGTGTTCTGGGTGGCCCTGTGGAAACAGGTGAAGTCCACGTGCTCCTAGTCTTCCATCTTGACCCCAGTGTCTTTGTCTCTAACAATTTACCTCAGTAGTTGCTGAGTGACGACCAGGGCTATCTTTATTTCTGTCTTTGTGTAGATCACCTTTATATTGAATTACAAAGAAAAATAGACCATGAACTAATCTAAATGTTTTATAGTTATTTCAGTAGCCCTAACATCTTAAGAGAAGTTGGAGATACAAGATTTTCTGTAACTGTTCAACTGTTGGAAAGAAAGATTTAGTTAGAATATTTATCTAAGTTTTCTGTGTTCATTATTTTAAAAAACCCAAATTCTTCCTTTTTATGAAAAATGTCCATAAAAACCTCAAGCTTAAAGTGGTTGGATTATTGAAAAATTTGAATCGAATAATAAAATAAAGTTTTATTTTCTGGTTCATCACTAGATCTATATCATCAATGCAATTTGATAAATTATTAATTGTACATGTTTTCTGAGCATGTGCAACTCTTTTCTTCATTGTGTAAACTAAATTGTTGAACATAAATTGAAAGAAATGTATTGAGAAATTAAGAGAATTTCCCTAAAGGAAGAAGAAAGCTTTTATTTTAGCCTAAAAATTAGATTTATAGAATCCACATCAGTGTGGCTTTTAAACAAATTTTATTACATAATGTGCTAAAGCTGTGAAAATGTTTTAAACTATGCTCATCCTTCTTTAGGAGAAAAAAAAAATTTATTAGAGTGCAAAGTTGTGGAACAGACCATCTGTGTAGGTCACACTCCGGCCTGTTTGCCAAAGCCTGTGATTTCAGCCCTTTCCTCTGATAGCCCCTGAATCTCCCCTTTTGTCCCAACTGCCCTCCCCACCTGTGAGGGGGCTTCCTCAGGTGTGGGGACCTCTCCTCTCCTTCAGCTCCCCGCAGGGGCAGAGGCTCCATCCCACTGTCTCTTTTCCCCTCCTTTTTTTTCTATTGCATCCCCTCAGTTACATGTGGATCTTTCCTTGTCCTTTTAGGTGTCCAAGGTCCTCTGCTAGAATTCAGAAGGTGCTCTGTAAGAACAGCTCCATTTGTAGGTGTGTTCTGGGTGGCCCTGTGGAAACAGGTGAAGTCCACGTGCTCCTAGTCTTCCATCTTGACCCCAGTGTCTTTGTCTCTAACAATTTACCTCAGTAGTTGCTGAGTGACGACCAGGGCTATCTTTATTTCTGTCTTTGTGTAGATCACCTTTATATTGAATTACAAAGAAAAATAGACCATGAACTAATCTAAATGTTTTATAGTTATTTCAGTAGCCCTAACATCTTAAGAGAAGTTGGAGATACAAGATTTTCTGTAACTGTTCAACTGTTGGAAAGAAAGATTTAGTTAGAATATTTATCTAAGTTTTCTGTGTTCATTATTTTAAAAAACCCAAATTCTTCCTTTTTATGAAAAATGTCCATAAAAACCTCAAGCTTAAAGTGGTTGGATTATTGAAAAATTTGAATCGAATAATAAAATAAAGTTTTATTTTCTGGTTCATCACTAGATCTATATCATCAATGCAATTTGATAAATTATTAATTGTACATGTTTTCTGAGCATGTGCAACTCTTTTCTTCATTGTGTAAACTAAATTGTTGAACATAAATTGAAAGAAATGTATTGAGAAATTAAGAGAATTTCCCTAAAGGAAGAAGAAAGCTTTTATTTTAGCCTAAAAATTAGATTTATAGAATCCACATCAGTGTGGCTTTTAAACAAATTTTATTACATAATGTGCTAAAGCTGTGAAAATGTTTTAAACTATGCTCATCCTTCTTTAGGAGAAAAATAAAAAAAAAGTCTCATTTACAATTTAATTCTAATCCATTTGACTTGACAAGCTAAATGTGAGAATGTAAATAGAAAACCCGAAGTGAAGAGGAAAAATCTCTTCAGAAACAGGCTATTTTTCTTGCCACTCTGTTAATATGTCAAGAGAAGGGTCTGAGCATCTTGGGGGCTTGAATGATTTATAGTGACTCATTCATTTTAATTATCCTTCTAAAGTTTTAAATAAGCACCACACAAACTCTTTTGGTTTTTCCTCTTTTGGTTAATGTACCTGTTCTAAGAACAACTTATTGTAATTAAATGATCAAACTCAGACAGTGACAAAAGAAAAAGCTATAAACCTCTTTTAGATTTTAGGAAGTACAAAATCATCTCATTCCCTCTGACACCATAACTTTTACTGTTTGATTGATGTTTCTTCAAACTTTCTACCTCATTTTCTAAAACTGACCTTAGCTAATGCTGAAGAAACAACATTGAACATTACAGACACTAGAAACAATAATATGATTTCTTGTTTGGATAATGAGAATCAACTGAGATATCAGAAAAAAGGTAATTGGGAGCTTCCCTGGTGGTCCAGTGGGTAAAGAGTCTGCCTAGCAGTGCAAGGTACGCCAGTTGGATCCCTGGCCTGGGGAGATCCCACATGCCGTGAGCGGCTGGACTGGTGTGTCCAATAATGAGCCAGTTCTCTAGAGCTCATGTGCCCAGAGCCGGTGCTCTGAGATAAGAGAGGCCACTGTGATGAGAGGCCCACACAGGCCAAAGAATTAAGTTGGATGAAAGTAAATAAATGAAGGACCAATAAAAGCAGCCAAAATTAAAAAAAAAAAAAGAAACATAATTGGCCATGGAGAAATAGACAATAAAGAAAATTTAAAAAAATTGCTTTAACACTATAGAAATTTTCAAATTAATTTTATTGCTTAAGATGAGCATCTTAACCACAAATGTCATTTATTTTAGAAGTTATCCAGCATTAGATCTAATGCTGCTTATCTTTAAAATTTTTGTGCTAAAACTGTGAAAATGTTTTAAACTATGCTCATCCTTCTTTAGGAGAAAAATAAAAAAAAAGTCTCATTTACAATTTAATTCTAATCCATTTGACTTGACAAGCTAAATGTGAGAATGTAAATAGAAAACCCGAAGTGAAGAGGAAAAATCTCTTCAGAAACAGGCTATTTTTCTTGCCACTCTGTTAATATGTCAAGAGAAGGGTCTGAGCATCTTGGGGGCTTGAATGATTTATAGTGACTCATTCATTTTAATTATCCTTCTAAAGTTTTAAATAAGCACCACACAAACTCTTTTGGTTTTTCCTCTTTTGGTTAATGTACCTGTTCTAAGAACAACTTATTGTAATTAAATGATCAAACTCAGACAGTGACAAAAGAAAAAGCTATAAACCTCTTTTAGATTTTAGGAAGTACAAAATCATCTCATTCCCTCTGACACCATAACTTTTACTGTTTGATTGATGTTTCTTCAAACTTTCTACCTCATTTTCTAAAACTGACCTTAGCTAATGCTGAAGAAACAACATTGAACATTACAGACACTAGAAACAATAATATGATTTCTTGTTTGGATAATGAGAATCAACTGAGATATCAGAAAAAAGGTAATTGGGAGCTTCCCTGGTGGTCCAGTGGGTAAAGAGTCTGCCTAGCAGTGCAAGGTACGCCAGTTGGATCCCTGGTCTGAGAAGATCCCACATGCCGTAGAGCGGCTGGACTGGTGTGTCCAATAATGAGCCAGTTCTCTAGAGCTCATGTGCCCAGAGCCGGTGCTCTGAGATAAGAGAGGCCACTGTGATGAGAGGCCCACACAGGCCAAAGAATTAAGTTGGATGAAAGTAAATAAATGAAGGACCAATAAAAGCAGCCAAAATTAAAAAAAAAAAAAGAAACATAATTGGCCATGGAGAAATAGACAATAAAGAAAATTTAAAAAAAAATTGCTTTAACACTATAGAAATTTTCAAATTCAATTTTATTGCTTAAGATGAGCATCTTAACCACAAATGTCATTTATTTTTAGAAGTTATCCAGCATTAGATCTAATGCTGCCTTTATGTGCTTTGAAATAGATTCCTCCTTTCAAGCAATCATGCTAAAGAGAAAAGCACACTTTTATCTGAAAGCTTTCCTCTTTTACCGTGCTTACCAAGTATGTACTCATATTCTCCAAAGTAAGATTAAACATAGTTGAATAAAAACAATGTTGTGTTTTACACTACAGTAGTTTCTCTTAGGTATATGTATGTATGTGTGTGTGTGTGTGTGTATATATAGAGAGAAATTAAGAAAAATATCTGCTTTTACTTACAAATTACAATATCTACTTTTTAAAATAGTGGATTTTTAAATTATTTTTATTTCATTTATTATTTCAAAATATCAGCTCACATGAACACAATACATTGCTAAAAACTGGAAGCTACTTAGACCTGTTTTAAAAACTTTGCCAATGGTGTGAATGAATGCATGTTTAGCTATGTCAGACTCTTCACAGCCATGTGGACTGCAGCCCACCAGGCTCCTCTGTCCATGGGATTCTCCAGGCAGGAACACTGGCGTGAGTTGCCATGATTTCCTCTGGAGGATCTTCCCAATCCAGGAATATCAAACCCACATCTACTGTCTTGCAGGCAGATTCTTTACCCACTGAGCCACAATTTGCCAGTCGTATCACTGCACATGTTGTTATTATCAGATGTTTAAGTATGGGCAGACATTTTTAAATGTAAATCCTGATAAAGTTGTGAATCTTTTTTTAAAAAAGGAAGAAACCCCTTATATTGTTTAAAAATTTTATTTTCACATTTGTAAGGGTTGATAGGCTTAAAGTCTAGGAAAATATCACTAACTTAGATATCACTATCTGAAATGGAGAAGATCCAAAAAAGGATTTCAAAGACAGAAGCTAAAATCCCTTAGGGGAAAAGAAACCAAGGAGAAGATGAAAAATTAAAACTGCATCTCAACCATCTATTTGACTTTCAGATATTGTACTTTGAAATAGGCCATTGCAAACCTCAAGGGATGTTTATAAGGTGTATGTTATGACAAAGCAGTCTTAAACTCAGTATGATTCACAACAAGGGAAATGATTAAAAAGATGTAGTAATAACATTGCAAGCTTTATTGAAGAGACCCCTACCTAGTTAACATACACATCTTGTTTCCATGTTCGTCTTGTCCACGTTGGCTTGAGTATGTTGTGCCCAGCCAAAGATTAGTTTTTTCACCCTTTCTTTCTCACATTTTGTGAGTCCATTTGAATATTTCATATTCAATGAAATTTAAACTGAATGGATATTTATCACCTTGGAGCCCATGATTTGAATTATTTTCAAGCCTCTTTCACTTTAAACTCACCTGTGTTGCATTGGGAATCCCAGGTGTGTATCTTATAATAAAACTAAAAAGAACTGCTTATATAGTGTGAGTATCATGCCACTGGAAAAATTATTTAAGTTACTACAACAAAGTGATAATAATATGACTTCCGTGTAGCATAACTGGAGTATGAAGATCTCCTGCTTGATCTGACATAAGTTCTGAATTTCAGATCTTATGACAACTTTATTTCTCACTTTAATTAATAAAATTGCAATATGTTTCTTTCCTTCAGTCTCCACTGTTTAGTGAGCATAAGGTAGTCCCTCAGGGACTGATTATCCCTGAAAATGGAAAGAAAGGCATCCCTGAGCTTCCAAAGCAGACAGCCAGATGCAGGCAGTCTTCCCTTTGATCATTTTATTATAATTTACATCTTCATCCATTCTAATGATTTCTAAAATGAGGATATAGATGTACTTGTTTCCAAACCATTTTAGTAACACCAGTTGAACAACCTCTGCTTTTCTTAAAAATGTTAATGTTTTATTTCAAATCAAGTATCAAGTTATATTGAATGCATCTTGATCAGAAGGAAATTTATCACACTGGTCTTTAGAAATATATGAGATTATTTATAAACATATGAGTTGAATAGAATTAAAGTTCTTTAACACATGTATGGAATTTAGCATCTGGGTTTTATTAACCCCCTAAAGTCATCCAAGCACAATTCCTGGAGTCTGTGTAGTGTTATTTTATATGGCAGATGAATCAAAGGATCTTTGCAGATGTGAAATATAGGAATATGGGCTTTGAGATGGGAAATTACCCTGGATTATCCAGTTGACTGAATCTAATCACATGAATTCTTTCAAGTAAAAAAGTCTTTCCTGGCTGATGTTAGAGCTGGATGTGACTATGGAAGAAGGGCGCAAGAAATGTGATGCTGCTGGCTTTGATCTTAAGGGAAGGAGAAGACAGACTAAGGCCTGTAGGTGATCTCTAGAAGCTGGAAAAGGCAAGGAGACAGTTCTGCCCTAGAGCAGAAAGAATCACCCTACAAACATCTTGATATCTGACCTACAGAAGTGCATGATAATAAATTTGTTTAAGCTGCTGAATTTTTAGTAATTTGTTATGGCAGCAGTAGAAAACCAATATAGTGAATCATTCATATGACATATCAAGAAGAAGATACCTGTGAAAGCATCTTGTAATCGTGAAGATGAAGAATAAGAATGAAACAGAAGAATTCTCAGAGATTCAACTGCACAAAATGAGAATGTTATTGGGTTTCTTATTAGGAGGATTCTACTGCTTAATAATGACCTGTAGGTGAAATGTATCATTTATGCTCAGAGAATGTTCCTAATGGGGCAAAGATCTTATAACCTCAACTCTGGGAAAAAGAATTGATAATGAAGGATCTTGTGTGATAGAAGAAGATGTATAGAATGTGAAAAAAACTGGTATTAGAGCTCACTGTGATTTGGGATTTTTCAAATTGGGTTGTTTTTAGCACCCGTGGGATCCTTGCCCCAGCTTTTTCAAACTCTTCTTGACCGCCCATGATGAGTGTGCAGCATAGTCAAAAGAAAAAAGACAAATCAGAAAATACTTGGTTAGGGACAAATTAGAGATTTGAGATTAATACATATCCATTACTGTAAACAGATAAACAATAAGGATATAATATATAGCACAGGGAACTATATTAACTATCTTGTAATAACCTATAATGGAAAAGAACCTGAAAAGGAATATATGTGTGTGTGTATACATACATATGTATAACTGAATCACTCTGTTCCACATCTGAAGCTAACACATCATTGTAAACTTAACAGTACTTCAATAAAAATGAATATTTTTTTAAAAGGCCAAAAAAAAGAAAATGCTTGGAGATATATATATATATATATATATATATATATATATATGTTAGCCCAGCTTTATTGAGATGTAATTGACAGGTAATATTGTGTAAGTTTAAGTTTAACATGTACAGTGGGATGACTGGATATGTGTAGCATAGGTTGTGGCCATGCTCAATCATGTCTAACTCTTTGTGACCCCATGGACTGGGGCTAGGTTCCTCTGTTCTTGGAATTTTCCAGACAAGAATACTGAAGTGAGTTGCCATTACTTACTCCAGAGAATCTTCTTGACCCACAGATTGAACCCACATCTCTTATGTCTCCTGCACTGGCAGGTGAGTTCTTTACCACTAGCACCACCTGGGAAGCCCATACAATGACTGGATACATGTATATATTGCAAAACATTCATCACAATAAAGTTAGTTACCACATCATTCATCTCAGAAAATTATTTTGTTGCTGTTATGAAAAGAACATTACATCTTTACTCTCATAGCATTTTTAAAGTATATTATACAGTATTATTAACTCTAGTCACCCTCCTGTATCTTAAATGACTGGAAGTTATTCATCTTATAGCTAAATGTTTGTACCCTTTACTTAATGACTCCTTAGTTCCCTCACTCCTTAGCCACCGGCAACCACCACTTTATCCTGTTTCTATGAATTAAAAGATTTTATAATCGACATACACCTGGAATCACACAGTGTTTTTCCTCTCTCTGCTTGACATATTTCACTTAGCATAATGCCCTGAGGATCCTTCTATGTTGTTGCAAATGGCAGGATTTCCACACACTCTCTCTCTCTCTCTCTCTCTCTCTTTTTTTTTCATTCTGGTGCCTGAATAATACTCTATTGTTTATATAGACCTCATTTCTTTATCATTCATCTATTGATGGACACCATGGTCCAGACATGGACATGGTTTCCATGTCTTCATCATTTTGAATGGTGCTGCAGTAAACATGGGGCTACAGATATTGCTTCAAGATAGTGATTTCATTTCCTTTGGAAATGTACCTACAAGTGAGATTACTGGATCATTTAATAGTTCTATTTTTAATTTTTTGAGGAACTTGTATGTTGTTTCCCATCATGGCTGTTCTCCCCAACAGTGCATGAGGGTTTATTTTTCTCTGCATCCTTTCCACCTATCTCTTATCTTTTAATGAGTCACTTTAATAGGTGTAAGGTGATATCTCATAATAATTTTGATTTATGTTCCCCAGATAATTAGTGATGAACGCTTATTCATGTAATTCATTGACATTTGTACCATTTGTACATCATCTTTGGAGAACAATGGATTCAAGTCCTCTGTCCATTTTTTAAATTAGATGGTAGTTTTTGCTGCTGAGTTATATGAATTTCTTATATATTTTGGATATCAACACTTTATTCAATATACAGTTTGCAAATATTTCTTCTACTGTATAATGAAAGAGTTGCCTTTACTGTTATTTTACTTTGCTCTGCAGAAGTTTTATTATTTTCTTCACTTGTGTTCTTCACTTTTCTTTCACTTGTTCATTTTCACTTTTCTTGTTTGTGCTTTTGGTATCATATCTAAAAAATAATTGCCAAGACTAAATGAAGGATTTGTTTTACCCTATGCTTTCCTCTAGATTTTTTGTGGCTTCTGTTCTTATGTTCAAGTTTGCAGTTCATTCTTTTGAGAGCTGAAAAAGATAAAGGTCCAGTTTTATTATTTTGCATGTGAAATTCTAGTTTCCTCAGTGCATTTATTGAAAAGATTAGCTTTTCCCAAGTTAGTATTCTTGGTTTCCATTCAAATATTAATTTTTTTTATTCTTTATTTTAAAGGTTTTACAGAGTTTTGTTGTTCACAGACATGTATGTTCCCAGATCAGTCATATGCATATCCATGGTCCCCACCTGCCCAGATCCCCCCATCTCACCCTCCAGACCTTCGCCCCAAGCCATTGTAAGCACTCCTATTCCCTTAGCACTATGACACTAGCTATCTTTTCCACACATAACACTATAGGTTTCCTTGTTACTTCCTCCATGCTTCCCCCTCCCTATTTCTTTGCCACGATCGTCACCGCTACAGATATTGCTTCAAGATAGTGATTTCATTTCCTTTGGAAATGTACCTACAAGTGAGATTACTGGATCATTTAATAGTTCTATTTTTAATTTTTGAGGAACTTGTATGTTGTTTCCCATCATGGCTGTTCTCCCAACAGTGCATGAGGGTTTATTTTCTCTGCATCCTTTCCACCTATCTCTTATCTTTTAATGAGTCACTTTAATAGGTGTAAGGTGATATCTCATAATAATTTTGATTTATGTTCCCCAGATAATTAGTGATGAACGCTTATTCATGTAATTCATTGACATTTGTACCATTTGTACATCATCTTTGGAGAACAATGGATTCAAGTCCTCTGTCCATTTTTTAAATTAGATGGTAGTTTTTGCTGCTGAGTTATATGAATTTCTTATATATTTTGGATATCAACACTTTATTCAATATACAGTTTGCAAATATTTCTTCTACTGTATAATGAAAGAGTTGCCTTTACTGTTATTTTACTTTGCTCTGCAGAAGTTTTATTATTTTCTTCACTTGTGTTCTTCACTTTTCTTTCACTTGTTCATTTTCACTTTTCTTGTTTGTGCTTTTGGTATCATATCTAAAAAATAATTGCCAAGACTAAATGAAGGATTTGTTTTACCCTATGCTTTCCTCTAGATTTTTTGTGGCTTCTGTTCTTATGTTCAAGTTTGCAGTTCATTCTTTTGAGAGCTGAAAAAGATAAAGGTCCAGTTTTATTATTTTGCATGTGAAATTCTAGTTTCCTCAGTGCATTTATTGAAAAGATTAGCTTTTCCCAAGTTAGTATTCTTGGTTTCCATTCAAATATTAATTTTTTTTATTCTTTATTTTAAAGGTTTTACAGAGTTTTGTTGTTCACAGACATGTATGTTCCCAGATCAGTCATATGCATATCCATGGTCCCCACCTGCCCAGATCCCCCCATCTCACCCCTCCAGACCTTCGCCCCAAGCCATTGTAAGCACTCCTATTCCCTTAGCACTATGACACTAGCTATCTTTTCCACACATAACACTATAGGTTTCCTTGTTACTTCCTCCATGCTTCCCCCTCCCTATTTCTTTGCCACGATGTCCCTATGTCTATGCTCTGTCTGTTTTTCCATGAGTTCCCTGTGTGTGTTACCAAGACCGTCCTACTAGATTCCATATATGTGTGTTAGTATACTGTATTTGTCTTTCTCTTTTTGACTTACTTCACTTTTTATAATAGGTTCTAGAGCCAGCCACTTCATTAGGACTGAGTCTTCTGCATTTCTTTTAACAGCTGAGTAGTATTCCATTGTATATATGTACCAGAGCTTCTGGATCCATTCATTCGTCGATGGACATCTAGGTTGCTTCCATGTTTTGGCTATTGTATAGAGAGCTGCAATGAACATTGGGGTACAGGTGCTTCTTTCAGATTTGATTTCGTCAGGGTATAAGCCTAAGAGTGGGATTGCTGGGTTGTATGGTGCTTCTATTTTTAGTTTTTTAAGGAATCTCCATACTGTCTTCCATAGAGGCTGTATCAATTTGCATTCCCACCAGCAATGCAAGAGGATTCCCTTTTCTCCACACCCTCTCCAGCATTTATTGTCTGCAGATTTTTTGAAGATGGCCATTCTGATGGGTGTGAGGTGATATCTCATTGTAGTTTTAATTTTCATTGCTCTAATAATAAGCAAGGTTGAGCATCGTTTCATGTGCTTTTGGGCCATCTGTATGTCCTCTTTGGAGAGGCGTCTCTTTAGATCTTTTTCCCATTTTTTGATTGGGTTGTTCGTTTTCCCTGTGCTGAGTTGTCTGAGTTGCTTGTAGATTTTGGAGATTAATTCTTTGTCTGTTGTTTCATTTGCTATGATTTTCTCCCACTCTGTGGGGTGTCTGTTCAACTTTTTGGTGATTTCTTTTGCTGTACAAAAGCTTTTAAGTTTCATGAGGTCCCATGTGTTCATTTGTCTTTTCAGCTCTGCTATTTTAGTAGGTGGGTCAGAGAAGATCTTGCTTTGATTGATGTCCTTGAGAGTTTTGCCTATATTCTCCTCTAAGAGTTTGATGGTTTCTGGTCTTACATTGAGGTCTTTAATCCATTTTGAGTTGATCTTAGTGTATGGTGTCAGGGAATGTTCCAACTTCATTTTTTTGCATGTAGCTGTCCAATTCTCCCAGCACCACTTGTCGAAGAGGCTGTCTTTGTCCCATTTTATAGTTTCTCCTCCTTTGTCAAAAATAAGGTACCCATAGGTGCATGGGTTTATCTCTGGGTTCTCTATCTTGTTCCATTGGTCTATAGTTCTGTTTTTGTGCCAGTACCATACTGTCTTGATGACTGTTGCTTTGTAGTAGAGTCTGAAGTTAGGGAGGCAGCTCCATTTTTCTTCCTCAGGATTGCTTTGGCTATCCGAGGTCTTTTGTGTTTCCATATGAACTGTGTTATTCTTTGGTCTAGTTCTGTGAAAAATGTCAGTGGAAGTTGAATAGGTATTGCATTGAATCTGTAGATGTTATTTGGTAGTATGGTCATTTTCACAATATTGATTCTTCCGACCCAGGAACATGGAATATTTCTCCATCTGTTTAACTCTTCTTTAATGTCTCTCATTTTAGTGTTTTTTTTGTAATTTTTTCTGTATCAATTTGCAGCAATGCAAGAGGATTCCCTTTTCTCCACACCCTCTCCAGCATTTATTGTCTGCAGATTTTTTGAAGATGGCCATTCTGATGGGTGTGAGGTGATATCTCATTGTAGTTTTAATTTTCATTGCTCTAATAATAAGCAAGGTTGAGCATCGTTTCATGTGCTTTTGGGCCATCTGTATGTCCTCTTTGGAGAGGCGTCTCTTTAGATCTTTTTCCCATTTTTTGATTGGGTTGTTCGTTTTCCCTGTGCTGAGTTGTCTGAGTTGCTTGTAGATTTTGGAGATTAATTCTTTGTCTGTTGTTTCATTTGCTATGATTTTCTCCCACTCTGTGGGGTGTCTGTTCAACTTTTTGGTGATTTCTTTTGCTGTACAAAAGCTTTTAAGTTTCATGAGGTCCCATGTGTTCATTTGTCTTTTCAGCTCTGCTATTTTAGTAGGTGGGTCAGAGAAGATCTTGCTTTGGTTGATGTCCTTGAGAGTTTTGCCTATATTCTCTTCTAAGAGTTTGATGGTTTCTGGTCTTACATTGAGGTCTTTAATCCATTTTGAGTTGATCTTAGTGTATGGTTTCAGGGAATGTTCCAACTTCATTTTTTCTGCAGGTAGCTGTCCAATTTTCCCAGCACCACTTGTTGAAGAGGCTGTCTTAGTCCCATTTTATAGTTTCTCCTCCTTTGTCAAAAATAAGGTACCCATAGGTGCATGGGTTTATCTCTGGGTTCTCTATCTTGTTCCATTGGTCTATAGTTCTGTTTTTGTGCCAGTACCATACTGTCTTGATGACTGTTGCTTTGTAGTAGAGTCTGAAGTTAGGGAGGCAGCTCCATTTTTCTTCCTCAGGATTGCTTTGGCTATCCGAGGTCTTTTGTGTTTCCATATGAACTGTGTTATTCTTTGGTCTAGTTCTGTGAAAAATGTCAGTGGAAGTTGAATAGGTATTGCATTGAATCTGTAGATGTTATTTGGTAGTATGGTCATTTTCACAATATTGATTCTTCCGACCCAGGAACATGGAATATTTCTCCATCTGTTTAACTCTTCTTTAATGTCTCTCATGAGTGTCTTGTAATTTTCTGTGTCCAGTTCTTTTGTTTCTTTGGGTAGGTTTATTCCTAGATATTTGATTCTTTTTGTTGCAATGGTGAAGGGGACTGCCTCTTTGATTTCCTTTTCTGAGTTTTCATTGTTTGTGTATAGGAATGCCAGTGATTTCTGTGTGTTGACTTTGTATCCTGCGACTTTGCTGAATTCATTGATTAGCTCTAGTAGCTTTGTAATAGAGTCTTTGGGATTTTCTATGTATAATATCATGTCATCTGCAAAAAGAGAGAGCTTGACTTCTTCCTTTCCAATCTGGATTCCTTTGATTTCTTTCTCTTCTCTTACTGCCATTGCTAGAACTTCCAGGACTATGTTGAATAGCAGTGGTGAAAGTGGACACCCCTGTCTTGTTCCTGATCTTAGAGGGAATGCTTTCAGTTTTTCACCGTTGAGGACAATGTTCGCTGTGGGCTTCTCATATATGGCTTTCACTATGTTGAGATAGGTTCCTTCTATGCCCATTTTCTGAAGTTTTTATCATGAATGGGTGTTGTGCTTTGTCAAAGGCTTTTTCTGCATCTATTGAGATGATCATGTGATTTTTGTCTCTCAGTTTGTTGATATGGTGTATCACATTGATTGATTTGCAGATGTTGAAGAATCCTTGCATGCCTGGGATGAACCTGATTGATCATGATGTATGAGTTTTTTGATGTGTCGTTGAATTCTGTTTGCTAGGATTTTGTTGAGGATCTTGGTCTATAGTTCTGTTTTGTGCCAGTACCATACTGTCTTGATGACTGTTGCTTTGTAAGTTAGGGAGGCAGCTCCATTTTTCTTCCTCAGGATTGCTTTGGCTATCCGAGGTCTTTTGTGTTTCCATATGAACTGTGTTATTCTTTGGTCTAGTTCTGTGAAAAATGTCAGTGGAAGTTGAATAGGTATTGCATTGAATCTGTAGATGTTATTTGGTAGTATGGTCATTTTCACAATATTGATTCTTCCGACCCAGGAACATGGAATATTTCTCCATCTGTTTAACTCTTCTTTAATGTCTCTCATGAGTGTCTTGTAATTTTCTGTGTCCAGTTCTTTTGTTTCTTTGGGTAGGTTTATTCCTAGATATTTGATTCTTTTTGTTGCAATGGTGAAGGGGACTGCCTCTTTGATTTCCTTTTCTGAGTTTTCATTGTTTGTGTATAGGAATGCCAGTGATTTCTGTGTGTTGACTTTGTATCCTGCGACTTTGCTGAATTCATTGATTAGCTCTAGTAGCTTTGTAATAGAGTCTTTGGGATTTTCTATGTATAATATCATGTCATCTGCAAAAAGAGAGAGCTTGACTTCTTCCTTTCCAATCTGGATTCCTTTGATTTCTTTCTCTTCTCTTACTGCCATTGCTAGAACTTCCAGGACTATGTTGAATAGCAGTGGTGAAAGTGGACACCCCTGTCTTGTTCCTGATCTTAGAGGGAATGCTTTCAGTTTTTCACCGTTGAGGACAATGTTCGCTGTGGGCTTCTCATATATGGCTTTCACTATGTTGAGATAGGTTCCTTCTATGCCCATTTTCTGAAGTTTTTATCATGAATGGGTGTTGTGCTTTGTCAAAGGCTTTTTCTGCATCTATTGAGATGATCATGTGATTTTTGTCTCTCAGTTTGTTGATATGGTGTATCACATTGATTGATTTGCAGATGTTGAAGAATCCTTGCATGCCTGGGATGAACCTGATTGATCATGATGTATGAGTTTTTTGATGTGTCGTTGAATTCTGTTTGCTAGGATTTTGTTGAGGATCTTGGCATCTAAGTTCATCAGAGAAATTGATCTGTAATTTTCCTTTTTTGTGTTGTCTTTGCCTGGTTTGGGTATCAGGGTGATGGTGGCCTCGTCGAATGTGTTTGGAAGTGTTCCTTCCTGTGCTATTTTTTGGAAGAGTTTTAGAAGAACAGGCATTAGCTCTTCTTTAAATGTTTGGTAGAATTCGGCTGTGAAGCCATCTGGTCCTGGGCTTTTATTTTTGGGTAGATTTTTAATCACCGATTCGATTTCTGAGCTTGTGATTGGGTTGTTCAAAGTGTCTGTTTCTTCCTGGCTCAGTCTTGGGAGATTGATCTTCCCCAAGAAACTGTCCATTTCTTCCAGGTTGTCCAGTTTGTTGCCATAGAGTTGTTCATAATAGTCTCTTAGAATCCTTTGGATTTCTGCATTATCTGTTGTAATCTCTCCTTTTTCATTTTTGATTTTGTTGATCTTGTCCTTCTCCCTCTTTTTCTTGATGAGTCTCGGCAGAGGCTTATCGATTTTGTTTACCTTTTCAAAGAACCAGCTTTTTGTTTTATTTATCTGTACTATAGTTTCTTTCATTTCTTTCTGATTTATTTCTGCTCTAGTCTTTATAATTTCTCGTCTTCTGCTGGCTTTGGGATGTTTCTGTTCTTCTTTTTCCAATTGTTTTAAGTGGAGGGTTACGCCATCTGCTTCATGTTTTCCTAGTTTCTTGAGGTGGGATTGTATTGCTATAAATTTCCCCCTTAGAACTTCTTTTGCGGCATCCCATAAGTTTTGCACGGTCCTATATTCATTTTCTTCTAGGAATTTTTAAATTTCTCCTTTGATTTCCTCAGTGATCAGTTGGTTTTTTAGGTAAGTGTTGTTTAATTGCCATGTGTTTGTATTTTTAGCGGTTTTTTTCCTGTAGTTGATCTCTAGTCTCATTGCATTGTGGTCCGAGAAGATGGTTGATATAATTTCAGTTTTCTTGAATTGACAGAGGTTAGATTTGTGGCCCAAGATGTGGTCTGTCTTGGAGAATGTTCCGTGAGCACATAAGAAGAAAGTGTATTCTTCTGCTTTTGGATGGAACGTCCTAAAGATATCGATGAGGTCCATCTTTTCTAGTGTGGCATTTAAGGCTTGTGTTTCTTTATTAATTTTCTGTTTAGATCATCTATCCATTGGTGTGAGAGGAGTGTTAAAGTCTCCTACTATTACTGTGTTATTATTGATTTCTTCTTTTAAGTCTGAAAGTATCTGTCTTATGTATTGAGGTGCCCCTGTGTTGGGTGCGTAGATGTTCATGACTGTTATGTCTTCCTCTTGGATGGATCCTTTAATCATGATGTAGCGACCTGCCTTGTGTCTTAGAATCTTCTTTACTTTAAAATCTATTTTGTCTGATATGAGGATTGCTACTCCAGCTTTCTTTTGATTTTCATTTGCATGGAATATCTTTTTCCAGCCTGTCGCTTTCAGTCTATGAGTGTCTCTAGGTCTGAAGTGGGTCTCTTGTAAATAGCATATATATGGGTCATGTTTCTTGATCCATTCAGCCAACCTGTGTCATTTGGTTGGAGCATTTAATCCATTTACATTCAAAGTAATTATTGATACGAATGTTCCTATTGTCATCTTCTTAGAAGTCTGGGGTTTGATTTGCAGGACTTCTACTCTTGTATTTATTGGCTATATCAGGCCCTTTAACACTTGTTGTAGGGCTGGTTTTATGGTACAGAATTCTTTTAGTTTTTGTCTGTCTGAGAAGCTTACGCCATCTGCTTCATGTTTTCCTAGTTTCTTGAGGTGGGATTGTATTGCTATAAATTTCCCCCTTAGAACTTCTTTTGCGGCATCCCATAAGTTTTGCACGGTCCTATATTCATTTTCTTCTAGGAATTTTTAAATTTCTCCTTTGATTTCCTCAGTGATCAGTTGGTTTTTTAGGTAAGTGTTGTTTAATTGCCATGTGTTTGTATTTTTAGCGGTTTTTTTCCTGTAGTTGATCTCTAGTCTCATTGCATTGTGGTCCGAGAAGATGGTTGATATAATTTCAGTTTTCTTGAATTGACAGAGGTTAGATTTGTGGCCCAAGATGTGGTCTGTCTTGGAGAATGTTCCGTGAGCACATAAGAAGAAAGTGTATTCTTCTGCTTTTGGATGGAACGTCCTAAAGATATCGATGAGGTCCATCTTTTCTAGTGTGGCATTTAAGGCTTGTGTTTCTTTATTAATTTTCTGTTTAGATCATCTATCCATTGGTGTGAGAGGAGTGTTAAAGTCTCCTACTATTACTGTGTTATTATTGATTTCTTCTTTTAAGTCTGAAAGTATCTGTCTTATGTATTGAGGTGCCCCTGTGTTGGGTGCGTAGATGTTCATGACTGTTATGTCTTCCTCTTGGATGGATCCTTTAATCATGATGTAGCGACCTGCCTTGTGTCTTAGAATCTTCTTTACTTTAAAATCTATTTTGTCTGATATGAGGATTGCTACTCCAGCTTTCTTTTGATTTTCATTTGCATGGAATATCTTTTTCCAGCCTGTCGCTTTCAGTCTATGAGTGTCTCTAGGTCTGAAGTGGGTCTCTTGTAAATAGCATATATATGGGTCATGTTTCTTGATCCATTCAGCCAACCTGTGTCATTTGGTTGGAGCATTTAATCCATTTACATTCAAAGTAATTATTGATACGAATGTTCCTATTGTCATCTTCTTAGAAGTCTGGGGTTTGATTTGCAGGACTTCTACTCTTGTATTTATTGGCTATATCAGGCCCTTTAACACTTGTTGTAGGGCTGGTTTTATGGTACAGAATTCTTTTAGTTTTTGTCTGTCTGAGAAGCTTTTGACTTCTCCATCAATTCTGAATGAGATTTTTGCTGGGTAGAGAATTCGTGGTTGCAGGTTATTCTCTTTTAGCCATTTAAATGTGTCTTGACATTCTCTTCTGGCCTGCAGGGTTTCTGTTGAGAGATCCGCAGTTAGATGTATGGGGTTTCCTTTATATGTTATTTGTTGTTTGCTTCTAGCTGCTTTTAGTAATCTGTCTTTATATTTAGTCTGTATTAGTTTGATTAGAACGTGCCTTGGTGTGTTTCTTCTGGGGTTTATCCTGTATGGAACTCTTTGTGCTTCTTGGACTTGGTTGACTATTTCCTTTCCCATGCTGGGGAAGTTTTCTATTATAACCTCTTCAAGAATTTTTTCGTAACCTTTCTTCCCTTCTTCTTCCTCTGGGACTCCTATAATTCCAATGTTGGTGCGTTTGATAATGTCCCATAGGTTTCTGAGGCTATCCTCAGTTCTTTTCATTCTTTTGGCTTTGTTCTGTTCCTCACCAGTTATTTCCACAAGTCTGTCTTCCAGCACGCTTATCTGTTCTTCAGCCTCAGATACTCTACTATTGAGGACTTCTATTGTATTTTTGAGTTCCGCAATTGAGTTGGTGGTCTCTGTTTGCTTATTTTTCATTTCCTGCATGTCTTTTCTCAATGTACTAATTTCCTCTAATATTCTGTTTTTGGTGTTTTGCATCCTCATTAGTATAGTTTTTCTGAATTCTCTTTTAGATAATTTATCTATCTCCTCCTCTGTCATTTGAGGCTGTGATTCTCTAGCTTGGTCCTTCATTTGTACAGTGTTTCTCTGTCGTTTCATCTCTAGTGTTGTGTGTTCTTTGATAGTGTGGGGTCTTGGAATCAGGGCTTCTAGTCCGAGGATCCTTGGTTTGATGATTGATCAGGGGGTGTAGGACCGGTTTTCTATGGTGTTCCATGATATTAGTTCAAATACTAGCATCTGAGGAGCAAGAGGTGTCCATTTGCAGGACTTCTACTCTTGTATTTATTGGCTATATCAGGCCCTTTAACACTTGTTGTAGGGCTGGTTTTATGGTACAGAATTCTTTTAGTTTTTGTCTGTCTGAGAAGCTTTTGACTTCTCCATCAATTCTGAATGAGATTTTTGCTGGGTAGAGAATTCGTGGTTGCAGGTTATTCTCTTTTAGCCATTTAAATGTGTCTTGACATTCTCTTCTGGCCTGCAGGGTTTCTGTTGAGAGATCCGCAGTTAGATGTATGGGGTTTCCTTTATATGTTATTTGTTGTTTGCTTCTAGCTGCTTTTAGTAATCTGTCTTTATATTTAGTCTGTATTAGTTTGATTAGAACGTGCCTTGGTGTGTTTCTTCTGGGGTTTATCCTGTATGGAACTCTTTGTGCTTCTTGGACTTGGTTGACTATTTCCTTTCCCATGCTGGGGAAGTTTTCTATTATAACCTCTTCAAGAATTTTTTCGTAACCTTTCTTCCCTTCTTCTTCCTCTGGGACTCCTATAATTCCAATGTTGGTGCGTTTGATAATGTCCCATAGGTTTCTGAGGCTATCCTCAGTTCTTTTCATTCTTTTGGCTTTGTTCTGTTCCTCACCAGTTATTTCCACAAGTCTGTCTTCCAGCACGCTTATCTGTTCTTCAGCCTCAGATACTCTACTATTGAGGACTTCTATTGTATTTTTGAGTTCCGCAATTGAGTTGGTGGTCTCTGTTTGCTTATTTTTCATTTCCTGCATGTCTTTTCTCAATGTACTAATTTCCTCTAATATTCTGTTTTTGGTGTTTTGCATCCTCATTAGTATAGTTTTTCTGAATTCTCTTTTAGATAATTTATCTATCTCCTCCTCTGTCATTTGAGGCTGTGATTCTCTAGCTTGGTCCTTCATTTGTACAGTGTTTCTCTGTCGTTTCATCTCTAGTGTTGTGTGTTCTTTGATAGTGTGGGGTCTTGGAATCAGGGCTTCTAGTCCGAGGATCCTTGGTTTGATGATTGATCAGGGGGTGTAGGCTCTATCCCTGGTTTGCTATGGTGTTCCATGATATTAGTTCAAATACTAGCATCTGAGGAGCAAGAGGTGTGTCCCTAATGGGTGACAGTCATAAAAGCATGCAGATGTTTTCTAACCTAGTCATGAGATATACATACATACACAGCAGTAACCACATCTAACCAGTCTTACAGTGACAAAGCATAGGAAATTTTCCTGGCAAACGACACAATCAAAGATGGTACTTGCCCATTAAGCTCTGAGTTAATTAAAATAGTGCCTGGAAAAATAGATCTTGGGTAAGGTCCTGTCTTGGACTATTTCGTCATTGAAAGCAATTTTTAACTAAGACATGTGTTGGGGGTGAGGAGGTGGAAAATGTATGGGTAATGAGAAGGAATAGATTCGACTTGGAAGGATTTTATAGGGTTATGTAGCCAAGATTAGTGTATTGTATTGTTTAGTGCAGCTGGAAGAGAATAGTGGAGACAGGAAGGTAGGAAATATTTATCTAGGGGGTAGTGGTATATAGGAGAAAGTTTTAGATTTAGAACATAGAGGGAGGAAGGAGTGGGAAAGAGGAAAGAAAATTAGAAGTTCAAGAATTAAAATTTAAAAAAAAATAATAAAAGAATTAATAATTAAAAATCAGAAAAAATTAAAAATTAAAAAAAGGGAAGAGAAACTTAATAAGAAGAGACAAAAGAGAGAGAGAAAAAAACAAAAACAAACAAACAAAAACCCCAAACGTGACCAATCAAACAAGTAAGCAGAACTGTCCGCAACAGATAAACAAAAAAGCTAAATACTGTCCCTGGTTTTTATCCTCTCATCTGTCTGGAAGCCAGTGTGCTCTCGATGATGTTGTCTTGATGATGCAGCCTTTTCCTTATGGCACCGGTCTGCAAGCTCAGGTCCTGACCGGGACGGCGGGCTGATCTCTGTCCGCCGGGCGGGGGACCGCGGTGCGCTTGCTGTCCCAGGTTGGGCGGGGGCGTGGGCTTATCCCAGAGTGTAGGGCGGAGGGCCGCGGTGAGCGCGCAATCCCGGGTTGGGCAGGGGCGTCCTGGCTCTGCAGCGCACCTGCCAGTAGCCTCTGATACCTGCCCTTCTCCCGACTTCCTCCGCTGCAGGTGTAGCTATGGGGGTGCAGCTATGGGGGTGCAGGGGCTCCTCCGCCACTGGCGCGCGCGCACTGCCGGTTGCGCCTCCAAGTCCCAAAGGCAGGCACAAGGTTCCCCGTCTGGCTCGAGCCCGGTCCCTGGTCAGCAATCTGTGGGCGACTTCCCCTTTAGCCAGTCCCCCACTAGGAGTGTTTGAACTCACCCGGTGCCAGGTGGAAAGTCGCGATTTTCGCCCAGCGGCCGAGCGGCGCGATCCTCACACTGGGCGCTCCCTCCCAGCTCCCGGTCCGTCTCTAGGCAGCGCTCTCCGCGTTCCGTCCAGCCTCAGGTCGCTAGGCAGCAAGCGCGTTCTGCTCGGCCCTGCTCCGGTATCCTATCTTCGCAGTGTCTTAATTTCTGCCGTGGATCCGGGTGGATTCTTGGAGTTTTCACACTGAGTGCTACCGTCTCTCCCCCGTGGCTCTGCTTAGGCCCCCTTTTAGGGCACTTGCTGGTGCGCTCTCTGTTGGTGCAGTCCGGCGTGGGGGTTAGGATAGAGGATTCTTAGAACCCTAGCTCCGGGAAATTTCTGGCTATTCACTCTTCTACTCTCACGGACCTATGGAATTCTTCTGTTGTCTAGTGGCTGGTTTGTTGGTGGTGGTTCTTTTCTTGATTAGTTCTGGTGATTCTGTTGGGGAGCTGGTGAAGTCTTCGCCTCATTCCTCCGCCATCTTGACTCCTCCTCAAGTATTAATTGACCATATGTGTATAAGTTTATTTGGGGGCTTTTAAATTTGTTCCATAGATGTCTGTGTCTGATTTTACTTCAGTATACTCTTTGGATACTGTGGTTTGGTAATACAATTTGAAATCAAGAAGTGTGTTGTTTCCAGCTTTATTTTTAAGATTTCTTGAAAATTGGCTTTTCTATTCTGGTTGTATATGAATTTTAGAATTGTTTTCTATTTTCATGGACAATGTCATTGGAATTTTGGTAAATATTATATTAAATCTATAGATGGCTTTGGGGTGTATAGGTATTTTTAAAATCAATGCTAACAGTTGAGATACATAAACACAGAATATCGTTCTATTTATTTGTGCTTTCTCGGATATCTTTCATCAGTGTCTTAATTTTCAAAGAGGAAAACTTTCACCTCCTTGGTTAAATTTATTCCAAAAAACTTTTTTTTTTAATTTTTTAGGCTACTGTAAGTGTGATTATTTTCTTTACATCCTTTTCATATAGTTCATTGCTAGTGTATAGAAATACAACTGAATCTTGTGTGTTGATTTTGTATCAAACTTTACTTATGGACACTTAGGTTGTTTCCATGCCTTCATCATTTTGAATAATGCTACACTAAATGTAGGAATGCTGTTCTCTCTTCACGATGGTGATTTCCTTTCCTTTGGAAATGTACCTACATGTGAGATGACTAGAAGTCATTATTCTGTCAGAGTTTTGATGCAATCTTTATAATTTTCTAAGTATAAACCAATAAGTTCCTGCTTCATAGCACAGTGAACTCTGCTCAATATTACATGGTAGCCTGGAGGGGAGTAGAGTACGGGGGGACAGGAATACATGTATGTATATGGCTGAGTTCCTTTGCTGTGCACTTGAAACTATCACAACGTTGTTGATCAGCCAAATTGCCAATATAAAATAGTTTAAAAAATCACATATGCAGCAAACATAACATGTCCCTTATTTCCCAATTTGAAAATAGCTTTTATTTTATTTTTTTATTTCTTGCTCATTTACCCTCACTGGGACTTCCAGTACTATGTTGAGTAAAAGTGACAAGAGTGGGCACTCTGTTTCTTAATTTCCAAAAAAGACTTCAACCTTGCACACCTGAGTATGATGTTAGCTGTGGGCTTGTCACATATGACTTGTATTATGTTGAGCTATATAAATTCTGTACCCAATTTGTTGAGACCTTTGTAGGCAAAGTACTGTTTCTGCTTTTTAGTACACTGTCTAGGTTTGTCATAGCTTTTCTTCCAAGGAGCAAGCAAGCATCTTTTACTTTTGTGTCTTCAGTCACGACCTGCAGTGGGATCTGGTGGAGGGCATGGCTACCCACTCCGGTATTCTTGTCTGGAGAATCTCAAGGACAGAGGAGCCTGGTGGGCTCTATAGTTTATAGGGTTGCGAAGAGTCAGACATGACTACTGAATATGCGAAGCCACGATCGTTTTTGGGGCAATGCTAACAGTTGAGATACATAAACACAGAATATCGTTCTATTTATTTGTGCTTTCTCGGATATCTTTCATCAGTGTCTTAATTTTCAAAGAGGAAAACTTTCACCTCCTTGGTTAAATTTATTCCAAAAAACTTTTTTTTTTAATTTTTTAGGCTACTGTAAGTGTGATTATTTTCTTTACATCCTTTTCATATAGTTCATTGCTAGTGTATAGAAATACAACTGAATCTTGTGTGTTGATTTTGTATCAAACTTTACTTATGGACACTTAGGTTGTTTCCATGCCTTCATCATTTTGAATAATGCTACACTAAATGTAGGAATGCTGTTCTCTCTTCACGATGGTGATTTCCTTTCCTTTGGAAATGTACCTACATGTGAGATGACTAGAAGTCATTATTCTGTCAGAGTTTTGATGCAATCTTTATAATTTTCTAAGTATAAACCAATAAGTTCCTGCTTCATAGCACAGTGAACTCTGCTCAATATTACATGGTAGCCTGGAGGGGAGTAGAGTACGGGGGGACAGGAATACATGTATGTATATGGCTGAGTTCCTTTGCTGTGCACTTGAAACTATCACAACGTTGTTGATCAGCCAAATTGCCAATATAAAATAGTTTAAAAAATCACATATGCAGCAAACATAACATGTCCCTTATTTCCCAATTTGAAAATAGCTTTTATTTTATTTTTTTATTTCTTGCTCATTTACCCTCACTGGGACTTCCAGTACTATGTTGAGTAAAAGTGACAAGAGTGGGCACTCTGTTTCTTAATTTCCAAAAAAGACTTCAACCTTGCACACCTGAGTATGATGTTAGCTGTGGGCTTGTCACATATGACTTGTATTATGTTGAGCTATATAAATTCTGTACCCAATTTGTTGAGACCTTTGTAGGCAAAGTACTGTTTCTGCTTTTTAGTACACTGTCTAGGTTTGTCATAGCTTTTCTTCCAAGGAGCAAGCAAGCATCTTTTACTTTTGTGTCTTCAGTCACGACCTGCAGTGGGATCTGGTGGAGGGCATGGCTACCCACTCCGGTATTCTTGTCTGGAGAATCTCAAGGACAGAGGAGCCTGGTGGGCTCTATAGTTTATAGGGTTGCGAAGAGTCAGACATGACTGAGTATGCACACACACATTTATCATGAAAATATGCTGAATTTTGTCCATTGCTTTTTCTGTATCAAAATAATTGCATGAGTTTTGTTCTTTTTCTACTTATGTGGTATATTAAATATATTGATTAGTGCATTTTGAACCATCTTTGCATTTCAGGGATAAATTCCATTTGATCTTGGTGAATAGTCTTTTTCATGTGCTATTGAATTTGGTTTGTGAGAATTTTATTGAGAATTTTTGTATTATATTTATCAGGAACAGTAATCCATAGTTTGCTTATCTTATGATGTTCTTGTCTGCCTTAGGTGGCTTAGATATCATTATTATGTTAGCCTCATAAATTAGACTTTATATACTTGGAATCCAGAATCACTGTGAATGGTCTCTTCAGACATGAAATTAAAAGACATGACTTAGCAACTAAAGAACAAATAGTTCTTTTGTCCCTTTCTTCCTTAATGTCTTCCTTTGTGAACTGATGATTTTTTTAATAGTATACTTTGATTCCTTTCTTCTTATGTTTGTTTTCTGGGGACTTCTGTTGATTACTCTCAGGTTTATTTTAAAACTTTTTTATGGATATAACAGTCTATTTAAACTGATAAATTAACTTAAATCATATGCAAACATTCTAACCTCTTACTCCCCCTGAATTTTATCTTATTGATTTCAAAACTATATCTTTTCATACTGTATATCCATTAAATATCCTTATAGTTACATATCTTTTTAATATCTTTTGTCTTTTAACTTTCATACTAGAGTTCAGTGGTTAACACACCACCATATTTCACAATTAGATTGTTGTGAACATGACTATATACTATTACCAGTATGTTGCACATTTTCATATATTTTTAATGTACAAGTGCATTTTTATTTAACTTTGAGGAACTCCTTTCTTATAAGGCATGTCTAGTTATGAACTCTGTATTTGGAAATATCTGTATCACTTTTATTTCTGAAGGACAATTTTGCAGGATAATTTATTCTTGGTTGGCATTAAAAAAAATCTTTACAGCACTTTGAGTATATCATCCTACTCCTCTGACTTATAATGTTTCTGAGAAATCTAGGGATAGCTTTGTGAGATTCATGTAGTCATTTAGCTGGAAGGCCAAGCCACTTGTCTACCTGGTGTTACGGGCCAATGACTTAAAATAAGATCAAATTCAGACCCACAAGCAGCTGTGCAGGTCTTGCTGGGCTGCACGCCCTTCCAAGGCTTCAGGATGCCACCACAGGTTGCATATGCCAGTGAAAACTGATGACAGAGTTCAGATTAGCAGCATGTAAATGCATAGCTGGAAGTCTACTGCCAGGTGTGTGCATGGTAGTGGGGTCAGCCCATAGGGTCTAGGCTGGCATGACAGAGTCCAAAGGGCCCCTTAGCTGTCATTATTATGTTAGCCTCATAAATGTTCTTGTCTGCCTTAGGTGGCTTAGATATCATTTTTTAAAAAATTTTTTTTGGAATCCAGAATCACTGTGAATGGTCTCTTCAGACATGAAATTAAAAGACATGACTTAGCAACTAAAGAACAAATAGTTCTTTTGTCCCTTTCTTCCTTAATGTCTTCCTTTGTGAACTGATGATTTTTTTAATAGTATACTTTGATTCCTTTCTTCTTATGTTTGTTTTCTGGGGACTTCTGTTGATTACTCTCAGGTTTATTTTAAAACTTTTTTATGGATATAACAGTCTATTTAAACTGATAAATTAACTTAAATCATATGCAAACATTCTAACCTCTTACTCCCCCTGAATTTTATCTTATTGATTTCAAAACTATATCTTTTCATACTGTATATCCATTAAATATCCTTATAGTTACATATCTTTTTAATATCTTTTGTCTTTTAACTTTCATACTAGAGTTCAGTGGTTAACACACCACCATATTTCACAATTAGATTGTTGTGAACATGACTATATACTATTACCAGTATGTTGCACATTTTCATATATTTTTAATGTACAAGTGCATTTTTATTTAACTTTGAGGAACTCCTTTCTTATAAGGCATGTCTAGTTATGAACTCTGTATTTGGAAATATCTGTATCACTTTTATTTCTGAAGGACAATTTTGCAGGATAATTTATTCTTGGTTGGCATTAAAAAAAATCTTTACAGCACTTTGAGTATATCATCCTACTCCTCTGACTTATAATGTTTCTGAGAAATCTAGGGATAGCTTTGTGAGATTCATGTAGTCATTTAGCTGGAAGGCCAAGCCACTTGTCTACCTGGTGTTACGGGCCAATGACTTAAAATAAGATCAAATTCAGACCCACAAGCAGCTGTGCAGGTCTTGCTGGGCTGCACGCCCTTCCAAGGCTTCAGGATGCCACCACAGGTTGCATATGCCAGTGAAAACTGATGACAGAGTTCAGATTAGCAGCATGTAAATGCATAGCTGGAAGTCTACTGCCAGGTGTGTGCATGGTAGTGGGGTCAGCCCATAGGGTCTAGGCTGGCATCTAGCCCACATGAAGTCCCAGAGGCCTCATCTTTTGAGCTGGTTGCCAGAGTAGATTACCAGCTCAGGTAGAATTTGGCAGAGAGACCATGGAAGGACCTAGTAGGATCTGCAAATTACTACTAATGAAGCTAAAACTGGTGAAATTTCTAGGGGCTCTTTGGCTGTGCTGGCTGTTGGTTCTTTGCTGTGTAGCAAGTCACTGGGAACTATGCACCCTCCCAATGAATGATAGATATTGGTAACTTCTGCTCATCTTGTTTGCAACCGTCCCTATTCATCCCAGCTTTGCTGGTCTATGGGTGGAGTGTAACCGAAGCAGACCCTTCTGGCAGTGCCCTGAAAGGCAGGGGAAGCTGGTGGCTTGCCCTGAACTCCCTTTTCTAGTGAGGGAAATTCTTTTAAGCTTGGTATCCCTTTCTGGTGTGGAGCAGTGACAACCAGGGGAATGGGATGATACAGGGATGAGGAAGCTGGTTCTACTTCCCCTCTGTGTGGTTATTCTCAGGGATTTTATTCTCCTGTGTTGGTGAAGTTTCTTACATGGAACTCTGAGATCTCCCAGAGCTGTGTCTGTTGACATCAATCAGTGTTTTTGAAATTTGTGGGACGATAGATGTTTGAGTCTCCAAATTCACCATCTTGGTGATGTCATGTTCCTCAGTCATGTTTTTTTCTTCACAGAATATTTGCTTATTCATATGTCCATGTTTCAAATATAATAATTTATAATATGGTTTAATACTAAAAAAATCTTTACAGCACTTTGAGTATATCATCCTACTCCTCTGACTTATAATGTTTCTGAGAAATCTAGGGATAGCTTTGTGAGATTCATGTAGTCATTTAGCTGGAAGGCCAAGCCACTTGTCTACCTGGTGTTACGGGCCAATGACTTAAAATAAGATCAAATTCAGACCCACAAGCAGCTGTGCAGGTCTTGCTGGGCTGCACGCCCTTCCAAGGCTTCAGGATGCCACCACAGGTTGCATATGCCAGTGAAAACTGATGACAGAGTTCAGATTAGCAGCATGTAAATGCATAGCTGGAAGTCTACTGCCAGGTGTGTGCATGGTAGTGGGGTCAGCCCATAGGGTCTAGGCTGGCATCTAGCCCACATGAAGTCCCAGAGGCCTCATCTTTTGAGCTGGTTGCCAGAGTAGATTACCAGCTCAGGTAGAATTTGGCAGAGAGACCATGGAAGGACCTAGTAGGATCTGCAAATTACTACTAATGAAGCTAAAACTGGTGAAATTTCTAGGGGCTCTTTGGCTGTGCTGGCTGTTGGTTCTTTGCTGTGTAGCAAGTCACTGGGAACTATGCACCCTCCCAATGAATGATAGATATTGGTAACTTCTGCTCATCTTGTTTGCAACCGTCCCTATTCATCCCAGCTTTGCTGGTCTATGGGTGGAGTGAAACCCTGAAGCAGACCCTTCTGGCAGTGCCCTGAAAGGCAGGGGAAGCTGGTGGCTTGCCCTGAACTCCCTTTTCTAGTGAGGGAAATTCTTTTAAGCTTGGTATCCCTTTCTGGTGTGGAGCAGTGACAACCAGGGGAATGGGATGATACAGGGATGAGGAAGCTGGTTCTACTTCCCCTCTGTGTGGTTATTCTCAGGGATTTTATTCTCCTGTGTTGGTGAAGTTTCTTACATGGAACTCTGAGATCTCCCAGAGCTGTGTCTGTTGACATCAATCAGTGTTTTTGAAATTTGTGGGACGATAGATGTTTGAGTCTCCAAATTCACCATCTTGGTGATGTCATGTTCCTCAGTCATGTTTTTTTCTTCACAGAATATTTGCTTATTCATATGTCCATGTTTCAAATATAATAATTTATAATATGGTTTAATACTAGCAAAATATGCGACCTTGGCCATTATTCTGCTTTTTGGATTCTAGTTATTCTTATGTGTTAGACTTCAAAATACATTTTAAAATTGTTTTGGCATTATTAAATAATAAAAAATTACATAATCCTTTTCTGGATATTAAATACTCTTGAAATGCCAAAATGTATTCTGTATGTATGAATGAAAAGCCATTCTCATTGTATACTGTGACTTTAGAAATTAACTAATAATATATATTGATGAATTCATTCAGCAATTATTAAGTCACTTCTAAGTTCCATCCCACATTCTAAATATTTGTAAACAAAATAAACCAAACTCCTTGCTTTCATGGAATCTGTGTTCTGGTAAAGGTAGAGAGATGGGAAATAAAACATATAAACAGGGTCTATGTACGTTAGTCAGCAATTGTTATACTATTAAGTTGCTATAAATTTTGTGACTTAGAACAACACACATTTTTTTTTTTTCCCCTTGGTCTGTGGGTGGGCTCAGATGGTTGTGGTTCAAGTTGTAGGTAACTTAGTCTTGGCTCAAATCTACAGAATGGGTTCTCTTCCATAAGGTTCCTCATTCTTTTTCAAACAGCAACTACTCAGAGCTGTCATTCTCATAGCAGAACCCAGAAGTCCCAGGAACAAACCAAACCTCACAGGCTTGTACAAACCTCTGCTTACATCACATGCATTCACATGCTACTGGCCAGATGAAGTCATCTGGTGAGCAAGTTACATTATACCTTAAAATAGAAGGGGGAGGAAAGTGAATGCTTCCTTGACAAGAATATAATCATTGAAATGTGTTAGAAGGTGATAAATTCTATGGAAAAAAAAAAATAGAGCAGGAGAAAGGTTATTGAGAATTACAGGGAATGAAGTTACAATTTAAATCGTGTAGCCTGAGTGGTCCTCCTTGAGCTGACATTCAAAAGCAGACCTGAAGAAGCTGAGGGGGTTCTTCATGTAGATACCTGAAAGAAGAGCATTTTTGGGATAGATGTTTGAGTCTCCAAATTCACCATCTGGGATCAATCATGTTTTTTCTTCACAGAATATTTGCTTATTCATATGTCCATGTTTCAAATATAATAATTTATAATATGGTTTAATACTAGCAAAATATGCGACCTTGGCCATTATTCTGCTTTTTGGATTCTAGTTATTCTTATGTGTTAGACTTCAAAATACATTTTAAAATTGTTTTGGCATTATTAAATAATAAAAAATTACATAATCCTTTTCTGGATATTAAATACTCTTGAAATGCCAAAATGTATTCTGTATGTATGAATGAAAAGCCATTCTCATTGTATACTGTGACTTTAGAAATTAACTAATAATATATATTGATGAATTCATTCAGCAATTATTAAGTCACTTCTAAGTTCCATCCCACATTCTAAATATTTGTAAACAAAATAAACCAAACTCCTTGCTTTCATGGAATCTGTGTTCTGGTAAAGGTAGAGAGATGGGAAATAAAACATATAAACAGGGTCTATGTACGTTAGTCAGCAATTGTTATACTATTAAGTTGCTATAAATTTTGTGACTTAGAACAACACACATTTTTTTTTTTTCCCCTTGGTCTGTGGGTGGGCTCAGATGGTTGTGGTTCAAGTTGTAGGTAACTTAGTCTTGGCTCAAATCTACAGAATGGGTTCTCTTCCATAAGGTTCCTCATTCTTTTTCAAACAGCAACTACTCAGAGCTGTCATTCTCATAGCAGAACCCAGAAGTCCCAGGAACAAACCAAACCTCACAGGCTTGTACAAACCTCTGCTTACATCACATGCATTCACATGCTACTGGCCAGATGAAGTCATCTGGTGAGCAAGTTACATTATACCTTAAAATAGAAGGGGGAGGAAAGTGAATGCTTCCTTGACAAGAATATAATCATTGAAATGTGTTAGAAGGTGATAAATTCTATGGAAAAAAAAAAATAGAGCAGGAGAAAGGTTATTGAGAATTACAGGGAATGAAGTTACAATTTAAATCGTGTAGCCTGAGTGGTCCTCCTTGAGCTGACATTCAAAAGCAGACCTGAAGAAGCTGAGGGGGTTCTTCATGTAGATACCTGAAAGAAGAGCAGTCTAGACATAGGGAACAGGCTAAGGAATAGTCCTAAAGTGTAAGGATGTCTACTATCACAAGAAACAATGAGGAGACATTGTGATCAGAGTGGAGAAAGGGAGATGGAGTGAAGTAGGAAAGAGACCTGAGAGGTAACTGGAGGCTGGATCCTTGAGGCTGTGTAGGCTGCTACCAGGGTTTTGATTTCCACTGAGTGAGTTGAGGAATGGGACAAAGAGGATCCAATAAAGAAAGATTTTAGGATATCAGCATACTGCATATTAGAGCATGCAAAGTTTTCCCTAGAGAGCTGTCTAAACTGGGCTACAGTGATGGCTGTAGTTTGCTTTAGCTGTTAAAGTTACTCCTTGAATTTTGGAAAATAGAGGTATTCAAAATGTTAGTTCATGGAGTTAATTAATAGAGCATCACTCTGACATATAATCCATTAAATGTTAAATGACTCTTCTCACTATAGATTTCTGGGTCAATTAATTCAAATATATGTAGAGGTAAAACTACTTATAGAAACATAAGATTTGATAACCAAAAAAAAGATTTGCCTCATCCCAGAAAGATACAGTGAAGAGAATGACATTCTACCTCTTATTCTCCTAGTAGGTTAATCAGTCTCTTGGAGATTTTAGAAGTTTTTGGATAGTAATCTATTTGCCGCACCTTTCCATTGAAATACAGTGTTTGTTAACTTGCTTCATTTCATGTATTTATTAGTTCTGAAGGACAATTTTGCATTAGTTCTGAAGGACATTGTTTCTAGCAATGTTACATCCTGTTTGGGGGACTAGAAAACTTGAAGTGTGTATGAGGCTTGCTCTCAGTGATCCTTGAGTCTGTTAAGATAGAAGAAATACAGACATTGTTAAACATACAAAGCAGGCAGAGTTAAATTTCATAAGACACTTTAGAAATTCACAGGTGAGGGATTAATACTCTAAACATCCTAACAAGGAACAAAAAGGGTCAGAATGAAGTTACAATTTAAATCGTGTAGCCTGAGTGGTCCTCCTTGAGCTGACATTCAAAAGCAGACCTGAAGAAGCTGAGGGGGTTCTTCATGTAGATACCTGAAAGAAGAGCAGTCTAGACATAGGGAACAGGCTAAGGAATAGTCCTAAAGTGTAAGGATGTCTACTATCACAAGAAACAATGAGGAGACATTGTGATCAGAGTGGAGAAAGGGAGATGGAGTGAAGTAGGAAAGAGACCTGAGAGGTAACTGGAGGCTGGATCCTTGAGGCTGTGTAGGCTGCTACCAGGGTTTTGATTTCCACTGAGTGAGTTGAGGAATGGGACAAAGAGGATCCAATAAAGAAAGATTTTAGGATATCAGCATACTGCATATTAGAGCATGCAAAGTTTTCCCTAGAGAGCTGTCTAAACTGGGCTACAGTGATGGCTGTAGTTTGCTTTAGCTGTTAAAGTTACTCCTTGAATTTTGGAAAATAGAGGTATTCAAAATGTTAGTTCATGGAGTTAATTAATAGAGCATCACTCTGACATATAATCCATTAAATGTTAAATGACTCTTCTCACTATAGATTTCTGGGTCAATTAATTCAAATATATGTAGAGGTAAAACTACTTATAGAAACATAAGATTTGATAACCAAAAAAAAGATTTGCCTCATCCCAGAAAGATACAGTGAAGAGAATGACATTCTACCTCTTATTCTCCTAGTAGGTTAATCAGTCTCTTGGAGATTTTAGAAGTTTTTGGATAGTAATCTATTTGCCGCACCTTTCCATTGAAATACAGTGTTTGTTAACTTGCTTCATTTCATGTATTTATTAGTTCTGAAGGACAATTTTGCATTAGTTCTGAAGGACATTGTTTCTAGCAATGTTACATCCTGTTTGGGGGACTAGAAAACTTGAAGTGTGTATGAGGCTTGCTCTCAGTGATCCTTGAGTCTGTTAAGATAGAAGAAATACAGACATTGTTAAACATACAAAGCAGGCAGAGTTAAATTTCATAAGACACTTTAGAAATTCACAGGTGAGGGATTAATACTCTAAACATCCTAACAAGGAACAAAAAGGGTCAGAATGTAAATGCCTAAGAGAACAGACAGGTCAGGTAAAGTAGTCCAGGTGGAAGATAAGAGTGTAGACTGTATATTAAGCACAACCACTTTCATTGCTTTTTTCTTCTTGGAATAGATATCTATTTAACTTATGTTTTTTTACATAAAAGACAGGTAAATAGTCAACAGTCTTTTTTTTTTCTTTTCTAAGGAAAAAGTAATGGTCAATCTATCTCTTTGTATTGCTAAAAGCACATTTGTCAAGGTTTTCGCACTTAGATGCTTGAGGAACTTGTAATTGCTAGTTTCAACAATGATTTAAATCAAGGTTGTCAAAGAATTTGGGGCCCATTATCATGACTCTTATCACTTAAAAAAATCCTTAATCATTAAAATGTATTTATTTAAAATAATGGTTTTCTGTAATTCTGTGGATTAATTATAGAAAAAATATAAAACATTATTATATATATGAAAGTGTTATGTATATGTTTTTATATATTATATATATGACTATTACTCTTTCCTATCTTATGTGAATTTATATGTAAGTATTATAGATGTTAGCTTCCTAGGTGGTGCAGTGGTAAAGAATGAACCTTTTAATGCAGGAGACACAATAAATGCAGATTTGATCCCTGAGTCAGGAAGATCCCTGGGAGTAGGAAATCACAAGCCACTCTGGTATTCTTGCCTGGAAAATCCCAAAGACAGAGAAACCTCCCAGGCCACAGTCCAGAGGGTCACAAAGGGCTATACATGAGATAGAGTTAAAGTAATTTAAAGTTTCCTTTTAAAATGAGTAACTGAAAAGTAAAGCAACCATGTTAAGTAAATGTGAGTATTTATTTTATGTACAACATCTATGCACAGACATGCACACACATTATTGATATATCTTTACATATACATAACATTTGTATTTATCATGATTATGACTCTTCCATATCTTTTGCTTTTTATATTCTTCCACTGAAATTTTCTTTCTTAGTAGATTGACTCTAATAACAAACAAACACAGAAAAGGTAGGGCACTTGAGAGGAGAAATTAACAGTCTAATGTTGCCCCTGATCTAATGCTTTGGGCTTCCTATTTGGTTTAGGGTCCAGTTCCTCACTGCCATAGCCACAGCCCTCATGTGGGATTTCCCATGAAGTGAGATACATAGCAAAGAAGCAAGGTCATTTTGTTATTGTTGTTCAGTCACCGAGTCATGTCTGACTCTTTGCAGCTCAATGGACTGCATCATGCCAGGTCACCCTGACACTGACCATCTTCCAGAGCTTGCCCAAGTTCATGTCCTTTCAGTCAGTGCTGCTATCCAACCATCTCATACTCTGTTGCCCTCTTGTCCTTTTTCCTTCAAACTTTCCCAGCATCAGGGTCTTTTCCAGTGAGTCAGCTCTTCTCATTAGGTGCCCAAAATATTGCAGCTTCAACATCAGTCCTTCCAAAGAATATTCAGGCTGATTTCCTTTAGAATTGACTGTGTTGATCTCTTTGCAGTCCAAGGACCTCTCAAGAGTCTTCTCCAGCACCACCAGAGTTCAAAGGTGTCAGTTATTCAGCACTCAGCCTTATTTATGGTCCAACTCTCACATCCATACGTGACTATTGGAAGGACCATAGACTTGACTGTACAGACCTTTGTTGGCAAAGTGATGTCTTTGCTTTTTTATACACTATCTAGGTTTATCATAGGTTTCCTTCCAAGAAGCAATCATCTTTTAATTTCATGGCTGCCGTTACCATCTACAGTGAGTTCAGAGCTTAGGAAGATGAAATCTATCATGGCTTTGACCTTTTCCCCTTCTATTTGCCATACCTTTGATAGATGACAGTAGGTAGCTTACCATGAATGGTGTCAGATTCTTGATCTCCAAAGGAGAAGATTTCACATTGCAATCAAAAAGACTTGGCTATGGTCACTCAGAACATCGTGCAGTAAAAAGTTTGTTAAAGAAAAAAGGGATAGAGAAAGCTTCCAGCTAAAGGAACTGCAATAGGAACAGAAGAGTACCCCCAGAAACTAGTTAAGGCCAGGCATTTTGTACTTTCCAGTTGGTTATTAAAAATAGATCAGAGCAATATTTTGAGGTTGTAAAGGGTTCACCAGACCCACACCCACAACATTAACACAAGATTATCCACAAGATGGTCTCTGGACATCAAGATTAGATGAGATATTCCAGTGCAAAATAGTTTGTATCTATAAGATAATAAAGTTAGTTGCAGAATAGATCTTCATCATGGCAGACACTTTAGGCTAGAAAATGTTTGTTCCCTCTCCTCCTACTCCTCAGAAACTGCTGATCTCCTTGTCAAGTCTGCCTATTCATTCCTTTCACCTTCTCCAGGGGATCTTCCCAACTCAGGATTCAAACCTGGGTCTCCTGGCAGGTTCTTTACTGTGTGACCCACCAGGGAAACCCTAAAGATATTTTAAATACTTACTTAACTGACATGCTTTTAAGTGATACTGACCTATGAGCAAAAGTTATTCAGTTTACAATTCTCTTTCCATCCTTCTTATGAGATAAAGAAAAGCCTCAGCCAAGAGCTCATGCATACCTGAAGCTTTCCTTTTCAACCAAGAGGGAGTAGCCTCAGGCTCAGAGTCTTAGATACCAAGGATTCCTACCTAGCTAGGGTTTCAAGAATGTGATTCTATTTCCTTGAATTTATTTCTGTCTTCTACTTCTGACAAGTAATACTGTCGTGCCATTTATAGTGGTAGTAATTTAAAGTTTCCTTTTAAAATGAGTAACTGAAAAGTAAAGCAACCATGTTAAGTAAATGTGAGTATTTATTTTATGTACAACATCTATAAAATTGAGGGCTTATCATTCAGATTTAGGAAGCATAACCATATTTCACTCATAATTCTTGTTTTTCCTCCATAGATCATTGTAAGAGCTTCTTAAGTGTTCTTCCTGCCAGTATGTGTCTCTATACTGTATAATAATTTCATCAGGTTCAACTATGAATCTGATAAAGCATCTACTTGCTTTAATGGTTCCTTCCTGGTCTATGGAAATATCCTAAACTTTTTGGATAAGGGTGTTCAGAATCTGAGCCTTTGGTCTTGCCACCACTTCTTCCTCTGTTGCCTGTGCCCACCACACCAAATCACCTGAATTCTTCAGTCATGACATCACAGGCATGTTTTTCATGGCCAAAAGACGTACAGTCTGCCATATCCTTAAATTCTGAAATGCCCTAACTTTATATACATTTTCAGTTTTTGATAGTGACAATGATACAGAGAAATAGAATTAACAAAATGAAAAACAAGAGGCAAAGGAGATTTTTTTCCTATTGATGAGGCCACAGGGAAGATGGAGGTAGTCATGGTTCAGAGAAGTCTAGCCACAGGGTCCAATGGTTCCAACTGATAGTACATACCAGCTATTGCTGTATCTTCTGATTTTCAATATAAGTTGTCACTCAGCATTGAATGTAAATCACATCCATTTTTAAAACTTGAATCAGATACACACTACCATATATAAAATAGATAAGCAACAAAGTCCTACCATATAGCACAGGAACTATATTTTATAATGGCCTATAAAAGAGTCTGAAAAGTGATACTGACCTATGAGCAAAAGTTATTCAGTTTACAATTCTCTTTCCATCCTTCTTATGAGATAAAGAAAAGCCTCAGCCAAGAGCTCATGCATACCTGAAGCTTTCCTTTTCAACCAAGAGGGAGTAGCCTCAGGCTCAGAGTCTTAGATACCAAGGATTCCTACCTAGCTAGGGTTTCAAGAATGTGATTCTATTTCCTTGAATTTATTTCTGTCTTCTACTTCTGACAAGTAATACTGTCGTGCCATTTATAGTGGTAGTAATTTAAAGTTTCCTTTTAAAATGAGTAACTGAAAAGTAAAGCAACCATGTTAAGTAAATGTGAGTATTTATTTTATGTACAACATCTATAAAATTGAGGGCTTATCATTCAGATTTAGGAAGCATAACCATATTTCACTCATAATTCTTGTTTTTCCTCCATAGATCATTGTAAGAGCTTCTTAAGTGTTCTTCCTGCCAGTATGTGTCTCTATACTGTATAATAATTTCATCAGGTTCAACTATGAATCTGATAAAGCATCTACTTGCTTTAATGGTTCCTTCCTGGTCTATGGAAATATCCTAAACTTTTTGGATA
Organism: Tragulus kanchil; assembly: GCA_022376925.1. Taxonomy (NCBI): domain Eukaryota; kingdom Metazoa; phylum Chordata; class Mammalia; order Artiodactyla; family Tragulidae; genus Tragulus; species Tragulus kanchil. The sequence goes on along the minus strand of JAIOJX010000025.1, from coordinate 149,935,077 downwards.
AGGGTGTTCAGAATCTGAGCCTTTGGTCTTGCCACCACTTCTTCCTCTGTTGCCTGTGCCCACCACACCAAATCACCTGAATTCTTCAGTCATGACATCACAGGCATGTTTTTCATGGCCAAAAGACGTACAGTCTGCCATATCCTTAAATTCTGAAATGCCCTAACTTTATATACATTTTCAGTTTTTGATAGTGACAATGATACAGAGAAATAGAATTAACAAAATGAAAAACAAGAGGCAAAGGAGATTTTTTTCCTATTGATGAGGCCACAGGGAAGATGGAGGTAGTCATGGTTCAGAGAAGTCTAGCCACAGGGTCCAATGGTTCCAACTGATAGTACATACCAGCTATTGCTGTATCTTCTGATTTTCAATATAAGTTGTCACTCAGCATTGAATGTAAATCACATCCATTTTTAAAACTTGAATCAGATACACACTACCATATATAAAATAGATAAGCAACAAAGTCCTACCATATAGCACAGGAACTATATTTTATAATGGCCTATAAAAGAGTCTGAAAAAGAATATATATGTGTGTGTGTCTATGTAGATAGATACAGATAGATAGTAGTTGTTGTTGTTGTTTAGTTACTCAACTGTGTCTGACTCTTTGTGACTCCATAAACAGTAACCCACCAGATTCCTCTGTCCATGGAGTTTTCTAGGCAAGAATACTGGAGTGGGTAGCCACTCCCTTCTCCTGTGTATATACGTATAACTGAATCACCTGGTTGTACAGCAAAAACTGTAAGTCCTTGTGTAAGTTACATAAAATTGTAAGTCCAGCTGTACTTCAATTAAAACAGAAAAAAAGTAGGATCAGATTATTACAAAATGGAAGAAAAATGTGTCAGGGCCACAAAAAAGGCATATGCTGGCTGAATTTACCTAGAGGAAGAAGTGATTTGCAGCTACTCCCTGAGGTGATGTTTTTGTTGTGGTTTGAAAGAATAGTAGGAATTTTTTACCTCAGTGACAAGTCATTCCTAAAGGTCTGTATTCAGCTTAGGTTCTCAGTTAATACAACATAAGACAAGAAACCATCAAGATGACATGTGCTTATATAATTTATTCTTGCCTTAGAACCTTTTCTTGCTATGGAAATAAGAGAGAGCAGACAATGACATAGATGCTCTTGCAAATGCTTCTAAATTTGTGTTCTCATACCTTTACCAAAACATCAGCACCTTCTGTAACAAATTTTATGAATCAGTTAGTGGGTACCATTGCCTCCCAGAAGGAATTTCTATGAGTTATTAGATTTAATGTTTTACAGCTTCACAAAAGGTGATAAAAACTTTCTAACCATGGTGTTTACTCACGATTAACTGAAGCACACTGTGACTGAGAAGTATTAACTCTACTGTAAGTTGCTCTCTTTCCTTAACAGATGTCTTTCCATAAGCCTTTGGTTAAAAATCCTACAAATGGCTGAAGAGTCGATCAACAGTAAAGCCCTAGGGGTTTCCAATAATGGTTTATGTTTTCTCTTCATATTATTTTCAAACATTCTCTGATTGAAAAGATACACACTACCATATATAAAATAGATAAGCAACAAAGTCCTACCATATAGCACAGGAACTATATTTTATAATGGCCTATAAAAGAGTCTGAAAAAGAATATATATGTGTGTGTGTCTATGTAGATAGATACAGATAGATAGTAGTTGTTGTTGTTGTTTAGTTACTCAACTGTGTCTGACTCTTTGTGACTCCATAAACAGTAACCCACCAGATTCCTCTGTCCATGGAGTTTTCTAGGCAAGAATACTGGAGTGGGTAGCCACTCCCTTCTCCTGTGTATATACGTATAACTGAATCACCTGGTTGTACAGCAAAAACTGTAAGTCCTTGTGTAAGTTACATAAAATTGTAAGTCCAGCTGTACTTCAATTAAAACAGAAAAAAAGTAGGATCAGATTATTACAAAATGGAAGAAAAATGTGTCAGGGCCACAAAAAAGGCATATGCTGGCTGAATTTACCTAGAGGAAGAAGTGATTTGCAGCTACTCCCTGAGGTGATGTTTTTGTTGTGGTTTGAAAGAATAGTAGGAATTTTTTACCTCAGTGACAAGTCATTCCTAAAGGTCTGTATTCAGCTTAGGTTCTCAGTTAATACAACATAAGACAAGAAACCATCAAGATGACATGTGCTTATATAATTTATTCTTGCCTTAGAACCTTTTCTTGCTATGGAAATAAGAGAGAGCAGACAATGACATAGATGCTCTTGCAAATGCTTCTAAATTTGTGTTCTCATACCTTTACCAAAACATCAGCACCTTCTGTAACAAATTTTATGAATCAGTTAGTGGGTACCATTGCCTCCCAGAAGGAATTTCTATGAGTTATTAGATTTAATGTTTTACAGCTTCACAAAAGGTGATAAAAACTTTCTAACCATGGTGTTTACTCACGATTAACTGAAGCACACTGTGACTGAGAAGTATTAACTCTACTGTAAGTTGCTCTCTTTCCTTAACAGATGTCTTTCCATAAGCCTTTGGTTAAAAATCCTACAAATGGCTGAAGAGTCGATCAACAGTAAAGCCCTAGGGGTTTCCAATAATGGTTTATGTTTTCTCTTCATATTATTTTCAAACATTCTCTGATTGAAAAGATAAATTATTCCCATTAATTAAAGAAATAAAATCTCAGTCTCAAGAAAGAAGCATGGAAATAAATGAAAACACAATTTTGAAATCATTGCCTGGGAATATATAATTGACAGAAGGAAAAATTCTCTTTTATAAAATGTCTGTTCTCTGGAGGCATTCCGTATGAGTTCTTTTGATTTAAAATGATTTTCTAAAGAATATTTTTTATGAGAAATCACAATAATACTGTTTTAGTGCTTCAGCATCATTTTCAAATGCTGTCTGACTGATACAAAATTTAATCATGATTTTACTTAATTTTGCTGGGTCTTGTGTATTCCAGTTCCTAGAGACAGGTATTTTTTTCTTCATTTCCACTTTCTCTTGTCTGCTTTCTTTCTCCTCTTTTCTTCTGTTTTTTACTGCAGCACATTGCCTTAACTTCAGTAAACCCTTGAACTTAATAAATTCTCCCGGCAACCTCCCCCTTTTACTTCTAGCTCTCCTGAGACTATATTTCATGGCAAAACCCTATTAGCTTATTTTGATGTTTTTATCTTTCTGTGATTAGGAACGAGTCTGTGCAGCCAAAACAGACAATTTTCTGAGGGCACTAAGTGGGTTTTCAGATCTCCTGTGAGGAGGGATGAGCTTCAATAAAACATTAGGCCACTACCAAAGTTGACTGCCTTGAGTAATATAACATCTTATGTGGTTCCTGCCTTTTACTGTAAGTTTACACTCCCATGAACATTAACTCTGCCTGTCTGCAGTGCCTTAAGTGAAGGTTTGCACGCAAATATGGCCTCCATGAAAGTTACCTCAGGCTAAAGTACTTCCATCATCGACAAAATTAAGCATCACAGTAAGTCTCTGGTGGTTTAGTTGGCCTCAGATTCAGTTGTGGCTCATGTTTTATTAATGTGGTGAGATTGTCCTTTATTTTCAGCCTCCCACAGCAGGTGAGCTTGTCATATTCACTAAAAGAGAACGAGAGAAGATTGCCAACCACTTGCGTGAATTGTTTCCACAGTTCTTAATTTCTGTTGAGAGGCACGCAATATAAACAAAGTTTTACTTAACTGCTGAAACATTTGTCAAGGATTTGATACACGCAAACCTCCATTTCTATACTGTGCTATAAAAAACACCACTGTGGGCTCCTCTGGGTAACCCTGTGCATGCCAAGCAGAATCTCAGAATGAAGGTCTTCGGCTGCTTCCTCTGGTTTTCGCCTAGTGGAAAGAAATCTGCCTACCCAGCAAACCAGATGGGTGGCCTGGAAATAAGGTAAAAATTCACAGTCAGCTAGAGTAGAGAGGTTTTGACCCTTACTCAGGCTTAAGTTTACCCCAACCAAGTTTCCTATGGTGGACATTTATTTTTTTCTTTTTCCTTTTAAGTATAGAAAATGACAAAACCTTAAATTTATCCATGTCTGTGTTAGTCGCTCGCTTGTGTCAGGCTCTGTGACCCCATGGACTGTAGTCCACCAGGCTTTTCTGTCCAAGAAATTCTACAGGCAAGATTACTGGAGTGGGTAGCCACTCCCTGCTCCAAGAGATCTTCCTGACCTAATAGCATGTGTTAAAATCTAATTTCTTTAAGTTTCTAATATGCTAGAAAAATCTTCAAAAAATCTTAAATAAAATTTAAAAATTTTTTGAATCCAATACACCATTTCAATACCAAACAGAAATTAAAAAATAAGTATAACATAGTTAAGAAGACAGTCCTTACTGTGTTTTATGAAAAAAAACAGACAATTTTCTGAGGGCACTAAGTGGGTTTTCAGATCTCCTGTGAGGAGGGATGAGCTTCAATAAAACATTAGGCCACTACCAAAGTTGACTGCCTTGAGTAATATAACATCTTATGTGGTTCCTGCCTTTTACTGTAAGTTTACACTCCCATGAACATTAACTCTGCCTGTCTGCAGTGCCTTAAGTGAAGGTTTGCACGCAAATATGGCCTCCATGAAAGTTACCTCAGGCTAAAGTACTTCCATCATCGACAAAATTAAGCATCACAGTAAGTCTCTGGTGGTTTAGTTGGCCTCAGATTCAGTTGTGGCTCATGTTTTATTAATGTGGTGAGATTGTCCTTTATTTTCAGCCTCCCACAGCAGGTGAGCTTGTCATATTCACTAAAAGAGAACGAGAGAAGATTGCCAACCACTTGCGTGAATTGTTTCCACAGTTCTTAATTTCTGTTGAGAGGCACGCAATATAAACAAAGTTTTACTTAACTGCTGAAACATTTGTCAAGGATTTGATACACGCAAACCTCCATTTCTATACTGTGCTATAAAAAACACCACTGTGGGCTCCTCTGGGTAACCCTGTGCATGCCAAGCAGAATCTCAGAATGAAGGTCTTGGCTGCTTCCTCTGGTTTTCGCCTAGTGGAAAGAAATCTGCCTACCCAGCAAACCAGATGGGTGGCCTGGAAATAAGGTAAAAATTCACAGTCAGCTAGAGTAGAGAGGTTTTGACCCTTACTCAGGCTTAAGTTTACCCCAACCAAGTTTCCTATGGTGGACATTTATTTTTTTCTTTTTCCTTTTAAGTATAGAAAATGACAAAACCTTAAATTTATCCATGTCTGTGTTAGTCGCTCGCTTGTGTCAGGCTCTGTGACCCCATGGACTGTAGTCCACCAGGCTTTTCTGTCCAAGAAATTCTACAGGCAAGATTACTGGAGTGGGTAGCCACTCCCTGCTCCAAGAGATCTTCCTGACCTAATAGCATGTGTTAAAAATCTAATTTCTTTAAGTTTCTAATATGCTAGAAAAATCTTCAAAAAAATCTTAAATAAAAATAAAAATCTTTATTCTATTCTCTGAATCCAATACACCATTTAATACAAACAATATCTTTCTTATGAATTACAGAAATTAAAAAATAAGTATAACATAGTTAAGAAGACAGTCCTTACTGTGTTTAATCACTATTGATATAAACATTCATCTCTTTAAAAAAACAGTTGTTTGCTGTAATTGAAAATGATCTTCTCTCAAATAAAACCTAGAGTTTAAATGATCAGGGATGCAAATTCTATACTGCAAACAATGACACATAATATTCTGATAACTAGATTCTGTATATTAATTCAATTAGGATTTCTGAGTTTTGAGAAAATGAACAACTTTTATATGATTGTTTTTTTCTGGTTATATATAAGAAATATTACTGTATATTAATAATCCATAATACAATTCAGGGTGTGCTTTCTCCAATATATTAATATATTCATTGGATAATAGAAAATATACATTTATTAATATCTTAAAATTTTGGGTCTAGAATTACATAGCTTGACCACATCTGTAAATAGGTGTGTAAATCTGATGACTGGACTATCTATGTTAACTAAATGTGCATGCCAAACTCTGCCTCTTTTCCATCAGTACTTTGGAGATTATTTATCTGTGAAAATCATCATTCAGTTTTGATTTACTTACACCTAATCAAAATTTCTAGACTCCACAAGCAATAGAAGCATGATACTACTATAAATCTAAAATTGCTTTAAAATGTGCCTTTACTTCAATGATCTAATATTGATGTTAAAAATTTTCTCACTACTTTACATTCTCAAAGTGTTTGCTTTTCTAATTGTCACTTGATATTTAAAAAATTAAATATGCCTTTTGAAGGGTTTCCCTGATGGCTCAGTGGTAAAGATTCTACTTGCAATATAGGAGACTTGAGATGCGGGTTTGACCCCTGGATCATAAGGATCCCCCGGAGTAGGAAATGGCAATCCCATGTCTGTGTTAGTCGCTCGCTTGTGTCAGGCTCTGTGACCCCATGGACTGTAGTCCACCAGGCTTTTCTGTCCAAGAAATTCTACAGGCAAGATTACTGGAGTGGGTAGCCACTCCCTGCTCCAAGAGATCTTCCTGACCTAATAGCATGTGTTAAAAATCTAATTTCTTTAAGTTTCTAATATGCTAGAAAAATCTTCAAAAAAATCTTAAATAAAAATAAAAATCTTTATTCTATTCTCTGAATCCAATACACCATTTAATACAAACAATATCTTTCTTATGAATTACAGAAATTAAAAAATAAGTATAACATAGTTAAGAAGACAGTCCTTACTGTGTTTAATCACTATTGATATAAACATTCATCTCTTTAAAAAAACAGTTGTTTGCTGTAATTGAAAATGATCTTCTCTCAAATAAAACCTAGAGTTTAAATGATCAGGGATGCAAATTCTATACTGCAAACAATGACACATAATATTCTGATAACTAGATTCTGTATATTAATTCAATTAGGATTTCTGAGTTTTGAGAAAATGAACAACTTTTATATGATTGTTTTTTTCTGGTTATATATAAGAAATATTACTGTATATTAATAATCCATAATACAATTCAGGGTGTGCTTTCTCCAATATATTAATATATTCATTGGATAATAGAAAATATACATTTATTAATATCTTAAAATTTTGGGTCTAGAATTACATAGCTTGACCACATCTGTAAATAGGTGTGTAAATCTGATGACTGGACTATCTATGTTAACTAAATGTGCATGCCAAACTCTGCCTCTTTTCCATCAGTACTTTGGAGATTATTTATCTGTGAAAATCATCATTCAGTTTTGATTTACTTACACCTAATCAAAATTTCTAGACTCCACAAGCAATAGAAGCATGATACTACTATAAATCTAAAATTGCTTTAAAATGTGCCTTTACTTCAATGATCTAATATTGATGTTAAAAATTTTCTCACTACTTTACATTCTCAAAGTGTTTGCTTTTCTAATTGTCACTTGATATTTAAAAAATTAAATATGCCTTTTGAAGGGTTTCCCTGATGGCTCAGTGGTAAAGATTCTACTTGCAATATAGGAGACTTGAGATGCGGGTTTGACCCCTGGATCATAAGGATCCCCCGGAGTAGGAAATGGCAACCCACTCCACTATTTTTGTCTGAGAAATTCCATTGACAGAGGAGCCAGGCAAGTTATAGTCCATGGGAATGCAAAGTCATACACTACTGAGCATAGGTTAATTTAGAACAATCATCTTGACTTCTGCTCACCTAGGGGTGGCTTAGCTGACCTTTCAATTCATGTCAATTTTTTGAGGAAATGTATGTGCTCTGGAATCATGGAGACTCATTGAATTTCTCCACCTATAACCCAAAGATAATAATAGCCTTACTTTCTAAAAGTATAATTAAGTAGGTGTTTTTAAATAACAGTGCATACTGACATAATGTATGAGCAGACTTCATGGTAGACAGCATTCTAAAAATGTTCCCCCACAATTCCTGTCCCTTGGCTAATAAGCACTCATCTAATTGCTGCTGTGAAGGAACTTTGTAGCCAGTAGAAAAACTCTTAATCATCTAACCTTAAAATAGAGAAGATAGTCTTCAATTATCTAGATAGACTCAGTCTGAATACTTGAGTCCTTAAGAGTAGAGACTCCAGCCTCTACCTGGGGCCAAGAAATGCAACCAATGAGGGGGTCATTGGGGGCAGGAAAGATGAAGATGTAGGGGAGTTCAGAGTGTGCATGTTAGATCTACTATTGCTGCTCATAAGGGTATTCATAACCCTGAGAAGGAGTGGAGGCAGCTGCTAAGAGCAGCCCTAAGCCTCTGAGCTGAGAGCAGTGATGCAGGGACCCTCTCCTCTAGCTGCAAGAGCGAAATTTAGCCAACAACCTAAATGAGCTTGGAAGCAGTTTCACTCCCAGAATCTCAAGAAAGTTACTCCTATTGGCACCTTAATTTCAGCCTCGTGAGATGCTAGGCATAGAACCAACTGAGGTACACATGGTCTAGACTTCTGACCCACAGGAAAGTGAGATAAACTGGTGTTTGCTTTAAGCCACCAAGTTTGGAGTCATTTGTTACAGTGCCATAGAAAACGAATACAGACTGACTTTCTAAGCAGAAGTAATGGCAGGTGTGCTGTCACTGGGAGGAAGGATTGTGTTTGTCAATTGATATGAATAATACACAGTGAAGAAATGAATGCATTATCAGATAATACACAAATATTAAAGAAACTACTGTGAATGGAAACCAGGCAAACTCAGTTTCCAGAGAAAGTGGGTAAATGCTGGTCTCTCTAATAAAAAAAACAAATATTAAAGAAACTACTGAGCATAGGTTAATTTAGAACAATCATCTTGACTTCTGCTCACCTAGGGGTGGCTTAGCTGACCTTTCAATTCATGTCAATTTTTTGAGGAAATGTATGTGCTCTGGAATCATGGAGACTCATTGAATTTCTCCACCTATAACCCAAAGATAATAATAGCCTTACTTTCTAAAAGTATAATTAAGTAGGTGTTTTTAAATAACAGTGCATACTGACATAATGTATGAGCAGACTTCATGGTAGACAGCATTCTAAAAATGTTCCCCCACAATTCCTGTCCCTTGGCTAATAAGCACTCATCTAATTGCTGCTGTGAAGGAACTTTGTAGCCAGTAGAAAAACTCTTAATCATCTAACCTTAAAATAGAGAAGATAGTCTTCAATTATCTAGATAGACTCAGTCTGAATACTTGAGTCCTTAAGAGTAGAGACTCCAGCCTCTACCTGGGGCCAAGAAATGCAACCAATGAGGGGGTCATTGGGGGCAGGAAAGATGAAGATGTAGGGGAGTTCAGAGTGTGCATGTTAGATCTACTATTGCTGCTCATAAGGGTATTCATAACCCTGAGAAGGAGTGGAGGCAGCTGCTAAGAGCAGCCCTAAGCCTCTGAGCTGAGAGCAGTGATGCAGGGACCCTCTCCTCTAGCTGCAAGAGCGAAATTTAGCCAACAACCTAAATGAGCTTGGAAGCAGTTTCACTCCCAGAATCTCAAGAAAGTTACTCCTATTGGCACCTTAATTTCAGCCTCGTGAGATGCTAGGCATAGAACCAACTGAGGTACACATGGTCTAGACTTCTGACCCACAGGAAAGTGAGATAAACTGGTGTTTGCTTTAAGCCACCAAGTTTGGAGTCATTTGTTACAGTGCCATAGAAAACGAATACAGACTGACTTTCTAAGCAGAAGTAATGGCAGGTGTGCTGTCACTGGGAGGAAGGATTGTGTTTGTCAATTGATATGAATAATACACAGTGAAGAAATGAATGCATTATCAGATAATACACAAATATTAAAGAAACTACTGTGAATGGAAACCAGGCAAACTCAGTTTCCAGAGAAAGTGGGTAAATGCTGGTCTCTCTTCGATCTGCAGTGGTTACACACAAGAGAAACAGGGAGTGATGACAATACCATTGTGCACTCTATTTGACATAGTGAAGAAAGTTGCATTGAAGGTTTTGTTATAAAAGCCAAAATGAGAAAGAAAGGCAGTTCAGAGAACCAGTGAAGGAAATGGTAAATTAGAATGAAGATGGCAAATTTTGTACTGTAATGAAGAAAGCTTTCAAGGATTTAATGACTCAAAGAACGATTCTGCAGGACAGTACTATTTATGTAGCTTTAGCTGATTTTGACTTAACATAAAAGTAAACTTAAAATGCTGCCGATTTTTCTCCCTGGTGATCCACACGGTTCACTCTGTCACTTCCCTTTAGTTTCTGTTCAAATATCACATTATCAGTGGGACTTTTCTGACACTCTATAAAAGTGGTAAAATATCTCCCACAACCCTTTTGCAACCTCTCTTTGTAAGCTTCATTTTTCTCTGTAAAACTCATGAAGATGTTTCCTTGCTTATTTTTAATTCTTTCTTTCTCCCACTTGCTTCATGAGTAGCAAAAGCATGTTTATTCACTGCTCTAGCTCCAATATCTAGAAAGTTATGCAAGATGTTCAATAAGAGTTAGCTAAGTAGATGAAAGAAACATCTAAACATTTGATCCCTGTTTGGAATACTCTCCTCTGCATTGCCAAAATCCTTCCCTCCATCATTGCTTTTGAAGTTTTCCAAAACGTGTATGGGAAAAGTGAATTTGAGTCAAACAAATTCAAATCAAAACTTGATTAAAATATTATTTAGAGAAATTCTATCCATCTAATTGGTAAGAATATTTTCATTAATCTCTATTAGTAATTTTGGCCATCTATTTAAGGAGTGCTAATTTTGGCCATCTACTCAAAGAGTGCTTCTCTTTATTCTCATCTCCGATAAATTGAATTCTAAAAGGGCAAATGAATATACATCATAACACACTAAAGTGTTGTCAAACCTCACTTTATCATCAATGCCATTCCATGTAATTTTTATCTGTTGGTTTTTTAGTCAAATTTTAATGCAAATGAGGTGTCAGTACCTCTGTATTAACCCTTTAAAAGAAGAACTTATTTAGAAACAATAGAGTTTAAAACGCTGCTTAGCATCATGCGCTAGGAAAAATATTTAGTCCACCAATCTAAGGAAATAGCAAGGCACAAATGTTTGCTGAGTAATGAAAAGGCAGGCAGATTCCTAAGAATCTTCCGAAGGAGCAGATTCTTAAAAATATTCTGTAACTTGTTAGCACCTTGTGATTTTTCTGATTCCTATGTGTCCAGACAGTTTCAGAACTCAGATGCTGACGAGTCTAGGTTCTTTGAAGGATATTTCTGCCACATTTTTGATCCTTAATTTTGGTCTCCTTTTCTATGTAGTTTCACATTTTCTTTGAAATTTAAAGGTAAATGGCAACAGGGATGATTTGTGTAAAAGGAGATCTCGATGGGCAGTTTTATCCCATAAACAATGCCTGTGGTTCAATAATGCAAGTTGAAAATCAAAATTACATTTTAGAATGACTTGAGAGTAATACAGACTAAAGTCAGTTCCTACTACTTAATTAGATTTATTTTGTATGAGAAGATGTTCAAGATTATTTCACTGGAGATTTTATTTTAGACTTTCCTGCAGTGCAATAATTATTGACACCCTTTTCAGCTAACCACAGCATTTTGACTGAGAAGTAATTCTACCATCACTTTTCTGTCACATGGTATAACTAATAGGCTAAATTTTTCCAGCAAAGTGTGTTAGATGTGTAAAAACAATCCAAAGCCAGTGAATGCAGTTACTTGGGAAACATTATAAGGAAATGTCACACCATAACATTTACCTACGATGTTTTATTCTTTAACCCACAAGCACTTTTGTTGTTTCCTGAGCAGAGATTAGTAACTTAAAAAGCTTTTATTAAACATGTACAATCTAAATGAAGCACTCTACCAACTGTAAATTCTCTCAATTAGACTTCCTGCAAATGACAAATGAGTGTGAATGTGCAATAAACCTCTGAACACTCATGATTTAGGGCTAAGTAGAGCTAAAGGATTTCTAGCAACAGACTGAATGCAATTGATTGTGTGGTAAAAGGTAAGCAGAGTATGTGGTTGTTCCTTGTTTGCCCTTTCATTTCCTAAGTCAAGAGAGGGTACTTGAAATGCAGAATTTATATTAGTGTGCCTTGAGTAACGACTTAGGGCACAGAAAAGACACAACAACTCCCAGATTAACAATTGCATTATTTCAAGGCAACAGACCTCAACTTCTTTTGAGCAATATAAGAATGACTTGCAGATAAGGAAAAAATTCATCCAGAGTGTCATTTATTTGCTTTTGTTTGTATGGAGGAACAATTTATGGTATTTCTTTACAGACCATAATTGACTTGCTTTAGACTCTCTGATGGAAGCTTAGGGTATGTTGGAATTGCTGTGGGCCATGCTGACGAGTCTAGGTTCTTTGAAGGATATTTCTGCCACATTTTTGATCCTTAATTTTGGTCTCCTTTTCTATGTAGTTTCACATTTTCTTTGAAATTTAAAGGTAAATGGCAACAGGGATGATTTGTGTAAAAGGAGATCTCGATGGGCAGTTTTATCCCATAAACAATGCCTGTGGTTCAATAATGCAAGTTGAAAATCAAAATTACATTTTAGAATGACTTGAGAGTAATACAGACTAAAGTCAGTTCCTACTACTTAATTAGATTTATTTTGTATGAGAAGATGTTCAAGATTATTTCACTGGAGATTTTATTTTAGACTTTCCCCTGCAGTGCAATAATTATTGACACCCTTTTCAGCTAACCACAGCATTTTGACTGAGAAGTAATTCTACCATCACTTTTCTGTCACATGGTATAACTAATAGGCTAAATTTTTCCAGCAAAGTGTGTTAGATGTGTAAAAACAATCCAAAGCCAGTGAATGCAGTTACTTGGGAAACATTATAAGGAAATGTCACACCATAACATTTACCTACGATGTTTTATTCTTTAACCCACAAGCACTTTTGTTGTTTCCTGAGCAGAGATTAGTAACTTAAAAAGCTTTTATTAAACATGTACAATCTAAATGAAGCACTCTACCAACTGTAAATTCTCTCAATTAGACTTCCTGCAAATGACAAATGAGTGTGAATGTGCAATAAACCTCTGAACACTCATGATTTAGGGCTAAGTAGAGCTAAAGGATTTCTAGCAACAGACTGAATGCAATTGATTGTGTGGTAAAAGGTAAGCAGAGTATGTGGTTGTTCCTTGTTTGCCCTTTCATTTCCTAAGTCAAGAGAGGGTACTTGAAATGCAGAATTTATATTAGTGTGCCTTGAGTAACGACTTAGGGCACAGAAAAGACACAACAACTCCCAGATTAACAATTGCATTATTTCAAGGCAACAGACCTCAACTTCTTTTGAGCAATATAAGAATGACTTGCAGATAAGGAAAAAATTCATCCAGAGTGTCATTTATTTGCTTTTGTTTGTATGGAGGAACAATTTATGGTATTTCTTTACAGACCATAATTGACTTGCTTTAGACTCTCTGATGGAAGCTTAGGGTATGTAATGGAATTGCTGTGGGCCATATTAGCAATTTTAAAATTTGATGGTGACAGCCAAACATATCTGCCTAGATAGGATATTTGACATTTCTATTTATTTTCTGGAGTTGTATATTTAGTCTCCTGTGGAGTAAATTTTAGGTCCTATAAAATTTGTAGATCAATGATATGGTCATGAAAAGTAAACAGTAGTTGCATTTTAAATAGGAAGACCACAATAGTAACCTTTAAACTTACTATATTGTTTTGGTAATACATAGAGGCATACCTCATTTTATTGTACTTTGCTTTATGGTGCTCTGCAGATACGACATTTTTTTACAAATTGAGGGATTGTAGCAACCCTCCCTTATCAGATAATGGTTGGAATTTTTAGTCATCATCTGATAATGGAGACTTAGAGCATTTTTAGAGTATTTGAGAGTAGTTCTATTTTTAAACTAAGGTATATATGTTTTGTGGACATAATGCTATTGTACACTTAATAGACCACAGTGTAGTCTAAACATACCTCTTATATGCATTGGGAAATCAAAAAACTTAAAATGCCTTGCTTTATTGTGTTACTTGTTTTTTTCTGGTGATCTGTAACCAAACTCATAGTATCTCCGACGTATAATTATATTCTCTTTAAAATTAAATAGAATAGTGGAAGTCAAATCTTGATCATTTACATATACCCACAATGTGTGCAGGTAGGTTGTCACAGCAAGCAACCCCATGACTAGGTCCCTAATCAAACTTAATTCTGTTAAAAGATAAAGTGAGTTTTACAGAGTATGTGGTTGTTCCTTGTTTGCCCTTTCATTTCCTAAGTCAAGAGAGGGTACTTGAAATGCAGAATTTATATTAGTGTGCCTTGAGTAACGACTTAGGGCACAGAAAAGACACAACAACTCCCAGATTAACAATTGCATTATTTCAAGGCAACAGACCTCAACTTCTTTTGAGCAATATAAGAATGACTTGCAGATAAGGAAAAAATTCATCCAGAGTGTCATTTATTTGCTTTTGTTTGTATGGAGGAACAATTTATGGTATTTCTTTACAGACCATAATTGACTTGCTTTAGACTCTCTGATGGAAGCTTAGGGTATGTAATGGAATTGCTGTGGGCCATATTAGCAATTTTAAAATTTGATGGTGACAGCCAAACATATCTGCCTAGATAGGATATTTGACATTTCTATTTATTTTCTGGAGTTGTATATTTAGTCTCCTGTGGAGTAAATTTTAGGTCCTATAAAATTTGTAGATCAATGATATGGTCATGAAAAGTAAACAGTAGTTGCATTTTAAATAGGAAGACCACAATAGTAACCTTTAAACTTACTATATTGTTTTGGTAATACATAGAGGCATACCTCATTTTATTGTACTTTGCTTTATGGTGCTCTGCAGATACGACATTTTTTTACAAATTGAGGGATTGTAGCAACCCTCCCTTATCAGATAATGGTTGGAATTTTTAGTCATCATCTGATAATGGAGACTTAGAGCATTTTTAGAGTATTTGAGAGTAGTTCTATTTTTAAACTAAGGTATATATGTTTTGTGGACATAATGCTATTGTACACTTAATAGACCACAGTGTAGTCTAAACATACCTCTTATATGCATTGGGAAATCAAAAAACTTAAAATGCCTTGCTTTATTGTGTTACTTGTTTTTTTCTGGTGATCTGTAACCAAACTCATAGTATCTCCGACGTATAATTATATTCTCTTTAAAATTAAATAGAATAGTGGAAGTCAAATCTTGATCATTTACATATACCCACAATGTGTGCAGGTAGGTTGTCACAGCAAGCAACCCCATGTCTAGGTCCCTAATCAAACTTAATTCTGTTAAAAAGATAAAGTGAGGTATATTAAAAACTTAAGAGTTTTATTTGAGGAAAAATTATTCTAATCCAGCAGCACCAAACTGGAAAGACTTTTATGAAAAAAACTGTGGAAGGAAAGCCAGGAAATTATGTGATCGTTAATAGTTTAAGCATTTGCCTTATTTTGAGAAAAAAAAGCCAACAATTCTAGTTGGCTATCTGTGACTGGTTGTTTCTAAGTGTCAGTTTCTCAGTCTTGAGGCATTTGCAGGCTTAGGTTTTGGCTGGCCTATACATAGGCTGTTAAGGCACTAAAGCCAGCTAGGTCTAATGGCCTCTTTGTTTAGCTAATTTATCAGTTCTCCTTCAGACTACTTGTACATTAAGAAAGAGCAATGGAGATTTCAAACTTGGTCAGTTAAGGACCCAGTCCCACTGATCTGTCACTATCTGCCAATTTGGTTATTGTCTCAGAAGAGAAATGAACTCTGATAGTCCTCAGTTCAAAGTTTACTTAAAATTTACAAAGTAGCTAGTTTTGTTTGATTTTAGTTACCAAAAAGCAGTTGAAAATTCTCAGAATGCCACCTGATTTTATAGTGTTTTCTTAACACAATTTTAAAAGAAATTACAATTGGCATGCTTCTATTAAATGAAAAGATAAAAGATTGCCAGTGTTGAATACACATTTAATTATACATAGGCAGGAGACCTGGTTCTATCCCTGCGTTAGGAAGATCTCCCTGGAGGAGGATATGACAAAACCTACTCCAGTTTTCTTGCCTGGAAAATCCGATGGACAGACGAGCCTGGAGAATCACAGAGTCGGTCATGACTAAAGCTACTTAGCATGCATGCATGCTGTGATGGTCTTCCGGTGTTCTGTAGGAAGGGTGTGTGTTTGTTGCTACAAAAAATAACACTAAGCTACAAATCTTTACTTCAATGAAATTTAAAAATAAACCACAGACTAATACAGGAGTCAGTAAACTACAGCTTGATGGTCCAGTGAGGTTTTCAACTTGTTTTTGTACAACTCTTGAGCTAAGAGTAATTTCGATAGTTTTAAATGGTTGAAAAAAATGTAAATATTTTGTTATGTAATTTTGTTCAGGAGTAAAGTTGCCTTAATTCTGTTAAAAAGATAAAGTGAGGTATATTAAAAACTTAAGAGTTTTATTTGAGGAAAAATTATTCTAATCCAGCAGCACCAAACTGGAAAGACTTTTATGAAAAAAACTGTGGAAGGAAAGCCAGGAAATTATGTGATCGTTAATAGTTTAAGCATTTGCCTTATTTTGAGAAAAAAAAGCCAACAATTCTAGTTGGCTATCTGTGACTGGTTGTTTCTAAGTGTCAGTTTCTCAGTCTTGAGGCATTTGCAGGCTTAGGTTTTGGCTGGCCTATACATAGGCTGTTAAGGCACTAAAGCCAGCTAGGTCTAATGGCCTCTTTGTTTAGCTAATTTATCAGTTCTCCTTCAGACTACTTGTACATTAAGAAAGAGCAATGGAGATTTCAAACTTGGTCAGTTAAGGACCCAGTCCCACTGATCTGTCACTATCTGCCAATTTGGTTATTGTCTCAGAAGAGAAATGAACTCTGATAGTCCTCAGTTCAAAGTTTACTTAAAATTTACAAAGTAGCTAGTTTTGTTTGATTTTAGTTACCAAAAAGCAGTTGAAAATTCTCAGAATGCCACCTGATTTTATAGTGTTTTCTTAACACAATTTTAAAAGAAATTACAATTGGCATGCTTCTATTAAATGAAAAGATAAAAGATTGCCAGTGTTGAATACACATTTAATTATACATAGGCAGGAGACCTGGTTCTATCCCTGCGTTAGGAAGATCTCCCTGGAGGAGGATATGACAAAACCTACTCCAGTTTTCTTGCCTGGAAAATCCGATGGACAGACGAGCCTGGAGAATCACAGAGTCGGTCATGACTAAAGCTACTTAGCATGCATGCATGCTGTGATGGTCTTCCGGTGTTCTGTAGGAAGGGTGTGTGTTTGTTGCTACAAAAAATAACACTAAGCTACAAATCTTTACTTCAATGAAATTTAAAAATAAACCACAGACTAATACAGGAGTCAGTAAACTACAGCTTGATGGTCCAGTGAGGTTTTCAACTTGTTTTTGTACAACTCTTGAGCTAAGAGTAATTTCGATAGTTTTAAATGGTTGAAAAAAATGTAAATATTTTGTGACAGATGAAAACCATATGAAATTCAGATTTCTGGCTTCAGGAGTAAAGTTGCCTTAGAATAAAGCCATGGCTATCGGTTGACTTTATCTATGGCTGCTTTTGCAGTACAATGAGAGAGTTGATAACTGCTACAGAGACTCTGTGGCCCCAAAGATGAAAACATTTGTTGTCTTTTCCTTTATGGAATAAAGTTCTCTAGCCACTGAATTACAACATTGGCTGATTTAGCTTGAGATTGCTGGAATGCCTCTACTCACCTCTCTCTTCCTTTGTTATTAGGGGGCATGTTCCTTTCCTGGCTATGATGATAAGCAAGAAGGAGAGAGGTGAATGTTTGTATGGAGTGAAGCTATTCTGGAATGCTCACATAGAGAATATTTTGGAAGAAAAAAAGTTTGAAATAGCTTATGCTTAATATAATTAGGATCAGAGGGGCTTCTTTGGTGGTCCAGTGGGTAAGGACACTGCTTTGCAATGCAAAGGGCACCGGTTTGATCCCTGGCCTGGGAAGATCCCATGTGCCGGTGTGGAGAAGCTGGAAATATGTGTCCAACTACCGAGCCAGAGCTCTGGAGCGCATAGAGAGTGGCCAAAGAGCAATAGAAGTGGCCAAAAAAATTAGGATCAGAGGTGCCAAAAAGAGACCTCTTGAAATAGTTATCCTTGTTTGAATGATTAAGAAATGACCAACATCTTGAATATATATCTATGTGTGTATATATATATATACATATATATATATATGCATATATACATTTGGTTTAATTCTAGATATTGCAATTTACCTTTTATAAATGAGAAAACTGAAATGCTGAGTACATTAGATAATTTCCACAAATATTTGTACTCATGAAGTGATAAAATGATGCAAAGTGATAAAATAAGGATTAGTGATTCTAGTATGTCTGCAGAAGGCATGACCATGTGTTTTGGTAAACATGGAGAATTCTAGTTTTTGTGTATTGCCAGCCTAATGATCAGTAATTCCTCTATTATTCTTAAAATTGTTTTGGATAATAAATTAGATGATCACTCTAGTCTGAAGCAAACTCAACTGCATCTCCTTGAATGAAAGTAGAACAGAAATCTGTATAACATATTAACCTTCCTTTGTCATTAGTCAAAACGTATTTATAAAAGACTAACTTCTAGAAATGAAATCTCTCTTGCTCAGGATTTAGTTCCTTTATTTCCATTATTATAAATGAGGAAATTTTCACCACACTGATCTCAGCATTGAAGGAATCGACTCAGTTTTCTAACATGTTGAAACTTTTTTCCCATTCTATGAGTTTTAGATATGATTAATCTTATATTTCTTGTATTTTGAAGCATATGCTTTTTATACCTTATTGTGTATGTGTGTGCTTTGACATAATGAAATTTTTTTGTACATGGTTTATATAATATATACTGTAGTAGGAAATAATTTGGGAAGATTTTCATACTATAGCTGACTATGACTATTTCCTGCATTTGGAGAATTACTTTCTTAGTTCTCTATATGAATCAAAAGGAATATGTATGGCCAGACAGACTTGTAATCACACCCAAATATTGTTAAGTGGCAGGCTGTGAAAAAATATGGGTTTTATTGACTTTTAGGACCATAAAGCGGGCCTCCCTCATGGCTCAGACAGTAAAGAATCTGCCTGCAATGCAGGAGATTGAGGTCCAGTTCTTAGGTCAGGAAGATCCCCTGGAGAAGAGAGCAGCTACCCACTGCATTATTCTTGCCTGGAAAATGCCAAGGACAGAGGAACCTGGTGGGCTACAGTCCATGGGGTCAGAAAGATTTGGACACAACTGAGCAACTAAGACTTTAACTATAAAATGGAGTTGAATTATTTACCATTTAAAATTTTTTGATTAGTTAGTCATTCAGTTTAACAGTTTATAATTAGAATGGATGTAGAAATGTCTCTACTTAATTGTTTTTTTAAATGTATTGTTAACTTTAGTTTTTCTGGCCCTGAAAGTGAAAAGTGCAAACTGGTATTCAATTAGCATTTATTGACTGACTGACTGACTGACGGATTGGTTGACTTAATGTACTAACTCAATACACTCAGAAGGTAAAGTTGAGCTCTTTTATTTTATTAGAAGTCATTAATAAATGTGTTCATATAGAACATTTTGTTCCAACATTTTGAGAAGGAAGTTTTACTAATAAAACCATAGTGATCATATGGATTAACTTAAGCAAACAGAAAATACCATCAGTAAACTCTGACAGTAGTTTCTTTGTATGAAAAAGTCTCTAAAGGATAATACACTGACAAATACCAAACCTTATTTTTTAATAACATACTTAATTTTTTTTGGCTTGGTAACCATGACTAATAATGGATGAAAATTTAAAAACATAGCTGAGCATGACTATGAGGAAACAATTTTCTCCTTTGAATTATGTGTTCCAATATCCATTTGACAATTATGGGACTCTAATCTTAAAAGCTCCTGTGGTTGGAAAATCTAAAGTTGAACAGATTTCATTTTAGAAATAGGAATGAGAGGACTAAGATAAACCTATGTGTGCATATTCACTTTTTAAAGCATACAGTAGAAAAGATAAGGGAGAAGGTATTTTTGTGTATTTACCAGATTGTTCTTTTTTTCACCACCATAGGATAGTGCATTCCCCAATGCCTTATTCTCTTCTTTCTTAACTATAGAGGTATGATGGAGAATAATACAAGAGGTTCTTTTTGATGAAAAGTATCTGAGGTTAACACTGACTCTCACTGGGTAAACATGCACATGAAAATGTATACAACCATGAGTTAGGATCCTGCAAACAGCCACATTTTTATTGTAGGAGTCATTGCTCTTTAGGTTAGAACTTTCAACCTCATGTAGACAACAATTGCAAGGCCTTTATAATGGGCCACTCAGAAAAGATAAAATCATGTCCCTATTTTACTGCAATAAGACTAGGACAGAGGCATTGACTTTATGGTTTGCTGTTACCTTATTGTGACTTCTTCATTTTGAGCAGCTATTAGAAATTGACTGTCCAAATAGCTACATATGAGGACACTCATGTTGTTTACAAGATTAATTTTTTCACATTTTTTTTCTGTGTGCCTGGCTTTGAGGTGGTATTTATTTCAAGTTCCCTCTGTGATTAGAGTGTCACACCAGAGTGGGGACACCCCTGGAACAGAACTCTGATGGAGAACGTTATTTTCTTCTGTCTCTAATTATCCTTCCCACAGAGGAGGACAGAACTAAATTTTAAATGAACATCCTTGAGAGAAAGGTACAGCTAAGAGGAAAGGGTGCCTGCATGGGTGCCTACAACCATATTCTCCCATGATGCATCGGTCTGATGGTCCCCTTAGGATAGATGTGACAGGGAAGAACACACAAGTGAGGACGATTGGACTTGGCTTGCTGTGTAAACCTCGGTCAGACTAGTTAGTGACAGGTAGAGAGGAAATGGAGAAAGAGCCAGAATGAAGACCAGTATTGAGTATTCTCCAACATCACTTTCAAACAAAAAGAGAAAATAAATAGCAATACTGATATTTTATAAAGAAATAACAAAAAAATCCTACCCCAACACTTTGACATCTGAGTCAAAAACTAGATCCATTGTGTTTTGAGTCCTTTGTAGAATAACCACAACAAAAGTCTGGAAAGCAGATAAGTGAATTGATGTACAATTATTGTAAAATTTAAATTGATATGTCATTCTTGTCATATTCACTGAGTATGAGAATTCATACAATGAAACTATAGTTTTTTAGAACTCTAACCTTCCAAAAAAACTTTCAAAATATCTAATCACTTTCATTTTTTGTAGAAGTTGAAACACTGAGAAATTGACTTTTATAATATTAAAATTTCTGGCACTGTATTAAAAACTTCATATTGTAGCACTCAATTTTGTGTTTTTAAATCATTTTATGAAAGTTATTGCAAATAAACTATCAGAGAAAAATCAACTAGATTATATCTCAATATCTTAATATATTAATAATATGAGAAACATGTTTCTCAAAATCTCAGCATAAAAGCTGGAGTATGTTCAAAAATGTAATGTATATAAGTGGAAATTCTAGAACGTGCAATAAGTATTTTTAGGAACGTTTCTCTAAAAGAAAGACTGAAATTCATTAATAATTTATTAGAGTTTAGGAATTTAGGAACAAACTGTGTAAAATATTTTAGTCATAAAGAACATTACTGTTTAATAGGTTGAAAATATAGCACTGTGCCTAATAATGTTTTCATAGTAATAAATATAGCTATAAAAATAAGCATTTAGGGCTTCCCTGGTGGTCCAGTGGGTAGGGACACCGCCTTGCAGTGCAAGGGGCGCCGGTTTGATCCCTGGCCTAGGAAGATCCCACGTGCCGCAGAACGGCTGGACTGATGTGTCCAATTATTGAGCCAGAGCTCTGGAGCGCATGTGCCCAGAGCTGGTGCTCTGCGACAACAGAGGCCACTGTGATGAGAGACCCATACAGGCCAAAGAACAAAGTTGGATGAAAATAGAAAAATGAAAGACCAATAGAAGTGACCTGCCTGCCCCTCTCCCTCCCCAACCCACCCCACCCCACCCAAAAATTAAGCATTTAAAATAATTTAGCATGATTTTAGTTAAATCTCTGAGGAGGTTTTTTGAGCACTTGTAGAATTTAAGAAAAATTGGTGGTATTGCAACATGGTACATTACTGGAAATTGTATTACAAGACAAATATAGAAATTCTAAAAGATCACACACAAAAAGGCAAATTTCCATTAACAATATTAAGAGTAAGTCTACTTTGTCATATAAAATTGATTAGTTTTAAATTTATGTATTATGTGTATTAGAATAGTTTGAAATTTTCTGACATCTGTGAAGCGGAACTTGGAAAAGTATTGATAAAGGTTTTTGAAGAGTCTGAGACAAAGCAAAATTAATTATTGCTTTCCAAGTCTAGCAGGTGATACAGTGAAAAATTATGTCCAAATTAACCTTTATAGATCTGAAGTAATTATAATATGCAGATTTTTATGTTTACCTGACTAAAAGTCTACAGTAAGATGAGGTTAACATTGACTGTAATATGAATTATATTTCTTAATTTGGAAAGATATATGAAAGAAGAGAAACTCTTTCATAAAACAGAAAAACGTTTTTATTTAGAAGTGAAATAAAGTAAATTTATGTTGTGTCAAGTCATTCCAGTCAAAATGTACTGGGGGAAAGAAGAGAAAGCAAAATGATTGCTTCACAAATTCCTACAGTTCACATGAAGTACTAAGATTATGCAGGAGGCAGACTGAAAATCACTCGAGTTCTGTAAAACGCTTTTGCTGGTATATTAAAAGTAAATAAAAACTTGTCAACAATGCTTGAATTGGTGTATAATTCTGATATTTCAGTCTTCTAGGCAAGAATATTGGAGTGGGATGCCATTTCCTACTTCAGGGATCTTTCTGTCCCAGGGATTGAACCCACGTCTCTTGGGTCTCCTGCATTGTCAGGTGGATTCTTTACCACTAGCACTGCCTGGGAAGCCCCTCAGAGTCTTCCAGCTGAATTTAAATATCACTCTGTATTTCTGAGGTATTGACTTATTACCTGAGCAGAGCATAAGAAAAATACATCATTTCTTTCACCATTTAATTTTTGTGCTCATAAGCTTAAGTCTTAAAGAAAATAATATTTTAGGAGTAAAGATCACAGATTCTTTGCAAACTAAGATAAATAAACATAACAGTTTGTCCATAATCTATATATTATCACAACATACAAAATGACACCATATAAATATATAGGTTTTTCCAAAGTCCTGTTTTTTTCTTACTTTCAGGAAAAGAAAGCTTGTTGTAATGTATTTCTTTAAAAAGAACTATACCAGAACTATAAAAAGCAACGAGAATAAATATTTAACTATAGTGTCCCTTTCCATGAAATGTTTCTTGTTCATTCACGTGT
Source organism: Tragulus kanchil (assembly GCA_022376925.1). Classification (NCBI taxonomy): domain Eukaryota; kingdom Metazoa; phylum Chordata; class Mammalia; order Artiodactyla; family Tragulidae; genus Tragulus; species Tragulus kanchil. Next base: position 149,911,697 of record JAIOJX010000025.1, on the reverse strand, counting down.
CCTTGGAAAAGTATTGATAAAGGTTTTTGAAGAGTCTGAGACAAAGCAAAATTAATTATTGCTTTCCAAGTCTAGCAGGTGATACAGTGAAAAATTATGTCCAAATTAACCTTTATAGATCTGAAGTAATTATAATATGCAGATTTTTATGTTTACCTGACTAAAAGTCTACAGTAAGATGAGGTTAACATTGACTGTAATATGAATTATATTTCTTAATTTGGAAAGATATATGAAAGAAGAGAAACTCTTTCATAAAACAGAAAAACGTTTTTATTTAGAAGTGAAATAAAGTAAATTTATGTTGTGTCAAGTCATTCCAGTCAAAATGTACTGGGGGAAAGAAGAGAAAGCAAAATGATTGCTTCACAAATTCCTACAGTTCACATGAAGTACTAAGATTATGCAGGAGGCAGACTGAAAATCACTCGAGTTCTGTAAAACGCTTTTGCTGGTATATTAAAAGTAAATAAAAACTTGTCAACAATGCTTGAATTGGTGTATAATTCTGATATTTCAGTCTTCTAGGCAAGAATATTGGAGTGGGATGCCATTTCCTACTTCAGGGATCTTTCTGTCCCAGGGATTGAACCCACGTCTCTTGGGTCTCCTGCATTGTCAGGTGGATTCTTTACCACTAGCACTGCCTGGGAAGCCCTCAGAGTCTTCCAGCTGAATTTAAATATCACTCTGTATTTCTGAGGTATTGACTTATTACCTGAGCAGAGCATAAGAAAAATACATCATTTCTTTCACCATTTAATTTTTGTGCTCATAAGCTTAAGTCTTAAAGAAAATAATATTTTAGGAGTAAAGATCACAGATTCTTTGCAAACTAAGATAAATAAACATAACAGTTTGTCCATAATCTATATATTATCACAACATACAAAATGACACCATATAAATATATAGGTTTTTCCAAAGTCCTGTTTTTTTCTTACTTTCAGGAAAAGAAAGCTTGTTGTAATGTATTTCTTTAAAAAGAACTATACCAGAACTATAAAAAAGCAACGAGAATAAATATTTAACTATAGTGTCCCTTTCCATGAAATGTTTCTTGTTCATTCACGTGTCCTACAAATTTTGAATAAACCTTATTTGGGAATTTTTAAAGGAAATAAATGACAAATTTTTAAGATTGTTTGTTTTATGTTTGCAAAAATCTAATTTTATTTAAAAATATATGATAATGATTTCAGTAACATTTTATTGGTTTATATTAAAATTTCTTTTTATGGTATTTTTATTTTAATGTAATTTAAATGAAATTGCTTAAGCATTTCTAAATATTGGAGTTGAAAACTCTAGATTTCAATGAATGCTTTTTTTATTTTTCTTGATTGTTACCTCATCTAAATCAGCTGCTTAATCTGTATTGTAATTTGTATCATGGACTTTTTGAAGAGACAGACCTTTCTTTATATAGAAATATATATTTTTGGAAGGAAAAATTATAAGTCCATAATAATATATCCATATCAAATTTATAAGGTTTAAAGTTTACTTATTTGACCTTAATTTTATTTTTTTAAACTGAGAGTTTGGTTCATAACGATATTTAACATAATTACTTATTTGCACATTCTATACAATAAAGTAGTTCAAAATAGTAATACAATTAGTAGTCCATCATTTAGACTACTGAGTGATACTAATTGCTTCTTTGTACTTCTAATGTATTTTAAAGTCACTAAGTATTATATTTCTCTATGTGACTATGTGAACACTTAGATATGCAGTTGTGTTTCTGTTTCTTCTCAATTTTAGGGAGAGGACTTGCTTCTGTAAATGTAAATTTCCTCTGAGCAGAGCATAAGAAAAATACATCATTTCTTTCACCATTTAATTTTGTGCTCATAAGCTTAAGTCTTAAAGAAAATAATATTAAAGGAGTAAAGATCACAGATTCTTTGCAAACTAAGATAAATAAACATAACAGTTTGTCCATAATCTATATATTATCACAACATACAAAATGACACCATATAAATATATAGGTTTTTCCAAAGTCCTGTTTTTTTCTTACTTTCAGGAAAAGAAAGCTTGTTGTAATGTATTTCTTTAAAAAGAACTATACCAGAACTATAAAAAAGCAACGAGAATAAATATTTAACTATAGTGTCCCTTTCCATGAAATGTTTCTTGTTCATTCACGTGTCCTACAAATTTTGAATAAACCTTATTTGGGAATTTTTAAAGGAAATAAATGACAAATTTTTAAGATTGTTTGTTTTATGTTTGCAAAAATCTAATTTTATTTAAAAATATATGATAATGATTTCAGTAACATTTTATTGGTTTATATTAAAATTTCTTTTTATGGTATTTTTATTTTAATGTAATTTAAATGAAATTGCTTAAGCATTTCTAAATATTGGAGTTGAAAACTCTAGATTTCAATGAATGCTTTTTTTATTTTTCTTGATTGTTACCTCATCTAAATCAGCTGCTTAATCTGTATTGTAATTTGTATCATGGACTTTTTGAAGAGACAGACCTTTCTTTATATAGAAATATATATTTTTGGAAGGAAAAATTATAAGTCCATAATAATATATCCATATCAAATTTATAAGGTTTAAATTTTACTTATTTGACCTTAATTTTATTTTTTTTAAACTGAGAGTTTGGTTCATAACGATATTTAACATAATTACTTATTTGCACATTCTATACAATAAAGTAGTTCAAAATAGTAATACAATTAGTAGTCCATCATTTAGACTACTGAGTGATACTAATTGCTTCTTTGTACTTCTAATGTATTTTAAAGTCACTAAGTATTATATTTCTCTATGTGACTATGTGAACACTTAGATATGCAGTTGTGTTTCTGTTTCTTCTCAATTTTAGGGAGAGGACTTGCTTCTGTAAATGTAAATTTCCTCTTTGAATATTTAAAATAACTTTCTGTCTTCTAAACCAAAGCTATGTAACACGGTATATTCAGAGAAAACACATTTTCATCATTGTTTCTTCAGCCTCTTTTTTCCCTTCCCTTAAAGATAATCATTTTTATTAATTTGTGAAATGAGTGGTTTTGCCTTTTTATTTCCTAGCTTATGTCATGTTTATGTTGGAGCTTTCTATGGCTATCCATTTGGTAATAATGTGACTTCGTGCAGAAATGGTCAGGATTAGGCCTTTGTGGATTGAAGATGAAAAGTCTTCACATACATGGTTTCCATATGTGCAAGAATTTTTCCTCTTTTTCCTCTCACTGCATCTCCACCTGTTCTTTCTAAATTCAGTAGTTGCAGTTTTGCTTCTCTTCTTCATGAATACTAGCTGTTTATCTGGAAAGTGCTTACTTAGTTTCTTTTTTTTTTTTTTTTTTTAAGATTTATTTATTTATTTATTTATTTATTTATTTATTTATTTTGGGCGGGGGTCAGGTTGGGGAGGGAGGGGAGCGGGCGGGCCACTTCTATTGGTCTTTCATTTCTCCATTTTCATCCATCTTTGTTCTTTGGCTCCTGTGGGCCTCCCATCGCGGTGGCGTCTGTTGTTGTAGAGTGCCGGCTCTGGGCGCATGCGCCCCAGAGCCCCGGCTCGGTAATTGGACACATCGGTCCAGCCGCTCTGCGGCACGTGGGATCTTCCGAGGCCAGGGATCAAACCGTCACCCCTTGCACTGCAAGGCGGTGTCCTTACCCACTGGACCACCAGGGGAAGCCCGCTTACTTAGTTTCTTTTACAGATCACGTTCGTAAGAAAGGCCACATTAATATTTTGGACATATTTTCTTATATATTATGTCAACAGCTTTTTGATCTTGTATTGTTTTATCTGAAAAATCTAAGATTTGAACTGTAGACCATCAACTTGTAACCATCAGTTCAAGTTACTCTTGAATTTTAGTTTTGCCAAAAAAAATATAATTCTGGATTCATTTGAGGCAAGGGATGTTGTAGAGAAAGTGGCATCCTTTTAATTTTATTTAAAATGTTATTGTGATACCTGTCCCATTATTTAAGACATACCATTTTAACCGTAGTTAACAGTTCAGTGGTGCTAAGTGCATTCACACTGTAGAAATTTCACTATCATCCATCTCCTGAACTTTTTACCTTCCTAAACCATCAGTCTGTCCCCATCAAGCCCTGACTGCCCATTTCCCTGGCCTCCCTGCTCCTAAATCTTGGACTGTGGCATCTATCAATGTGCTTTCTGACTATGAGTTTGACTGTTATAGGTACATCATAAGTGGAATCAAACAATATTTGATGGCACTCCTCTCCAGTATTCTTGCCTGGAAAACTCAGTGGACAGAGGAGCCTGTTGGACTACAGTCCATGGGGTCACAAAGAATCAAACATGATTGTGCATATGCACACGCATAGACGCACATACAATGGTTATTGTAATGCACTTTTATTTATTTATTTATTTTTTTTCTTTTGGGTGTGTTGGGCAGGGAGGGGGGCAGGTGGACCACTTCTAATGGTCTTTCATTTCTCCATTTTCATCCATCTTTGTTCTTTGACCCGTGTGGGCCTCCCACCGCAGTGGCTGCTGTTGTCTCAGAGCACTGGTTCTGGGTGCATGCGCTCCAGAGAGCTCTGGCTCGGTTATTGGATGCATGGGTCCAGTCGCTCCGTGCCACTTGGGATCTTCCCAGGCTGGGGATTGAACCGGCGCCCCTTGCACTGCAAGGCGGTGTCCTTACCCACTGGACCACCAGGGAAGCCCTGTAATGCATTTTTAAGGTTATCTTAATATATGCCCTACAGATTATAACTTTGTTTTTCCCCTCTGCTATACAGTAGGTTTTCACTAATTACCTATTTTATACATAGTAGTGAATATATATCAGTCTCAACCTCCCAACTTATCCCACTCCCTTGCCCTTCAGAGTATCCATAGATATGCTCTCTACATCTGTGTATCTACTTCTGCTTTGCTAATAGGTTCATCTGTACTGTTCTTTCAGATTTCACATATGAGTTAATATCCAAATTTTCCTGGCTTCACTGCGTATGACAGTCTCTGAACCCATCCAGGTCTCTGCAAGTGGCACAATTCCATTCTATTTTAGGGACTGAATAATATCTCATTGTATATGTGTACCATATCTTCTTACCCATTCCTCTGTTGATAGACATTTAGGAGACGTTCATGTCATGACTACTGTACATAGTGCTGCAGTTAACACAGGGATACATGTATCTTGTTGAATGATGGTTTTCTGCAGATATGCCCAGGAATGGGATTTCAGGAATATATAGTGGGTCTATTTTTAATTATTAAATAACCTTTCTACTGTTTTCCATGGTGGCTGTATCAATTTACATTTGCACCAACAATGTCCACGTGTTACCTTTTCTCCACATCTTTGTTATCATTAATTGTTTATAGATTTTTTTGTTTCTTTGACGAAGGCCATTCTGACTAGTGTGAGGTGATACCTTAATGTAATTTTGATTTGCATTTCTCTAATGATTAGAGATGTTGAGCATCTTTCCTTGGGCCTCTTGGCCATCTGTATGTCTTCTTTGGAGAACTGTTGACTTAGATCTTCTCTGCATTTTATGATTAAGTTGTTGGTTTTCCTGTATTGAGCACGACAAGCTGTTTGATTCACCCCTTGTCAGTTACTTCATTTGCAAATATTTTCTCCCTTTCTGAACCGCAGTGGCTGCTGTTGTCTCAGAGCACTGGTTCTGGGTGCATGCGCTCCAGAGAGCTCTGGCTCGGTTATTGGATGCATGGGTCCAGTCGCTCCGTGCCACTTGGGATCTTCCCAGGCTGGGGATTGAACCGGCGCCCCTTGCACTGCAAGGCGGTGTCCTTACCCACTGGACCACCAGGGAAGCCCTGTAATGCATTTTTAAGGTTATCTTAATATATGCCCTACAGATTATAACTTTGTTTTTCCCCTCTGCTATACAGTAGGTTTTCACTAATTACCTATTTTATACATAGTAGTGAATATATATCAGTCTCAACCTCCCAACTTATCCCACTCCCTTGCCCTTCAGAGTATCCATAGATATGCTCTCTACATCTGTGTATCTACTTCTGCTTTGCTAATAGGTTCATCTGTACTGTTCTTTCAGATTTCACATATGAGTTAATATCCAAATTTTCCTGGCTTCACTGCGTATGACAGTCTCTGAACCCATCCAGGTCTCTGCAAGTGGCACAATTCCATTCTATTTTAGGGACTGAATAATATCTCATTGTATATGTGTACCATATCTTCTTACCCATTCCTCTGTTGATAGACATTTAGGAGACGTTCATGTCATGACTACTGTACATAGTGCTGCAGTTAACACAGGGATACATGTATCTTGTTGAATGATGGTTTTCTGCAGATATGCCCAGGAATGGGATTTCAGGAATATATAGTGGGTCTATTTTTAATTATTAAATAACCTTTCTACTGTTTTCCATGGTGGCTGTATCAATTTACATTTGCACCAACAATGTCCACGTGTTACCTTTTCTCCACATCTTTGTTATCATTAATTGTTTATAGATTTTTTTGTTTCTTTGACGAAGGCCATTCTGACTAGTGTGAGGTGATACCTTAATGTAATTTTGATTTGCATTTCTCTAATGATTAGAGATGTTGAGCATCTTTCCTTGGGCCTCTTGGCCATCTGTATGTCTTCTTTGGAGAACTGTTGACTTAGATCTTCTCTGCATTTTATGATTAAGTTGTTGGTTTTCCTGTATTGAGCACGACAAGCTGTTTGATTCACCCCTTGTCAGTTACTTCATTTGCAAATATTTTCTCCCTTTCTGAAGATTGTCATTTCAGCTTATTTATGATTTCCTTTGCTGTGCAAAAGCCTTTAAGTTTAATAGGCATCATTCGTTTATTTTCATTTTTATTTATTCCTTTGACAGTGATCATGACATAACAAAATATTTATGTTATCCCACTTGCCATGTGAGTGCAACCCAATGAATTTGACTTCACCTTTCTGTTGTTCTTACCTTTTACTTATAGAGAAGTTTCTCTTCATTTTTGTGTTAGGGTTCTCCAGAGAAGTAGAATCAATAAAGACATCTGAAGATATTTATTATGAGGAATTAGTTCATGTATTGTGTAAGCTGAGAAGTCCCATGATCTGTCATCTACAAGGCTGAGACCCAGGGAAGCCAGTGGCATAATTTCAGTACAGTTCCAGAAGTCTAAACGGGGAGCTGATGGTGTCGATCTCAGTCCAACGGTTGGAGAAAACTGATATCCCAGTTCCCACAGAAATACAGCAAAAAGGGGGGAAAAATTTGTTTTCCGTCCACCCTTTTATTTCATTCACATCTCCAAGACTGGATGATCTCTACACACACTGAGTAATCCCCCTACACTAGGTAATCTATTTTATGAAAATCCACTGATTTAAATGCTAAGCTTGTGCAGAAACACTTTCTCAGACATACTAGGAAATAGTATTTAATCTAAAAATCCCTTATTCAGTCGAGTTGACATAAAGTTAACCATCACAAGTTATTGACTTCCCGACTAAAACCTCAGCTTCGTGAATTATTGTCCAAATTCAATGTGTTCCTAGCTTTATCCCTAGCACACAATCACACTGCCAAAGCAGTGTGTGTGTGTGTGTGTGTGTGTGTGTGTGTGTTTTCATACAGTGTCATTTTTTAATTTTCATACAATGAGATCCTTCCCACTGAAATTCAACTGCCTCAGGAATGTGGAGCTGTTCCATATACAATACAAAAAGAGATCCTTCCCACTGAAATTCAACTGGCATCTGTATTTCGAGACTTATTTTTTTTGATTAAGTTGTTGGTTTTCCTGTATTGAGCACGACAAGCTGTTTGATTCACCCCTTGTCAGTTACTTCATTTGCAAATATTTTCTCCCTTTCTGAAGATTGTCATTTCAGCTTATTTATGATTTCCTTTGCTGTGCAAAAGCCTTTAAGTTTAATAGGCATCATTCGTTTATTTTCATTTTTATTTATTCCTTTGACAGTGATCATGACATAACAAAATATTTATGTTATCCCACTTGCCATGTGAGTGCAACCCAATGAATTTGACTTCACCTTTCTGTTGTTCTTACCTTTTACTTATAGAGAAGTTTCTCTTCATTTTTGTGTTAGGGTTCTCCAGAGAAGTAGAATCAATAAAGACATCTGAAGATATTTATTATGAGGAATTAGTTCATGTATTGTGTAAGCTGAGAAGTCCCATGATCTGTCATCTACAAGGCTGAGACCCAGGGAAGCCAGTGGCATAATTTCAGTACAGTTCCAGAAGTCTAAACGGGGAGCTGATGGTGTCGATCTCAGTCCAACGGTTGGAGAAAACTGATATCCCAGTTCCCACAGAAATACAGCAAAAAGGGGGGAAAATTCGTTTTCCGTCCACCCTTTTATTTCATTCACATCTCCAAGACTGGATGATCTCTACACACACTGAGTAATCCCCCTACACTAGGTAATCTATTTTATGAAAATCCACTGATTTAAATGCTAAGCTTGTGCAGAAACACTTTCTCAGACATACTAGGAAATAGTATTTAATCTAAAAATCCCTTATTCAGTCGAGTTGACATAAAGTTAACCATCACAAGTTATTGACTTCCCGACTAAAACCTCAGCTTCGTGAATTATTGTCCAAATTCAATGTGTTCCTAGCTTTATCCCTAGCACACAATCACACTGCCAAAGCAGTGTGTGTGTGTGTGTGTGTGTGTGTGTGTGTGTGTTTTCATACAGTGTCATTTTTTAATTTTTTCATACAATGAGATCCTTCCCACTGAAATTCAACTGCCTCAGGAATGTGGAGCTGTTCCATATACAAACTACTTAAGAAGGAAGTAGATGAGGTGACCTTTAAGGCAAAAATACAGGAGAAACTATGTTACTTACAAATGCAGCTTTTTACCCTTTATACACAAGACATCCATATACTCTTGGCAACATGCAAGCTCAGTTGTTTCTGACTCTTTGCAATCCCATGAACTGTAGCCGACCAGGCTCCTCTGTCCGTGGGATTCTCCAGGCAAGAATACTGGAGTGGATAACCATTCTCTTCACGTGTGAATCTTTCTGACCCAGGGATCAAACCTGTATCTCTTGTGTCTCCTGCATTGGCAGGCAGGTTCTTTACCTCTAGTGCCACCTGGGAAAACCCCTCTTGGGAACCACTTGCTATTATAAAATTTCCTCAATTCATTTCTCTTCTATAAACCTATTCCTTCCTCAGTTTTTAAAATTTTAGTTACTAGAATCATGAATTTCTCAAACTACAAATATGGGAGCCTGCAACCAGTGTTTTACACAGTGGTATCCTATTTCAGGATTATTTTTTCAATTCAATCACTGTTTATACTTGCTTCCTGACATAGTTGACATCAGTTGTCTTTTACTTGATCCCTTTCAGCAGTGCTTTGTCCAGTATCCCTATAACTTGCCTATTTTTTTTTTTAGCACATATATTCTTTATTCTTTTTTTTTTCTTTTTCACTCGCTCTTTTTTTTTAATTAAATTTATTTATTTATTTATTTATTTATTTTTGTACATGTTCCCAGATCAATCAGATGCATATCCCTTGACCCTCCCCCAACCCAGTTCCCCCCCCCCATCCCTCCAGACCATCGCTCCAAGTGGTTGTAGTTACTCCTATTCCCCTAGCACAATGACAATAGCTATCTTTTCTACACATGACAGTATAGGTTCCCATGTTACTCCCTCCCATTGTTCAGTCTCCACAATGTCTTTATGTCTATTCTCTGTTTTTTCATGAGTTCACTGCGTGTGTTATCATGACCATCTTACTAGATCCCATATATATGAGTTAGTATACTATACTTGTCTTTCTCTTTTTGACTTACTTCACTTTTTATGACAGGTTCTAGAGCCAGCCACCTCATTAGGACTGAGTCTTCTGCATTTCTTTTAACAGCTGAGTAGTATTCCATTGTATATATGTACCAGAGCTTCTGGATCCATTCATTTGTCGATGGACATCTAGGTTGTTTCCATGTTCTGGCTATTGTATAGAGAGCTGCAATGAACATTGGGGTATAGGTGCCTCTTTCAGTTTTGATTTCATCAGGATATAGGCCTAATAGTGGGATTGCTGGGTCATAGGGTGCTTCTATTTTTAGTTTTTTAAGGAATCTCCATATTGTCTTCCATAGAGGTTGTATTAATTTACATTCCCACCAGCAATGCAAGAGGGTTCCCTTTTCTCCGCACCCTCTCCAGCATTTGTTGTCTGTCGATTTGTTGATGATGGCCATTCTGACAGGTGTGAGGTGGTATCTCATTGTGGTTTTAATTTGCATTTCTCTAATAATAAGCGAGGTTGAGCATCGTTTCATGTATTTTTGGACCATTTGTATGTCCTCTTTGGAGAGGCGTCTCTTTAGATCTTTTCCCCATTTTTTGATTGGGTTGTTCGTTTTTCCAGTGCTGAGTTGTCTGAGTTGCTTGTAGATTTTGGAGATTAATTCTTTGTCTGTTGTTTCATTTGCTATGATTTTCTCCCACTCTGTGGGGTGTCTGTTCAACTTTTTTGTAATTTCTTTTGCTGTACAAAAGCTTTTAAGTTTCATAAGGTCCCATATGTTCATTTTTCTTTTCAGTTCTGCTATTTTAGTTGGTGGGTCAAAGAAGATCTTGCTTTGATTGATGTCCTTGAGGGTTTTGCCTATATTCTCCTCTAAGAGTTTGATGGTTTCTGGTCTTACATTGAGGTCTTTAATCCATTTTGAGTTGATCTTAGTGTATGGTGTCAGGGAATGTTCCAACTTCATTTTTTTGCATGTAGCTGTCCAATTCTCCCAGCACCACTTGTCGAAGAGGCTGTCTTTGTCCCATTTTATAGTTTCTCCTCCTTTGTCAAAAATAAGGTACCCATAGGTGCATGGGTTTATCTCTGGGTTCTCTATCTTGTTCCATTGGTCTATAGTTCTGTTTTTGTGCCAGTACCATACTGTCTTGATGACTGTTGCTTTGTAGTAGAGTCTGAAGTTAGGGAGGCAGCTCCATTTTTCTTCCTCAGGATTGCTTTGGCTATCCGAGGTCTTTTGTGTTTCCATATGAACTGTGTTATTCTTTGGTCTAGTTCTGTGAAAAATGTCAGTGGTAGTTGAATAGGTATTGCATTGAATCTGTAGATGATATTTGGAAGTATGGTCATTTTCACAATATTGATTCTTCCAATCCAGGAACATGGAATATCTCTCCATCTGTTTAAGTCTTCTTTAATGTCTCTCATGAGTGTCTTGTAATTTTCTGTGTACAATTCTTTTGTTTCTTTGGGTAGGTTTATTCCTAGATATTTGATTGTTTTGGTTGCAATGGTGAAGGGGATTGCCTCTTTGATTTCATTTTCTGATTTTTCATTGTTTGTGTATAGGAATGCCAGTGACTTCTGTGTGTTGACTCTGTATCCTGCGACTTTGCTGAATTCATTGATTAGTTCTAGTAGCTTTGTAACCATGTCTTTGGGATTTTCTATGTATAATATCATGTCGTCTGCAAAAAGAGAGAGCTTGACTTCTTCCTTTCCAATCTGGATTCCTTTGATTTCTTTCTCTTCTCTTATTGCTGTTGCTAGGACTTCCAGGACTATGTTGAATAGCAGTGGTGAAAGTGGGCACTCCTGTCTTGTTCCTGATCTTAGAGGGAATGCTTTAAGTTTTTCACCATTCACAATAATGTTCGCTGTAGGTTTCTCATAGATGGCTTTTATTATGTTGAGATAGGTTCCTTCTATGCCCATTTTCTGAAGAGTTTTGATCATAAATGGATGTTGTACTTTGTCGAAGGCTTTTTCTGCATCTATTGAGATGATCATGTGATTTTTGTCTTTCAACTTGTTGATATGGTGTATCACGTTGATTGATTTGCGGATGTTGAAGAAGCCTTGCATGCCTGGGATGAACTCAGCTTGATCATGATGTATGAGTTTTTTGACATGTCGTTGAATTCTGTTTGCTAGGATTTTGTTGAGGATCTTGGCATCTAAGTTCATCAGTGAAATTGGCCTATAGTTTTCCTTTTTTGTGTTGTCTTTGCCTGGTTTGGGTATCAGGGTGATGGTGGCCTTGTAGAATGTGTTTGGAAGTTTTCCTTCCTGTGCAACTTTTTGGAATAGTTTTAGAAGGACAGGCATTAGCTCTTCTTTAAATGTTTGGTAGAATTCGGCTGTGAAGCCATCTGGCCCTGGGCTTTTATTTTTGGGTAGATTTTTAATCACAAATTCGATTTCTGAGCTTGTGATTGGGTTGTTCAAAGTTTCTGTTTCTTCCTGGCTCAGTCTTGGGAGATTAATCCTGTCCAAGAAACTGTCCATTTCTTCCAGGTTGTCCAGTTTGTTGCCATAGAGTTGCTCATAATAGTCTCTTAGAATCCTTTGGATTTCTGCATTATCTGTTGTAATCTCTCCTTTTTCGTTTTTGATTTTGTTGATCTGGTTCTTCTCTGTCTTTTTCTTAATGAGTCTGGCCAGTGGCTTGTCAATTTTGTTTACCTTTTCAAAGAACCAGCTTTTTGTTTTATTTATCTTTACTATTGTTTCTTTTGTTTCTTTCTCATTTATTTCTGCTCTGATCTTTATGATTTCTCTTCTTCTGCTGTCTCTGGGATGTTTTTGTTCTTCTTTCTCCAACTGTTTTAAGCGGAAGGTTAGGTCATCTGCTTCATATTTTCCTAGTTTCTTGAGGTGGAATTGTATTGCTATAAATTTTCCCTCTTAGAACTGCTTTTGCTGTATCCCATAGGTTTTGCACTGTCGTGTGTTCATTGTCATTTTCTTCTAGGAATTGTTTAATTTCTCCTTTGATTTCCTCAATGATCAGTTGGTTTTTTAGGTATGTATTGTTTAATCTCCATGTGTTTCTGTTTTTAGGGTTTTTTTTCTGGTAGTTGATCTCCAGTCTCATTGCATTGTGGTCCGAGAAGATGGTTGATATAATTTCGGTTTTCTTGAACTGACTGAGGTTAGATTTGTGGCCCAAGATGTGGTCTATCCTGGAGAATGTTCCGTGAGCACTTGAGAAGAAAGTGTATTCTTCTGCTTTTGGATGGAACGTCCTAAAGATATCGATGAGGTCCATCTTTTTCAGTGTGGCATTTAAGGCTTGTGTTTCTTTATTAATTTTCTGTTTTGTTGATCTGTCCATTGGTGTGAGAGGAGTGTTAAAGTCTCCTACTATTATTGTGTTATTGTTGATTTCTTCTTTTATGTCTGAAAGTACCTGTCTTATGTATTGAGGTGCCCCTGAGTTGGGTGCATAGATATTCATGACTGTTATGTCTTCCTCTTGGATAGATCCCTTAATCATGATGTAGTGACCTGCCTTGTCTCTTAGAATCTTCTTTACTTTAAAGTCTATTTTGTCTGATATAAGGATTGCTACTCCAGCTTTCTTTTGATTTCCATTTGCATGGAATATCTTTTTCCAGCCTCTCACTTTCAGTCTATGAGTGTCTCTAGGTCTGAAGTGGGTCTCTTGTAAACAGCATATATATGGGTCTTGCTTCTGGATCCATTCAGCCAGCCTGTGTCGTTTGGTTGGAGCATTTAGTCCATTTACGTTCAAAGTAATTATTGATACGAATGTTCCTATTGTCATCTTCTTAGAAATTTGGGGTTTGATTTGTAAGGCTTCTCCTACTCTTGTATTTATTGGCTATATCAGGCCCTTTAACACTTGTTGTAGGGCTGGTTTTGTGGTACAGAATTCTTTTAGTTTTTGCTTGTCTGTGAAGCTTTTGACTTCACCATCTATTTTGAATGAGATTCTTGCTGGGTAGAGAATTCGTGGTTGCAGGTTATTCTCTTTTAGCTGTTTAAATGTATCTTGCCATTCTCTTCTGGCCTGTAGGGTTTCTGTTGAGAGATCCGCAGTTAAACGTATGGGGTTTCCTTTATATGTTATTTGTTGTTTGCTCCTAGCTGCTTTTAGTAATCTGTCTTTATATTTAGTCTGCATTAGTTTGATTAGTATGTGCCTTGGTGTGTTTCTTCTGGGGTTTCTCCTCTATGGAACTCTTTGTGCTTCCTGGACTTGGTTGACTATCTCCTTTCCCATGCTGGGGAAGTTTTCAACTATAACCTCTTCAAGAAATTTTTCATAGTCTTTCTTCTCTTCTTCTTCTTCTGGAACTCCTATAATTCTAATGTTGGTGCGTTTAATATTGTCCCATAGGTCTCTGAGGCTATCCTCAGTTCTTTTAATTCTTTGGGCTTTGTTGTGTTCTTCAGCACTTATTTCCACCATTCTGTCTTCCAGCTCACTTATCCGTTCTTCAGCCTCTGATACTCTACTGTTGAGACCTTCTATAGTATTTTTGAGTTCAGCAATTGAGTTGGTGGTCTCTATTTGCTTATTTTTCATTTCCTGCATGTCTTTTCTCAATGCACTAATTTCCTCTAATATTCTGTTTTCGGTGTTTTGCATCCTCATTAGTATAGTTTTTCTGAATTCTCTTTCAGATAGCTTGTCTATCTCCTCCTCTCATTTGAAGTGGTGTTTCTCTAGCTTGGTCCTTCATTTGTACAGTGTTTCTCTGACGTTTCATTATTAGGTTAATTTTTGTTTCTTTGTGTGTGTCTGTGTGTATGGAGTTCTTATTCCCACCAGGCTTCTTAGTTGAATTCTCCCTTCCTTTGGGTTTTTGTCCTTGTAGAAGGGTTCAGTGGTTTGTGTCTTTGGTGGTGATAGACCTTGTTTACAGGTGAATAATCTGTAGTGTTGTATGTTCTTTGATAATCAGTGTGGCGTCTTGGAATCCGCGCTTCCGCTTCGAGGATCCTTGGTTTGATGATTGGTCAGGGGGTGTAGGCTCTATGTCTGGTTTGCTGTGGTGTTCTGTGATACTAGTTCACACACTAGCATCTGAGGAACAAGAGGTGCATCCCTGATGGGTGACAGTCATAAAAGCATACAGATGTTTTCTAACATAATCGTAAGATATACATACATATACAGCAATCCCCACAACTGACCAGTTTTACAGAGATAAGGCGCAGGAAATCTTTCTAGCAACTCATGCAATCACAGATGATACTTGCCCGTTAAGCTTTGAATTAATTAAAATAGTGCCTGAATAATAGATCTAGAACAAGGTCCTGGCTTGAATAATTACAATGAGAGCAATTTTAAATTAGGACATGTGCTCGGGGGGACAAGGAGGAGAGTCTGTAAGTAATAAAAAGGAAAAGATTTGTCTTGGAAGTATTTATAGGATTACAACTATAACCTCTTCAAGACTTTTTTCATAGTCTTTCTTCTCTTCTTCTTCTGGAACTCCTATAATTCTAATGTTGGTGCGTTTAATATTGTCCCATAGGTCTCTGAGGCTATCCTCAGTTCTTTTAATTCTTTGGGCTTTGTTGTGTTCTTCAGCACTTATTTCCACCATTCTGTCTTCCAGCTCACTTATCCGTTCTTCAGCCTCTGATACTCTACTGTTGAGACCTTCTATAGTATTTTTGAGTTCAGCAATTGAGTTGGTGGTCTCTATTTGCTTATTTTTCATTTCCTGCATGTCTTTTCTCAATGCACTAATTTCCTCTAATATTCTGTTTTCGGTGTTTTGCATCCTCATTAGTATAGTTTTTCTGAATTCTCTTTCAGATAGCTTGTCTATCTCCTCCTCTCTCATTTGAAGTGGTGTTTCTCTAGCTTGGTCCTTCATTTGTACAGTGTTTCTCTGACGTTTCATTATTAGGTTAATTTTTGTTTCTTTGTGTGTGTCTGTGTGTATGGAGTTCTTATTCCCACCAGGCTTCTTAGTTGAATTCTCCCTTCCTTTGGGTTTTTGTCCTTGTAGAAGGGTTCAGTGGTTTGTGTCTTTGGTGGTGATAGACCTTGTTTACAGGTGAATAATCTGTAGTGTTGTATGTTCTTTGATAATCAGTGTGGCGTCTTGGAATCCGCGCTTCCGCTTCGAGGATCCTTGGTTTGATGATTGGTCAGGGGGTGTAGGCTCTATGTCTGGTTTGCTGTGGTGTTCTGTGATACTAGTTCACACACTAGCATCTGAGGAACAAGAGGTGCATCCCTGATGGGTGACAGTCATAAAAGCATACAGATGTTTTCTAACATAATCGTAAGATATACATACATATACAGCAATCCCCACAACTGACCAGTTTTACAGAGATAAGGCGCAGGAAATCTTTCTAGCAACTCATGCAATCACAGATGATACTTGCCCGTTAAGCTTTGAATTAATTAAAATAGTGCCTGAATAATAGATCTAGAACAAGGTCCTGGCTTGAATAATTACAATGAGAGCAATTTTAAATTAGGACATGTGCTCGGGGTGACAAGGAGGAGAGTCTGTAAGTAATAAAAAGGAAAAGATTTGTCTTGGAAGTATTTTATAGGATTAGGTAGCAAAGATTAGTGTGTGTACTATTTAGTGTATTTGGAAGTGAATAGTGCAGACAGAAAGATAGGAACTAATTTATCTAGAGGATATTGATAGCTAGGAAGATGTTTTACATTTAGAACATAGAGAAAGAAAGCAGTGGGAAAGAGGAAAGAGAAAAGAGAATTAGAGGTTTTCAAGAATTAAAATTAAAGTTAAAAAAATATAATAAAAGTCAAAAGAAGGTTAAAAATTAAAAAGAGCAAAAAAAAAAAAAATTAATAAGAGACCGAAAAACAAAGAAAAAACACATAGAATAAATCAAACAAATGAAAACTACAAAAAAAAAAAAAATACAAAAAAACAACAAAACAAACAAACATAAAAAAACCCCAATAAACAAAGAAACTAATAAACCCCAAACCAATCAATTGAATAAGCAAAATAGTCCACCACAAACAAGCAGAAAAAAATGAAAAAAGAAAAAAAGAAAAAAAAAAAGTTAAATACTGTCCTTGGTTTTTAACTTCATATCTGCCTGTTGGAAACCAATCTGCTCTTGATGGTGGTTTCTTGATGGCGTGGTCTTTCCCTTACTGTGCCGGTTGCTGTGGTTTCTGTTTTTGTGTTCAGCAAAATGAGGGCTTTGCTGCCATACTGGGTGCTGGCCGGGATTGTGGGCTGATCCCAGTCAGTCGGGCGGAGGCCGCGGCGCACGCAGCCCCATATTGGAGGGGGGCGCCCCGGCTCGACCGCGCGCCCGCCAGTAGTCTCCAATCCCTGCTCTTTCCCCGGCTTCCTCCGCTGCTGCAGCAGCTCTAGGGGAGCGCGGGCTCCTCCACCACTGCCGGTTATGTGTCTAAGTCCCAAAGGCAGACGCGAGCTTTCCCGTCCAACTCGTGCCCGGTCCCTGGTCAGCAACCCGTGGACGACTTCCTCTCTCCGTTCAGCAAGCCCTCCAGTTGGAGTGGCTGAATTTACCCTCCTCGCGGCGTCCGCGGCTCCTCGCGGCGTCCGCGGCTCCGCGGGCGGGTTCCGGCGGCTCCTCGCGGCGGGCGGTTTCCCCTTGCCTATTTTTTATCCTTCTCTCCACCTTAAAGAAACTTGAATTTCAACATGTGTTTCATATTACTCTTTGCTTTAAATATATATGCTTTTTTAACATATAGAATTATGTCTAATATCTCTGACTTGGAAATATGGCCCTTCAGAATTTTCTTCTACCTAACTGCTCATTGATTTTCTATTTTGTGATGCATGTTGCAAAGTTAGTAAAGTTATATTTCTTTCCATTATGTATCATGTGCTTATAAGAGTCTTAGCCTCTCAGTTTACACTTCTATTTAAAAAGCCCTTCTTCCTCTTTACTTGAAAGATACTTACTTATTTTCAAAGCACAGATAAATTATCATATTTTACTTTGATAATGTCAGATTCTACAGAGAATTAGTTGCCTAATTTTCTCTAACAATGATATCAACAAGAATAATCACAGACTTTTATGTGCCATTTACTTCCCAACATGATATCAGATTCTTAAAAACATTCTCTTTCAGGCAATAAAGCTAAGGTTCTGAAATACTGTTTAATTCAACCAAGACAATAAAAGTTGAGGCCCTACTACTTAATCAGTCCTTTGGCAAACACTTTGAATTGATGATTCCTTGAGTGAGTGTATTTGCAAATAATTTTTTGATACTTAGATGTACATCCATTCTACTCAGTGTACAGTGTCAATTTAGCCCTGCTTCTCATGTATTTTCTTATCCTCTATTGATCTGAAAAGACATTTTGATCATTAATACATATTTTTATCTATGCCTACTCTGATTTCTCTGAGATATCTTGAAAGGAAGTAGACCTTCTAAAGTTCTCTATTTCCTATTCTTACTCATACCCAAAATGGGTTATTTATATCTATAATCAATGTGTGGTTCCCAGTATCTGGTTTTCATAGATGTTTCAAATGAATTTCCCTATCAAATTTTTTATCTTTTATTTGCTATCTACTTCTAACAGGGTCTGAATTTTGATCTCTTGCTTTATGCTATATCCCTTCTGTCTCTTGATTTCTTTTTTTTTAAATTTTGGCCTCTTTTAGGCAGACGCGAGCTTTCCCGTCCAACTCGTGCCCGGTCCCTGGTCAGCAACCCGTGGACGACTTCCTCTCTCCGTTCAGCAAGCCCTCCAGTTGGAGTGGCTGAATTTACCCTCCTCGCGGCGTCCGCGGCTCCTCGCGGCGTCCGCGGCTCCGCGGGCGGGTTCCGGCGGCTCCTCGCGGCGGGCGGTTTCCCCTTGCCTATTTTTTATCCTTCTCTCCACCTTAAAGAAACTTGAATTTCAACATGTGTTTCATATTACTCTTTGCTTTAAATATATATGCTTTTTTAACATATAGAATTATGTCTAATATCTCTGACTTGGAAATATGGCCCTTCAGAATTTTCTTCTACCTAACTGCTCATTGATTTTCTATTTTGTGATGCATGTTGCAAAGTTAGTAAAGTTATATTTCTTTCCATTATGTATCATGTGCTTATAAGAGTCTTAGCCTCTCAGTTTACACTTCTATTTAAAAAGCCCTTCTTCCTCTTTACTTGAAAGATACTTACTTATTTTCAAAGCACAGATAAATTATCATATTTTACTTTGATAATGTCAGATTCTACAGAGAATTAGTTGCCTAATTTTCTCTAACAATGATATCAACAAGAATAATCACAGACTTTTATGTGCCATTTACTTCCCAACATGATATCAGATTCTTAAAAACATTCTCTTTCAGGCAATAAAGCTAAGGTTCTGAAATACTGTTTAATTCAACCAAGACAATAAAAGTTGAGGCCCTACTACTTAATCAGTCCTTTGGCAAACACTTTGAATTGATGATTCCTTGAGTGAGTGTATTTGCAAATAATTTTTTGATACTTAGATGTACATCCATTCTACTCAGTGTACAGTGTCAATTTAGCCCTGCTTCTCATGTATTTTCTTATCCTCTATTGATCTGAAAAGACATTTTGATCATTAATACATATTTTTATCTATGCCTACTCTGATTTCTCTGAGATATCTTGAAAGGAAGTAGACCTTCTAAAGTTCTCTATTTCCTATTCTTACTCATACCCAAAATGGGTTATTTATATCTATAATCAATGTGTGGTTCCCAGTATCTGGTTTTCATAGATGTTTCAAATGAATTTCCCTATCAAATTTTTTATCTTTTATTTGCTATCTACTTCTAACAGGGTCTGAATTTTGATCTCTTGCTTTATGCTATATCCCTTCTGTCTCTTGATTTCTTTATTTTTCTTTTTAAATTTTGGCCTCTTTTAGTGGTTTTTATTTATTTATTTTCATCCATTTTTATTCATTGGCCAGTGTGGGCCTCCCAATGCAGTGGCCTCTCTTGTTGCAGAGCACCGGCTCTGGACACATGAGCTCCAGAGTGCTGGCTCGTAACTGGACACATCGGTCCAGCCACTCCTGGGCATGTGGGATCTTCCCAGGCCAGGGATTGAACCAGTGCCCCTTGCACTACAAGGTGGACTCTTTACCCTCTGGACCACCAGGGAAGCCCTCTCAATTTCTTTATTACTGTATAAACATATTAGGGCTTCCCTGGTGACTCAGATGGTTAAGAATCTGGCTGCAGTGTGGGAGACCTGGGTTCCATCCTTGGATCAGGAAGGAGATTGGAACCCATTCCAGTATTCTTGCCTAAATAATTCTGTGGACAAAGAATCCTGGTGGGCTATAGTCCATGGGGTCACAAAGAATCACACATAGCTGAGTGACTCACTTTCGCATTAACGTATAGGCTATGTATAATTATGTATATAGTTAACAGTGGACATTTAGTGGCTGAAATAGTTACCTAAGGTGATGCTTGCTTATCTTTTCCATATACGTAAGAGTTTTTTGGCTCGGTTCTAGGCCATTATTTAAGAATCAAGATCTCTTAAAAATATGCCATTCTGGGGCTTCCCTGGTGGTCCAGTGGGTAAGGACACCGCCTTGCAGTGCAGGGGGCACCGGTTCGATCCCTGGCCTGGGAGGATCCCACGTGCCAAGGAGAGGCTGGACCAATGTGTCCAATTACCGAGCCGGAGCTCTGGAGCGCATGCGCCCAGAATTGGTGCTCTGTGACAACAGAGGCCACTGCGATGGGAGGCCCACATGGGCCAGAGAACAAAGAGGAATGAAAATAGACAAATAAAGGACCAATAGAGGTGGCCCGCCTGCTCCCTTTCCTCCCCACCTCTCCCCAAAATAAATAAATAAATAAATCTTTAAAAAAAAAATCTGCCATTCCCCAGGCTGTCTTGGTTTGAATGGTCTAAGTAAGACAAAGCACTACCAGGCCTGTGTTGTAACCATTTGTCTAAGCAGAAACAAAATGCAATGCAAATGTTAAAAGTTGCACATACCAGGCTCCCCTGGTGGTCCAGTGGGTAAGGACACCACCTTGCAGTGCAAGGGGCACCAACTCGATCCCTGGCCTGGGAGGATACCACGTGCCGCGGAGCAGCTGGACCAATGTGTCCAATTAGAGAGCTGGAGCTCTGGAGCACATGTGCCCAGAGCTGGGGCTCTGCGACAACAGAGGCCACCACGATGGAAGGCCCACACAGGCCAGAGAACAAAGATGGATGAAAATAGATAAGTGAAAGACCAATGGAAATGGCCAAAAAAAAAAAAGAAAGAAAAAAAGTTGCACATGCCACTGCCGCTCATATCCCATTGTTCTGGACAGTTATAGGACCTTACCAAACTGTAAGAGAAATTGTGAATATAGTCACTAAGTAGAATTTTTGAAGGGAAGAAAGAATGGAAGCTAATATAATCAGAAATGCTCAGTAGGCTTATTTATTATTCTGAAACCATGCTAATTTAACCTATATTAATAGTTTCACGCTTATTTAGTAGGAAATTCCACTCTTGAACTAGAAAATTCTGAGCCATTCAAAAACTTTAAATGTTAGACATGACATTTGCTGAACTTCAGTTTTCCAGCTGAGTATACAAGATGTGCAAAAGCTATCAACATATGCAATGAGTTAATATGAACTATTAACCATTGCATTACTCCAGGAATATCATTCATGATGGAAAGAAAACTTATTTTACATCTTTATACTCATCTTTATACTCATTTGACCAAGTCATTTTTGTTATAGAGATGACTATGATGAAAAAGGAAAAGTGATTTTAAATATTGTGCAGTTATATTACTAAAACGAAGAGAGAGAATGTATATTGGACTAATTAACAAAGAAAAAACTAAAATTACCAGTACTCTCATGACTGTTTAGTATCTACCAGAGAATTTTTCTATGGCCTCGAACATTCTATCTATCCTCTCTTGCCAAGCTAGACTAAATCTTTAAAAAAAAAATCTGCCATTCCCCAGGCTGTCTTGGTTTGAATGGTCTAAGTAAGACAAAGCACTACCAGGCCTGTGTTGTAACCATTTGTCTAAGCAGAAACAAAATGCAATGCAAATGTTAAAAGTTGCACATACCAGGCTCCCCTGGTGGTCCAGTGGGTAAGGACACCACCTTGCAGTGCAAGGGGCACCAACTCGATCCCTGGCCTGGGAGGATACCACGTGCCGCGGAGCAGCTGGACCAATGTGTCCAATTAGAGAGCTGGAGCTCTGGAGCACATGTGCCCAGAGCTGGGGCTCTGCGACAACAGAGGCCACCACGATGGAAGGCCCACACAGGCCAGAGAACAAAGATGGATGAAAATAGATAAGTGAAAGACCAATGGAAATGGCCAAAAAAAAAAAAGAAAGAAAAAAAGTTGCACATGCCACTGCCGCTCATATCCCATTGTTCTGGACAGTTATAGGACCTTACCAAACTGTAAGAGAAATTGTGAATATAGTCACTAAGTAGAATTTTTGAAGGGAAGAAAGAATGGAAGCTAATATAATCAGAAATGCTCAGTAGGCTTATTTATTATTCTGAAACCATGCTAATTTAACCTATATTAATAGTTTCACGCTTATTTAGTAGGAAATTCCACTCTTGAACTAGAAAATTCTGAGCCATTCAAAAACTTTAAATGTTAGACATGACATTTGCTGAACTTCAGTTTTCCAGCTGAGTATACAAGATGTGCAAAAGCTATCAACATATGCAATGAGTTAATATGAACTATTAACCATTGCATTACTCCAGGAATATCATTCATGATGGAAAGAAAACTTATTTTACATCTTTATACTCATCTTTATACTCATTTGACCAAGTCATTTTTGTTATAGAGATGACTATGATGAAAAAGGAAAAGTGATTTTAAATATTGTGCAGTTATATTACTAAAACGAAGAGAGAGAATGTATATTGGACTAATTAACAAAGAAAAAACTAAAATTACCAGTACTCTCATGACTGTTTAGTATCTACCATAGATTTTTTCTATGGCCTCGAACATTCTATCTATCCTCTCTTGGCCTAAGCTTTATTTTTTATCGAAATGGTTAGGCTAGATGATCACCTAAGTATATTCCCTTTTGTAACACTTTATTTTTTCATTGAAAATATTTATTGAAAATTTTATAAGAAAAAATGGCATTCTTATTGCAAGGCTATTTGCTATAGGTTGAGAATTGACTGAACAAAACAGACCTAAATTAATATAAGTCCAATATACTTCAATAAAAACAGAAAATAAGACCAAGACTCCTCTGTTGAAGGAGCTTACATTTTAATGAGAATTCTGATCATGAAAATTAGGGGAAAATAATAATAGGGCAATTAATATCTAAAGAAATCAAATTCATGCTTTTTTCTAGAAAGGAAAAAATTCATATTTACATGAATGTCTGAATTTCAATAATACGAAGTATTACATTTTGTAGTTTCCAAAACACTTAGGTCTTAGAACAGTGTATAATTAAAACACAACTTAAGTGTATCCCTACTGGATTTACTCATATATGCTACCTTATCCTCCTCCTCTATCCCTCCACCACCTGTAAAACACATCATATAAATACCCACAGAATAATCTCAAAGAGGATTTCAGACATAATATTATGCATCCCCTTCATCTGGAGTGTGCAGAGTGTGTAGTGATACCAGGCAACTGATACATTTAAATCTACCAATGATTTGTTATTAATAAGTCTCTTACACTGAATGACACTAGAAATAAAAGAAGTATTATTTATTAAATCCAAATACTGCCATAAAATACTCTATCTGTGGTAACACTTTGCCTTGTAGCATCATTATAGAATATTAGTCAAATGTGCCAATAAAAACATTCTAGCACAATAAATTTTAAATATACATATTAAGTGCAATTTGATGGGCTCAGTACTTTAGAATATGGTTTCCTCATATTTTCATTTGAAGACACTTATCTAAACGTTGAGTTACTGACAAACGGAATGTGTGAAAATTTTTAAAGTACCATTTAGCCCTTTTCAATTACTCCATATTAACTTCCCTTTTAAATTTTACTTTATATTGGAGCATAGCTGATTAACAATGTTTTGTTAGTTTCAGATGTACAGCAAAGTGATTCAGTTATACACATGCAAATATATATTATTTTCAAATTCTTCTCCCTTTTAGATTATTACAGAATACTGAGCGCGTTCCCTGTGCTATACAGTAGGTTCTTGTTGGGTATCTGTTTTAAATATGGTAGTCTGTACATGTCAATCCCAAACTCCAAAAGCCCATTGAGAGGAACCCGGGTATACATTCTCTATTTTGTCGTTTAACCTTAGTATCCATCTCTGAATTAGCATTATCATTGTAAAAACTAATCTTTAAGGAGCTGTGTGCTAGTTATAGCACTGAAGTATTTTTTAATATACATCTAACCTGAGGAGTTAAATTTTATAAATATTATCAAGTTTACTCTGCATACAATGGAAGTGAAACTTGCACAGATTAGGAAGTTTAGCCAAATAATTTTACTAAGGTATAAAGTCACATACTCTAGGTCCTGAAACTTAACCATGATAAGTCCCTTCTTAGGGATTTAACTGAGAAGTTTATCTAAGTTTATGTTTATAACAATATAAGTGTGTCTTGTTGCTGTGTAGTTTGCTAAGTGGTGTCTTAACTCTTTTGAGGCCCCATGTGCTGCGGCCTGTCTGGCTCCTCTGTCCATGGAATTTCCCAGGCAAGGATACTGGAATGGGTTTTCATTTCTTTCTCTAATGATTATGTCTAAGTCTATTCAAAAACATGCTGAAATCTAGGATTTCTCTCAGAGAAATAATGTTAATACTATATTGATTGAAAACAATTTTATAGGACTTTTCCTAACTCAATAAAGTTACATTTTCCTCAATTCTGTGATATTCACATGTATGTGAATAGATGAGGCCACCATTCATTTAAAGTCAATACGCGGGTTTCCCTGGTTGTCCAGTGGGTAAGGACACCGCCTTGCACTGCAAGGGGCGCCGGTTCGATCCCTGGCCTGGGAAGATCCCACGTACTGTGGAGCGGCTGGACCGATATGTCCAGTTACCAAGCTGGAACTCTGGAGCACATGCGCCTGAGCCAGTGCTCTGTGACAACAGAGGCCACTGCAATGGGAGGCCCACGTGGGCCAGAGAACAAAGATGGATGAAAATGAATAAATGAATGACCAATAGAAGTGGCCCGCCCACTCCCTCTCTCCACCCCCCCAAAAAAGAATTTAAAGTCAATACGCTATGTAAGTTATTTATATATATAAAATATTTTATAGTGACTTCTTAAATTCTTAGATATTCAAATATGTAAAAGACTCCTTTTTTTTATCAGTAAAACATTAGTTCAATCAATTCTGTGCATTTTTATATTTGTTTTTTTCTGCTTTAAAATCTCATTTTCTGTTCTCTGTATATATACTATTTTGAAAATTAAAAAAAAAAAAAAAAAACAAAAACCCTAGATAAGATGTTGACTAAGTTCTTTAACTGAAAACAGTTAACGGTGACTTAAATAAGATGTAATACTCTTGTTTTAAAAACTCAAAATGTGAGCTTCCCTGGTGGTCCAGTGGGTAAGGACACCGCCTTGCAGTGTAAGGGGCGCCGGTTCGATCCCTGGCCTGGGAAGATCCCACGTGCCGTGGAGCAGCTGGACCGATGTGTCCAATTACCCAGCTGGAACTCCGGAGCACATGTGCCCAGAGCCAGTGCTCTGCAACAACAGAGGCCACCGCGATGGGAGGCCCACACGGGCCAAAGAACAAAGATAGATGAAAATGGACAGATGAAAGATCAATAAAAGTGGCCCGCCTGCTCCCCTCCCTTCCACCCCACCCTCACCAAAATAAATAAATAAATCAATCTTTAAAAAAAAAAAAAAGCCTCAAAATGCTACCAGGTGACTTGGAGGGAAAGAAGTATCTTCTATATTCTTGCTTTACTGTTCCTAAGGAAGTTGACCTTACCATGACACATTTGAATCAGATTGAATTCCAGAACACACACTTGATTAACAGTTTTCTTTTACAGGAGTTATTATAAGGTTAAATACATTATTTCTCTTCCTATCTTGTTGGACAAAAGTTAGATATATGATAATTCTGAGTTGCAAAGTAGGCTTGCTAATATAGTCTCTAATTAGATGCTGTGTGCCCAGGTGAAATTATTAATGCTCTATTAGTAAAAGAAAAGGAGAATGGATATTGATATAGGTAATTGTTAAATAAAAGAATTTATAAGCTTTCTGAAATCTTTCATGTTAATTTTTACTTAGTATGTAGTATTGAAATAAATATGGGGAATACACTAATCATTCCTCAGGTTTGATGATATCCTAAGATAGAATTCATAAAGATAAATTCAGGTTAATCAGTTTGGCAACCAAAAAGTAGAAATAGTACCCAAATATGTTTTAATAAATGTTCTAATTTATGCTTCATTATAACTTATGCTTTAATTCTTATATATTCCTGGATTTTTAAAATAATTTTAAAAATGCTATAGGTAAAATACTTCCAAAAAAATTTATACTAGTTATTTTTTTATTACAAATTTCTAAATTAATTGGCCAATTTTCTTGTTCTTAACACCGTGTTCATGCATCTTCCCATTTTATGTGGAATTTAATGTTTCATATTAGTGTATATTAATTTCATATGTATCATAGATATCATTGCTTTACTAATTATATATTTTTAAAAGCATTTTCCTAGTTTGAGCTGTACTTCTTATTTCTTACTTACTGTTTGTTTGTTTCCAGGAGTCAGGTCCAAGACATACTTTCAGTCTTTTTTTTCCTTCCCACCCCCATTTTATTGAGATATAATTGACATACAACACTGAATAAGTTTAATATGTACAGCACAATTAGTTTGCATACATTGAGGTATGATTACCAAAATGAATCTAGTAAATGTCCATCATCCCCTATAGATACAAAAAGAAAGAGAAAAAAATTCCTTCTAATGGGAACTCAGGATATATTCCTTTAACAAATTTCATGCATGCCACACAGCAGTACTAACTCTAGTTCTAGTGTTGTACATTGTATTTCTAGTGTTTACTTATAATTGGAAATTTGTATAGTCTGATCACCTTCATTCAATTGCCTCTACTCCTATACACCCCATGATAACCACAAAACTTTCCTGTTTTACTATGAGTTTCTTCTCTTTCTAAAAATTTTCAATGCATACATGAGATTACACAGTATTTGTCTTTCTCTTGTTGACTTATTTCACTTAAAATAATGCCCTCAAAGCCCATCAGTGTTGTCATAAGTGAGGTGATTTCCTCACTTTTACAATTGAAAAATACTCCATACACACAGGTGTATACATACACAGCTTCTTTATCCACTCATCCATCAGTAGATGCTTAGGCTGTTTCCAAGTCTTGGTTATTGTAAATAATACTGCAGGGAATATGCAGGGAGCAGATGTCCCCTTGACATACTTGGTTTACTTAAATATGGTAGAAATAGTACCCAAATATGTTTTAATAAATGTTCTAATTTATGCTTCATTATAACTTATGCTTTAATTCTTATATATTCCTGGATTTTTAAAATAATTTTAAAAATGCTATAGGTAAAATACTTCCAAAAAAATTTATACTAGTTATTTTTTTATTACAAATTTCTAAATTAATTGGCCAATTTTCTTGTTCTTAACACCGTGTTCATGCATCTTCCCATTTTATGTGGAATTTAATGTTTCATATTAGTGTATATTAATTTCATATGTATCATAGATATCATTGCTTTACTAATTATATATTTTTAAAAGCATTTTCCTAGTTTGAGCTGTACTTCTTATTTCTTACTTACTGTTTGTTTGTTTCCAGGAGTCAGGTCCAAGACATACTTTCAGTCTTTTTTTTCCTTCCCACCCCCATTTTATTGAGATATAATTGACATACAACACTGAATAAGTTTAATATGTACAGCACAATTAGTTTGCATACATTGAGGTATGATTACCAAAATGAATCTAGTAAATGTCCATCATCCCCTATAGATACAAAAAGAAAGAGAAAAAAATTCCTTCTAATGGGAACTCAGGATATATTCCTTTAACAAATTTCATGCATGCCACACAGCAGTACTAACTCTAGTTCTAGTGTTGTACATTGTATTTCTAGTGTTTACTTATAATTGGAAATTTGTATAGTCTGATCACCTTCATTCAATTGCCTCTACTCCTATACACCCCATGATAACCACAAAACTTTCCTGTTTTACTATGAGTTTCTTCTCTTTCTAAAAATTTTCAATGCATACATGAGATTACACAGTATTTGTCTTTCTCTTGTTGACTTATTTCACTTAAAATAATGCCCTCAAAGCCCATCAGTGTTGTCATAAGTGAGGTGATTTCCTCACTTTTACAATTGAAAAATACTCCATACACACAGGTGTATACATACACAGCTTCTTTATCCACTCATCCATCAGTAGATGCTTAGGCTGTTTCCAAGTCTTGGTTATTGTAAATAATACTGCAGGGAATATGCAGGGAGCAGATGTCCCCTTGACATACTTGGTTTACTTAAGATACATGCCGGACCCTTGAGAAACACAGGTCTGAGCTATGCGGGTCTAATGTTATGTGGGTTTTTATCAATAAATACCTAGAGAACTAGATCTGTGTTTGGTTAAAGTTGAAGATACAGAATGACAGAGGCAGAAGGCTTTCTGTGGTACCTGAGTATCCTTGAATTTTGTTATCCCTAATTGATTCTGTATCCCGGTGGATACGAAGGGATTATTATATACCCAGAGGTATAATTGCTAGCTCCTAAGGCACCTCTAATTTTAATTATTTTTGAGGACCTTAGCCAAATATTGATTCTTATCTAAAGATAAGTAACATATTCATCCATATAATCTTTTTTTTGTATGTGGGTTTTTGTTATAAAATAATACATGGAAATGCCTAGGAAGAAAAAAAAAGGTGCAAATTATCCCAGTTAAAAAAATACATGACAATCATCACTTCATTTTGTCATCTATACAAATTAAGCTGTTCACTATTTCCCTGGGTATTTTTTTTCAGATGGATAGAAAATATTTCATAAGGTTTTTAATAGAAATGATATGTTATAGGCATTCAGTTAATGTAGCAATTGTGCCTCTTCTATTTCTGAGGTAATTTAACATTGCCTTGGAGGTTTGGGTTAAATAACTTTTTGAAATGGAGCTAACTGGCTGAGTTGTGTTTATAAGGCCATACTGTGACTGGAATTTTATAGGAATTTTACTCAAATATCTCTGTATTCGATTAGGTATTCAAAATTCAATGCATTTTATACTATATTGTCTGATGGCTAACTTACTGTAGAATAAGAGAGGATGTAATACTCTGTTTAATAACTGATCCTTCCTGTGTGCCTGGCCAGGGTTTAAGTTGACCACTGTTTATGATTCTCTGAAATTTGTCATAGGAGTAAAGAGAGACCTAGTTTCAAAGTTTCCTTGACAGTCGGCTTTGAACCTTACTCCCATATGTTTCATATGTTGTGAATCTCACTCCCATGCTTTTCATATATGATAAAAATTGAAAGTGTTAGTCGCTCAGTCATGTCTGACTCTTTGTGATTCCATGGATAGTTGACCACCAGGCTCCTCTGTCCATGAGATTTTCCAGGCAAGAATACCATTCCCTTCACTCCAGGGGATCTTCCTGACCCAGGAATTGAACACGGGTCTCCTGCTTGCAGGTGGATTCTTTAGCATTCCAGTCACCAGGGAAGCCCGGTACTTTTCATATGTTGCAGTAACAAATTTTATTGGATGGTGAACTATGTATATTGATAGAGCCCAAAGAATTTATTTGTTGACTACTTTTTTCTAATGTTATTTCTTACTTTAATTTAGAAACAAGTGATTGATGAATGACCTTTACCATTGTGGAGAGTTCAACATTAGCATAGATTATACAAATTTTACCAGGCAGGAAAATACTTTAAACATCAACTTAAAAACTATTTCTTAAGTCTCAGATATAATATCTAATGGAAATATCTAGGAGGGATTTACAAAATTTAGTTCACTAAAACCTAGGCCTTTAGAGAATTTCATTTGTAAGAGAACCATCTAGTCCTCCCACCTGGGATGGAACAGGTCCCTTCCTGCCTCATGGTTCAGAGTGCAGGGGCCACATGTTGGACTTTCCGAGTCATGCAAACATGGTGGACCCTTAATACACAACTTGACTGCCACAAAGGAATCATCACACACAGACCAAGCATCCAATGAGGAGGCGCGGCAGAGAATTCCAAGGAAAATAAGTTGAAGGAGCCATCAATAAAATGAAATACTTTTTTTTTCCTCTAAAAAAAAGTCCAAACAAACTAGGCCTAAGAAATCTAGCTAAAAGAAAGGTATGTAAATCTACTATCAGTATCTTAACTCAGGCTTCTGTAACAAATAACCAAAGACTTGGTGGTTTAAACAACCTACATTTATTTTTCATAGTTTTGCATAAAATTCTGAAAGCAGAATGCCAGTAGCATGTGATCAGATTATGGCGTGATCTTTCTGGTGCAAAATGGCTGCTCTGTTGAAAGTGTTAATAACTGATCCTTCCTGTGTCTCCGGGTCATTTTTTCTAAACTAAGAGAGACCTAGTTTCAAAGTTTCTTTGACAGTCGGCTTTGAACCTTACTCCCATATGTTTCATATGTTGTGAATCTCACTCCCATGCTTTTCATATATGATAAAAATTGAAAGTGTTAGTCGCTCAGTCATGTCTGACTCTTTGTGATTCCATGGATAGTTGACCACCAGGCTCCTCTGTCCATGAGATTTTCCAGGCAAGAATACCATTCCCTTCACTCCAGGGGATCTTCCTGACCCAGGAATTGAACACGGGTCTCCTGCTTGCAGGTGGATTCTTTAGCATTCCAGTCACCAGGGAAGCCCGGTACTTTTCATATGTTGCAGTAACAAATTTTATTGGATGGTGAACTATGTATATTGATAGAGCCCAAAGAATTTATTTGTTGACTACTTTTTTCTAATGTTATTTCTTACTTTAATTTAGAAACAAGTGATTGATGAATGACCTTTACCATTGTGGAGAGTTCAACATTAGCATAGATTATACAAATTTTACCAGGCAGGAAAATACTTTAAACATCAACTTAAAAACTATTTCTTAAGTCTCAGATATAATATCTAATGGAAATATCTAGGAGGGATTTACAAAATTTAGTTCACTAAAAACCTAGGCCTTTAGAGAATTTCATTTGTAAGAGAACCATCTAGTCCTCCCACCTGGGATGGAACAGGTCCCTTCCTGCCTCATGGTTCAGAGTGCAGGGGCCACATGTTGGACTTTCCGAGTCATGCAAACATGGTGGACCCTTAATACACAACTTGGACTGCCACAAAGGAATCATCACACACAGACCAAGCATCCAATGAGGAGGGGCGCAGCGGCAGAGAATTCCAAGGAAAATAAGTTGAAGGAGCCATCAATAAAATGAAATACTTTTTTTTTCCTCTAAAAAAAAGTCCAAACAAACTAGGCCTAAGAAATCTAGCTAAAAGAAAGGTATGTAAATCTACTATCAGTATCTTAACTCAGGCTTCTGTAACAAATAACCAAAGACTTGGTGGTTTAAACAACCTACATTTATTTTTCATAGTTTTGCATAAAATTCTGAAAGCAGAATGCCAGTAGCATGTGATCAGATTATGGCTAGGATGATCTTTCTGGTGCAAAATGGCTGCTCTGTTGCTTTATTCTCACATGGTGAAGGTAGTGGAGGGAGGCAGGGGAGGAGAACAGGTTCTCTAGCCTCTTATGAGGGCACTAATCTCATCCTGAGGATCACATCTGCACGACCTCATCTAACCCTAATATCCTTCAAAAGCCCCTCCTCTAAATAATGTTGCACTAGGATTTATGGCTTCAACATATGAATTTTGGTGTGAAACAAACATTTGATCATTAACTACTAGGAAGTGTGTTTATATATAATTCTTCCAAAGATTGTGTATACACTAGTATGAATAAAAATTTAAATGAGGCTTCCCTCCCTGGTGGTACAGTGGGTAGAGAGTCTACCTTGCAGTGCAAGGGACACCGGTTTGATCCCCAGCCCAGGAAGATCCCACATGCCACGGAGTGGCTGGGCCAGTGTTTCCAATTAGAAGCCAGCACTCTGGAGTACATGCACCCAGAGCCAGGCCACTTCAGTGGGAGGCCCACACAGGCAAAAGAATAAAGATGGATGAAAATAAATAAATAAAAAATCTATAAAAGAGGCCAAAATTAAAAAAAAATTTAAATGGCTTTTGTTTTCATAAAAAATGCAGACAGTACTGTCGGTCATATGTAAGACTGTAGAAGCATCTTTATTATTGTCGAAGTGATCTACAGTCTTGTGATGTAACTTCTACTTCAGTAAACAAAAGAAAGCAATTTCAAATTCAATTATTAAAATGCTGACGTTTGTTTGGTATGGAACCAAACAGAAAATCACTTCTGTCCATGGCTTGAAAGTAATATTATCCGAGTCATGCGTATAAAATTTGACCACAAAGGAATCATCACACACAGACCAAGCATCCAATGAGGAGGCGGCAGAGATAAAAATAAAATTGAAATACTTTTTTCCTCTAAAAAAAAGTCCAAACAAACTAGGCCTAAGAAATCTAGCTAAAAGAAAGGTATGTAAATCTACTATCAGTATCTTAACTCAGGCTTCTGTAACAAATAACCAAAGACTTGGTGGTTTAAACAACCTACATTTATTTTTCATAGTTTTGCATAAAATTCTGAAAGCAGAATGCCAGTAGCATGTGATCAGATTATGGCTAGGATGATCTTTCTGGTGCAAAATGGCTGCTCTGTTGCTTTATTCTCACATGGTGAAGGTAGTGGAGGGAGGCAGGGGAGGAGAACAGGTTCTCTAGCCTCTTATGAGGGCACTAATCTCATCCTGAGGATCACATCTGCACGACCTCATCTAACCCTAATATCCTTCAAAAGCCCCTCCTCTAAATAATGTTGCACTAGGATTTATGGCTTCAACATATGAATTTTGGTGTGAAACAAACATTTGATCATTAACTACTAGGAAGTGTGTTTATATATAATTCTTCCAAAGATTGTGTATACACTAGTATGAATAAAAATTTAAATGAGGCTTCCCTCCCTGGTGGTACAGTGGGTAGAGAGTCTACCTTGCAGTGCAAGGGACACCGGTTTGATCCCCAGCCCAGGAAGATCCCACATGCCACGGAGTGGCTGGGCCAGTGTTTCCAATTAGAAGCCAGCACTCTGGAGTACATGCACCCAGAGCCAGGCCACTTCAGTGGGAGGCCCACACAGGCAAAAGAATAAAGATGGATGAAAATAAATAAATAAAAAATCTATAAAAGAGGCCAAAATTAAAAAAAAATTTAAATGGCTTTTGTTTTCATAAAAAATGCAGACAGTACTGTCGGTCATATGTAAGACTGTAGAAGCATCTTTATTATTGTCGAAGTGATCTACAGTCTTGTGATGTAACTTCTACTTCAGTAAACAAAAGAAAGCAATTTCAAATTCAATTATTAAAATGCTGACGTTTGTTTGGTATGGAACCAAACAGAAAATCACTTCTGTCCATGGCTTGAAAGTAATATTATCCACAGTATGAAGTAACTTGAAACCAGTATGGAGCCAAGTGCAATGAAACTGAATAACTTCATTTTTCTTGATGTATTCCAAGAGTTATGTATTACTGAATTCAAAACAAAACTAGTCTCACCTGGGATTTTTCCAGGAAGTCTCCTCTTGTAAGGTTTTATCTCAGAAATGGAAGGATGAAACATTTGCTTGTTCATTTTCTTTTTGCTGAGCTCCTCTTGCACTCTTCCAAACATATGTGTATTTCACCTTTTTCATTTCTCTCTCTCCCATCTTTTTCTTGTTTCTCCATAAAGAGAGATTTCAAAAAATGTACATAAATGCTAAGGTACATTTTTTCACTTATTTTTTAACATATCTTAATTGAGACATACAATAGATCTGATGATAAGTCACAGTTTGCTTGGTGATATTTTTTGATTCTTTCTTAGTGGTTCACTAATAATGGTGCATCTCATAATAAGTATCTTAATGTGATGAAATATAATAGAACACTTAGAATAAGCATTTAGTTGCTGACATGTAAATGTTGCCTGTTATTTGCTCTGTAGTACTAATCACAGAGAAAGAAAGGGGGGAAAAAAGCAAGATGATATTGCCCCTGAGGGGCTTATAATCTAGTATTGCAAAAGAAAAATAATACGTCTATGCTCAATTTCCCAATAGCAGCTATTTAAACCTTTTCAATCTTCTCTAGTCTTTTTTCTCTTAATTTCTTCTTTCCTTTTACTGTACCTTTGGGAACCAAGTTCAAAGAAAAAGAGAAAGAAAGGTTCTGCCACTATGTACTGTCAAAAGAGTAGAAAAGTTGTTGTTTGTCGCTAAGTCCTAAATGACTCTTGTGACTCCATAGACTGTAGCCAACCAGGCTTCTCTATCCATGGGATTTTCCAAGCAAGAATACTGGAGTGAGTTTCCATTTCCTTCTCTATGTAAGCTACCTGACCCAGAGATCAAAGCTGCATGTCCACTGGCAGGTGGATACTTTACCACTAAGTTACCTAGGAAGCCCAAGGGAAACGAAAATAAAATAACTTTAAATTAAAAGCAATACAACTAGAAATTATTTTTTTATTAACGAGGGCCCAAATAGGTCTAAAGTCTTAGGTCTATCTGTATTTTATTGTTAGGGGAATATTAGGTAGTCTTAAGAACTTTTGTACTTTCTACACACTGAGATCTGCCAAATTAAAATGCTATCCTTCTTCTCTTCCCTGAAATTTAGAATAGTTATATCTAACTCTATAGATAATATATTTATTTGGATTTAAACAAATACCTCAAACCTAAAATGTCTGAAAGTCTGTTGGCTATTTATACCCATTCTCATAAAAAAAAAAAAAAAAACAGAAAAACAACAGCTTGCTTCCCTTTCAGAGATTATCATTCTAAGTAAATAAGGCAAAAATCCGGTAGGAATGTTTTCCTTGTCTGTATTTCTTGCATCCAGTCTATGAACAAATCATGTCTACTCTCCCTCCAGAATGAATGCAGAGACTCCTCCCTTTGTAAAACACTGGGAAACTGGCAAAATGTATAACTATTTCCATGGCTACATATATCACTTGACAGAATGATTTGTAGTTTATATGTGTATTTACCATAAATTTGTGCCAAATTAGTAGATTAACGCCATCATTTAGATACCTCAATAATATTGGATAGATAATATTGTCATAAATGTGCACCGAGAAAGCAAATAATACACAGGGTTTAAGAAATAACTTGACTGTGTAAAAAGGACCTTCCCCTTCCTGTTGGTTGATGGTAGAACTTCTATGAGGACTTTAAGCTTCTATTCTAAAACTTACATATGTATTGAAATACAAAAGCAGTTAGACATGTTAATCTGCAAATAGCACAGAATATCCATTTTTAATTAAAATTTTATATGGAGGAAACTGAGACTCCCATCAAGTTCTAAGAAATAATAAATTCCAAGTCACTTCTACCTAGTTTCTTCCAATTCTAACATCTTGTATTCTTGTATTACTATGATATGATGTTTCTGTTGGTATTTGATTGGAATATGGCAAGTATGGACAAACAGATGTTCTGTTGTTAGAAAACCTAGTTCTGTTTTTATTGGGGAGGGGTGTTGTTTCTATGTGTTGGGTTTTTTTGTTTGTTTGTTTTTTTGTTTTTTTTTTTTTTTTTTTTTGGTACAGCAAATAGGCATTTCTTTGAAGTTTTTTGTTTGTTTGAAGTTTTTTTTTTTTTTTTTTTGTTCTGTGCCTGTTGGGAGTTCTGGGTTGCAGTTTCTGCAGTGTTCTGTGCAGGACACGTGAAACAAAGGACACCCAGGGCACTCACCATTATCATTCCTTCAAGCCTTGCGAGGTCTCTTGGAAGTTTCCCTTCCACCTTTCAGAATTTTCCTGTTTTTTTTTTTTTTTGTAATATTCAGGGATTTTTAGTTGTAAGAATGAGGACTCAGAGGAGTGGAACTTCTGGATGTTGGTGTACCAGATATGTCTTCAAAGTATTTAAGTGGAATGGATTTGTAATTTATGTCATATAAACATAATGACATAATTATAGACAGGAAAAAAAATCACAGTTTTTTTTTTTTTTTTTTTACATAACCATAATTATTTCCCAGAAACTAGAGAAAATTAGAATGATTTTTTTTTTAAGTATGAAAATATAAGGGATATAGAAAATGCCTATTGTGACTACTCTGGGTAGTGAATAAATTTTGAAATTGGGCATTACAAAGACATTAATTTGAGTCTTCTGTGTTTATTACTACTTTCAGATTCAACTTTTCATCCATAAGATAGACATAATACTTAACTCACACATTATTGTGGAAAAAGAAATATGAAAAAACCTGAAATTTAATCCTTTTGCTATATTTTAATAACATTTCCTAACATAAAATATTCATGCCTTAAACACTTAATTCTTGTTTTACTCTATAGTACTATATGTTCCATTTCTAAACCTCATGAGAAACTGAAATTCAGGGAGGATAAACAATATTCCTAAAATCACAAATGAGTGGCAGAGGTGGAATTTGAACTCATCTTTACAGTACCTGTAAAAAAAGAAAGAGAAGAAGAAAACCCAATTCCATTATTCTAAATTTGTTCCTAGTAATATTTCTCTTCTCATAC
The DNA here is from genome assembly GCA_022376925.1 of Tragulus kanchil. Lineage (NCBI taxonomy): Eukaryota > Metazoa > Chordata > Mammalia > Artiodactyla > Tragulidae > Tragulus > Tragulus kanchil. The sequence continues at coordinate 149,875,164 of JAIOJX010000025.1, read as the reverse complement.
ATGTAAATTTCTCATTTCTCATGACATTTCTCATGCATGTGACTACAACATACTCATCACTTATTTCACTTCTCCTTTTATGTTTTACCTTATTGTTTTCTATTATTAGTTTCTTTCTTCTTATACCTTCTATTATTAGTTTTGTGTGGATTGCTATCATTGAGTGTTGAAACTTCAGCACCCTTGGCAGCAGTGTTCTGCACATTAAAAAACTTATGCTGAGTATTTACTAAACTGGCCTGTATTTGGTTTTTAAGAAGACCATATTACACAAGGCATTGAACACTGGCCCTCTCGTCACAGTTTCAGGTTTCAGTGCTTGCCTAGCTTCTTGTTATGTCTTGTGTCACTGAAGAAATGTTACCTGATGTTTTGACGCCTCAGTTTCCTGTCTGTGACATGATGATAATAATTAAGCAATAAATATGCCTACCTTGTCAGCTTGCTGAAAAATTGAAGTACTATAAAGGGCTGAGAACAGTGTCTGTCACATAGGAATTGCTCCTTAATCTCTCCATGATTATATTTGTTTTTATTGATTCTCAACAGAGGCCAAACATTGCTAAACATGCATGCCAGACTTGATGAGTATATGTACATCTTTTCTCCTTTATGTGGGAATTAAAAAAGTGAAAGAGAAAAGGCATACTAAGAAACTAGTCGTAATTTTTTAATTTTTATTTTACTTTTACAGAGTTTTGTTGTTTACAGCTATACATAAGTCCAAATCAGTCATAGGTATACCCTTGACCCCTCCCACCTGAAGCCTTCGTCACAGTCCCTCCTTATCCCACCTTTCCACATTGTTGCATAGCCCTCATATAAGTTCCATTAGTCTTACAACATATCCACAATGATTGTCCCTTTTATGTATGGTAGTGTAGGTTTCTGTATTACGTTTTCCAAACTTCTTATCCAATCCTCCCACCGTCTAATGGCCATGAGTCTATTCTGTATGTCTCTTTCTCATTGTTGCTCTGCATATGCATTTATTAGTGCCATCTTTCTAGATTCCATATATATGTGTTAGTATACTATATTTTTCCTTCTCATTATTTTTCACTTGTTCATTATTATTTCACTTCTCCTTTTATGTTTTACCTTATTTTTTCTTTTTTTTTATACCATCTATTATTAGTTTTGTGTGGATTGCTATCATTGAGTGTTGAAACTTCAGCACCCTTGGCAGCAGTGTTCTGCACATTAAAAAACTTATGCTGAGTATTTACTAAACTGGCCTGTATTTGGTTTTTAAGAAGACCATATTACACAAGGCATTGAACACTGGCCCTCTCGTCACAGTTTCAGGTTTCAGTGCTTGCCTAGCTTCTTGTTATGTCTTGTGTCACTGAAGAAATGTTACCTGATGTTTTGACGCCTCAGTTTCCTGTCTGTGACATGATGATAATAATTAAGCAATAAATATGCCTACCTTGTCAGCTTGCTGAAAAATTGAAGTACTATAAAGGGCTGAGAACAGTGTCTGTCACATAGGAATTGCTCCTTAATCTCTCCATGATTATATTTGTTTTTATTGATTCTCAACAGAGGCCAAACATTGCTAAACATGCATGCCAGACTTGATGAGTATATGTACATCTTTTCTCCTTTATGTGGGAATTAAAAAAGTGAAAGAGAAAAGGCATACTAAGAAACTAGTCGTAATTTTTTAATTTTTATTTTACTTTTACAGAGTTTTGTTGTTTACAGCTATACATAAGTCCAAATCAGTCATAGGTATACCCTTGACCCCTCCCACCTGAAGCCTTCGTCACAGTCCCTCCTTATCCCACCTTTCCACATTGTTGCATAGCCCTCATATAAGTTCCATTAGTCTTACAACATATCCACAATGATTGTCCCTTTTATGTATGGTAGTGTAGGTTTCTGTATTACGTTTTCCAAACTTCTTATCCAATCCTCCCACCGTCTAATGGCCATGAGTCTATTCTGTATGTCTCTTTCTCATTGTTGCTCTGCATATGCATTTATTAGTGCCATCTTTCTAGATTCCATATATATGTGTTAGTATACTATATTTGTCCTTCTCTTTTTTTTTACTTACTGCACTTTGTAAAATAGGTTCTAGATTCATCCACCTCATTAGGACTGAAACAAATGCATTTCTTTTTATGGCTGAGAAATATTCCATTGTGTATATTGTACTATATCTTCTTTATCCACTCAGTTGTTGATGGACATCTAGGCTGTTTACATGTTCCAGCTATTGTAAAAGGTATTGTGATGAACATTGGGGTACATGTGCTTCTTTCAATTTTAATATCCTCTGAGTATATGCCTAATAGTGGAATCACTGGGTCATATGATGCTTCTATTCCTAGTTTTGTGTGTGTGTGTGTGTGTGTGTGCAAGAGTGTTCCTTTTTCTCCTCACCCTCTCCAGCATTAACTGTCAGTAGATTTTTTTGATGATGGCCATTCTGACTACTGTGAGGTGATATCTCATTATGGTTTTGATTTGCATTTCTCTGATAATGATTAACATTGAGCATCGTTTCATATGTTCTTTGGTCATCTGTATGTCTTCTTTGTAGAGATATTTGTTTAGGTCTTTTCCCCGGTTTTTATTGTATTTTTTGTTTTGGTTTTGAGTTGTATGAGCTGCTTATATATTTTGGAAATTAATTATTTGTTGGTTGTTTCATTTGTTATTATTTTCTCCCATTATGTGCATTGTGTTTTCACCTTTTTAAATTGTTTCTTTTGCTATGCAAAAGCTTTTAAGTTTCATTAGGTCCCACATGTTAATTGTTGTTTTTAGTTCTGCTATTCTAGTAGGTGGGAAAAAGTGAAAGAGAAAAGGCATACTAAGAAACTAGTCGTAATTTTTAATTTTATTTTACTTTTACAGAGTTTTGTTGTTTACAGCTATACATAAGTCCAAATCAGTCATAGGTATACCCTTGACCCCTCCCACCTGAAGCCTTCGTCACAGTCCCTCCTTATCCCACCTTTCCACATTGTTGCATAGCCCTCATATAAGTTCCATTAGTCTTACAACATATCCACAATGATTGTCCCTTTTATGTATGGTAGTGTAGGTTTCTGTATTACGTTTTCCAAACTTCTTATCCAATCCTCCCACCGTCTAATGGCCATGAGTCTATTCTGTATGTCTCTTTCTCATTGTTGCTCTGCATATGCATTTATTAGTGCCATCTTTCTAGATTCCATATATATGTGTTAGTATACTATATTTGTCCTTCTCTTTTTTTTTACTTACTGCACTTTGTAAAATAGGTTCTAGATTCATCCACCTCATTAGGACTGAAACAAATGCATTTCTTTTTATGGCTGAGAAATATTCCATTGTGTATATTGTACTATATCTTCTTTATCCACTCAGTTGTTGATGGACATCTAGGCTGTTTACATGTTCCAGCTATTGTAAAAGGTATTGTGATGAACATTGGGGTACATGTGCTTCTTTCAATTTTAATATCCTCTGAGTATATGCCTAATAGTGGAATCACTGGGTCATATGATGCTTCTATTCCTAGTTTTGTGTGTGTGTGTGTGTGTGTGTGCAAGAGTGTTCCTTTTTCTCCTCACCCTCTCCAGCATTAACTGTCAGTAGATTTTTTTGATGATGGCCATTCTGACTACTGTGAGGTGATATCTCATTATGGTTTTGATTTGCATTTCTCTGATAATGATTAACATTGAGCATCGTTTCATATGTTCTTTGGTCATCTGTATGTCTTCTTTGTAGAGATATTTGTTTAGGTCTTTTCCCCGGTTTTTATTGTATTTTTTGTTTTGGTTTTGAGTTGTATGAGCTGCTTATATATTTTGGAAATTAATTATTTGTTGGTTGTTTCATTTGTTATTATTTTCTCCCATTATGTGCATTGTGTTTTCACCTTTTTAAATTGTTTCTTTTGCTATGCAAAAGCTTTTAAGTTTCATTAGGTCCCACATGTTAATTGTTGTTTTTAGTTCTGCTATTCTAGTAGGTGGGTCATAGAAGATCTTACTTTGATTTATGTCATCAATTGTTCAGCCTATGTTTTCCTTTAAGGAACTAGTCATAATTTTAATGAAACAAACCAAATGCCCACTGCAATTAGAAACTGGAAAAGACAATTTGTTTTTCATGAGATAGTCAGCCCAACTCTTACATTGTGTTTGTTCTCCCAACTTCTCTAGGGCAGCATTTTTATATAGCACCAATCGTCTTCACCAAAATAAAGGGACGACCATGTATTTTTACAAATGAGAAAGAAGTCACTTGAACAATCACAGATAAAACTCTGCAATGTATGGAATGTATAAATTATAACATAAAAAAATCAATGACTAAAAACAGCTTTTTTTGGTATTTGGAAAAATCACGTATCCTCCTTAGGGTTTTTCTACCTATAATTTAAAATTCATAAATTTTTGTTTCTAGAAAGAAATAAAGATCTTAATGCTCTGTTCCCATCTGTAGAACTTTTGAATATTACAGACTTTTAAAAATTAGATTAATGATCACTTAGAAATTAGACTTTTCTAGAAATACCTGTTTATTTATTACAATGGTAATATGTGAGAGAAAGAGATATTATTTATTGAATTAGTGAGCAATAAAGTCACTGGAGAACACAAAAAATAAAGTTCAGAAGTGAAGCATAAGCTTAGTGGTCTTTGTCTCTCATACAAATATTAAAATAATTTATAGTATCATATATTTGCATTCTTTGTTCTATGTCCTGGCAACGAGTATGTACCACAGATCCATAATATGTTTTCAAATGTATTGTGACTATTTCCTCTTGGCCTTTTGGCTGAGATCAAGTGTTATGTGTTGCCTCAAGGGACTCTAGCCTGCAAAGCCAAGACTCGTGTATATTCTTTGTTTTGTTTCTTTTGATAATGTTAACTTCCGTTTCTATGTTTTTGTTCTGTATGTCTTCTTTGTAGAGATATTTGTTTAGGTCTTTTCCCCGGTTTTTATTGTATTTTTTGTTTTGGTTTTGAGTTGTATGAGCTGCTTATATATTTTGGAAATTAATTATTTGTTGGTTGTTTCATTTGTTATTATTTTCTCCCATTATGTGCATTGTGTTTTCACCTTTTTAAATTGTTTCTTTTGCTATGCAAAAGCTTTTAAGTTTCATTAGGTCCCACATGTTAATTGTTGTTTTTAGTTCTGCTATTCTAGTAGGTGGGTCATAGAAGATCTTACTTTGATTTATGTCATCAATTGTTCAGCCTATGTTTTCCTTTAAGGAACTAGTCATAATTTTAATGAAACAAACCAAATGCCCACTGCAATTAGAAACTGGAAAAGACAATTTGTTTTTCATGAGATAGTCAGCCCAACTCTTACATTGTGTTTGTTCTCCCAACTTCTCTAGGGCAGCATTTTTATATAGCACCAATCGTCTTCACCAAAATAAAGGGACGACCATGTATTTTTACAAATGAGAAAGAAGTCACTTGAACAATCACAGATAAAACTCTGCAATGTATGGAATGTATAAATTATAACATAAAAAAATCAATGACTAAAAACAGCTTTTTTTGGTATTTGGAAAAATCACGTATCCTCCTTAGGGTTTTTCTACCTATAATTTAAAATTCATAAATTTTTGTTTCTAGAAAGAAATAAAGATCTTAATGCTCTGTTCCCATCTGTAGAACTTTTGAATATTACAGACTTTTAAAAATTAGATTAATGATCACTTAGAAATTAGACTTTTCTAGAAATACCTGTTTATTTATTACAATGGTAATATGTGAGAGAAAGAGATATTATTTATTGAATTAGTGAGCAATAAAGTCACTGGAGAACACAAAAAATAAAGTTCAGAAGTGAAGCATAAGCTTAGTGGTCTTTGTCTCTCATACAAATATTAAAATAATTTATAGTATCATATATTTGCATTCTTTGTTCTATGTCCTGGCAACGAGTATGTACCACAGATCCATAATATGTTTTCAAATGTATTGTGACTATTTCCTCTTGGCCTTTTGGCTGAGATCAAGTGTTATGTGTTGCCTCAAGGGACTCTAGCCTGCGAAAGCCAAGATATAGACTGTTATCTAATAAGCTTTTAGCATCTTTTAACTAAAATGAAGGTAACTAATATTACACTAAGTGTTGTATTATTTATGAGTAATCTGTTGCTCAGTGAAGATGCTCAAAACATTAGCCATAATGAATCTTCATCATCTTCAACTATGTCAGTAATCACACTCCATATTTTTCTCTATCCTTTTAACTCTTTTTCATTTATCACTTGATTTGTAACAAAAATAAGCTAGGTGTAGCTTAAAGCCATAAATTCTATTGGTTTAGAAGTATTTAAGTAGTTTTCCTTTCTTCTGTCAAGACTCTAATGGAACACCTTTTGTTTTCACTGGAGCATTTTTATGGACTCCTTAGAAAAGACATAATTATGTATTGCATAATGAATAGATATTAGGTACAGTGGTGTATGTGTGTGTGTGTGTGTGTGTGAGAGAGAGAGAGAGAGAGAGAGAGAGAGGAAGAGCGAGCGAGCGAGCGAGCGAGAGAGAGAGAGAGAGTTTCCTTACAAAGCCCCAGAGAAAACTAGGTAGAAAATGCATTTTATTAAGTTCCCATGTTTTAGCAAAGTTTCCTTGCCTTTGTTCAACTGTCAACACTCAGGTGTAACCAATTAAGATGTATCCCTCACCGTGATGTGAAAACAGTTCATTTCTTATCTATTGCTTGTATTTTTCATTCTTTGCTCAGATAGATCATATATTATTGGAAAAAGAGGAAATCTACTGAGCTCAAAAAATACACCAGCTGGCTTCCTTTGTAGTTAAGGTTACCATTTTAGTAGGAAAATTTATTACAGACTTTTAAAAATTAGATTAATGATCACTTAGAAATTAGACTTTTCTAGAAATACCTGTTTATTTATTACAATGGTAATATGTGAGAGAAAGAGATATTATTTATTGAATTAGTGAGCAATAAAGTCACTGGAGAACACAAAAAATAAAGTTCAGAAGTGAAGCATAAGCTTAGTGGTCTTTGTCTCTCATACAAATATTAAAATAATTTATAGTATCATATATTTGCATTCTTTGTTCTATGTCCTGGCAACGAGTATGTACCACAGATCCATAATATGTTTTCAAATGTATTGTGACTATTTCCTCTTGGCCTTTTGGCTGAGATCAAGTGTTATGTGTTGCCTCAAGGGACTCTAGCCTGCGAAAGCCAAGATATAGACTGTTATCTAATAAGCTTTTAGCATCTTTTAACTAAAATGAAGGTAACTAATATTACACTAAGTGTTGTATTATTTATGAGTAATCTGTTGCTCAGTGAAGATGCTCAAAACATTAGCCATAATGAATCTTCATCATCTTCAACTATGTCAGTAATCACACTCCATATTTTTCTCTATCCTTTTAACTCTTTTTCATTTATCACTTGATTTGTAACAAAAATAAGCTAGGTGTAGCTTAAAGCCATAAATTCTATTGGTTTAGAAGTATTTAAGTAGTTTTCCTTTCTTCTGTCAAGACTCTAATGGAACACCTTTTGTTTTCACTGGAGCATTTTTATGGACTCCTTAGAAAAGACATAATTATGTATTGCATAATGAATAGATATTAGGTACAGTGGTGTATGTGTGTGTGTGTGTGTGTGTGTGTGTGAGAGAGAGAGAGAGAGAGAGAGGAAGAGCGAGCGAGCGAGCGAGCGAGAGAGAGAGAGAGTTTCCTTACAAAGCCCCAGAGAAAACTAGGTAGAAAATGCATTTTATTAAGTTCCCATGTTTTAGCAAAGTTTCCTTGCCTTTGTTCAACTGTCAACACTCAGGTGTAACCAATTAAGATGTATCCCTCACCGTGATGTGAAAACAGTTCATTTCTTATCTATTGCTTGTATTTTTCATTCTTTGCTCAGATAGATCATATATTATTGGAAAAAGAGGAAATCTACTGAGCTCAAAAAATACACCAGCTGGCTTCCTTTGTAGTTAAGGTTACCATTTTACCTGACCTTAGCACCTCTCATTGGGACTTCTGAGAAAGTACTTAGAAAACAAAAGAACACATCTAACCATGTTGACCACAGGCCTCTAGCATTTCTACTTACTCCTTATAGGAGCACAGCTTCCACAGTGGTCACTGTCACTGAATGATTGTCTGGTTTTTCCTGAGGATGGCAGAGCAGAAAGGGAAAAGGAGACTGGTGTTACTGGATCTCACCAGCTCTGGACTGTCTCCAGATTTATCATTTAGTGCCATATCCCTCATTAATTTTGTGTGAGTCAGTCCCTTTTAGAAATCTTATACTCACAGTGAAATATGATCCTTAACATCTTCTTAAGCTATGTGTATTTTAGAAAGTACTTTGTAAGAACATAATGCATTAAGTATCTGAAGAAATGGATTGATCAAACCATAGATTCTGAAGTTGAAACTTCTGGTTTTATGATACATGAAACTTAAGATATTTTGTAATTCTACTTAGTCGCCCTTATTAGGAATATATGTCAATATAGAAAAACATTATGCTTTAAGCATGGACTGTTCTTATTTGGGAATTAATCAAACCCTAGATTACTAACCTTGACAGATTGTACAATTCCAGGGAAGGAGGAAATATTTTTAACTTGTGCAAAATATCCTCAGGGCCTATTGCATTATTTTAAACATAGAAGAGTCTAAATAAATAGTTTGAAATAGTTGAGACAATTAATGAAAAGATAGAGAAATTCCGATTGTTCCCAAACATGAACAAAACTAATGAAATGTGGATCATTTTTCTTGAATGTTAAAAGACTCTCTGTGCTTGACTTCTGCCCTTGAATAGGCTCAATAAATAGGGCCCTGCAGTTACTGTTCTCTACAGGCTCTAAAGGCTTTTGTTTTCTGAGGTGTCTTTTTCTCTTCCTCCTTTCCTCTGGTACCCTCCCCCTTTCAGCCCCTTCTTATTCTCTTCCTCTCTCTTTCCCTCTCATCTCTCATTCCCTCCCTCTCTTTCTTCTTTTCCATTTTTCATTCCTTGTTTATTTTATTGTCTCTCACTAGCCCATTTGCTTAGTGCCTCCAGTCTCCATTTTTTTCAGCAACTCTCTGTGGTGAAAAATCTCATTTTTTTGAACCAAGGGGTTATTGAGAGATTACATATGTATGTGCCTTCTTTTTATGAGAAAAAGAAATCCAGTGAATTGCTTTCCAATAATAGATGCTTTTTTCTTTATCTCTTAACCCCAGTTTTCTTTACTGTGTAGCTAGAATAAAATTCTTACTGATTAGTTTACATGGCCTAGACCTCATATAAGCTTAGAAGCAGGCTCAAAATATCATTTCTTACTAGAATATTACATTTTAAACCCACTTAAAACATAACAACATGTAGAGATAGAAAGTGATTTTACTAGAGCCTTCAAATTTTAGATTGCACATCTAACCAAAATTGATTTTCAGTACCTCTTTAAGTACAGGAAAAGTGGGTAAAAATATTGCAAGCTATTTTTATTTTTTTAAAAAATTGAGCATGTTCACTGATTCTAGATAAATTTTACCTCCTTCTCATATCTTTAGCTTGATCTTGAACTTGATATTGTATTGACCCCTGACTCTCCCTCTCTGGTCAGCTAGATAAAGTCCTAAACTAGGATTTTTATAATTTTCTGCTGTTATTTGTTACTGTCTCTTAGACGGAAGTACAATCAAGGTGGAAAATAAAGACTCTGTTCTCTGAATTCACTGGCAATCTTTGCTAATATAAGCGTTTCTAAGATTCAGATCAGAAATTGACCTTAGTTTATCCTTGAAACAGAAAACTAAAAAGTATTCAGGAGGAGTCTCTGGAATTAAAAAAAAAAAAAAGAAAGATTATTCCAAGTGTTCCAGGTGTCATTTTTTTGCTTAACAATATTCTAGTGTCTCATCCCTGGTTATAAGTTCAGTTCTCTGTGTTTGAAAGCCTACCTGATACATGTTTAAGGAAGTGGTTTAAAATTATATCCATCAAAAAAGTTTGAGTCACAAAGGGAGGAATATTGTACTGGATTATACAGCATCAACTGTGACATCACCTCCAACATCAGCATCATCTTCTCTGAGAGGTCAGTTCCCAGAGCAACTGCTCAAGCCAGCAAAGATTCTCTTCTCTTTCCATCTTTTTTTTTTTTTGCCCATTTGCTTAGTGCCTCCAGTCTCCATTTTTCAGCAACTCTCTGTGGTGAAAAATCTCATTTTGAACCAAGGGGTTATTGAGAGATTACATATGTATGTGCCTTCTTTTTATGAGAAAAGAAATCCAGTGAATTGCTTTCCAATAATAGATGCTTTTTTCTTTATCTCTTAACCCCAGTTTTCTTTACTGTGTAGCTAGAATAAAATTCTTACTGATTAGTTTACATGGCCTAGACCTCATATAAGCTTAGAAGCAGGCTCAAAATATCATTTCTTACTAGAATATTACATTTTAAACCCACTTAAAACATAACAACATGTAGAGATAGAAAGTGATTTTACTAGAGCCTTCAAATTTTAGATTGCACATCTAACCAAAATTGATTTTCAGTACCTCTTTAAGTACAGGAAAAGTGGGTAAAAATATTGCAAGCTATTTTTATTTTTTTAAAAAATTGAGCATGTTCACTGATTCTAGATAAATTTTACCTCCTTCTCATATCTTTAGCTTGATCTTGAACTTGATATTGTATTGACCCCTGACTCTCCCTCTCTGGTCAGCTAGATAAAGTCCTAAACTAGGATTTTTATAATTTTCTGCTGTTATTTGTTACTGTCTCTTAGACGGAAGTACAATCAAGGTGGAAAATAAAGACTCTGTTCTCTGAATTCACTGGCAATCTTTGCTAATATAAGCGTTTCTAAGATTCAGATCAGAAATTGACCTTAGTTTATCCTTGAAACAGAAAACTAAAAAGTATTCAGGAGGAGTCTCTGGAATTAAAAAAAAAAAAAAGAAAGATTATTCCAAGTGTTCCAGGTGTCATTTTTTTGCTTAACAATATTCTAGTGTCTCATCCCTGGTTATAAGTTCAGTTCTCTGTGTTTGAAAGCCTACCTGATACATGTTTAAGGAAGTGGTTTAAAATTATATCCATCAAAAAAGTTTGAGTCACAAAGGGAGGAATATTGTACTGGATTATACAGCATCAACTGTGACATCACCTCCAACATCAGCATCATCTTCTCTGAGAGGTCAGTTCCCAGAGCAACTGCTCAAGCCCAGGCTTGAGGATAAAGTGAATACAAAGTGTATTAATTTAGAAGCATCAATGCCATTTCCCCAACTTCTGTAAGGTGTTCAACATAAAATGGTTATCACTGTTGTTTTTTGATGTTAAACCTTTTCGATTTTTCAAATGGATAAAGTCAAATATAATGTTAACATTAAGACTGTGAAGTGCTAGTCACTCTGCTGCTGCTGCTGCTGAGTCACTTACGTCGTGTCCAACTCTGAGCAACCCCATGGACGACTGCGGCCTGCCAGGCCCTCCTTCCATGGAATTCTCCAGGCAAGAACACTGGCGTGGTTGCCATGCCCTCCTCTGGGGGTGGGAGGTCATCCCAACCCAGGGATGGAATTCAGGTCTCCTGCATTTCAGTCAGATTTCTCACCATTGAGCCATCAGAAAAACCATATATATATTTACATGTGTGTGTGTGTGTGTGTGTGTGTGTGTATTTGTGACTGCATAGACTGTGGCCCACCAGGTTCCTCTGTCCGTGGAATTCTCCAGGCAAGAATACTCCAGTAGGTTGTCACTTCATTTTCCCAGGGATCTTCCTAGCCCAGGAATCAAATCCAGGTCTCCTGCATTGCAGGTAGATTCTTTACCATCTGAGTCACCAATGGATAGTTTGAATGTTGTTTATATACATTGTGATGTGTTTATATACATAAATACATAAGATGTTTGGAGGAATACAAAATATTATTGAGGGTAAATATCAGGAGGTTGTAGTCAAGAAAGTTTTAGTACCATGATTTGCAATTTTTCTTATATTAAGACCTTAGTTTATCCTTGAAACAGAAAACTAAAAAGTATTCAGGAGGAGTCTCTGGAATTAAAAAAAAAGAAAGATTATTCCAAGTGTTCCAGGTGTCATTTTTTTGCTTAACAATATTCTAGTGTCTCATCCCTGGTTATAAGTTCAGTTCTCTGTGTTTGAAAGCCTACCTGATACATGTTTAAGGAAGTGGTTTAAAATTATATCCATCAAAAAAGTTTGAGTCACAAAGGGAGGAATATTGTACTGGATTATACAGCATCAACTGTGACATCACCTCCAACATCAGCATCATCTTCTCTGAGAGGTCAGTTCCCAGAGCAACTGCTCAAGCCCAGGCTTGAGGATAAAGTGAATACAAAGTGTATTAATTTAGAAGCATCAATGCCATTTCCCCAACTTCTGTAAGGTGTTCAACATAAAATGGTTATCACTGTTGTTTTTTGATGTTAAACCTTTTCGATTTTTCAAATGGATAAAGTCAAATATAATGTTAACATTAAGACTGTGAAGTGCTAGTCACTCTGCTGCTGCTGCTGCTGAGTCACTTACGTCGTGTCCAACTCTGAGCAACCCCATGGACGACTGCGGCCTGCCAGGCCCTCCTTCCATGGAATTCTCCAGGCAAGAACACTGGCGTGGTTGCCATGCCCTCCTCTGGGGGTGGGAGGTCATCCCAACCCAGGGATGGAATTCAGGTCTCCTGCATTTCAGTCAGATTTCTCACCATTGAGCCATCAGAAAAACCATATATATATTTACATGTGTGTGTGTGTGTGTGTGTGTGTGTGTATTTGTGACTGCATAGACTGTGGCCCACCAGGTTCCTCTGTCCGTGGAATTCTCCAGGCAAGAATACTCCAGTAGGTTGTCACTTCATTTTCCCAGGGATCTTCCTAGCCCAGGAATCAAATCCAGGTCTCCTGCATTGCAGGTAGATTCTTTACCATCTGAGTCACCAATGGATAGTTTGAATGTTGTTTATATACATTGTGATGTGTTTATATACATAAATACATAAGATGTTTGGAGGAATACAAAATATTATTGAGGGTAAATATCAGGAGGAAAAAGTTTAGTAGTCAAGAAAGTTTTAGTACCAGTTGCATTTTTTGCAATTTTTCTTATATTAAGATCTATATATTTATATCAATTGTGTTTTTTTGATGAAAAGATAATAGAAAAATTATAATATCTCAGAACTGGAAAGGTGGCTTAAAGATTATTTTTAACATTTTTGTGACAGAAAATTCTCGATTTGGATAGGTAATAATAGAGTTCAATCTAGAATTCAGACCATTTTTGCTAATATTTCTCTGCTTTAAAAATTAAATGAACAGTCTATCACTATAAATTAAACTCTATCACTATAAATTTTTAAAAACTAAAAAAATTGTTTGCTTCAAAAACAGCTTACTAACAGAGTAATTGCCTAAATCTGGCCTTTTTGTAACATATAAATGACAAAAATTTTTAAATAGAAATATGATTATTAGAGTCTAATATTGCCCCAATGTTTCCTTTTTTATGATCTTGTAAATTTACCATTAAAAATATAGATTCTGGGCTTCCCCTGGTGGTCCAGTGGGTAAGGACACCGCCTTGCAGTGCAAGCGGCGCAGGTTCTATCCCTGGCCTGGGAAGATCCCACGTGCCGTGGAGCGGTTGGACCGATGTGTCCAATTGCCGAGCCAGAGTCTGGCGTACGTGCGCACAGAGCCGGTGCTCTGCGACGACAGGGGCCACCGCAATGGGAGGCCCACACGGGCCAAAGAACAAAGACGGATGACAAATAGAGAAATGAAGGACCAATAGAAATGGCCCGCCCATCCCCCTCCTTCCCCACATCCCCCAAAAGATAAATTAAAAAAAAATATATAGGTTCTTATACCATTTTCCACATTTCTATTGTTAAAAATGAACTTATACACACCATCCACTTATTATTCTACACAATTATCATATTATTCAACAAAAATAATTTATGATAAATATAAATACTTAAAAATAAGATGTTTGGAGGAATACAAAATATTATTGAGGGTAAATATCAGGAGGAAAAAGTTTAGTAGTCAAGAAAGTTTTAGTACCAGTTGCATTTTTTGCAATTTTTCTTATATTAAGATCTATATATTTATATCAATTGTGTTTTTTTGATGAAAAGATAATAGAAAAATTATAATATCTCAGAACTGGAAAGGTGGCTTAAAGATTATTTTTAACATTTTTGTGACAGAAAATTCTCGATTTGGATAGGTAATAATAGAGTTCAATCTAGAATTCAGACCATTTTTGCTAATATTTCTCTGCTTTAAAAATTAAATGAACAGTCTATCACTATAAATTAAACTCTATCACTATAAATTTTTAAAAACTAAAAAAATTGTTTGCTTCAAAAACAGCTTACTAACAGAGTAATTGCCTAAATCTGGCCTTTTTGTAACATATAAATGACAAAAATTTTTAAATAGAAATATGATTATTAGAGTCTAATATTGCCCCAATGTTTCCTTTTTTATGATCTTGTAAATTTACCATTAAAAATATAGATTCTGGGCTTCCCCTGGTGGTCCAGTGGGTAAGGACACCGCCTTGCAGTGCAAGCGGCGCAGGTTCTATCCCTGGCCTGGGAAGATCCCACGTGCCGTGGAGCGGTTGGACCGATGTGTCCAATTGCCGAGCCAGAGTCTGGCGTACGTGCGCACAGAGCCGGTGCTCTGCGACGACAGGGGCCACCGCAATGGGAGGCCCACACGGGCCAAAGAACAAAGACGGATGACAAATAGAAATGAAGGACCAATAGAAATGGCCCGCCCATCCCCCTCCTTCCCCACATCCCCCAAAAGATAAATTAAAAAAAAATATATAGGTTCTTATACCATTTTCCACATTTCTATTGTTAAAAATGAACTTATACACACCATCCACTTATTATTCTACACAATTATCATATTATTCAACAAAAATAATTTATGATAAATATAAATACTTAAAATTATAGTTTAAGTAGATAGAAAATAAATACAGGATATTATATATACACATACATGTATGCTTTTTATTTTTATGTTTATTTTAACAGAACAAAGCAGAATCCAGGAATGACAGGAGCAAATACTTATGACTTAGAATTTATACATGTCTTGGCAGTAATTTATCCTAACTGTCCATAAAAGGATGCATACAACTTTCTGCTTGCTGAGAACTACATTTCAAGAACTAATAAATCTGAGACTCTGAAAATATTTGGAGGTAAATTAGACTAAATAATTTCCTTCTCCATGAGACCTTATGGATCCAGACCTAGGAATCAAACCCACATTACCTGCATGGCAGATGGACTCTTTTAAGGCTGAGCCACCAGGGAAGCCCCATGATTTATAGATTCTGTCTCTTCAAAAACATAGGTCACTTGAAGGAAATAATTCTTATTTGGGAAAATTTAAAAAAAAAAACTGCAGAAATGAAGGTAAGTAACAATTTAGCTAGAAAAGCTAGAGCATTTCTTTTTTCTCTTTAATTTTAGAAGGCATCTTTGTTTGAAAATATTGTAATCTCAGCTAATTTCAGGGATACGTTAGAAGAAAACGAAAGGCAGAGCATCTCTTCCCAGGTTTTCATCTGCTGGTTGACTCCATCCTGGCATTTGAGAGCAATAAAGCCTTTGCTACTGGATAATTTCCAGAGTAGACTGGTTGTTTCTTTGATGCTGCAGCACTCAGTCTAAAGGGGTCTGCTCACAAGTGTGGAAGTGATGAGACCTGTAGAGAGCTGAGATCTTGCTGGGCAGTGTGTTTGTGTGCCTGTGTGTTAGGAATGTAGGTGTGATGAGACAGACTTTTTCACTCTGAGAATGATAGCATTGTTATAGAAGCCTCCATTGTGGTTCCCCCCACTCCCCAGGTATATTGCATATGCAAATTCTGTATACAATTATTTTTGTTTGTTTTACTGATTTTGTGTGTCTAGTTTTTTTAGAAGCCACAGCAGCACTGAGGCATGTATATATCTCCTTGAATTTTCATCTGATCCATAAACAATGAACTACATAGATAGTGTGGAACAATTCCTGCCATGGGGGTGGCATGTAAATTTCTAATTTATTCCCTGCAACTTGAGTTGCTTTCAATCTATAAAAATCTAAAACTTGAAATTTAGACTTTGAAAAACTTCATGCATGCCTGGATATTATATTTCTTGTGGTATGTCTGAAAATACAAGTTTTACTGAAACACTCCTTAAACTCAGAGTCAAGGTCTAGCTGCAATGAAAATTTTTCTCTGGTCACTAATTGATTTCTCTAAAAAGACTAAAATATTATGCATATTCTGCTACATATGCTTTCAAAATTCATGCATGTAGAATATTGTGCTTATAATATATATCATGAATTATATACTGTATGATATTATACTTAATACCATATTAATGTATTTATATAGTGTTATTTGTTTATATATAATATATCAATGTGGATAGTTTAATAATTTTTAAGGTAAATAAATTCAGAAAAGTTGATATTTAATTTACAGAAATAATTTAACCTATTTTTCTACAATATAAACAAATACATTAAGTTTACATGCCTTGTAATTACTTTTAAATTCCAATTTTCTTTGGCTGATTTACTCCAGGAATTTACTACTATCACTGAATAATAAAAAATTTACATTATTGGTTATTTGCATTTAAAAGAAATGAAATTATCTTCTGTACAATTAGTCTCCTTAAAACAGAATTGAAGGGCACAGTGAGTGAATAAAATCAATATTCCTTGCAATTTCTAGAAAATTAGCAAAGTTTAAAAATCCATACATATGCTAGTATTACCATTAATATATAAAAATAAGACAATATATATTGACCAACTCTTTGCAGGAATCATTCACATGATTTTACAATCCTCTTCTCTGTCACCTAAGCCCTAAGGCTTTACTGAAAATTTGTAACGTATAACAAGTTGTTATCCTTGAAATAAAATTCACATATATGTCTTAAGTATTAAAAGGGCATCCCTGGTGGCTCAGCGGTAAAGAATCTGCCCGCCTGCCAACTCAGGAGATAAAAGGTTTGATCCTTGGGCTAGGAAGATTTTCATCTGATCCATAAACAATGAACTACATAGATAGTGTGGAACAATTCCTGCCATGGGGGTGGCATGTAAATTTCTAATTTATTCCCTGCAACTTGAGTTGCTTTCAATCTATAAAAATCTAAAACTTGAAATTTAGACTTTGAAAAACTTCATGCATGCCTGGATATTATATTTCTTGTGGTATGTCTGAAAATACAAGTTTTACTGAAACACTCCTTAAACTCAGAGTCAAGGTCTAGCTGCAATGAAAATTTTTCTCTGGTCACTAATTGATTTCTCTAAAAAGACTAAAATATTATGCATATTCTGCTACATATGCTTTCAAAATTCATGCATGTAGAATATTGTGCTTATAATATATATCATGAATTATATACTGTATGATATTATACTTAATACCATATTAATGTATTTATATAGTGTTATTTGTTTATATATAATATATCAATGTGGATAGTTTAATAATTTTTAAGGTAAATAAATTCAGAAAAGTTGATATTTAATTTACAGAAATAATTTAACCTATTTTTCTACAATATAAACAAATACATTAAGTTTACATGCCTTGTAATTACTTTTAAATTCCAATTTTCTTTGGCTGATTTACTCCAGGAATTTACTACTATCACTGAATAATAAAAAATTTACATTATTGGTTATTTGCATTTAAAAGAAATGAAATTATCTTCTGTACAATTAGTCTCCTTAAAACAGAATTGAAGGGCACAGTGAGTGAATAAAATCAATATTCCTTGCAATTTCTAGAAAATTAGCAAAGTTTAAAAATCCATACATATGCTAGTATTACCATTAATATATAAAAATAAGACAATATATATTGACCAACTCTTTGCAGGAATCATTCACATGATTTTACAATCCTCTTCTCTGTCACCTAAGCCCTAAGGCTTTACTGAAAATTTGTAACGTATAACAAGTTGTTATCCTTGAAATAAAATTCACATATATGTCTTAAGTATTAAAAGGGCATCCCTGGTGGCTCAGCGGTAAAGAATCTGCCCGCCTGCCAACTCAGGAGATAAAAGGTTTGATCCTTGGGCTAGGAAGATCCCTTGGAGGAGGGAATGGAAAGCCTATCCATTATTCTTGCTGGGAAATCCCATGGGCAGAGGCGCCTGGCAGGCTACAGTCCATGGGGTCACAAAAGAGTCAGACATGACTTAGTAACTAAACAACAACAAACAGGTATTAAAGTAAATCGTAGTTCCATAAAGCATATTACCGTCAATGTATACCCATCAGTCAGTTTAACCAAAAGGCTCTGTAAAATGCAATTCATTGGCTTCAAGAAGGCAAGATCTCACAATCTCAATAGAAGTCCAAGTGGCACAACTAAGATACCAGAGCAGTTCTACCATTAATATATAGTCCTTCAACCGCAGGATGTGCTCAGTGCTGTTGCTCCTTTAGTACGCTAGTCTACCAAGGGGAAGCTTTCTAATGCTCACCCTTGCTCACTTGTACTGTCAGCCTTTGGTGATCATACAGACATTTATTTCCTTTTGAGTTTTATAGTATCAATCTATGAAACTTTGATGGAGAGCATCATAGATAAAAGTTAATAAAAACTCCTCACTTTTAAGATGATATTTTTGCAACCTTATACTATTTGTTAGATTATTTAAATGGGATTCAATAAATGTGTGCCCCCTTTTAGATGACTTTGAAAAACTATATGATCTGGCCCCAACATACCTTTCTTAGCTCTCACTAAATGCCTTAAAGAAGCATCTAAACAACAAACAATTAATCTGTAGTGAGTGAATAAAATCAATATTCCTTGCAATTTCTAGAAAATTAGCAAAGTTTAAAAATCCATACATATGCTAGTATTACCATTAATATATAAAAATAAGACAATATATATTGACCAACTCTTTGCAGGAATCATTCACATGATTTTACAATCCTCTTCTCTGTCACCTAAGCCCTAAGGCTTTACTGAAAATTTGTAACGTATAACAAGTTGTTATCCTTGAAATAAAATTCACATATATGTCTTAAGTATTAAAAGGGCATCCCTGGTGGCTCAGCGGTAAAGAATCTGCCCGCCTGCCAACTCAGGAGATAAAAGGTTTGATCCTTGGGCTAGGAAGATCCCTTGGAGGAGGGAATGGAAAGCCTATCCATTATTCTTGCTGGGAAATCCCATGGGCAGAGGCGCCTGGCAGGCTACAGTCCATGGGGTCACAAAAGAGTCAGACATGACTTAGTAACTAAACAACAACAAACAGGTATTAAAGTAAATCGTAGTTCCATAAAGCATATTACCGTCAATGTATACCCATCAGTCAGTTTAACCAAAAGGCTCTGTAAAATGCAATTCATTGGCTTCAAGAAGGCAAGATCTCACAATCTCAATAGAAGTCCAAGTGGCACAACTAAGATACCAGAGCAGTTCTACCATTAATATATAGTCCTTCAACCGCAGGATGTGCTCAGTGCTGTTGCTCCTTTAGTACGCTAGTCTACCAAGGGGAAGCTTTCTAATGCTCACCCTTGCTCACTTGTACTGTCAGCCTTTGGTGATCATACAGACATTTATTTCCTTTTGAGTTTTATAGTATCAATCTATGAAACTTTGATGGAGAGCATCATAGATAAAAGTTAATAAAAACTCCTCACTTTTAAGATGATATTTTTGCAACCTTATACTATTTGTTAGATTATTTAAATGGGATTCAATAAATGTGTGCCCCCTTTTAGATGACTTTGAAAAACTATATGATCTGGCCCCAACATACCTTTCTTAGCTCTCACTAAATGCCTTAAAGAAGCATCTAAACAACAAACAATAAGGACAGCTGACAATCTGTAGTCAGTATTAGCACCTGTAGGCTTTCCTTTTTCCTGTTATTTACAACTTTAATTTGAATGCTCAACTTTCATGATTGGCTACCCAATCTCCAAGTCAGAATTACTATTACCCCAGAGGGTTTCTCTTATTATAGTATAATACCTGTTGCCATGAGTTACATCCACCTGTGAATCTTCTATGCTAGATGAGCTGATTGGACATATTATCCTGTCTCAACTCCCGTCCATTATCCTGGTACCTGACTCAGTAGTTTAGAAATAGTGAATGTCCTCTAAAGAAATGTGATTGTGTCAAGTATATCACTGGAATAATAAGTAAGAAGGAGATGATTGACAAGATTGGATAGTACCAATTTCTTATTTAGTTTGTTAGTCTTGCAGAGTATAGCTTGAACATTACAAAAATATTTAAAATCATTCCATAATACATCTTTATTTCCATGAATGTCATTCAGGCTCCTATAAAACAAAGAACTAAAGGACCTCAGTACGAAGATAAATAGAAATATAATTTCAGCATAAATTCTCTGGGTAAGAAAATGAAAGTGAAAACATGGTGTCTGAATGTGGAGGTTATGATTACATTTCTGATGTAAGGGATCCTTGTGAGCTTCTCCAGGTCACTAACCCTGTCTTGGTGGGTGTGTGTCATCTTTGGTAAAATCATGACAGTGGATGAAATTACCTGCTAAAGTCTTTCCATGTCTTAATTTGGCAAGTATAATTATGAATAAAGGAAGCAAAAGCATTTGAATTTAATGTTTTTAATTGAAGTATATTTACAATGTTTTGTTAGTTACAGGTGTACAGCAAAGTGATTCAGTTTACATATTATATATGCATGCATTCTATGTTTTTTCCAGATTGCTTTCCATTATAGTCTATTCCAACACATAGATAAAAGTTAATAAAAACTCCTCACTTTTAAGATGATATTTGCAACCTTATACTATTTGTTAGATTATTTAAATGGGATTCAATAAATGTGTGCCCCCTTTTAGATGACTTTGAAAAACTATATGATCTGGCCCCAACATACCTTTCTTAGCTCTCACTAAATGCCTTAAAGAAGCATCTAAACAACAAACAATAAGGACAGCTGACAATCTGTAGTCAGTATTAGCACCTGTAGGCTTTCCTTTTTCCTGTTATTTACAACTTTAATTTGAATGCTCAACTTTCATGATTGGCTACCCAATCTCCAAGTCAGAATTACTATTACCCCAGAGGGTTTCTCTTATTATAGTATAATACCTGTTGCCATGAGTTACATCCACCTGTGAATCTTCTATGCTAGATGAGCTGATTGGACATATTATCCTGTCTCAACTCCCGTCCATTATCCTGGTACCTGACTCAGTAGTTTAGAAATAGTGAATGTCCTCTAAAGAAATGTGATTGTGTCAAGTATATCACTGGAATAATAAGTAAGAAGGAGATGATTGACAAGATTGGATAGTACCAATTTCTTATTTAGTTTGTTAGTCTTGCAGAGTATAGCTTGAACATTACAAAAATATTTAAAATCATTCCATAATACATCTTTATTTCCATGAATGTCATTCAGGCTCCTATAAAACAAAGAACTAAAGGACCTCAGTACGAAGATAAATAGAAATATAATTTCAGCATAAATTCTCTGGGTAAGAAAATGAAAGTGAAAACATGGTGTCTGAATGTGGAGGTTATGATTACATTTCTGATGTAAGGGATCCTTGTGAGCTTCTCCAGGTCACTAACCCTGTCTTGGTGGGTGTGTGTCATCTTTGGTAAAATCATGACAGTGGATGAAATTACCTGCTAAAGTCTTTCCATGTCTTAATTTGGCAAGTATAATTATGAATAAAGGAAGCAAAAGCATTTGAATTTAATGTTTTTAATTGAAGTATATTTACAATGTTTTGTTAGTTACAGGTGTACAGCAAAGTGATTCAGTTTACATATTATATATATGCATGCATTCTATGTTTTTTTTTCCAGATTGCTTTCCATTATAGTCTATTCCAACACATTGAATATACACAGTGCTCCATGCTAAATAAACAACAAGGACCCAAGGGGACTCTACTTATGGACACCTCAATAGCAATATTTGAAAAAAACCGCAGAGTCAAAAACCTTAGCAACTGAGAATTCATGGGAAATGGATCAAATTAAATGACCATGTATCCCATTCTTTTTTTCTTTTAATAAATCCTCATTTATGCATCTCTTCTGGTGTTCTATATTGTTTAGCATTTTACCTGAATTTGTTTTAATGAAATATTATTAGTAAGAGAGAAATCAGAGCGGATGCGGTACATCTCCATTATAGCTTCTGCCACAGTTTCATCTGGTAGTATGTATGTTGTTTGTGCTCTGGACAGTGCTTTCACTTTTATTCCGTGAATAAATATTAAAGAGCACCAACAATCAACTATTTCATCCTAAGAGCCCTGGAGGCAAGGTGATTCAAACCTCTCTCTCAAGACAGGACAGGCACTCAAACTTAAAATAAATGTTTTCTGATTCCTGTGACAAGTATTGACTAGCAATAGGGCACTGCAGCCCATCAGCCTGTTAAAGTACAAGCCGGCTATGCTGCTGAGGCCTGCATGATCCACAAGCCACTTGGCTGCTTCTTGGCAGGACCAGTGAAAATGTATACAACTCTGTGAGGTGGATAAAATATGTGAGTGAAATAGAGGCTAAGTAGTCTTGCCTCAGAATGTATGGTCTGAATATTTTTGTTATAGTACTTTTACCAATTTTTAGGTCAAAAGAACTAAAGGACCTCAGTACGAAGATAAATAGAAATATAATTTCAGCATAAATTCTCTGGGTAAGAAATGAAAGTGAAAACATGGTGTCTGAATGTGGAGGTTATGATTACATTTCTGATGTAAGGGATCCTTGTGAGCTTCTCCAGGTCACTAACCCTGTCTTGGTGGGTGTGTGTCATCTTTGGTAAAATCATGACAGTGGATGAAATTACCTGCTAAAGTCTTTCCATGTCTTAATTTGGCAAGTATAATTATGAATAAAGGAAGCAAAAGCATTTGAATTTAATGTTTTTAATTGAAGTATATTTACAATGTTTTGTTAGTTACAGGTGTACAGCAAAGTGATTCAGTTTACATATTATATATATGCATGCATTCTATGTTTTTTTTTCCAGATTGCTTTCCATTATAGTCTATTCCAACACATTGAATATACACAGTGCTCCATGCTAAATAAACAACAAGGACCCAAGGGGACTCTACTTATGGACACCTCAATAGCAATATTTGAAAAAAACCGCAGAGTCAAAAACCTTAGCAACTGAGAATTCATGGGAAATGGATCAAATTAAATGACCATGTATCCCATTCTTTTTTTCTTTTAATAAATCCTCATTTATGCATCTCTTCTGGTGTTCTATATTGTTTAGCATTTTACCTGAATTTGTTTTAATGAAATATTATTAGTAAGAGAGAAATCAGAGCGGATGCGGTACATCTCCATTATAGCTTCTGCCACAGTTTCATCTGGTAGTATGTATGTTGTTTGTGCTCTGGACAGTGCTTTCACTTTTATTCCGTGAATAAATATTAAAGAGCACCAACAATCAACTATTTCATCCTAAGAGCCCTGGAGGCAAGGTGATTCAAACCTCTCTCTCAAGACAGGACAGGCACTCAAACTTAAAATAAATGTTTTCTGATTCCTGTGACAAGTATTGACTAGCAATAGGGCACTGCAGCCCATCAGCCTGTTAAAGTACAAGCCGGCTATGCTGCTGAGGCCTGCATGATCCACAAGCCACTTGGCTGCTTCTTGGCAGGACCAGTGAAAATGTATACAACTCTGTGAGGTGGATAAAATATGTGAGTGAAATAGAGGCTAAGTAGTCTTGCCTCAGAATGTATGGTCTGAATATTTTTGTTATAGTACTTTTACCAATTTTTATGTGGTGAATATGTCAATTCTGTCCATTTCCTTGTTTGGCATAATATTATTTTTTGAGGTTTGTTTTATTTTACATTATAACTTTATTTTAGGATATATGTAAGCCTATAAAAAAACCTGTAAACGTAGTTAAGAGAATTTGCAGATGCACAGACCCAGTTATCCCTGTTATCAACATCTTAGTTAAACTAATGTTATCAACAACATTGGTAGTTATAGTACTAGTTAGTAGTATAACTAATTAGTCATACTATGTTGATACTAATTAGTAGTTATCAGCAACATTAGTAGTACTACTAATGTTATCAACAACATAAGTAGGAGAAATTTGTCACAATGAATGAACTAATATTGACACATTATTTTTTACTATTATCCATACTTTCAGGTTTTCTTAGTTTTAAAATAATACACTTTTTCTGTTCCAAGATTGTATCAAGAATACTGTAATACATTTAGTCATCTTGTCTTCTTAGACTTCTCTTAGCTTGGTCATTTCCTAAGACTTTATCTTTTGACGGTCTGGTAAGTTTTATGGGAGTACTAATACTCTTTACTATGTTCCATAAGTAGGAGTTACATGATTTTTTTTCATGATTAAGTTGGAGTATGGAGCTGTGAACGGAAGACTATAAAGTGTAATTTTCATAGAATATCAAAAGACATACTATCAACATGAGTCCCTTCTTTAAAGTTAATCATGTTAGGTAGTTTATCAAAATTTTAGGTTATCTACATTGATCAGCATGTCGTTTACAAATGATTAAATTTTTTTGTAATAAATATTAAAGAGCACCAACAATCAACTATTTCATCCTAAGAGCCCTGGAGGCAAGGTGATTCAAACCTCTCTCTCAAGACAGGACAGGCACTCAAACTTAAAATAAATGTTTTCTGATTCCTGTGACAAGTATTGACTAGCAATAGGGCACTGCAGCCCATCAGCCTGTTAAAGTACAAGCCGGCTATGCTGCTGAGGCCTGCATGATCCACAAGCCACTTGGCTGCTTCTTGGCAGGACCAGTGAAAATGTATACAACTCTGTGAGGTGGATAAAATATGTGAGTGAAATAGAGGCTAAGTAGTCTTGCCTCAGAATGTATGGTCTGAATATTTTTGTTATAGTACTTTTACCAATTTTTATGTGGTGAATATGTCAATTCTGTCCATTTCCTTGTTTGGCATAATATTATTTTTTGAGGTTTGTTTTATTTTACATTATAACTTTATTTTAGGATATATGTAAGCCTATAAAAAAACCTGTAAACGTAGTTAAGAGAATTTGCAGATGCACAGACCCAGTTATCCCTGTTATCAACATCTTAGTTAAACTAATGTTATCAACAACATTGGTAGTTATAGTACTAGTTAGTAGTATAACTAATTAGTCATACTATGTTGATACTAATTAGTAGTTATCAGCAACATTAGTAGTACTACTAATGTTATCAACAACATAAGTAGGAGAAATTTGTCACAATGAATGAACTAATATTGACACATTATTTTTTACTATTATCCATACTTTCAGGTTTTCTTAGTTTTAAAATAATACACTTTTTCTGTTCCAAGATTGTATCAAGAATACTGTAATACATTTAGTCATCTTGTCTTCTTAGACTTCTCTTAGCTTGGTCATTTCCTAAGACTTTATCTTTTGACGGTCTGGTAAGTTTTATGGGAGTACTAATACTCTTTACTATGTTCCATAAGTAGGAGTTACATGATTTTTTTTCATGATTAAGTTGGAGTATGGAGCTGTGAACGGAAGACTATAAAGTGTAATTTTCATAGAATATCAAAAAGACATACTATCAACATGAGTCCCTTCTTTAAAGTTAATCATGATATTGAAGGAGCTGATACCAGGTTCTTCCACTGCAAAGTTTTGTAGAATTTTTAAGGTTATCTACATTGATCAGCATGTCGTTTACAAATAAAAAGTTTTTTTTTTCAAATTTTTAAACATTTGTTTCTTTTCTTGTTGCAGTAAGAAAGGACTTCTGATATGGGAGAGGACATCCTTGCCTTGTTCCCAATCCAAGAGAAAATGTGAGTCATTAGTTTTCTAAATAGTCATTTTGCTTATATGTGTGTGTGTGTGTGTGTATGTATGTATGTATATATTAGTTTATCTTATTTTTGGCTGTGGAGGGTCTTGGTTGTGGCACATGGGCTTCTTTTCAGTTGTGGAACTTGGGCTCAGTAGCTGCATTGTGGGTTTGGTTACACCACCAGGGACCAGGGATTGAACTGATGTCCCCTGTGTTGCAAGGTGGATTCTTCAATACTGAACCACCAGGTAAGTCCCAGAGTCTACCATTATTAAGTGTGACATTGTGGAGGTTTTATGGTGGTGTTCTTTATCAAAATGGGAGTGTACTCTTCAATACTGGACCACCAGGTAAGTCCCTGAGTGTCATTATTAAGTGTGACTTTATCTGGAGATTTTGTGGTGGTGTTCTTTAGGAAGTTGAGAAAGTACTCTTTAATTTCTGGTTTTATGAAATTTTAATATAAAATGTTCTGTTAAATGCTTCTTACTCTATCAGTTGATGTGATCATGTCTTTCTGTTTATTTTTGCTCTTTATCCTGCTGGGATGGTTTTGTTGCATTAATTAGTTTTTGAAGATTGAACCAGACTTGTTTATTTGGGAAAATATCACTTGGTACTTGTTCGCAGTATATATTTCACTTTGTATATTGTTGCATTTGTCTTGACAATATTTTGCTGATGATTTTCACTTCTGTGTTCATTGGAAATATTGGTCTGGCAGTTTTTATTTCCTGTAACATATCTGATTTTTAAAATTCGTTTTAATTAATTAATTTATTTGTCTGTGCTGGGTCTTAGCTGTGGCATGTGGAATCTAGTTCCTGACTGTGGATGGAACCCAGACCCCATGAATTGGGAGCAGAATCTAAGCAGACCTCTGGCTAATTCCTGTATTTATCTGATTTCCATACTGGGATAATGCCTCATAACAAAGTTAGGAAATGTTTCTTCTGCTTCATTTTCTAGAAAAGACAGTAGAATTGGAATAGTTTCTTCCGAACTGTTTGATAGAATTCACTAGTGAAGCCATTCAGGCTCATTTTTTAAAAATTTTTTTCCAAATTTTATTATTAACTCATTTTTAAACATAGATATAGGTATGTTTAAATACTCCTCTTCAGGGAGGCTTTGTGTCTTGCTACTCTTCAGCTATAACCTAAACTGTTACTATGCTAGTCTTGTCAGTTGTTGGTAAAGTATGGAGAAGACGGTGTTCTATTTTCTTATGAATAAGTTTCAGTATTTTCTTTGGCTTGTATTCCTGGTCTGTGAGCATCACTACTGCTTCTTAGGTCTCCTTCCATCACTGACAGAATAAGAAAACAAGAGGGGATGAGAACAAACTTCCTAGAGCTTTAATTAAGAGTTTGTGTGTTGGATGGTAGGGGGCGGAAATAAAACCATTCTGAACTAAATATTTACTTCAAAGCTCTGATCAATTGATATAGAACTGGTATCATTTAACACTTTGTGATGTCTTTTACCTGCTAATCAAGTCACTAAATTAACACTATATCCTTTGAAATAATATGTGAAGTTAATTGAGACATCTTACAATCTAAACAAAAAGTCTTAATTTATCCAATAATATAAAAATATACTTTGTGCAGGGGCATGAATGAATACGTTTATGAAACCAAATTCTTATAAGTTAAGAGGAACTATGATTTGGCTGCATCTGATAATGTAATATTAAATGTATCATAAATGAGGATAAATTTTTGGAGGCTTTCATTTGTAAAATTAAAATTATATATCAAAGGAATGTACTTTGAGTGGAAATAGAATACACTACATGCATTAATATATGAGATTAAATATTTAAATGTATTTACTTAAATTTAATTAGATTTTTGAAAAATCCTTCATTTACATTAGTTTGCTTTGAGCTTATCTGGTATGTTAGCTCTTAGAAAAGCCATATTTTTTCAATTAAAAATGTTATGATCTTCAGAGAAGTGTTAATTGAAGATGAGCATTTCCTGTAACATATCTGATTTTTAAAATTCGTTTTAATTAATTAATTTATTTGTCTGTGCTGGGTCTTAGCTGTGGCATGTGGAATCTAGTTCCTGACTGTGGATGGAACCCAGACCCCATGAATTGGGAGCAGAATCTAAGCAGACCTCTGGCTAATTCCTGTATTTATCTGATTTCCATACTGGGATAATGCCTCATAACAAAGTTAGGAAATGTTTCTTCTGCTTCATTTTCTAGAAAAGACAGTAGAATTGGAATAGTTTCTTCCGAACTGTTTGATAGAATTCACTAGTGAAGCCATTCAGGCTCATTTTTTAAAAATTTTTTTCCAAATTTTATTATTAACTCATTTTTAAACATAGATATAGGTATGTTTAAATACTCCTCTTCAGGGAGGCTTTGTGTCTTGCTACTCTTCAGCTATAACCTAAACTGTTACTATGCTAGTCTTGTCAGTTGTTGGTAAAGTATGGAGAAGACGGTGTTCTATTTTCTTATGAATAAGTTTCAGTATTTTCTTTGGCTTGTATTCCTGGTCTGTGAGCATCACTACTGCTTCTTAGGTCTCCTTCCATCACTGACAGAATAAGAAAACAAGAGGGGATGAGAACAAACTTCCTAGAGCTTTAATTAAGAGTTTGTGTGTTGGATGGTAGGGGGCGGAAATAAAACCATTCTGAACTAAATATTTACTTCAAAGCTCTGATCAATTGATATAGAACTGGTATCATTTAACACTTTGTGATGTCTTTTACCTGCTAATCAAGTCACTAAATTAACACTATATCCTTTGAAATAATATGTGAAGTTAATTGAGACATCTTACAATCTAAACAAAAAGTCTTAATTTATCCAATAATATAAAAATATACTTTGTGCAGGGGCATGAATGAATACGTTTATGAAACCAAATTCTTATAAGTTAAGAGGAACTATGATTTGGCTGCATCTGATAATGTAATATTAAATGTATCATAAATGAGGATAAATTTTTGGAGGCTTTCATTTGTAAAATTAAAATTATATATCAAAGGAATGTACTTTGAGTGGAAATAGAATACACTACATGCATTAATATATGAGATTAAATATTTAAATGTATTTACTTAAATTTAATTAGATTTTTGAAAAATCCTTCATTTACATTAGTTTGCTTTGAGCTTATCTGGTATGTTAGCTCTTAGAAAAGCCATATTTTTTCAATTAAAAATGTTATGATCTTCAGAGAAGTGTTAATTGAAGATGAGCACTTTGGGTTACCCATCTAATTGCAACTTTGAAAAAGGCTGTAGTCATGAATGTTTTGACAAATACCATAAAAACTTATTTACTCCTAAATGCTCATATTTTTCAGGAACTTTTTTTTCTAAAACAGACACAATATTATAGACAACTGTGACTTAGAAACTGATTACAGTATGTGAATATATAAACATAATATTTTGGGTCTAGATTATTTTTCATGTTCTGAAAATTTATAAAAAGATTTTAAAGCATGTTTCTTTAATGTTTATGGAGTTATCTTTAGAAGTAATTTTAGTTTTGAAATTAGACTTTGAAGAGTGCTATTTCATAGATTACCAATGCAATCAATTAATCAAGTAAATAAGTATTTAGAAAACAAGTGTAATTTTTACTCTTTGTATTGCTTTTTTGTCAAAAGTTCAGGAGAAAAAGTAAGTCAAATCAATGAATCACTGAAATAGTAGGTACAAGTTTCTTGTAAACACATCAAAAATAGTTTTGCATACCAAAGAACTCCAACCAAAACATGGAACGAAGCTCAGAGGTATTTTGTTATAAGGCAGTTGATACAGTATGGAGGCAGTACTATTCTTCTTAGTGATTACATACTATGCTAGAATGTCCTTAAATGAAAGGACATTGGTAGTGGTTATCTCAGGTCAATCTTGGGGGATAATTTAAGTTTCACTTATAATTTCCAGAGTCATCAGTGGGAAGTTACTTAAAGTTAGCCTTACTTGTCTTTCAAAATAAGCTAAATTAGGCTTTGCTTGTATGACTAAACTATTTTGTCTGCTCAGGGAATTTTCAAGCCTAGTTTCCATTTGTGTTTGATTTCAATACTACTGTCTCAAGTGTTTGTATGTTAAATTAGGCTATCACCCTATTTTCTAAGGGTACATAAAAATAAGTTTAAAAGTGGCATCTAAAATGTATTTTAAATCATTTTTTGGGGGGATCTAATATTTAGGCATGTAAAACAATGGGAAATCACAGATTACATGGTAATTTTTGTCAGTTAAAATTAGACCTCCCAATATTCACCACATATCTTTTTCAGCTTAATACCATTTTCTTGATAAGCATTCTAGGCTACCAAATACAAATGCTACTACTGTATTCTCTTTGAATTTATCTATGTCAATGTGGACTGCAACAGTGAATAGAGATTCAGGTCTTTGTAGCAAAAATAAAAATAGAACAGGAAGCACCATATGTTTAAAATAATCAGTGCTTATTTCACAATCTGAACTCTATTCTACATACAAATAATGATCACATTGTGAAAATAACATGCACTTCAACTGTTGGAAGTAAGTATTGTATATAAACAAACAATGTAACTCAGTGGACTTTAAAACTCCATTCACCTGAAAGATTTAGAACTGCATCTTTGTAAAAACTTTTCTACACTGAAAATATGAATATCACTACAGGGTTGGTGATTCAACACTAAAGTATGCAGAATTTCCAGCCAATGTCTGCACTCCTCCACCAAAGGAAGAGACAAAGTTAGAGACATTTGGTCTGCTACACTCTGCTTATTTGT
This sequence comes from Tragulus kanchil, assembly GCA_022376925.1. NCBI lineage: Eukaryota > Metazoa > Chordata > Mammalia > Artiodactyla > Tragulidae > Tragulus > Tragulus kanchil. The sequence goes on along the minus strand of JAIOJX010000025.1, from coordinate 149,844,483 downwards.
AAAGCCAGATAATCAGACATCCAAACTTTTGGGTGCTTCTTAAATATTAAAGTAGAGAATTGTTGGCAGAGAGGCCAAAGGCATCGGAGATGTGAAACCAAAGTGCACCATCCATTTGAAATGCAGTGAGTAATGTGCAGGCTGCTGATGGTGATGGATGATGATGGCTCCTCAGTCAGCACTAGCCACTTGGCTGAAAGGCAAATTGGGATCCCAAAAACCCAAAACATGGAACGAAGCTCATTTTGTTATAAGGCAGTTGATACAGTATGGAGGCAGTACTATTCTTCTTAGTGATTACATACTATGCTAGAATGTCCTTAAATGAAAGGACATTGGTAGTGGTTATCTCAGGTCAATCTTGGGGGATAATTTAAGTTTCACTTATAATTTCCAGAGTCATCAGTGGGAAGTTACTTAAAGTTAGCCTTACTTGTCTTTCAAAATAAGCTAAATTAGGCTTTGCTTGTATGACTAAACTATTTTGTCTGCTCAGGGAATTTTCAAGCCTAGTTTCCATTTGTGTTTGATTTCAATACTACTGTCTCAAGTGTTTGTATGTTAAATTAGGCTATCACCCTATTTTCTAAGGGTACATAAAAATAAGTTTAAAAGTGGCATCTAAAATGTATTTTAAATCATTTTTGGTGGGATCTAATATTTAGGCATGTAAAACAATGGGAAATCACAGATTACATGGTAATTTTTGTCAGTTAAAATTAGACCTCCCAATATTCACCACATATCTTTTTCAGCTTAATACCATTTTCTTGATAAGCATTCTAGGCTACCAAATACAAATGCTACTACTGTATTCTCTTTGAATTTATCTATGTCAATGTGGACTGCAACAGTGAATAGAGATTCAGGTCTTTGTAGCAAAAATAAAAATAGAACAGGAAGCACCATATGTTTAAAATAATCAGTGCTTATTTCACAATCTGAACTCTATTCTACATACAAATAATGATCACATTGTGAAAATAACATGCACTTCAACTGTTGGAAGTAAGTATTGTATATAAACAAACAATGTAACTCAGTGGACTTTAAAACTCCATTCACCTGAAAGATTTAGAACTGCATCTTTGTAAAAACTTTTCTACACTGAAAATATGAATATCACTACAGGGTTGGTGATTCAACACTAAAGTATGCAGAATTTCCAGCCAATGTCTGCACTCCTCCACCAAAGGAAGAGACAAAGTTAGAGACATTTGGTCTGCTACACTCTGCTTATTTGTAAAGCCAGATAATCAGACATCCAAACTTTTGGGTGCTTCTTAAATATTAAAGTAGAGAATTGTTGGCAGAGAGGCCAAAGGCATCGGAGATGTGAAAACCAAAGTGCACCATCCATTTGAAATGCAGTGAGTAATGTGCAGGCTGCTGATGGTGATGGATGATGATGGCTCCTCAGTCAGCACTAGCCACTTGGCTGAAAGGCAAATTGGGAGTACAAGGCAAACTTGAAGCTAGGCAAGCCATCAAAATAAATAAGTAAAAAGAAAGGACACTAAAAGACAATGGATTGTTAGGATGAAGGCTTGTAATAAATGATGATGTCAGTGACAAATTAAGGTTGCTTATGCCATGGTTAGAATTTCTGAGAGGAAAACAGATTGGAAAATTTAGCGCTCTCAACTACTAGAAACTAGTTGTCAGAATGCTGAGTTTTAAGATGTAACTTTCTGTGGGAAATGCAAAGTTAAGATTGAGGTGATACCAGAGGATATAGATCAGTATCTGCTTTCATTTATTCTTCACATAGCTGTGGAGGTTGATTACAAAAAAAAACGTATGTATTGAAAAGAATTAGGATAGGCATGGGGAATGGATGACATATGTGAAGGGGATTAAGAGGAACATAATCCCAGCTATAAAATTAAAAAGTCACAGAGAAATAATGTACACATAGGGATTATAGTCGGTAATATTGTAAAAACTGTGTGTTGACATGTAGTAACTGGACTTACATAGAATCTGTATATGTAAGTATATAGACTCACTATGTTATATACCTAAACTAATATAACGTCCTATTTATGAAGATGTAAAACATGGATTTTGAATTTTCTCTATAGAAGTTTAATAGCACATGTATTACTGTCCCCAAATGTCTGTGACCCAATCTCACCCAACCTAGGTTTAAGATTCCCCAGAGGGATTTGGTTCAATGTATTCATTTTGAGGGTCAGTAGGTCAGTGGATGGGTCAACTACTTGTTAAACTCTGCCTGAGTGTAGCTGTGGGCAACACTAAAGTATGCAGAATTTCCAGCCAATGTCTGCACTCCTCCACCAAAGGAAGAGACAAAGTTAGAGACATTTGGTCTGCTACACTCTGCTTATTTGTAAAGCCAGATAATCAGACATCCAAACTTTTGGGTGCTTCTTAAATATTAAAGTAGAGAATTGTTGGCAGAGAGGCCAAAGGCATCGGAGATGTGAAAACCAAAGTGCACCATCCATTTGAAATGCAGTGAGTAATGTGCAGGCTGCTGATGGTGATGGATGATGATGGCTCCTCAGTCAGCACTAGCCACTTGGCTGAAAGGCAAATTGGGAGTACAAGGCAAACTTGAAGCTAGGCAAGCCATCAAAATAAATAAGTAAAAAGAAAGGACACTAAAAGACAATGGATTGTTAGGATGAAGGCTTGTAATAAATGATGATGTCAGTGACAAATTAAGGTTGCTTATGCCATGGTTAGAATTTCTGAGAGGAAAACAGATTGGAAAATTTAGCGCTCTCAACTACTAGAAACTAGTTGTCAGAATGCTGAGTTTTAAGATGTAACTTTCTGTGGGAAATGCAAAGTTAAGATTGAGGTGATACCAGAGGATATAGATCAGTATCTGCTTTCATTTATTCTTCACATAGCTGTGGAGGTTGATTATAAAAAGAAAGGTATGTATTGAAAAGAATTAGGATAGGCATGGGGAATGGATGACATATGTGAAGGGGATTAAGAGGAACATAATCCCAGCTATAAAATTAAAAAGTCACAGAGAAATAATGTACACATAGGGATTATAGTCGGTAATATTGTAAAAACTGTGTGTTGACATGTAGTAACTGGACTTACATAGAATCTGTATATGTAAGTATATAGACTCACTATGTTATATACCTAAACTAATATAACGTCCTATTTATGAAGATGTAAAACATGGATTTTGAATTTTCTCTATAGAAGTTTAATAGCACATGTATTACTGTCCCCAAATGTCTGTGACCCAATCTCACCCTAACCTAGGTTTAAGATTCCCCAGAGGGGATTTGGTTCAATGTATTCATTTTTGAGGGTCAGTAGGTCAGTGGATGGGTCAACTACTTGTTAAACTCTGCCTGAGTGTAGCTGTGGGCTGGGCTTTGTATTAGGTGCTGTAATACGCAAAAGACAAAGGACAAAAAACAATAGACAATAGACAAAAGACAAAGGTCTTGAGTTAAGAAAGCTTTCCAATAAATGGAGTGAGAAGTTCTTATTTCATATTTCAACAATTAACGTTACAGTGTTTTAGTAAAATTCAGCTAATTTGTATTATATGTGAGCATGATACTTTGGGTGTCCTCTAGTCCCCACAATATTCACTGTGCTTTTTCTCTCATCCAAACCGTAATTCCATGCTAGAGTAACCTCAGTCTCAGGTATCTTAACTGGTGTCACAGGGATGATGCTGGACTGTAGATGAGAACAACTTTATTCCCACCAAAAACCTTGATCCACCTTGGCTCTCACTCAATTTTTTTCCAATATAGAAACATATTGTTTAAAAAGTTCTCTAATGCCCCTTTCCAATGATATGCTAAAACTTTACATATTCATCCCAGCTTCCCAGTAGAAATTATATATTTTTTCCCATCGTGAAAATATAATAAGTCTGCCTTGAGCTTTCACTGTTGCTTGATATCTAAATATGTGCTGTTCTGTTACACTCAATAATGTCTCTGAGTTTTCCTCCAATGACGACTAGTTGAAACCCAACTAGTCTCTTTCCCTTTGAAACCTTGGTGCTCACTGATGCTTGTAACTCTGAGGAGGACACTACAGCTTGGTACTCTTCCCAAACCCTGTTCTGTCTGGCCTCCTCTATCCCCATTGGCTTTTTGACTTGACTACCTACATTGCATCTTGGAACTAAGTGTCCTCAATTCATCACAAGTCTGCCTTAAAAAGCATGAAGTATAATCTCAACAAAATAATTTTCATTAGGTATTTTAATTCTGTTTATGTTTAACACATTGTAAGTAAGTGCATACTTTTACATTTTGAACTGTGTTGATTAATAAAATTATTTCTGAATTGAGGATTCTTCAAAGAAAATTGATGTTTCTGTCAGATACAAGTTAATAAATCATTTTTATTTATAAACAGCTTTATAAATACAATATTTTGTAGAGATGCAAAACATCAGGAAAAATATCATAGCAAACATAAATACAAAAGCAGAAAGAATCTCCATTCAAAGCATGTGTTCTTGACCTTGAAATAATGCAGAAGTGTGCCTGTCTCTAAGGACACATTCTACGCAACAGAATTTTTTTCAGGGCAAAATCGAACATGTCTCAGCACTAGTACTTTAAACCTCAGAAAATCTTGTGATAAGATGCTGCCTGTGCAAATGACAGTGTGTGTGCACGCATGCAGCTGTTGCCTAATCTCTGTCTGCTACTGCCCTCTGTTTGCCCCATGTTAGTTTATTGAACTCCTGGAAAAGAAAAATTTTGAAACACAAAAGGTTTTTTCATTTCTCACAAATGATTGCGCATCCTGATTATTCATACCCCAGAATACAGAGCAATATCATAGGTCTCTCTTGATGTCACTGTTCAGAAGATAGTTATTGGCTACATTGGTCAAATGGAAGAGAGAATACTAGAATCTCATTCTGTTTATTCATCTCCCAGTTTTAGGCTCTATTTCTTATAGTTTCATACTCCCAGACTTGAACTAAATATTAGAAAAGGAGGGTTTTTTTACTTATTTATTAATTTGCATCTATCTTTTTATTCTTTGGGCATGTGTGGGCCTTCCATTGCAGTGGTCTCTCTCTTTGCAGACCACCGGCTCTGGGTGCATGCACTCCAGAGTGCTGGTTTGTAATTGTACGCACTGACCCAGGCACTCTGTGGCATGTGAGATCTTCCCCAGCCAGGAATTGAACCGGTGCCCTTTGCACTGCAAGGTGGACTCTTTACCTACTTGGCCACCAAGGAAGCCCCTAGGAGATATGTTTTGAGTGCATAAATGGAAACAAGACATTAAAGGCAAAATTGTATATGGGACATAGGAAAAAAATCAAATTAGGGATGGGAATTAATAGTTTCCTTTTTTAATATATAAAATATGCCTGTCAGTTTGGAACCTACCTCACTTGATCCTCAAAATAACCTCACTAAGAAAGTAGCTCATGTCTTTAGAAGAGAATAAAGGCTTTGAAATGTTAAGTAATATTCCTTCAGTTGCTCAAGTGGGCAGGCAAATCTTGAAGCCAGTACAGTCTGTTTCCAAAAATACTCCCTCATTACATATCTGTCTCTGAGCTCAGTCATGCCCTTGTTCTACATTTTATTTTCTCAAATATACTTCTCCAGTCTCTGAGTATCCTAAATTCACTCAATTCTTTAAATATAGCCTGAAACTTGTTTCTGCAAGAGACTTCATCAGTTCCTCTACATAATCTTTCCAAAAGTTACCCATCCACTACATTTTCTTTCCTTCTTCTAATCTCTGTAGCACCATCATGTACTCAATGTTTGTCCAATCACATCATGCCGTGCATTATTATAACTTTTCATGTGGACTTTTTAAATCTTCAGTAAGATTGTAAATTCCTTCAATATAAAGTGGTATCAACCAGTCAGCAGATTTACTGTGACTGAGACATTGTGTGAGGCAAAATCGTGGATCAAAGCATTTGAACAGGAAATAAGCCAGTCTTAAAAGACAGTTGATGTCTTAGCATCCTGATTATTCATACCCCAGAATACAGAGCAATATCATAGGTCTCTCTTGATGTCACTGTTCAGAAGATAGTTATTGGCTACATTGGTCAAATGGAAGAGAGAATACTAGAATCTCATTCTGTTTATTCATCTCCCAGTTTTAGGCTCTATTTCTTATAGTTTCATACTCCCAGACTTGAACTAAATATTAGAAAAGGAGGGTTTTTTTACTTATTTATTAATTTGCATCTATCTTTTTATTCTTTGGGCATGTGTGGGCCTTCCATTGCAGTGGTCTCTCTCTTTGCAGACCACCGGCTCTGGGTGCATGCACTCCAGAGTGCTGGTTTGTAATTGTACGCACTGACCCAGGCACTCTGTGGCATGTGAGATCTTCCCCAGCCAGGAATTGAACCGGTGCCCTTTGCACTGCAAGGTGGACTCTTTACCTACTTGGCCACCAAGGAAGCCCCTAGGAGATATGTTTTGAGTGCATAAATGGAAACAAGACATTAAAGGCAAAATTGTATATGGGACATAGGAAAAAAATCAAATTAGGGATGGGAATTAATAGTTTCCTTTTTTAATATATAAAATATGCCTGTCAGTTTGGAACCTACCTCACTTGATCCTCAAAATAACCTCACTAAGAAAGTAGCTCATGTCTTTAGAAGAGAATAAAGGCTTTGAAATGTTAAGTAATATTCCTTCAGTTGCTCAAGTGGGCAGGCAAATCTTGAAGCCAGTACAGTCTGTTTCCAAAAATACTCCCTCATTACATATCTGTCTCTGAGCTCAGTCATGCCCTTGTTCTACATTTTATTTTCTCAAATATACTTCTCCAGTCTCTGAGTATCCTAAATTCACTCAATTCTTTAAATATAGCCTGAAACTTGTTTCTGCAAGAGACTTCATCAGTTCCTCTACATAATCTTTCCAAAAGTTACCCATCCACTACATTTTCTTTCCTTCTTCTAATCTCTGTAGCACCATCATGTACTCAATGTTTGTCCAATCACATCATGCCGTGCATTATTATAACTTTTCATGTGGACTTTTTAAATCTTCAGTAAGATTGTAAATTCCTTCAATATAAAGCTGGGTATCAACCAGTCAGCAGATTTACTGTGACTGAGACATTGTGTGAGGCAAAATCGTGGATCAAAGCATTTGAACAGGAAATAAGCCAGTCTTAAAAGACAGTTGATGTCTTAGTTTGCTAATAAAACAATAATCCTAAATAACATGCCATCATGACACTCAGAGGTTGTAAAGGTAAGTGATAGTCTTACCCTCACTGTGTGCGTTTTGGCTGTCCCTCAGCTTGAGGCCGTGTCTGGATTGTTTCCAGCCATGGTCAGTTATTCTGGGACACAGGCCGAAGGCACTCTATGTAGGGAATTCTTTTCCTCAGGAATTCTAACTATCACATTTGACATCCTGAAAGGATTCTTTATTAACATCAGTCTTCCCTTAAATCATAAACTTTTTTTTAGCAATGACATGAAATAATCATGTATTTATCAGTAATAATATTTTTTTACAAATTAAATTGGATACTATTGAAATTCACTAAAATATTTTACATTAAGACTCAAATTTACCATTGCAAAGCAAAAAATTTACCACCAAAGTTTTCTCTCTACCCTTAAAATTTTTGCACAGAAATACAGACTCTAAGTGGTCACATGCAATGACAGAACTAACTCAGGTTATCTGTCTACATCTTTATAATTACTGTGAAACTGTCACTTTAAAGAAGAAAAAAAACCCTTTTGGTAACCTTTTGGCTAGAAGCAGTTGATATGTAATACTAGGAGGATTGGAGGCTTAAACTGTAGCTAAAATCAGGTTGAGTGATCTGACAATATTATGACTTTATTCAAAAATGGATATATATAGCTTCATCTGCTATGCTAATGGCTGAATATAACTGCAGTAATGATTTGAAAACTTAGCCCAACAAACTATTTATTTGTTTATTTTCTGTTTTTGTGTGGTGTAGGCACTTGGTACTTTGTAAACCTCTCACCACTTCTGTGTTATATACATAGGATATCTGGACTTCAAAAAGTCAAGTTCAATCACACAATCTCAATTCAACTCTCGGTTCACATCTTATCTTCTAATATTCCTTGGGTCAAATGGGTTACATGGCTAAGCCCAAAGTCAAGGAGTAGGAAAGTAAATTTTTCCCATGATGCAGTCTTGGCATTGATATTAGGAATTAGGATCGAGATAACTATTTCAGTCTATTAATATAAACAATAAAAATAAGTAATATATTTTGGGAAAAGGAATATATAACTTGAAGAGAAAAAGGAAATTCTGGTTACAAAAGGATTTCTTAATTCAGAAAAATCTGAACTGGCATCTTTGAACAATTTCTAACCATACATTCACAAAAGTAGCTTTTATGCACTTACGTATAGGATATATATATATATTTTTAACATCAAAATCACTTTTTTAAAATTGGGGTATAGCCAATTAACAATGTTGTGATAGTTTCAGGTGATGAGCCATGCATATATACATGTATCCCTTCTCCCCCCAAACTCCTTCCCATTCAGGCTAGCATATAGCATTGAGCAGCGTTCCACATGCTATACAATAAATTTCTGTTGGTTATCAGTTTTAAATATAACAGTGTGCATATGAAATTCCCAAAGTCCTTAACTATCCCTTCCTCTCTGCAACCATGAGGTTGTTTTCTAAGTCTGTGAGTTTCTTTCTGTTTTGTAAATAAGTTCATTTGTATCATTTCTTTTAGAGTTCATGTAAAATGGATGTCATATATTTCTCTTTCTCTGTCTCACTTACTTCACTCAGTATGACACACTCTAGGTCCATCCATGTTGCTGCAAATGGCCTCATTTCATTCTTTTTAATTGGCAAGTAATACACTATATATATATATATATATATATATATATATATATATATATATATTCACCACATCTTCTTTATCCATTCCTCTGTCACTGAACATTTAGGTATAAAATCATGTATTAGACATATACAATGAATTGTACTTGTTTCTCTGGATCTCTTTTCCTCAGCCACAAACCCTGAAGCAAACCTTCACATACTACATAACGTTATAAAAGAGTAGATATTCAGGAAGCAATTTTGTAACTGAAGTATATATAGCAGTGTTAATTCATTCCTAGTAATAGAAACCAAAAGGTATTTTGATAAAGGTAATTTTCTCCAGTTATTTTCTGGTCAGCTTCTATGGATTAACAAGAAAAGGAACTGGAAGCAAAATGCAAAGTTTTCATGGTTCCCTTAACAAACAGAAAATTTTCAAATCCAATAGATATTCACGTCAGATCCTTCATAGCTGCTGTATTTAAAACATTTGTAGATTATTATAAAACTTAAAGAGTTTGTATTGTAATGAATATTTATTTTATTAAAATACATATATTTATAACTCAATTTTTATTATGATAATGGCCATAGAATAAGTGATTTAAATATACAAATACTTGCAAATTAAACTCTTCATTATTGTAGTTCTAGACATTTCTACCTCTCTTCAATACATTCCTTGCCTGGCTCACTCATAATTGCTGTATCTAAAGAAACTCCTTGGTTCTGAGCTTATATATCAAGTTTTGGTAATATTCACTCTGTATACGATTGATTAGAATTCACATTATAATGGCTGTCTTCATTGGTGGCATTTATAAAGAGAAGTTTTTACTTTTTCTAGAGCAGCGTCTATAGAATATCCAGTCTTTGCATGACAGTCACTTTTCCTCTCTTTTGCTCACTTCTTGACACTTCTTGCCTTCTCTTTGACTTGTGCTATGGGTACTAAATGGTTTTCCATCTCTCAATATTTGGATGGAGTTGGGATTTGGCCATCAGCATTCCTTTTGAGTTATTCCTGAAAAAGATCACCTTCTTCATAGAGCTCATGTGTTCTGCAAAACATCTGGTTCAGCCTTCAGATAGCTACATAAGCTCTTCTGTTATATTTATTATGTAGACTTCAAATGTTCTCTAACTTCAGCTCCTTCTGGCTGAATTTACCAGTATTAATTTTGAACATTCAGAGTTCTTCTTTTACTTAATGTTTCCTCAAAAGATTTTCAAAAATTCTTCTTTGGAATATTGGTAGGACTTTCTGGCATTATAGACTTACATAGTTCCAATTATATTAAACAAGGGGTGTGTTGCTATATAATTTGCAGCTTTAATACCTTATTGTAATACTATAAAAGCAGTTCATACTTTTATAACTAAAGACAGTTCCTTGGTGCTCATCACACAGGACCATTTCAGAAAATTTTTTCTGTAGCTTTGTTTTTCTCTCCCACTTGTAAATTGCTTATCACTATCAAAAAACAGCAAAGAAAAAGTGAATACTGTTTACTCTTCAGAGTATGATAAGTGCCTTAGGAATGTCCTATGTGCTCTGGGACCTATAATTGCAATGAAGAAAATTGGTTTAGTTAGATTTATTGTAACACTGTGAATCAAGCTAATTGCTGTTTTCAATGAAGGCTCCACAATGCTAATAAGACAAGCAAAATAACCGTTTATTCATTCAACATGTGCTTACTGACCACTGATGATTTTAGAACCAAAGAAAGGATCAGAAGACAAGTATAAAATTCAATAGAGTAGATTCTTGTTAAATTAAGGAACACAAATTTACAAAAAAAAAGTCTAAATTAAGAGTGATCACTCTATCTAATAATTTTTAATAAAATATAGGCAGTGCTGAATACCAAATTTTGAAAGATAGAATTTAAATAACGATACCAGTCATTTGGTTCCTAACTAAGAATTTCTTCACCTATAATCTATGGTTTTAAATTTCTGTTTCCCAAAAATCATAGATTACTAGCCATCTTTTTCCCTTGAACATAAAGTCCTTGTAAAAACACACTGTCTTTTAAACTAGTAATATCACAAATTATGATACATAGGAGGCTAAACAAATATTTGCTGAATTAACAAATTAACGTTATGTTATCTTAACAAAGTGATAAATTTAGTCCCAACCAGGAAAGTTAAAATCACAAATAGCGGGTACTAAATGGTTTTCCATCTCTCAATATTTGGATGGAGTTGGGATTTGGCCATCAGCATTCCTTTTGAGTTATTCCTGAAAAAGATCACCTTCTTCATAGAGCTCATGTGTTCTGCAAAACATCTGGTTCAGCCTTCAGATAGCTACATAAGCTCTTCTGTTATATTTATTATGTAGACTTCAAATGTTCTCTAACTTCAGCTCCTTCTGGCTGAATTTACCAGTATTAATTTTGAACATTCAGAGTTCTTCTTTTACTTAATGTTTCCTCAAAAGATTTTCAAAAATTCTTCTTTGGAATATTGGTAGGACTTTCTGGCATTATAGACTTACATAGTTCCAATTATATTAAACAAGGGGTGTGTTGCTATATAATTTGCAGCTTTAATACCTTATTGTAATACTATAAAAGCAGTTCATACTTTTATAACTAAAGACAGTTCCTTGGTGCTCATCACACAGGACCATTTCAGAAAATTTTTTCTGTAGCTTTGTTTTTCTCTCCCACTTGTAAATTGCTTATCACTATCAAAAAGCAGCAAAGAAAAAGTGAATACTGTTTACTCTTCAGAGTATGATAAGTGCCTTAGGAATGTCCTATGTGCTCTGGGACCTATAATTGCAATGAAGAAAATTGGTTTAGTTAGATTTATTGTAACACTGTGAATCAAGCTAATTGCTGTTTTCAATGAAGGCTCCACAATGCTAATAAGACAAGCAAAATAACCGTTTATTCATTCAACATGTGCTTACTGACCACTGATGATTTTAGAACCAAAGAAAGGATCAGAAGACAAGTATAAAATTCAATAGAGTAGATTCTTGTTAAATTAAGGAACACAAATTTACAAAAAAAAAGTCTAAATTAAGAGTGATCACTCTATCTAATAATTTTTAATAAAATATAGGCAGTGCTGAATACCAAATTTTGAAAGATAGAATTTAAATAACGATACCAGTCATTTGGTTCCTAACTAAGAATTTCTTCACCTATAATCTATGGTTTTAAATTTCTGTTTCCCAAAAATCATAGATTACTAGCCATCTTTTTCCCTTGAACATAAAGTCCTTGTAAAAACACACTGTCTTTTAAACTAGTAATATCACAAATTATGATACATAGGAGGCACTAAACAAATATTTGCTGAATTAACAAATTAACGTTATGTTATCTTAACAAAGTGATAAATTTAGTCCCAACCAGGAAAGTTAAAAATCACAAATAGAAAAGGTCTTTTGTGTAAAATTGTAAAAGAAATCCAGGAGGTGGATATCCAAATAGACCAGGTAAAGTCAAAAGAAATTTAGTGATAATAGCAGTACTTCAATTGTGTTTTTTAATTGTGTTTTTATTTATTTTTTTTTGTAACAAAAATAGAGTCTTCTAAGCATGTTACTCATTCAGTCTTGACAAGAATCCTTTGAGGTAGATAATATCATTATTTTTTAATATGAAAAAATTGAGGACTATAGAGATTAAGAAACTTGCTCAAGGTTTTCTGGCTAAATCATGGACAATCTAGGATTTGAATATAGTTTGACTTCAAAGTTTATTCTTAACCAATAAGATAGAAATTTCCTTGAGACTTCATATGGAGAGAAATAAATCCTGGCATGGGTACAAGTAAACACTCACTGTTAGCTTATAGTATTAGATCTCATCTCATAGGAATATTTGGACCTGCAGAAAAATGAACAACTACTTAAATATTTTTAGAACAAATTGTGTTAGTTTTGATGGGAATGGAAGACAGGAGACAGCTGCTCTACTTCTGCGATGATTCATAGGTATCACTTTGAAGGATGTTGAGTCCAATTCAGTCCAGAACTTCAGTCCAGTTCAGTTACTAAGCCATGCCCAACTCTTTACAACCTCATGAACTCCAGGTTTGCCTGTCATTCATCATCTCCCAGAACTTGCTCAAACTCATGTCCATTGAACCAGTCATGCCATCCAACCATCTCAACCTTTATCATCCCCTTCTTTTGCCTTCTATTTTCCCCAACATCAAGCTTTTCTTACCCACAATGGCCATCGTCAGCAAATTAAGAGTGATCACTCTATCTAATAATTTTAATAAAATATAGGCAGTGCTGAATACCAAATTTTGAAAGATAGAATTTAAATAACGATACCAGTCATTTGGTTCCTAACTAAGAATTTCTTCACCTATAATCTATGGTTTTAAATTTCTGTTTCCCAAAAATCATAGATTACTAGCCATCTTTTTCCCTTGAACATAAAGTCCTTGTAAAAACACACTGTCTTTTAAACTAGTAATATCACAAATTATGATACATAGGAGGCACTAAACAAATATTTGCTGAATTAACAAATTAACGTTATGTTATCTTAACAAAGTGATAAATTTAGTCCCAACCAGGAAAGTTAAAAATCACAAATAGAAAAGGTCTTTTGTGTAAAATTGTAAAAGAAATCCAGGAGGTGGATATCCAAATAGACCAGGTAAAGTCAAAAGAAATTTAGTGATAATAGCAGTACTTCAATTGTGTTTTTTAATTGTGTTTTTATTTATTTTTTTTTGTAACAAAAATAGAGTCTTCTAAGCATGTTACTCATTCAGTCTTGACAAGAATCCTTTGAGGTAGATAATATCATTATTTTTTAATATAAAAAAATTGAGGACTATAGAGATTAAGAAACTTGCTCAAGGTTTTCTGGCTAAATCATGGACAATCTAGGATTTGAATATAGTTTGACTTCAAAGTTTATTCTTAACCAATAAGATAGAAATTTCCTTGAGACTTCATATGGAGAGAAATAAATCCTGGCATGGGTACAAGTAAACACTCACTGTTAGCTTATAGTATTAGATCTCATCTCATAGGAATATTTGGACCTGCAGAAAAATGAACAACTACTTAAATATTTTTAGAACAAATTGTGTTAGTTTTGATGGGAATGGAAGACAGGAGACAGCTGCTCTACTTCTGCGATGATTCACAGGTATCACTTTGAAGGATGTTGAGTCCAATTCAGTCCAGAACTTCAGTCCAGTTCAGTTACTAAGCCATGCCCAACTCTTTACAACCTCATGAACTCCAGGTTTGCCTGTCATTCATCATCTCCCAGAACTTGCTCAAACTCATGTCCATTGAACCAGTCATGCCATCCAACCATCTCAACCTTTATCATCCCCTTCTTTTGCCTTCTATTTTCCCCAACATCAAGCTTTTCTAATGAGCTGTCTCTTAGCACCAGGTGGCCAAAGTATCAGAGCTTCAGCTTCAGCATTGGTTCTTCCAATGAGTATTCAGGGTTGGTGTTCTTTAGGATCGACTGGTTTGATCTCCTTGCAGTCGACAGAACTCTCAAGAGCCTCTCCAATACCACCAAAGGCATCAGTTTTTTGGCCTTCAGTTTTCTTTATGGTCCAGCTCTCACATCCATGCTGGATCTCCAGGCACAGGGCTTTCTGGAGGCTTTTGTAATTTAATATTTTAATATACACCTCACTTTTAATTTATTTAGCTTGTGAGAATATTCCTTTTTTATGATATAGCTATAATCTTCTGTTAATAGTTATCCTGAAATTAAAGCTGATACTACTCAAATGTGCTCAATCACAGCCCCATTCTTGTTTATCCAAGGCTGTATGATGTTTTCAGTTTTCAGTCGGATCTTCCATTCTTTCAGCACTACACCACAATGGCTGGGGCCACATTCTTTTGCTCTAAAACCCCACATCCAGTGGAAGGACTTCTTATTAGTCCTAAATTTGTCTCAAATGGGGATTCAGCAGGTTTCTGACTTGACTTGAAGCTGCTTTGATGTTTATAACGTCTGGTATTTACAAGATGTCTCTGCAGTGTAGATCTCCACTGATTTCACTTGTATCTTTCCAGAAATGTGAATGTCCCAGCCATTGAAAGACTTTCATTATTTTAATGACAGTGGAAATATTTATTCCTATTATGTTTTTCTTCACAAGGATGCTACATTCTTCTTTGTTGCTTCCTTTTGCCTTTAGGTAAGTTTTGTAATTGTTATTGTTCGGTCACTAAGTCATGTCAGACTCTGTAACCCTGTGGACTGCAGCACCCCAGGCACCTCTGTCCTCCACTATATCTTGGAGTTTGTTCAAACTTATGTCCATTGAGTCAGTGATGCTATCTAACCATCTCATCCTCTGTGCCCCTTCTCCTTTTGCCTTCAATCTTTCCCAGCATCGAGGTCTTCTCCAATAAGTTGGCCCTCTGCATCAAGTGCCCAAATTTTTAGACCTTCAACATCATTCTTTCCAATGAATAATCAGGGTTTATTTCCTTTAGGAGTGACTGGTTTGATCAACTTTTGGTACAGGGGACTCTCAAGAATCTTCTCTGTCATCACAGTTTGAAAGCATCATTTTTTCACTGCCCAACCTTCTTTTTTTTTTTTTATTTACTTTTTTTTGTTGGGCCACTTCTATTGGTCTTTCATTTATCTATTTTCATCCATCTTTGTTCTTTGGCCCATGTGGGCCTCCCATCGTGGTGGCCTCTGTTGTCACAGAGCACGAGCTCTGGGCGCATGCGCTCCAGAGCTCTGGCTCGGTAATTGAACACATCAGTCCAGCTGCTCCCTGGCACGTGGGATCTTCCCAGGCCAGGGATCGAACCGGCGCCCCTTGCACTGCAAGGCGGTGTCCTTACCCACTGACCACCAGGGAAGCCCTACTCAACCTTCTTTAATGGCCCAGCTTTCACATTCATATATGATTCCTGGAAAAACCATAATGTTGACATACTGTATGGACTTTTGTTTCTGCTTTTTTGTGTGCTATTAGGCAGTTTTAGGCACACTTTTTTAAAATTTATCTGCTTAGTTCCATTTTTCTTCCAATATGACTTGGGTTGCCACTATTTGTAGTTTCAGAGAGCAAATATCTCTTTTCCTTTCCTTTCGCTTTTTGGATTAGATATTTTATCTTCTAAAATATGATTTGGATACTTTTTTTGCGGAGACTTTATAGGCAAAAATACAGAGCAAATTTCTTCTTTGTTGGCAGACAAGCATTTGCTATCCTAACTCATCCAGTATTGGGTACTGCCAGCTAATAAGGAACCTTTGATTGGTCTTCAGCACCTAACCCTCCTTGAACTTCATCT
The DNA here is from genome assembly GCA_022376925.1 of Tragulus kanchil. NCBI lineage: Eukaryota > Metazoa > Chordata > Mammalia > Artiodactyla > Tragulidae > Tragulus > Tragulus kanchil. The sequence goes on along the minus strand of JAIOJX010000025.1, from coordinate 149,828,370 downwards.
ATATTCAGTTGACCCTTGAGAAACATAGGTGGGAACCACTTTGGTCCACTTGTAGGTGAATAGTTTTCAACAATAAATACTATAATGCTACACAGTCGGTGGTTGGCTGAATTTGTAGAAGCAGAACCATGGTTAAAGAGAAACTATAAAAGGAGGACTGACTACAAGCTGTATGTGTATTTTCTACTGCTTCTAGAGTCAGTGTCCTAACACCTACTTTGTTCAAAGGTCAGCTGTATTGTTTTATTGTCTAGCAATATTTAGTGTTAATGCACTTCTTTGGAACATTCCTTTAGTGCCACAGATTCACACTATTACATGACATGAACCTTTACTTCACAGACAGTATAACCTGCAACATACCCAGCTTCACTATCATATTGAAACTCTTCTGCTAAGGCTCCAACTGAACTCTGCTGCTCTCCTCAGCAGAACTACACATCAGTGAAATGAAACTGTCCTTGTCTATAGGCAGTGCTTCTAAAATATCTGGGACTTCCCTGGTAGTTCAGATGGTCAAAATTCACCTGTAATTCAGGAGACCTGAGTCTGAAAAGATCCCTGGAGAAGGCTACCCACTGCAGTACTCTCACCTAGAGAATTCCATGGACAGAGGAGCCTGGAGGGCTATAGTCTGTAGGGTTGCGAAGAGCCACACATTACTGAGTGCCTAACACTTTTCAAAATGTCTTACTGACTACCCACAATTTTAATGGCCCAGCTTTCACATTCATATATGATTCCTGGAAAAACCATAATGTTGACATACTGTATGGACTTTTGTTTCTGCTTTTTTGTGTGCTATTAGGCAGTTTTAGGCACACTTTTTTAAAATTTATCTGCTTAGTTCCATTTTTCTTCCAATATGACTTGGGTTGCCACTATTTGTAGTTTCAGAGAGCAAATATCTCTTTTCCTTTCCTTTCGCTTTTTGGATTAGATATTTTATCTTCTAAAATATGATTTGGATACTTTTTTTGCGGAGACTTTATAGGCAAAAATACAGAGCAAATTTCTTCTTTGTTGGCAGACAAGCATTTGCTATCCTAACTCATCCAGTATTGGGTACTGCCAGCTAATAAGGAACCTTTGATTGGTCTTCAGCACCTAACCCTCCTTGAACTTCATCTATATTCAGTTGACCCTTGAGAAACATAGGTGGGAACCACTTTGGTCCACTTGTAGGTGAATAGTTTTCAACAATAAATACTATAATGCTACACAGTCGGTGGTTGGCTGAATTTGTAGAAGCAGAACCATGGTTAAAGAGAAACTATAAAAGGAGGACTGACTACAAGCTGTATGTGTATTTTCTACTGCTTCTAGAGTCAGTGTCCTAACACCTACTTTGTTCAAAGGTCAGCTGTATTGTTTTATTGTCTAGCAATATTTAGTGTTAATGCACTTCTTTGGAACATTCCTTTAGTGCCACAGATTCACACTATTACATGACATGAACCTTTACTTCACAGACAGTATAACCTGCAACATACCCAGCTTCACTATCATATTGAAACTCTTCTGCTAAGGCTCCAACTGAACTCTGCTGCTCTCCTCAGCAGAACTACACATCAGTGAAATGAAACTGTCCTTGTCTATAGGCAGTGCTTCTAAAATATCTGGGACTTCCCTGGTAGTTCAGATGGTCAAAATTCACCTGTAATTCAGGAGACCTGAGTCTGAAAAGATCCCCTGGAGAAGGCTACCCACTGCAGTACTCTCACCTAGAGAATTCCATGGACAGAGGAGCCTGGAGGGCTATAGTCTGTAGGGTTGCGAAGAGCCACACATTACTGAGTGCCTAACACTTTTCAAAATGTCTTACTGACTACCCACAATTTTAGGAGCAAGGCTCTGACTCGTTTTCTTCTTCAGTTAGATTGAATATGGCTCTAGTCCTCCTCTCTTACTCAGAAATAACTGAAATGCTTTCTCATTATCTGATCCCCTGTAGAAGTGCAGTTGATCAGCTTATGTCTTCATACTTCTTTTACATCCATCAGCTGGAAAGCCTGAAGTTATCAACCTGGGAAATCCTTATTCTCCATGATCAGGAGCATGCCACCCACTTTTACTTTTCTGACCATATCAAATTTTTTTCTGTAAACAGATACTTGATTACTTATGCAAACCTAATTCATAAAAGAATGTTATAGGCATAAGCCTCATTAATTTCTTTCTTACTGTCTGAGTTCATAATAAGTTCATAGAGTCTTTACTCAATCTAAGCTAAAAAAACAATTTATCTTTCAAATAATAAGGTTCCAGTTCTCTTTACCTCTCTATAGATAAGATTATGTGAGGCTAAATTATTGATAAAATTTGAATAATTAAAACATAGATATTTATTTTTATTTTTTGTTTATTTTATTGATTAAAATATTAAAATATTAATTAAAATTTATAGTAAACTGAAGATATATTAAAATATATACATAAATGTGTACATATATTGATTTCCCTGGTGGATGATAAAGAGTCTGCTAACAATCCAAGTGACCCAGGTTTAACCCCTGTGTTGGGAAGATCCCCTGGAGAAAGTAATGGCAAACCACTCCAGAATTCTTGCCTGGAGAATTCCATGGGGAGAGAATCTTTGTGGGGTACAACCCATAATGTTGCAAAGAGTTGGACTCAGCAAGCATGACCCTATAAAAGAAAAATGCTTATATGGTAAGTATCTTTTATTATTAAAATACATTATATATATTTATAAGTAATTTAGGCTATGAAATGCATTTTCATTAATATCTGAGGAATTAATCAATTTTAGAATTCTGCTAAATTACTATGAATGACTATTTCAACTTTGCCTGTGGAAAATTATATCACAATTGTACATATCTAAGTAGAAATGCACAAAAACAATGCCAAGTTTCTACATCATATAATTTAATCATTTTTATATGTGAGACGAAGCCGATAACTAGAACATGTTGAAATATGTACAACATTATAAAGTTCACAAGTTTTAGTGATTATCAATTATAGCAGCCTACCTCTGTACCAAAAAAGTGTTTTGGGAAAAATTTTTTTGTCTGTCAAGTATTTATCTTTCTATGTAATATTTTTTCTATTTTTCATATAGGATAATCAAATTCCCAATTCATTGGTGAAGCTAACAGTATAGTCAGTGTCCTAAAGTCTAAGATTACTGAATGTGAAATAAACATTATTTTGTTAATTGGTCATTATTTTTCATTAGGTAATTATCCTAAATTTTGTCTTAACCTCCTTGTGCACATGTGTGTATGTGTGCACATGGGTCTAAGGGATCACTAACTGTATAGTGAAAGGAATGACACTTGCTCTTACCTACCTTTTTGAGCATATACTTTAATAATTCCCTCACATAGGTACTCCCTCTAGAAATCTATCTCAAATTTAATGTATTAACTTTATTCCATCCATTTTTTAAACTTTAAATTTCAACACATTCTTCTGTTTTTATTCTGATTCTGATTATGGCTTTTTCCCATTATTTTCATTTTTAATGAGAATCAGATTGTTGTGCTCAGTGCCTCTTTTTTGACTCCCTATTGTAAGATTTTCTTATCTCATGAGAAAACGTCATCAAATTAAATATTTAGACTTTTTTCATCCCAATATCTTTAAGGGAAACATTAACTTTATCATGTTTGTACAGATAGGAGGATATTATACCAGAAGAGAGGTATCATTTTATCTTAATTACAGTAAATAATTGCCCTAGAACAGAGATCCTGTAAAAGGTTCTAAGATGGAATTAGAAGACAGTCACAGTCTACTAAAGGAGATTTCCAATATATTCTTTAACTTTCAAAACAAGGACTTAAATGGTTAACTTTTGTCATCTCTAAATGATGTAGAATCATCAAGTAGAGATTCCATCTCCAGGGAGAAGTGATGCTCTTACAGATAAATAAATCTTTCAAATGATGGTAATTTTGGTTTGGGTGAAAAAATCACATCTGTACACAAGATCATTTTTCCCCCAATCAAGTACTACTCACTGTAATATAAATATGATGCATGAGACCTGTCATGAAAGTACTTGATAAGCTTTTAAAACTTGACTATGCCTTAATGTTCTGAGACTAAGTCAGAGGAACTGTTTATTTATTAAGCAGCTATAAATGGAACAATGTCCTTAGGACAAATTTGTGGAAGATTTGCCCCATCACTCTAAGATCATACAGCAGCTGAGACACAGATTCACTACAAGGATGAGTAGAAAATCATTAAAGAAGCCCACGCCACGTCACTGAATGCCATGAGTTGCCTGGCTCATCTTCTCGGGAGCACTGCCACGCACTAAGTTCCAGGCTCTCAAGTGTTTTATTTTCTAGCAGATGCTCTCCTGAATCATGTTTGTGCCAAGTTTTGCATAATGTCTATGTTCTTTATCAGTACAACAATATGAAATATTTAATAGGAAGTGATCACTGTGGCCAATATGAAAGATTAAATAGGCCTGTCTCTTTTCTCAAAAAGAAAATATAGTATTTATGGAGAATTAAAAGAACAGAATCAGACACCCAGATGTAGATTCAGATCAAAATATTATATTCTTTGTTTTCTATATCATGAAGTGTTTTTCTATCATTTTTCTATCATTCTTAAGCAGAATTAGGCTATAAGAAACTCAGTGCATTTCTATAAGGATGAAATACTTCATTCTTTTTAAAATAGGGGAAAAACCTTATCAAAAGATAAACTATGCTAAAAATAGGAAACACTTATTTGAAGTTAGGACTCTATGAAGAAGTAATTTTTAGAAAATATATTTTACAATCTTAGGTCTTAAGATGCAGTATTTAAATGTAAAGGTAGGAAGCTATCAGAATTCAATAAATGAGTAGAAGAAATAACTTGAAAATGTATAAACTTATAGGTTTATGAAATCACATTAATAAATATTACACATTTCATCAGGGAAGAACTAAAGGTACAGATGTGGTTCTCAATTTTTTTTTTGTTTCCATTCCATGTCTCAACAGGGCAGTGATAAACTGCATCAGAAAGCAATTCATCACTAAGACAGTGACTTGTTAGAACACCTGTGGTTGCTTGTACTCCTTCACTGTACTTCAGATAGGAACAGCCTCCTACCCTTTCTAGGCAAACTGACTAGTTCTTTGAGGCTATTCCTTCTCAGTTATTTGAGGTGATCATCCAGTCCTACTGCACTCTGGTTTAACATGTAAAACAAGGTAGTAGATAACCTGAATTACATTAAATGAATTATTTTATTTTCATTAACTTCACCACATCTTACCCAACACACCATAGTCTCTGAACTTTCTTTAAAGCAGCATCTCAAGATGGAATGACTATGACTAAAACCATCAAGAAATTAATCATGAATTGTTAATTTTGTTTTTTCAAGCCCTACTGTACTCCACCCCACTGGTTTTGTGACCGTGCAAATTGTTAAATTTTGTTTTTCTAGCAGATGCTCTCCTGAATCATGTTTGTGCCAAGTTTTGCATAATGTCTATGTTCTTTATCAGTACAACAATATGAAATATTTAATAGGAAGTGATCACTGTGGCCAATATGAAAGATTAAATAGGCCTGTCTCTTTTCTCAAAAAGAAAATATAGTATTTATGGAGAATTAAAAGAACAGAATCAGACACCCAGATGTAGATTCAGATCAAAATATTATATTCTTTGTTTTCTATATCATGAAGTGTTTTTCTATCATTTTCTATCATTCTTAAGCAGAATTAGGCTATAAGAAACTCAGTGCATTTCTATAAGGATGAAATACTTCATTCTTTTTAAAATAGGGGAAAAACCTTATCAAAAGATAAACTATGCTAAAAATAGGAAACACTTATTTGAAGTTAGGACTCTATGAAGAAGTAATTTTTAGAAAATATATTTTACAATCTTAGGTCTTAAGATGCAGTATTTAAATGTAAAGGTAGGAAGCTATCAGAATTCAATAAATGAGTAGAAGAAATAACTTGAAAATGTATAAACTTATAGGTTTATGAAATCACATTAATAAATATTACACATTTCATCAGGGAAGAACTAAAGGTACAGATGTGGTTCTCAATTTTTTTTTTGTTTCCATTCCATGTCTCAACAGGGCAGTGATAAACTGCATCAGAAAGCAATTCATCACTAAGACAGTGACTTGTTAGAACACCTGTGGTTGCTTGTACTCCTTCACTGTACTTCAGATAGGAACAGCCTCCTACCCTTTCTAGGCAAACTGACTAGTTCTTTGAGGCTATTCCTTCTCAGTTATTTGAGGTGATCATCCAGTCCTACTGCACTCTGGTTTAACATGTAAAACAAGGTAGTAGATAACCTGAATTACATTAAATGAATTATTTTATTTTCATTAACTTCACCACATCTTACCCAACACACCATAGTCTCTGAACTTTCTTTAAAGCAGCATCTCAAGATGGAATGACTATGACTAAAACCATCAAGAAATTAATCATGAATTGTTAATTTTGTTTTTTCAAGCCCTACTGTACTCCACCCCACTGGTTTTGTGACCGTGCAAATTATTTGACTTCAAATTACTTAAAGTCTTAGTGAATCTCATTCCTTTTTGTGAGAATTGAACAAAACCTTTTTATGTGTCTCTAGATTTTCTGTATAAATTATCCTCACTCAGAAAATATATCTCAGGAAGAAAACAAAACAAAGCAACGTGAATCCTAGTTGACTCATGATCCTTGCATCTTTGCTCATGAAAAATGAGAAAGCCAGAGAGGTAATTGTTTGAAAATAAACATTATATGTGTTATATGGGTTATGTTACATGTATTATATGTGTTATACGCATTATATGTGTTAACCTAGAGGCCAGAAAAATGTTGAATGGAAAGAAAGCAAATCTATACTGAAAAGTCACTTCAGAAGATTGTGTGAAGGAATGGGGAAGTGGGGGTTAGAGAAAAAATAAAGGGCACATTTTTGAAGAGGAAGGGTCTTCAGATATTTGATGTTCCTTCAGATGTTCCTTCCCCTTTTTAGTTATTGATGGACCAATAAAACAAATAGTAAAAAATTCTTAATAATTAGACCCCCTCACTAAAGTGAGAAGGATTCCTCTTGGTGTTGCCAAAATGGCATCTGTTCACTGGTGCCAGATAGAAACACAGATGCAGAGTTTTCAGTCAGGTTGAAAAGAGTAACTTTTATTGGTTTGCCCGGCAAAGGGGGCCGCAGTCAGCCCATGTCCTGAAAATAGTGTGACCCACCCTAGGGGGAAGCGAGGAGTGTTATAGTGTTTAAGGAGCAGGGAGTGGTCAACTCACAGACAGTTCTCAGATTGGTTGGCATCAAGGTGAAGTTTCAATAACTACCAGCCGTCTGGTTTCAATTAGATCAGGGTCGGTGTTCTTGTGGTCAGCAGTTTTCATCTGGATGGGGGGTTCACTGCCTGTAAAAACAACATAGGAATATGTGTCAGGCCTATATAGCTTTCAGGAAACTGGGAGTTTGGTGATTCTGTTGTGTCTGAATCATAGACTAAATTGTTACCAGTTCCCCAGCCCAACAGCTATTATTTGTATCTACATCTTTACATTTCCCAACCATTAGCTCTTGAGTCAGCATTTTACTTCAAAAGACAAGGACACAAGAGTTTGTACATGGTTTGATCAGGAAGATACAGATATTTGGGGTTTGACTTCAAATTACTTAAAGTCTTAGTGAATCTCATTCCTTTTGTGAGAATTGAACAAAACCTTTTATGTGTCTCTAGATTTTCTGTATAAATTATCCTCACTCAGAAAATATATCTCAGGAAGAAAACAAAACAAAGCAACGTGAATCCTAGTTGACTCATGATCCTTGCATCTTTGCTCATGAAAAATGAGAAAGCCAGAGAGGTAATTGTTTGAAAATAAACATTATATGTGTTATATGGGTTATGTTACATGTATTATATGTGTTATACGCATTATATGTGTTAACCTAGAGGCCAGAAAAATGTTGAATGGAAAGAAAGCAAATCTATACTGAAAAGTCACTTCAGAAGATTGTGTGAAGGAATGGGGAAGTGGGGGTTAGAGAAAAAATAAAGGGCACATTTTTGAAGAGGAAGGGTCTTCAGATATTTGATGTTCCTTCAGATGTTCCTTCCCCTTTTTAGTTATTGATGGACCAATAAAACAAATAGTAAAAAATTCTTAATAATTAGACCCCCTCACTAAAGTGAGAAGGATTCCTCTTGGTGTTGCCAAAATGGCATCTGTTCACTGGTGCCAGATAGAAACACAGATGCAGAGTTTTCAGTCAGGTTGAAAAGAGTAACTTTTATTGGTTTGCCCGGCAAAGGGGGCCGCAGTCAGCCCATGTCCTGAAAATAGTGTGACCCACCCTAGGGGGAAGCGAGGAGTGTTATAGTGTTTAAGGAGCAGGGAGTGGTCAACTCACAGACAGTTCTCAGATTGGTTGGCATCAAGGTGAAGTTTCAATAACTACCAGCCGTCTGGTTTCAATTAGATCAGGGTCGGTGTTCTTGTGGTCAGCAGTTTTCATCTGGATGGGGGGTTCACTGCCTGTAAAAACAACATAGGAATATGTGTCAGGCCTATATAGCTTTCAGGAAACTGGGAGTTTGGTGATTCTGTTGTGTCTGAATCATAGACTAAATTGTTACCAGTTCCTCAGCCCAGCAGCTATTCTTTGTTTCTACATATTCATATTTCCCAAGCATTAACTCTTGAGTCAGCATTTTACTTCAAAAGACAAGGACACAAGAGTTTGTACATGGTTTGATCAGGAAGATACAGATATTCTTGAGAGCTTGTTTGGAGGTTCTAGCAGGGGAGTGCAGCTACTCGTATACCCTTGACCGAAGACCCGTCCTCCTCTATGGGGGATGGTCGTCCTCTTAGACCCAGCACGCAGCTTTGGGAGGGACGCACATGGAGCGGTGAAGGAGGAAGAGGACTGCGGGGATCAGGCCCCTTCCACTGGCCAGTGATGGGGTCCTTCCATCTCACTTGTATTTCAGGTTTTATTTCTTGGTTGGACCAGTGTTTTTGAAAGGGTGCCATCAGTTCATTTTTTGAAAAGTCTAAAATATTTACAGTAAAGAGTGCCATTCCAAGTTGCTGGTGAGGGCTTATTCCCCCTTTTTGTTTTTGTAAAGTTTTGATGATGATGTTCAACTATGGCCTGTCCTTGAGGGTTGTATGGGATCCCTGTGGTGTGGTGGATGTGCCATAGTTGAAAGAAGTTTTGTAAATTTTTGCTAACAAAGCAGGTCCATTGTCTGTTTTTTATCTGATAAGGTAGTTGCAAAGCATTGTAAGAAATGACTCTGGGCATGTTTTGCTTTTTCTCCTGAGTGGGCTGTAGCCCAGCAGGCATGGGAATAAGTATCAATGGATACAAAAATGAGAAAAGTGAGTGACATCTGTCTACCACAACATATTAGGCCTCAGTCCCCGAGGGTTTACTTCCGGAGATTGTAAGGGAGGAACTTGCAAATGAGGGAGGCAAGACTTGTAAGTATGCACAATTTTTTAAAAAATTTTTGATGGGGATTTGTGGGTTAAGTTTTATTTGAGGTATAATTAGGACTGTAGCCCCGGAGGCAGCACCCCAGATAGCTCTGAGAGACTGCTCCAAAGAGTTAGGGGAAGAAAGTCAACACAATGGTTTCAGTGTGGGGGAAATTTAAATGTCAAAGAAAGGGTTTTTTTTTTAAAGGCTTTTGTTTTACAAATTGCTTGTGCCTGCCATGAGGATGTGATATCTTCATGAAGGATTTTAGCACTTTTTTAGTTGTGAGGAGATGCAGAGATTGAGATAATAAAAGCTCTTTCTAAAAGTCATTTACCTATCTAAAGACCTGTTCCACCGGATTTCCCTGAGCACAGAGTCTTGCCCCACCCTGATTTCTTTCAGGGGGTGTTTCGGTGGGATGTTTTCCTATCTTCTTGGGGGCACTCTCTCTTAAAGTGCCCCAGTTGGCTGCAGTTAAAGCAGTGGCCTGATTTGGGTGAGGCGGGGGCGGAGGAGGGGGCCTGGGAAGAGGCCCTGCCTGTAACCATTGCAGTGGATAAGGCTTTAGTCATTGCCTCAGAGAGAGCCTCAGTTTGAGCCTGAAGGGCACTGTCTATAGAGCGGGCTTGGTGGCTTTGTGTGCCTATATCTTTAGAGCACACAATCCATCGCTCAATGGAATGATCTTTTTGTCCTGCGCAGGCCAGTTTATGGTCTGTATTCATTCCCTCCCAAACTAACATTCTGAGGAACTGATCTCTTAAAGGCCCTGGAGGAACTTTCTCTGGAGGCTCTTTTCTACACGATCTAAAACACGATGCCATAGTTGAAAGAAGTTTTGTAAATTTTTGCTAACAAAGCAGGTCCATTGTCTGTTTTTTATCTGATAAGGTAGTTGCAAAGCATTGTAAGAAATGACTCTGGGCATGTTTTGCTTTTTCTCCTGAGTGGGCTGTAGCCCAGCAGGCATGGGAATAAGTATCAATGGATACAAAAATGAGAAAAGTGAGTGACATCTGTCTACCACAACATATTAGGCCTCAGTCCCCGAGGGTTTACTTCCGGAGATTGTAAGGGAGGAACTTGCAAATGAGGGAGGCAAGACTTGTAAGTATGCACAATTTTTTAAAAAATTTTTGATGGGGATTTGTGGGTTAAGTTTTATTTGAGGTATAATTAGGACTGTAGCCCCGGAGGCAGCACCCCAGATAGCTCTGAGAGACTGCTCCAAAGAGTTAGGGGAAGAAAGTCAACACAATGGTTTCAGTGTGGGGGAAATTTAAATGTCAAAGAAAGGGTTTTTTTTTTAAAGGCTTTTGTTTTACAAATTGCTTGTGCCTGCCATGAGGATGTGATATCTTCATGAAGGATTTTAGCACTTTTTTAGTTGTGAGGAGATGCAGGGATTGAGATAATAAACGCTCTTTCTAAAAGTCATTTACCTATCTAAAGACCTGTTCCACCGGATTCCCCTGAGCACGGAGTGTCTTGCCCCACCCTGATTTGTTTCAGGGGGTGTTTCGGTGGGATGTTTTCCTATCTTCTTGGGGGCACTCTCTCTTAAAGTGCCCCAGTTGGCTGCAGTTAAAGCAGTGGCCTGATTTGGGTGAGGCGGGGGCGGAGGAGGGGGCCTGGGAAGAGGCCCTGCCTGTAACCATTGCAGTGGATAAGGCTTTAGTCATTGCCTCAGAGAGAGCCTCAGTTTGAGCCTGAAGGGCACTGTCTATAGAGCGGGCTTGGTGGCTTTGTGTGCCTATATCTTTAGAGCACACAATCCATCGCTCAATGGAATGATCTTTTTGTCCTGCGCAGGCCAGTTTATGGTCTGTATTCATTCCCTCCCAAACTAACATTCTGAGGAACTGATCTCTTAAAGGCCCTGGAGGGAACTTTCTCTGGAGGCTCTTTTCTACACGATCTACAAAAGTGGCAAGGTCTTCGCTATTCTTTTGTGTTATACCTGATACGGGGGGTTCAGTAGGGCCCTCAACAAGTTTTTTTCCAGGCAGCCAGACATATAGCCCGTACTTGGTCTTGATAAGGGGCAGGGATGGTGGCCTGCTGAATACCAGTGCTCCATCGGTCTACCGTTCCCGATAGCATTCCAAAAGTTATTGGAATGACGGGATTGGCAGCCTGGTTTCTCTCTGCTTGAGCATGACATTCCTCTTTTAAGAAGGCACACCATTTGATATAAATATTACTGGGAAGTACTGCCTTACATAGCATCTTCCAGTCTTGGGTGGTACAAGGTTGGTGGGCTAGCCCTTGGAGTATGGTTTCTGCCCATGGGGAGTTTGGACCGTCCTCGGCTACCGCCTTCTTAAGCTCCTTTAGGTCATTAGCCTCCCATGGATACCAGGCGTCTGGTCTGTTTCCCCCGGGGTTAACGTTTACAGGAAAAGCTTGGGTTGGGCCCGTGAAGGGCCCCCCAGGGTCTTCAGGATAGGTCCTCTCTCTCCAAGGTGACCCCAGTGCCTTCCCTCCCCACAGCCTCTCTGTGATCTCTTTAAAGGGAGGAGGGAGCGGGGAGTACAATCCTGTGCCTTGAGATCTTGACCCCGAGTGATTGGGGAAACGCTCATCATAGCTAATTTCGTCTTCATTTATAAATGAGTCCCAGGCTCTGTTAAGAGCTTGGATATAGTTTCCCATGTTGTTGAAAAAGAGCAGAAAAAAAAGACAATTGAGGACAACCACCAAAAATCCGAACGGGAGTGGTGGCGGCCGGGAAGTTGGGCTTATGTCGTGCTTGTGAAACAGTAAAGGAGTCCCTAGCATTTGCACGGACATTGTCTTGCTGGGGGCGGGCGCTCTAAGAGGCTCTGGCCCGTTCCGTGACCCCCTTATCCTGTCACGGGAGTCTTCAAGCGGCAGGCACCCTAATGGCTTTTAAATGCCTGACCCCTGCCCGCAAGGGAGAGGTTTAGGCGCGTCCTCAATTTGAAATATAGAAAAGAGAGACTTCCACCCAGTCGGGCTGCCGCTACTGGGGCAAACTATCTTAAAGCCTTCTGAAGTCAACAGAGAGTGGCCCTGGCTAGACCTCATCAGTTGCGTTTTAGACTTTCCACCTGTTCGCTGGAAGTCTCGAATCGGAGAGAACGTGAAAGTAGGAATTAAAGTAAAGAAGGAGGAACAAAGGAAAGCAGCGTTCAGTATTTTTGTGACTACCCTAAATCCCCACCCTCTCGGGAGTGGCGCGATAAAGGGGAAGATTCACCTTGAAATCCGGATTACTCGAGAAGATGCCCCTCTAGAGGAGGCGCGCGCTGAGGCCCGTCGGCTGCTTCGTCGGTTCTCTTTCAAACCCACATGGTGATGCTGCCTTCTACTTTCTCGCAGTCAGGCCCCACGTTGGGCGCCAGCTTCTGCGAGGACCTTCCGCAGAAAGGGAAGGCAGCAGGGATTACCCCCGGCTGAACCGGGAGATCTCGGAGAAAGGCAATCTTGAACTGCCGCCCGCAGCCCCTGGCTGAGGCAGGGGACAATCAGACGCGACAGGGGTTCCATCAAGTAGTTCTGGGTTGTGGCCCGTGAAGGGCCCCCAGGGTCTTCAGGATAGGTCCTCTCTCCAAGGTGACCCCAGTGCCTTCCCTCCCACAGCCTCTCTGTGATCTCTTTAAAGGGAGGAGGGAGCGGGGAGTACAATCCTGTGCCTTGAGATCTTGACCCCGAGTGATTGGGGAAACGCTCATCATAGCTAATTTCGTCTTCATTTATAAATGAGTCCCAGGCTCTGTTAAGAGCTTGGATATAGTTTCCCATGTTGTTGAAAAAGAGCAGAAAAAAAAGACAATTGAGGACAACCACCAAAAATCCGAACGGGAGTGGTGGCGGCCGGGAAGTTGGGCTTATGTCGTGCTTGTGAAACAGTAAAGGAGTCCCTAGCATTTGCACGGACATTGTCTTGCTGGGGGCGGGCGCTCTAAGAGGCTCTGGCCCGTTCCGTGACCCCCTTATCCTGTCACGGGAGTCTTCAAGCGGCAGGCACCCTAATGGCTTTTAAATGCCTGACCCCTGCCCGCAAGGGAGAGGTTTAGGCCGCGTCCTCAATTTGAAATATAGAAAAGAGAGACTTCCACCCAGTCGGGCTGCCGCTACTGGGGCAAACTATCTTAAAGCCTTCTGAAGTCACCAGAGAGTGGCCCTGGCTAGACCTCATCAGTTGCTTTTTAGACTGTCCACCTGTTCGCTGGAAGTCTCGAATCGGAGAGAACGTGAAAGTAGGAATTAAAGTAAAGAAGGAGGAACAAAGGAAAGCAGCGTTCAGTATTTTTGTGACTACCCTAAATCCCCACCCTCTCGGGAGTGGCGCGATAAAGGGGAAGATTCACCTTGAAATCCGGATTACTCCGAGAAGATGCCCCTCTAGAGGGAGGCGCCGCGCTGAGGCCCGTCGGCTGCTTCGTCGGTTCTCTTTCAAACCCACATGGTGATGCTGCCTTCTACTTTCTCGCAGTCAGGCCCCACGTTGGGCGCCAGCTTCTGCGAGGACCTTCCGCAGAAAGGGAAGGCAGCAGGGATTACCCCCGGCTGAACCGGGAGATCTCGGAGAAAGGCAATCTTGAACTGCCCGCCCCGCAGCCCCCTGGCTGAGGCAGGGGACAATCAGACGCGACAGGGGTTCCATCGAAGTAGTTCTGCTTTATTAATGAAGATCCACAGCTTTTATAGGCAAGTGAAGGGGGTTTTGCACGAGACTTCCTATAGATTACACCAATCAAGCTAAAGACCAAGCAATCATTCACGAGCGCGGAAACCAAGGGAAGCAATCAGAAATTTTGACCATCAATTAACAATTTAGATCATGCCCTGTCTCTTCCTGTAGGCGCCATCTTAGCTGCAAACATGTGCTTAAGCTTCTTTAAACAATGCACTTAAGCTTCCCTTCATTTCCATGCCCCTTCCTGTAGGCACCATCTTAGCTGCAAGCTGAAACAATGTGCTTAAGCTTCTTTTCACTCCCACACCCCTTCCTGTAGGCGCCATCTTAGCTCCAAACTGCAAACATGTGCTTAAGCTTCTTTATGCTTAAAACAGTCCTCTTTCAATTCAGAGCCCCACAGAGGACACCCGCCTAGCCAGCCAGATTAGCTGAATCAACCCTGGCGATCAATGGGGTGACAGATGTCACAACCAGATCGCCCTCACATCCCAGATATTCTTGAATTTACTCAAGCATATTATTTACGCAGGATTTTTAAAAGTAATTTTACTTATTTATATAGCTGTGCTGGGTCTTCATTGCTGAGTGGGCTTTTTTCTAGTTGTTGTAAACAGGGGTTACTCTCTAATTGTGGTATGTGGTGTGGAGCATGGGCTTAGTTGTGGGATATGGGCTCTTCCCAGACCAGTGGTCAAACCCTTGTCTCCTGCATTTACAGGCAGATTCTTTACCACTGAGACATGAGGGAAGCCCTGAAGCATAATTTAGATAGTAACGTATTTCAGAAGGAACAATGCATTGTATGGAATCTAATTAGATAGGCTTTGATTCTGTATTTCATTGAGCTTCTGACTCAGAACTGCCTATTCCGTTTAAGTTCCATAGGGACAAAAGTCACATCTGTTTTATGCTTGAAACTATTTCTAGCCTTAGCTTATAAATAACTGTTTAGAAAGGTAGATAGATTGTAAACTATCTACTCCTTTTTGTTTGCCCACAGTGACTATTGCAGTGTGCTGAATATATTAGAGACTCAATAAATACTTTATGGACTAATTGGCACATGAAATTTTGAAAAGCATGTTCTTAGAAATGCAGCCAATAGGACTTCACAGCATACAAACTTGTCTGAGCAGATGTTTGGACTTGAAGTGATGTGATCTGTCTAAGATCCACAGCTTTTATAGGCAAGTGAAGGGGTTTGCACGAGACTTCCTATAGATTACACCAATCAAGCTAAAGACCAAGCAATCATTCACGAGCGAAACCAAGGGAAGCAATCAGAAATTTTCACCATCAATTAACAATTTAGATCATGCCCTGTCTCTTCCTGTAGGCGCCATCTTAGCTGCAAACATGTGCTTAAGCTTCTTTAAACAATGCACTTAAGCTTCCCTTCATTTCCATGCCCCTTCCTGTAGGCACCATCTTAGCTGCAAGCTGAAACAATGTGCTTAAGCTTCTTTTCACTCCCACACCCCTTCCTGTAGGCGCCATCTTAGCTCCAAACTGCAAACATGTGCTTAAGCTTCTTTATGCTTAAAACAGTCCTCTTTCAATTCAGAGCCCCACAGAGGACACCCGCCTAGCCAGCCAGATTAGCTGAATCAACCCTGGCGATCAATGGGGTGACAGATGTCACAACCAGATCGCCCTCACATCCCAGATATTCTTGAATTTACTCAAGCATATTATTTACGCAGGATTTTTAAAAATAATTTTACTTATTTATATAGCTGTGCTGGGTCTTCATTGCTGAGTGGGCTTTTTTCTAGTTGTTGTAAACAGGGGTTACTCTCTAATTGTGGTATGTGGTGTGGAGCATGGGCTTAGTTGTGGGATATGGGCTCTTCCCAGACCAGTGGTCAAACCCTTGTCTCCTGCATTTACAGGCAGATTCTTTACCACTGAGACATGAGGGAAGCCCTGAAGCATAATTTAGATAGTAACGTATTTCAGAAGGAACAATGCATTGTATGGAATCTAATTAGATAGGCTTTGATTCTGTATTTCATTGAGCTTCTGACTCAGAACTGCCTATTCCGTTTAAGTTCCATAGGGACAAAAGTCACATCTGTTTTATGCTTGAAACTATTTCTAGCCTTAGCTTATAAATAACTGTTTAGAAAGGTAGATAGATTGTAAACTATCTACTCCTTTTTGTTTGCCCACAGTGACTATTGCAGTGTGCTGAATATATTAGAGACTCAATAAATACTTTATGGACTAATTGGCACATGAAATTTTGAAAAGCATGTTCTTAGAAATGCAGCCAATAGGACTTCACAGCATACGCAAACTTGTCTGAGCAGATGTTTGGACTTGAAGTGATGTGATCTGTCTAATCTGGCACCTTGGCTTAGAAAGGCTTTTTCTACTCCAGGTGGCATTGCCTTGAAGTAATCACAAATGACTGTTTCCCAGCAACGAAGTGCAGAGCACAGAAATTTCCTAAGTTCTCCCGAACAACAATGAAAAAAAAAAAAGACAATCAATGGAAGTTAGCCCTATATTTTGAATTTATCACTTATATTTTTTGCCCTTCTTGATAGTGTATCATCAATTAAGACTGTATGGAAGGAAATCTGTTTCAGTAGAAACATTGTTGGACATATATATTCATACACATTCATATGATATATACACATATATGAATATATATATATATATATATATATATATATATATATAATGCTAGAGTAATTGTGAATAATAGCAAAATCTCTCAAAATAGATGAGGGAAAAAAGTCTAATCCAAAATCAGATTCAAGTATGTTTGAATTTTGTATATATTTTGTGATGTACATATTTGATAATATAATATATATAATGATGTACATATTTATTTGATGATGTATATATATATATATATATATATATATATATATATATATACACTTTGTACATATGTCTAACTCAAAAGTTTTGATTTTTATTAGTGGCTAAAGCCTAGTTTGATTTTCTGAATAAAGCTGTAGTATCTCAGTGTATAAAGTTTCAATCTTAAATATGTATATTTAAAAATATAACAGATTCCTGATCTCATGATTCTTTTCATCCGTGTAGTCATATTACAGAAGGCCTATCATTAAGTCAGTGAAATTGATCAGTTTATGATTTTTCACATGAAGGCATCACTGAGAATGATAGGAATGTGTTTACCCAGCTATTAGCTATGTGATAGCATAAGAGGGAGAGAGAAGTTTCCAGTGTAGCAGTTGCCAGATTACAAGCTCTAGAGACAGACTGAATATGCACCTCAGGTTGTACCACTTATTACATGCATGACTTGAGGCAAATTATTAAACGATTCTACAGTTTCATGTACTCATCTGTAAATGTTAATGGCAACATTGATGATGATTTCATACTAATATTTCTTTTATGAATTGAGTGGTAAATATGACTTAGAATGGAGACTTGGTAAAATAAGCTTTAGATTGTTCTTTGCATTCCAACTTATACATACAATTTATATTTACTTGGCTTAGAAAGGCTTTTTCTACTCCAGGTGGCATTGCCTTGAAGTAATCACAAATGACTGTTTCCCAGCAACGAAGTGCAGAGCACAGAAATTTCCTAAGTTCTCCCGAACAACAATGAAAAAAAAAAAAGACAATCAATGGAAGTTAGCCCTATATTTTGAATTTATCACTTATATTTTTGCCCTTCTTGATAGTGTATCATCAATTAAGACTGTATGGAAGGAAATCTGTTCCAGTAGAAACATTGTTGGACATATATATTCATACACATTCATATGATATATACACATATATGAATATATATATATATATATATATATATATATATATAAAATTTGCTAGAGTAATTGTGAATAATAGCAAAATCTCTCAAAATAGATGGGGGAAAAAGTCTAATCCAAAATCAGATTCAAGTATGTTTGAATTTTGTATATATTTTGTGATGTACATATTTGATAATATAATATATATAATGATGTACATATTTATTTGATGATGTATATATATATATATATATATATATATATATATATATATACACTTTGTACATATGTCTAACTCAAAAGTTTTGATTTTTATTAGTGGCTAAAGCCTAGTTTGATTTTCTGAATAAAGCTGTAGTATCTCAGTGTATAAAGTTTCAATCTTAAATATGTATATTTAAAAATATAACAGATTCCTGATCTCATGATTCTTTTCATCCGTGTAGTCATATTACAGAAGGCCTATCATTAAGTCAGTGAAATTGATCAGTTTATGATTTTTCACATGAAGGCATCACTGAGAATGATAGGAATGTGTTTACCCAGCTATTAGCTATGTGATAGCATAAGAGGGAGAGAGAAGTTTCCAGTGTAGCAGTTGCCAGATTACAAGCTCTAGAGACAGACTGAATATGCACCTCAGGTTGTACCACTTATTACATGCATGACTTGAGGCAAATTATTAAACGATTCTACAGTTTCATGTACTCATCTGTAAATGTTAATGGCAACATTGATGATGATTTCATACTAATATTTCTTTTTATGAATTGAGTGGTAAATATGACTTAGAATGGAGACTTGGTAAAATAAGCTTTAGATTGTTCTTTGCATTCCAACTTATACATACAATTTATATTTACATGCATGTGTGTGTGCTTAGTTGCTCAGTTCTCTCTGACTCTGTGACTGCATGGACGGTAACCTGCATGACCTCTTTGTCCATGGGATTTTTCAGGCAAGAATAATCAAGTAGATTGCCATTTCCCATTCCAGGGGATCTTCTCAACGCTGGGATGGAAACTGAGTCTCCTGCAATATGTTACCTGAGAAGTCCTTACATTTACATATTCACTGATAAATTAATAGTTATTTCAACCACAAGTTAGTTGGAAGAATCATGGAACATTTCTTTCATTTGACTTAAAGACCTAGTCATCATTTCCTTCCTTATGTTCCATTTAATAGTTAACAACTGATATTGAAAAAGGAATATGGCAATTATTTATGCAATGCACTTTACTTCATGAATTAATAATAATCTATACATTTTATAATGTAATCTAAATTGCACTAACTGGTTCCACACCAATATGAAGTATTAAACTACATTTTTGGTATATCCTTAAAGATAAAAAGCTCTCTATAGAATAACTTTTTTTTTTTTTTTTCACTAGCATAATGGGGACGCGATGCACAGCTTCAGAAACAGAGGCAGGCAGATATCCTGCTTTTGATTTGCACAACTAATGGTGAACCAATGAAGGTGAAAATAAAAAGAGAGTTTATAACCTGAGGGGATCATTTTCCTCTGCGTTTGTATGAAAAGATATGACGTGCTAAAGTCCATTCAGCCTACTAGACCATCCTCTGAAGCTTCATAACCCAGGGCTTGGGGATTAGATCATGTTATAGGAAACAAACGGGTTTCTTTCTTACAGTTACTGTGGCAAATCTACTGAAAACTCTTGAAATTAAACCCCCTAGTAGTCTTTTTTGTTTGCCAAGGAAGACTGTACTGGGCAAAGAGCAAAACACTGTGACCGCTGTGCAGGGCTAAATGAAGCTTTTCTTCCTAGAGGAAATTTGGCTATCAGGGGACGTTAAAATAAAATAGCTTCAACAAATATAGCTGAAACTTTTGCATCATTTGTCAGTCTTTCTCGCTAATTCTACGTAAGCTCTTAGGCCATTGGAAGAAATAATCTAGCAGCAACAGGTAAACAGTTTCAAAAGGTGTGAAAATGTGGGTCAATTAGAAATTATACCTGTCAAACTTGACCTCTGTCATTTTCACTGTTCTCATAAGTTTTGTACATCAAGCTTTATGGCTGATCAGAAGAAAAATCAAGTAGATTGCCATTTCCCATTCCAGGGGATCTTCTCAACGCTGGGATGGAAACTGAGTCTCCTGCAATATGTTACCTGAGAAGTCCTTACATTTACATATTCACTGATAAATTAATAGTTATTTCAACCACAAGTTAGTTGGAAGAATCATGGAACATTTCTTTCATTTGACTTAAAGACCTAGTCATCATTTCCTTCCTTATGTTCCATTTAATAGTTAACAACTGATATTGAAAAAGGAATATGGCAATTATTTATGCAATGCACTTTACTTCATGAATTAATAATAATCTATACATTTTATAATGTAATCTAAATTGCACTAACTGGTTCCACACCAATATGAAGTATTAAACTACATTTTTGGTATATCCTTAAAGATAAAAAGCTCTCTATAGAATAACTTTTTTTTTTTTTTTTTACTAGCATAATGGGGACGCGATGCACAGCTTCAGAAACAGAGGCAGGCAGATATCCTGCTTTTGATTTGCACAACTAATGGTGAACCAATGAAGGTGAAAATAAAAAGAGAGTTTATAACCTGAGGGGATCATTTTCCTCTGCGTTTGTATGAAAAGATATGACGTGCTAAAGTCCATTCAGCCTACTAGACCATCCTCTGAAGCTTCATAACCCAGGGCTTGGGGATTAGATCATGTTATAGGAAACAAACGGGTTTCTTTCTTACAGTTACTGTGGCAAATCTACTGAAAACTCTTGAAATTAAACCCCCTAGTAGTCTTTTTTGTTTGCCAAGGAAGACTGTACTGGGCAAAGAGCAAAACACTGTGACCGCTGTGCAGGGCTAAATGAAGCTTTTCTTCCTAGAGGAAATTTGGCTATCAGGGGACGTTAAAATAAAATAGCTTCAACAAATATAGCTGAAACTTTTGCATCATTTGTCAGTCTTTCTCGCTAATTCTACGTAAGCTCTTAGGCCATTGGAAGAAATAATCTAGCAGCAACAGGTAAACAGTTTCAAAAGGTGTGAAAATGTGGGTCAATTAGAAATTATACCTGTCAAACTTGACCTCTGTCATTTTCACTGTTCTCATAAGTTTTGTACATCAAGCTTTATGGCTGATCAGAAGAAAAACAGTGAATGTGTTATTTTTCAAAAGTTTTTTTATGATAGAGAAAAAAGGGAGGGAAGATAATAAAGAAATTTCATTAAAGGAATCTTTATGTATTCTGATGTTGGAGAAGTTAAGATCTGTATTTTGTGTGTTATTTCTTCAATGAAAAATACAATCTATAAAAGTTTTTGAAGTTACTGCCCCACCATTCAGCCATATTCATCCAATAAATAACAAGTGCTTACTGAGTAAATGTTATGTGCTAAAAGCTTGAGTATAGCAACAGACAGATAACATGCAATTATTTTGTGGGTATAAACACAAAGACATCAGTAACACTTCAAATAATAATAAGGATGTTAATGGATACCATTTCTACACCACTTTATTACTTTTCACAGAAAAAGTTTCATTTTCATAAATGTTTTTGGTATTTTGCCTTAATCATTACTACTCCACATGAAGGTAGGAAGTATCATGGTCTTTTTTTTTTTTCCTTCATGAACTAACCTACTTCCTAAAATATGTTCATTGGGTTCTGTCTAAATTTACATGAGACTTTTCAGAATTACTTGTGATGGGTGAGAGTTTTGACTTGAATTTCATCATCTTCAAAAGAGTATGTTAAAGTCCTCACCTCAGCACCCCAGAATGTGTCCTTACTTATACTTTGTAGAGATAATCAAGTTAAAGTGTGGTTATTATAGTGAGCTCCACTACCATGTGACTGGTGTCCTTAATAAAAGGGGAAATTTGGGTATTGAGGCAGACACACATGTAGGAAAGGCAATGTAAATACACAGAGAGAATACCAAATGAAGTTGAAAGGTTGGAAGGCTACCTCTGCAAGACCATAACACCTGCGCTTATAGCAGTTAGGACAGAATCCTGGCATGGGTAATCCCTGAGAACTTTCAGAGAGCCCATGGTTCTGCCAACATATTGCTCTCACAATTTCTGGTCTCTTGAACTGTGGAACAATAAACTTCTGTTTCAAATGACTCCGTTTGTGAGACTTCATTATGGTAGCCCTAGGAAACTAGTGAGTAAACTGTCCAGATTGTAAGATTCAGCAAAAACGAAACAAAACAAAACTTATTTTCAAATACAAGGCGAGATTTCCAATATACAAGAAGGGAAAGAAAAGTATCACAAATAGCATATGATGGTCTTTAATTAAGTAGGAGAAATGCCTCATCAATGGATTGTGGCTTTCTCTTACACATGTTTGGCTAAGACTAGAAACCTAGTGGGACTGAAAAACCACAGAGTGGCCTTAAAAACTGTTTATTTATTTTACTGGCTAGGCCTGAATTTCAGAATCATCAAGAGATTCCTATAACTAAGACTGAACAAACAGTAACATGTGAGGAGGATAAATTCCGGGTTTTTATTTTTTTCTTTAATAGAGAAGATTTTAAAGATGTTGTGTAAACTTTATTTCCTTTGGGCTTTAATGTTTTCCCTAGGAAATTCATAATGAAAAGGAGTTTTTACTCAAATTTGAGGAAATTATTATTGTTTTATGATTGAATTATCTTTATGATTTTATTTGTGATTCAGAGTTAAACTGCTGAGACAAATGATGCCAACTGAAGACTAAATAGTCCACAACATTCCCTCTGAAAATAATAATGATAAATAATGCCCCTTGTATGTGTTCTTTAAGAAAATAATGTCTTTTGTCAATTTTTTTTCCTTTTTTTATTACTTAGTCATTTTTATTTTGCTTTTACAGTTTTGTTGTTTACAGATATGTAAGAGGGAGAGGTCAGGGATATACATGTGATTGGGATTATACATATCTGTATATTACCAATGTTTTTACTAAGTTATTTTTACTAAATATTAGGACTATTTTCCCCTGATTTGTCATTATTTTTGTTTACTACACTAAGGATTCTTATTTTGCACCTGAAGTCACTTGGTAGATGAATATAAAAACATTTTTACTTGGCTGTGATGAGAGACAGAATGAGTAAGCTAGGAGTTAAAAGTAAATGTTTTGGTGCTCCACAAATTGCTTTTCTCAAACAGTAGACTTAAAAAAAAATGTATATAGAGCTACTGTGAGGTGATAGTCTTCAATGATCAGATTTAATAATGCAAATTGCAAAATTTAGTGACAATCTTTATGAGATCTAAGCTAAAGATATCAGTCTATCCAGTGTTATAGTCTTGTAATGACTACAGACACTGTAATATCCACTAGATCAAAAGATCCAATGTAAGGTAAATTATTTTGTCAATATGGCTCACTTTCTCTTCACTGTTTATTCCTGTTCCTCAATAAGGTACCTTAGATGAAAGACAAAAAATGATAAGGAAAATACTGGAAAGGCAAATTAAGTTCTTAGGTTTTCTGTAGTGGTAAAATGATACTTTATTACAAATAACTTAGTGATTTGAACTATGAAAGTAATAAGAATGTACACACCTAATTAAAAAAGCCATTTCTTGAGTGCTTACTAATATACACCAGAGCTCTGCCAGAAACATTGAGTATATTATTCCACTTAATTAAAAGAAACCCACATTAGTATTCCTTTCTTAACATTTTTCTTCTCTGAAATTCATAATGAAAAGAGTTTTTACTCAAATTTGAGGAAATTATTATTGTTTTATGATTGAATTATCTTTATGATTTTATTTGTGATTCAGAGTTAAACTGCTGAGACAAATGATGCCAACTGAAGACTAAATAGTCCACAACATTCCCTCTGAAAATAATAATGATAAATAATGCCCCTTGTATGTGTTCTTTAAGAAAATAATGTCTTTTGTCAATTTTTTTTCCTTTTTTTATTACTTAGTCATTTTTATTTTGCTTTTACAGTTTTGTTGTTTACAGATATGTAAGAGGGAGAGGTCAGGGATATACATGTGATTGGGATTATACATATCTGTATATTACCAATGTTTTTACTAAGTTATTTTTACTAAATATTAGGACTATTTTCCCCTGATTTGTCATTATTTTTGTTTACTACACTAAGGATTCTTATTTTGCACCTGAAGTCACTTGGTAGATGAATATAAAAACATTTTTACTTGGCTGTGATGAGAGACAGAATGAGTAAGCTAGGAGTTAAAAGTAAATGTTTTGGTGCTCCACAAATTGCTTTTCTCAAACAGTAGACTTAAAAAAAAATGTATATAGAGCTACTGTGAGGTGATAGTCTTCAATGATCAGATTTAATAATGCAAATTGCAAAATTTAGTGACAATCTTTATGAGATCTAAGCTAAAGATATCAGTCTATCCAGTGTTATAGTCTTGTAATGACTACAGACACTGTAATATCCACTAGATCAAAAGATCCAATGTAAGGTAAATTATTTTGTCAATATGGCTCACTTTCTCTTCACTGTTTATTCCTGTTCCTCAATAAGGTACCTTAGATGAAAGACAAAAAATGATAAGGAAAATACTGGAAAGGCAAATTAAGTTCTTAGGTTTTCTGTAGTGGTAAAATGATACTTTATTACAAATAACTTAGTGATTTGAACTATGAAAGTAATAAGAATGTACACACCTAATTAAAAAAAAAGCCATTTCTTGAGTGCTTACTAATATACACCAGAGCTCTGCCAGAAACATTGAGTATATTATTCCACTTAATTAAAAAGAAACCCACATTAGTATTCCTTTCTTAACATTTTTCTTCTCTGAAATTCAGAAGGAAAAGTTGCCAAAATATTCTTACATATAAATATTAATATCTATAATAGGTAATTTAAAAGCCAAAATTTGAACCCCTTTCATTCTATTTCTAAATCTTTCATTCTTACCGTAAGGTTGTCCTGAATTTTTATTATGTAAAATCTCCATGAATTTAATAGCTAACTATGCCAGTTCAGTGTGTTTCATGAGCTTTATTTCTCTGTGGTACTAACTATTCAGTTCACAGCTCATTAGTACCTTAACTTAAAATGTAGAAAGGGAACTGGAGTGCTCTGCAACAGATGAATTTTGCATTTGTAGAAGATTTAGTATGAATGAACATGAGAACTAATTGCTAACCTAAGGCATTTTTTTTAACTAATGTTTTATTTGAATTTGGGGGTTACAGGTGCAGCTCTATTTCTTTCTCTGATAACCATAGAAAACTATTGAATTATTGGGATTAGACTTTTCCAACAGCTTGTTATCTATCGATCTCACAACACACACTCACAAATACCACAAAGAATATTGTTTTCCTTTTAGTATGCTAGCTTGTAACATGTAATGTGTCATATTTTACTCATAAATGTCAAAATATAATGCATTTATTTAAATTCTTAAAATTAATTTTTGGCATTTACAAATGAAATACAGTGAGAGATTAAATTTTAACATCAAACATTCAGCTTTTAAATTTCCCATATTCTTGTTTCTTTTTATAAACCCAATATTCTATAGCATGTAATGCTTCTAATATCACTGTTCTAGTTTATGAAAACCCATGTTGTACTGTTGGTCTTCATATAAATGCAGTAATTACTTCATTTCTACTTAGAGATTAAGAGTTTTAAATTCATGATTCTCTCAGCATAAGAATGATCAAGGACTTTATTTTACTTTACTTTCTGTGTAAGGGGTAAATTAAGCATGCTCATGTTGTGACTAATACATTATTTTCAGTTACAAATAGAACTAGGCAAACATTTGAACAAAGTAAGAAATTTTGATTATGCTATGAGGACTATTGCTTCAAATTATTTCCAGCCTCAATTTGCTTCACTCTTTTTGTTCTTTTCTAAAAGAACCTTATAATTACAAACATGCAGAGAAAATTTAAAATTCAATTTTGTATTGTTAAATCTATTATTACAATAATAGCATTTCTCAAAGTTGGACTGCATTTAAGACAGCCATACTAAGATTTCAATAATAACCAAATTTCATTTGTTTCCCGCAATTACTTGAAATCTTTTTCACAATAACGAATATTATTTCTGTATTGAGCATGTTAATAACAATGTAGATGTCTTCACAACACCATATATAATTAGAGATAATCTTACAGGACAGTCCTAATATGATTTGGTACCTATTTACATAGTATGGTTAAATCAAATTGTTGATTCAATTGTTGATTCAGTACATATAGGTATACATTACATGGCCAGTTCAACTTTTACTTTTAATAATATTTAATGTTCTAACATAACTGCATTTGAAGTTTTGTCTGAACTGGTAAAAATTATTGATCTTGGTATGAAATAATAACTTCAGATTCATCTGGAGAGAGGAGATAACGAATGCTATGAAAGAGTTAGTCATTTGAAGGAGTAAGTTGACAGAGAGAAAGAATATTAAGACTTTGGGAAGGAAGAGAAGAAAAAGGAAACTAGAAAAAAAGAGAGATGAAGAGAGCCATAACAGCGTAGTGCCTTTAGTAAACCAAAGCGAGAGAAATATTTTCAATCTATTGTGTTAAAAAGAATTTACTGATAGGTATTTTGATAGGACTTTTCATAGTTTTACATGAAAGTAAACAATGTGTCCTCCAATATTGGAAATATTAATATTATATGGCTTGCAGCAGTATTTGCTAATATTAAATTAAGTTCAGAACAATGGATGTTAATTTGCAAACCTTAGGAACTTCCTAGGTGTTATTCTCAAATAGGCTCCCATTTGTGAAGGGTAGGAGAGGCCAAGGAAAGAGGCAGACCCCTTCTGATTGGTAGGGGTCAGGTTTAATAAGCAAGGTGATTTACACTGGTAGGTGCTCTGTGAAGGAATGGAATGGGGGTCAGGGATGGAAGGGAGTCTCACGAGGGAGGGGATATATGTATGTTTATAGCTGATGGATGTTGTTGTACAGCAACATTGTAAAACAACATTGTACAATGTACAATAACATTGTAAAACTGAGACAACATTGTAAAGCACTTATCCTCCAATTAAAAAGAATACAAATGAACCTTTTGTGTATTTATAGATTATTCTAACAAAAAAAAAAAACCCGTAGTAGCTACCAACTGCTACAAAGACAGATCTAGGAACAGCATATAACATGATGGCATACACTTTTCTGTAGAAGTAACATTAATATGTTATTTCCTGCTTGAGATTTTATTCTATAAATGTACCATTTCTTTGGAGAAGATTAGGTCAATGTAAACTTTTCTTATATAATGACTTTCAAAAATAAAATACTTTTGTAGTAACTTCACTACATAAAAGAAATCTGAACTACACAATTTTAATAACCTTGTCAATTGTATTAAATTAATTTCCATTACCTTGGTTATTAGGTTAAACTAATAAAATTATATTTCATGTTAACTAGCATGTTCTATAAACAAAGAGCCTGAATAATGTGAAAATACTTATTATACTAGTTCTGCCTCTAATCAACTTCTAACAGGAAGTCCTTTTAGTGTAGGTAATTTTCCTTGTAGAAACATCAGGTAACTGTCTCTGGTAAATCTACCTGGAAGTGGAGAGCCACTTTAAATCTCCAACTTCTTAAAGAGTTTGAGATATGGCCATTAATCATTATCCACTAACAGATGTATTAACATTCATCACTCTTCTGAAACTCTCCAGTCGATTTGGACCCAGTCCATGGTGGGCCTTTTCACATAAAATGGAATAAAACAGACATGCACATAGACCTATTTCAATTTGGCCTGTCTCACCGCAATGACTTGAAAATGTATTCAATAAATTGTATTCACAGATTTATGATCACAGAATCTTTACATTTTTATCTAGAACTAAAACTAGATATTTTGCTGAACTAGATTTTTGTGGTACTTTCAATGCTCTAGTTAAAGCAATATTTGAAGGATGCAACCATAGAGGAAAAAAAAGGAAAGTAGGAAAAAATACCAAGTAGGTTTGATATGCCCCTTCATCCACATTTTCTTTTCCACAATGTCATGACGGCCAAATGCATTATCATTGGCTTTAAGAAATGTGACTGAAAGGTGAACTGAATAAAAAAATAAAGTTTAAATGGGACAAATAATTTATCTCAAGTGTTTTTGATGCTTCTTTGTTATTTTTTAGTTATATAATTGATAGTGTCTCATTCTTTGTGATTTCTAGATCCAGCTTTTACTTGTTTCAGTTTCTTTGGAAAAGAAAGCACTACTGTCTATTTTTCATGCATAAAGAGATTTATAACTTGTATTCTTTTCTCTTTATCCAATGTAAAGCATAGTTAAAGCTTTCCTTGTGCTTCTCTGCACTTTTTCAGATGCAGTGTTTGAGAGCTATAGTCTTATATCATTGAAATCTTTTAGCTCCAGTATAATAGGTAGCAATTTTATTTAATATCTAGGGAAATTATTTTTTATCCTTCCAGAGATTTGTTTCATGCATATTAAACTAAAAAATATTTCATGTTAACTAGCATGTTCTATAAACAAAGAGCCTGAATAATGTGAAAATACTTATTATACTAGTTCTGCCTCTAATCAACTTCTAACAGGAAGTCCTTTTAGTGTAGGTAATTTTCCTTGTAGAAACATCAGGTAACTGTCTCTGGTAAATCTACCTGGAAGTGGAGAGCCACTTTAAATCTCCAACTTCTTAAAGAGTTTGAGATATGGCCATTAATCATTATCCACTAACAGATGTATTAACATTCATCACTCTTCTGAAACTCTCCAGTCGATTTGGACCCAGTCCATGGTGGGCCTTTTCACATAAAATGGAATAAAACAGACATGCACATAGACCTATTTCAATTTGGCCTGTCTCACCGCAATGACTTGAAAAATGTATTCAATAAATTGTATTCACAGATTTATGATCACAGAATCTTTACATTTTTATCTAGAACTAAAACTAGATATTTTGCTGAACTAGATTTTTGTGGTACTTTCAATGCTCTAGTTAAAGCAATATTTGAAGGATGCAACCATAGAGGAAAAAAAAGGAAAGTAGGAAAAAATACCAAGTAGGTTTGATATGCCCCTTCATCCACATTTTCTTTTCCACAATGTCATGACGGCCAAATGCATTATCATTGGCTTTAAGAAATGTGACTGAAAGGTGAACTGAATAAAAAAATAAAGTTTAAATGGGACAAATAATTTATCTCAAGTGTTTTTGATGCTTCTTTGTTATTTTTTAGTTATATAATTGATAGTGTCTCATTCTTTGTGATTTCTAGATCCAGCTTTTACTTGTTTCAGTTTCTTTGGAAAAGAAAGCACTACTGTCTATTTTTCATGCATAAAGAGATTTATAACTTGTATTCTTTTCTCTTTATCCAATGTAAAGCATAGTTAAAGCTTTCCTTGTGCTTCTCTGCACTTTTTCAGATGCAGTGTTTGAGAGCTATAGTCTTATATCATTGAAATCTTTTAGCTCCAGTATAATAGGTAGCAATTTTATTTAATATCTAGGGAAATTATTTTTTATCCTTCCAGAGATTTGTTTCATGCATATTCATACAAAAGCAGTGTATAGTCTTTCTCCCATCTTTAATTCAAATGGAAGCAGGTTCTAATCCTTGTCACATTTACATAAAATATACATGTTGGAAAATATTCCATATAACTACATGGCATGCTCTCTCCCTCTTTGTTTTCCCATGGTAGAAAACACATAATATAAAATTGTTTATATCAACTATTTTTAAGCATTCAACAGATCTCTAGAACTTTTTCATCTTTCAAAACAGATACTCTGTATTCATAGAATAGCAATTGCCCTTTTCCCAGTCCTTGGCAGCCACCATTTTAGCTTCCTTTTCTAAGAGATAGGCTACTTTAGGGCTTCCGTGGTAGCTCAGATTGTAAAGAATTTCCCTGCGATGTGGAAGATCCTGGTTCTGTCCCTGGTTGGGAAGATCCCCTGGAAAAGGGATAAGCTAACCATTCCAGGATTTTTGCCAGGAGAATTTCATTGCTTGTCTGTGGGGTCGCAAAGAGTCAGACACCACTGCATGACTTTCACTTTTACTCTCAAGCTACTTTAGATGCGTGTTATATGTGAAATCACACAGTATTTGTCTCCTTATGATAGGCTTATCTCATTTAACAAGCTCACCCACATTGTATCATATGACAGGATTCCTTTCTTTTTAAGGCTAATAATGTTCTATTCTATGTAATGATGCCAGATTTTCTTTATGCATCCCTCAGTTGATGAATATTTAGCTTACTTCCAAATCTAAGCTGTTGTGAATAATGCTGAAGTAAATGCGGGAGCACACATTTGTCTTTAAGATCATAAATTCAACTCCTTTGAATAAATATCAGAAATGAGATTTGTGGAGAGTACTGTACTTTTAATTTTTTTTGAGAAACTTCTATATCATTTTCCATGATGACTGCACCATCTTACATGCCCACTAATAGAAGACAAGGGGTCTCATTCTTCCACACTGCTACCAACATTTGTATTTCCCATTTTTGTGATAGTGGCCATCAGACAGATATAAGGTGATATCCCATCAGATTTTAATTTGCATGCCCAGGATGTTTAGTCATATTAAACATCTTTCATGTGCTTTGGGGGCATTTATGCATCCTCCTTGGAGAAATATCTATTCAAGTCCTTTGGCCATTTTAAAGTGAGATTATTTATGTTGTTATTTTTGTGTTATACAACTGTGTTTATTCTGGATTTTAAATTCTTGTTAGATATATTTTTAAGTCTTTCATCTATAATTTTCCGTATATGATATAACCTAAGGTCCAACTTCATTCTGTCACTTGTCAATATCCAATTTTCCAAACATCATTTGTTGCAGAGAATATCCTTTGCCCATTTTGGCAACATTTTCAAAGGGCATTTGATCATGTAAATGCATGTTTATTTCTGTGCTTTCTGTTTTGTTTCTTGGTCTATATATCAGTTTTTATACAAGTACCACAATATTTAAATTACTGTAGGTTTGTAATAGGTTTTGAGACCAGGAAGCAGATACATGAATTTATGGTTTCTTTCTCAAGATTGCTTTTTGATATCCTTCGAGATTTCATATCAATTTTAGAATTTAATTTCTATTTCCGGAAAAAAAAATTGCATTGAGATTTGGATAGGAATTCCACTGAATCTCCAGGTTACTTCTGGTGGTATGGACATTTTAACAATATTTTTTATAATCCATGAGCATTGCATATCTTTCCATTCATTGGTGTCTTCTTTTAAATTCCCGCAGCAATATTTTGTAGTTTCCAGTGTACCAGTCTTTTTTTGCCTTGTGATTTTTTTGTTAAATCAACATATGTTGAGTCTTGGAGATCCATGGTTCAAAAAAGACCACAAAGAAAGTGTAATGGAGGTTTACTACTCATAGGTCTTGAGGAGGCACACAGCATGCCTTGAGGGACCACGTGGGGAGGTTGAGTCAAAGTACAGGCAGAAAGTCAGCAGTAGCATCTGGGAAACATTTCTTTATTAGAATTTGCTTGTGGAATCTTTTGAGGTCCTTAGGCTAAGCATGGATTTGTCCATTTAAAACAGAAAGTATAGGTTCTGGTAAGTTTCCATGAGGGTCTTATTTGAGGGATACATAGGAGAAAGAGCTGAGAGACAGAAGAGACTGTTTATTACAAAGGGCAGTGAGGGAATCCTATCAAAAACTTATATTTACTTGTGACTCTGAGATACTATCTAAGGCATGTCCTTGAGGGAGGGACTAGTCAGTTCAAGCACCCTGCAGGCTACTTAGCTTCACAAAATGAGCTCAGTATTATGGAGTAGTTTAAGTTCTCAACATGCCTCTTCATTAAGTTTATCCCTGAGTGTTTCATTTCTTTTGGTGCTGTTATAAATAGGACTACAGTCTTAACTTCTATTCCAGATAGCCCATTGTTGATGTATAGAAGCACAACTTATTTTGTGGGTTGATGTGTAGCCCGTTCTTTTGTTGACTTTGTTGACTAGTCCTACTAACTTTTTCTGTGTTAGGAATATTTAGAGGTTTCTACATAGTAAGTCATATCAGCTGTAAGCAGAGATAATTTTTCTTCTTCCCTTCCAATCTACATCTTATGTATCTTTTTTTAGACCTCTTTTTCCAAGATTGCTTTTGATATCCTTCGAGATTTCATATCAATTTTAGAATTTAATTTCTATTTCGGAAAAAAATTGCATTGAGATTTGGATAGGAATTCCACTGAATCTCCAGGTTACTTCTGGTGGTATGGACATTTTAACAATATTTTTTATAATCCATGAGCATTGCATATCTTTCCATTCATTGGTGTCTTCTTTTAAATTCCCGCAGCAATATTTTGTAGTTTCCAGTGTACCAGTCTTTTTTTGCCTTGTGATTTTTTTGTTAAATCAACATATGTTGAGTCTTGGAGATCCATGGTTCAAAAAAGACCACAAAGAAAGTGTAATGGAGGTTTACTACTCATAGGTCTTGAGGAGGCACACAGCATGCCTTGAGGGACCACGTGGGGAGGTTGAGTCAAAGTACAGGCAGAAAGTCAGCAGTAGCATCTGGGAAACATTTCTTTATTAGAATTTGCTTGTGGAATCTTTTGAGGTCCTTAGGCTAAGCATGGATTTGTCCATTTAAAACAGAAAGTATAGGTTCTGGTAAGTTTCCATGAGGGTCTTATTTGAGGGATACATAGGAGAAAGAGCTGAGAGACAGAAGAGACTGTTTATTACAAAGGGCAGTGAGGGAATCCTATCAAAACTTATATTTACTTGTGACTCTGAGATACTATCTAAGGCATGTCCTTGAGGGAGGGACTAGTCAGTTCAAGCACCCTGCAGGCTACTTAGCTTCACAAAATGAGCTCAGTATTATGGAGTAGTTTAAGTTCTCAACATGCCTCTTCATTAAGTTTATCCCTGAGTGTTTCATTTCTTTTGGTGCTGTTATAAATAGGACTACAGTCTTAACTTCTATTCCAGATAGCCCATTGTTGATGTATAGAAGCACAACTTATTTTGTGGGTTGATGTGTAGCCCGTTCTTTTGTTGACTTTGTTGACTAGTCCTACTAACTTTTTCTGTGTTAGGAATATTTAGAGGTTTCTACATAGTAAGTCATATCAGCTGTAAGCAGAGATAATTTTTCTTCTTCCCTTCCAATCTACATCTTATGTATCCTTTTCTTGCCAAATTATTCTGGGTAGGACTTTCACTTCTGTGTTAAATAGAAATACGAGAGAGGTCAATTTTGCCTTCATCTTAATTTTAAAAAGAAAATTTTCAATGATGAATGTCATCTTAGCTGTGGACTTTTCATATATGATTTGTGTTATATTGAGGTAATTTCCTTTTATTCTAGTTTGCAGTGTATTTTTAACATGAGAAGATAGTGAATTTTGTCAAAACTCTTTCTGAATCAAATAATTTTGTGGATTTTTTTCCCATATTGTAGTGGACTACAATGATTAATTTTTATATGCTGAATCACCCTTGCATTCCAGACATAAATCTTCATTGATCATAGTGTATAATTTTTGGAATGTATTGACAAATCCAATTTGCTAATATATTTTGAATATTTTAGAATCAATATTCATGGCAGGAGGTGTCTATGATTGTCTTGTAGTGTTTTTAATCTACCTTTGGTATGGACCTTACAAATCAGTTTAAAATCATCCCATCTTATTCAGTCTTTTGGAAGAGTGTGAGAAAGACTGGTTTTCCTGATGCTGTGAAATTGTTTACATGAATTCTCTTATAGTTCTCTGATCTAACTTAGAGCAATTATTTTAGGTTTTGTCAGGAAATTTATGAATCTCCATTTCTGTGGATTCAACTTCTAGAAGTTTATTGTACT
Source organism: Tragulus kanchil (assembly GCA_022376925.1). Lineage (NCBI taxonomy): Eukaryota > Metazoa > Chordata > Mammalia > Artiodactyla > Tragulidae > Tragulus > Tragulus kanchil. The sequence continues at coordinate 149,794,625 of JAIOJX010000025.1, read as the reverse complement.
CTTCTGATGGTATCATTTTTCCTGTATTTCCTTGTGATCCCTGTAGTCTTACATGAGTATTTGCACGTTGTAAGTAAGGAGTCACCTCTTACAGATTTACAGACTGGCTTCAGTAGTGACATTCAGTTGTAGTGGAACACATTAGAACTTCTGTGGCCTTGGGACTGGTGGTATGGAACACCAGCTGCAGGGGTTGTGTGATGGCTCCAGGTTTGTGAGAGCATGGTGTCTTAGTAAAGAGCTGGCTCCATCACATTGACAACATTGTGGTTCCTGATGGTGAGAGCTCAGGGGTGTCCATCATGGCTGCCAGAGTTGTAGGGATCCTCATCAGTGCCTCTAGTTCCAGTGCTGAGGGAACAGATCAGGTGGTAGTGGTGACTAAATCTACTGGTTTGCCCACACTAGTGACATGAACCTTATCCAGGTATGCACATAGTGTAAGGGCCAGGACTAGGGCCAACTGTGGTACATAACACAATTATGAGGCCTCAGGCTGTAATCAGACAATTGTAGAGACTAGCTGTAGGCACTCACATGGTGATGGTTGCTTGTTACAGCAGGACTGGCCGAGTTCAGATGTGTAACTGTGGCTTTGTAATGCAGTGCAGGCCAGTGACAGGAGTTGAGGCTGTCTCTTGATACCCAAGCAGTTGTAGGAGCCTGGGCTTTTTGTGTGCACTCACAAAAAGGGGCTAACTGAGGGGCTAACTGTGGACACATATATAGCAGTGGGAGTCAGCTGTGGGAGCCTGGACTGATGTAATTCATGCACGGTGCCACAGAACCTGAAGCTAGCTTCAAGTGGGGTAGCCACATTGAACCTTGGGGCCTGGAGTATTCACAGCAGCCCTGGACGGAGCTGCTATGGATAGAGTAGGGCAGGGCAGCACTCAGAGAGCTGCAGTCTGTGAAAGTCAAAAAACAAAACAAAACAAAACAAAACAACTGTATAGCTCTCAGTGGCAAAAGCTAGAGGGAGGTCTTTGTTGACTGTACCAGTCACTGACTTTCTTAGTTTCAAATGGAGCTACTACCTCCTGAAGTAGTCTGCTGAGGTCCATGACAGGGTCCTCTCTGTTTAAAGCTGAAGATGTTCTGCTGTGCCCACAAAGGGTGTAGAGGTCCTCAGCAGTGCGATCAGGCAGTTGGGAATCCTGGTCACTCCTTCTGTGTGGCTGATGCTGATAACCCCTGCTTTCTTTTTATTCTCAGTCATCACTAGCCATCTTTTCTATCCCAGTCCCTGGATGGGTTGAAACTGAATTGGCGCCTTTAGACAGTACCCTGAAAGATGGGGGGAGGGGAAGCAGATCATTTAACTGACTCCGCTTTTTTCCAGTGAGGGGAATACTCTGAGGCTGTGGTTGCATTTCGACACTGAACTCTGCTTGTCTGGGGGGTGAGACAATGCACCCAAAATGAAACTGTTCCTCCTACTCTATGCAGTTATTCTCAAGAATTTTTGCTCAAGTTGATGAAGCTTCATAAGTGAATCCTTGAACTTTCCTAGAATGATTTGTCACTAGTGGATAGACATCCATTTGTGGGGATATGGAGGCGGAGGGTTTCCTACTCTATTATCTTTCTAAGATAGCTCTCCTATAGCAATTTATTTGAAATTGATAACAACTTAACTAAAAATGCATTTAAAAAAACTCTTCTATCCCAGGATATCTATGCTATCATTGTCACAAGTTGTCTTTTGTCTATTTTGCATTTATTATCATATCTTATAGTAATTTTATGCTTTTATTTTCAAGTCTATACTGTATTTAAAAATGATTTATACATCATCATTACCATATTATAAGATTCTTCACTTGTCTATTTATTTACCTTTACCAGTAGCAGGTGATAGATGACGGTAGGTTACTGTGAACGGTGTCGGATTCTTAATCTCCAATGGAGAAGAATTCACACTGGGATCAAAAGACTCGACGGTGGTCACTCAGAGCTTCGTGCAGTGAAAAGTTTATTAAAGTGAGAAAGGACAGGGAAAAGCTTCCAGCACAGACACTGGAAGGGGGGTAGAAGAGTATCCCGCGAAGCCACTTTAGGTGTGGCATTTTATACTTTTTCAGTTGGTTATTAACAGTAGTTTAAAAGAATATATTGAGGTGATAAAGGTCTTACCAGACCCAAACCCACAACATACATCTTTAGATAACATAGGTACAAATTAAGATGAGAAACATGTGTTCTAGCAAGATACATTGTTACACATCTTTTCTCTGGGCTTAAAAGAACATCTTAGGCAAAATGGATTTATTGTCATAGGCGTGGCAATCAAGGTGAAAGCACCTTGGCTAAAAATGTTTGTTTCTCACCCTCCTCCTCCTTGTCCTTGGAACCTGCTGGCCTTGCCAAGTCTGCCTATGAACTCCTTTCATCAGAAAGCTTTATATTTTCATATGCCTCATTTTGCTGACTTGCATCCATTCACTTGAAGTAGGAGTTTCTTTAAAAATTCTTATGAAAAATGTCTAGTGGTGATGAACTACCTCTACTTTTATTTACCTGGGAAGGTATATATTTCTCTTTTACTTTTAAGAATAGTTTTTCCAGGTATAGAGTTCTTGTTTGGCATTGTTTATTTTTTCTTTCAGCAGTTTGAATATAATGTTCCCCACATTTCTGGCCTGCAAAGTTTCTGCTTAGAAATCCACTAGTAATCCTCGGAAAACTCATTTGCATGGCTAAGTTGCATTTTATTTATTTATTTTGGCTAGTATCAGAATTCTCTCCTTGTCTTACATTTTTGACAGTTTGATTACAATGTATCTCAAAGAGACCTTTGGCTTTATCTTTGTTATTTGAAATTCTAGTTTTGAAGGTTCATCTTCTTCATTATATTATGAATTTGGGGGCCACTATTTCTTCAGGAATATTTCCTGACCTTGCTCTTTTTCATCCTTCTCTGACTCTGATAATGTTACTATTTGACTGCTTGATGGTATATCATAAGTCTCTTAGGTGCTCTTCACTTTTCTTCATGTTTTTTTTTTCTTTTTGTTTCTCTGACTGGATAACTTCAGATGACCTGTCTTTGAATTTGCTTGTTGTTTGATTGATCAAGTCTGCTATCAAATTCCTCTAGTGACTTTTATAATTTGTTTTTATCCTTTAGCTCTAAACTTTCAATTTTTCTGTTTTACATTGTTTCTATCTATTATGATCATTTTGTTCATGCATGATTTCCCTGATTTCATTTAGCTGTCTATGTTCACTTGTAATACACTAAGCCTCTTAATGTCTATAGCTTCAAGTTCTCTATCAGGTGATTCATAGATATCCTTTTATTTAGGGTCAATTTCTGGAGATTTATTTGTTTGAGCTTCATTTTATATCCATGTGCCTTGCTATTTTTTCCTGGGATATATGCATTTGAAAAATAGTCACCCCTCCAGACTATTTTCATACAGGTAAATACAATCAGCCCAGCTAAAGACTCTCAGAATCTCTTACACCCTTTAACAGAGATGTATCTTTTGGGGGTCTGTGTATGTAATTTCCTAATCAGAGAGTTTTGCTGTGTCTCTTTAAAAGAGTTTACAGTTATTCCACAGAGCTGCAGTTTGTCTGGCACTAAACAAGCTGCTGAACTCTTTTTTGTTGTTGTTCTCAGGGTCTCTCGGACCTTGACAGTAAGCAATTACCTCATCAACCATGCAAATAGAAAAGCACAAAGCTAGTCTCTGAAAGTTCTCCCCAAAACTGAAATATTGAACAGACCTTTTACTTTTCTCTTTGTTCCTTCTGAAAGAAGAAGTTGTGATCACAGACCTATGCTGTCTTGGGGGAAGGTTTATCTATTGCAATTGTTGTGAAATAATTTTTCTTACATGTTTCAAGGCATCTGTTCTTTGTTTTGAGCTTTCCTGAAGTGCTGCAACTTTTTAACTAGTTTCTGGATTTCTAAAGTCTCTTTTTTTTTTTCCGGATCCTATATTGTTGTTAATTTGCCCTTTTTGTGGGAGGGTGAGGGTTAAGGCTCCATCTTCAGCCATGAATGTTACTAATGTCAGCAAAACTATATTTGTTAGTAAGAAATCAATTAAAATCTTGTCCTTTGATACTGTTGATTGCACCAGTCTTGAGTTTATTGGACAGCAGTGTAATATATGACTAGATTTATTTTTTCTTTGGAATTCATGATATAGAGCTCACATTTCCATAAGGAAAATAAGAGACATCAATATTTACGAGTGTTGTAATAAAGTTTTATGTGATGATATTGTCACAGAAACACATAAGAAGAAACTTCATAATACTCAGAATGCATGGATGCCACATAAATACTGTTCAATCTGAGAAAATGTGTTTTTAAATTGATATGTTCATGTTTTAAGTAGTACTTTGAGGGTCATTTAGCCATATAGATTTATGATGGCATCTTTTTGTCATGAATTCTGTCAAGTATTCTGAAAATAATATGCTGAAACCAAAAGGATATTTTAGTTTCATTTGAGTTGCAATACTGTTTATTCTACATTGCAATGGTCTTTCCCTTGAAAGGCACTTTTACAAAATAATTGGATACTCAAGAATTAAAATTCCAACTTTTTTCTTCTAAGACATTCTTTAATTGAAGATCACTTACATTCATTTACTCACATTCCTTTCTTTTCTCTCTAGCACCTGTGCTATGTTACACTGTTGATGTTGTAGTTACAGAAATATTCATTAAGAAAGCACATTCCTACACCCATGGCACACTTGTTATTTGGACTTTTCTGGTTTTGGTGAGTCACATATAACATACTCCAAATTCCCCTAGTCCCCCCATGTTAATCTCTGCACAGACTGGATCTTCTCTAGAGGTGATGATGGACATGATACTATAATACAGAGATGCAGAAAAATTTGTATATATTTTATTCTTTTCAAATGAATCTAAATTATCCTGAGTCTACTTCACATGTGAATAGGACTTTAAATTTCAATATTCAAATCCATTTACATTTTTTTAATTCAGTGTTTCAGAGTTCTCCAAAAACAGGGGAGATAAGTATGCTTCCACTGCTTCTGTGCTCCTCTGTCTAAGTGACTATCCAGTGTTTTCTCATAAAGCTATTTTCTGACTTATATTAAGCTTGCAATTAATTTTCTGAGTCTCTAACCCCTACCCTAGGTTCTTTAGCAGACTGAAGAATTTCCCACTATTCCAGTTCTAGAAAAATTTCCCAAGTCAGGTAGTATTGAACCCCCTGATTTAAAAATTTGGGGGCACAAGTCCTATCTCTAGGATTTAACTTGTCCTCTTTTAGGAAAGAATCTCAACATTGCTATCCTAGGAGCAATGGAAGCCCCAATTCTTTAGGATCTGAAACCCTATTTGACAGTTTTGTAGGGGTGGCAGGTGTTGAAAAGGAAGAAAATACCTCATTTTTCTAATTTTCTATACTGTGGATATTAGAAAATCACAATTAATATCAAAATTAATTAACCTTCCCTATCAGCGGGTTAATATTAGGAAGGTAAGTGAGAGAGGTCAGTGGGATTCTTCTGAAGTTGTACATTTTTGCTTTATGTGTAATCTGATTTAGATTTAGAGTTTTCATCATATTTTAACTTACACAGAAGCAGTTTTCATAGGTTATAACATAATGTCTTATTACTCATCATTACCTCAGGTAATGGTGTGTAATAGAATTAAATTGAAATACATACATGTGGTTTTTTGTTTTTTTTGGTTTGACCATCATAAGAACAAAAATTCTTTGTCATTGTTTACTCCTTCTGATTGAGAGATTACTTTGGCTGCTATGTTGAATTTAGACTGTAGTGATAGAAAATAGAGAAAGCTAAATCTTAAACTCCATGAGAAATAATTGTAGTCAGACAAACTGCGTCTATAGATTTGACAATAAATTGTTTGGTCCTATTTTTAAAATAGACCCAACAGAGTTTACTAATGAATTAGATGTAAAATATGAGATAATTTAGGAAATCAAGCATGACTGCTAGGCTTAGAGATTTGTTATCTAGAAACAACTGCTATCAACTGAAATGAAGTAGATTCTTGGAGAGGCAAGAATAGGGTTGATACTAATGATTCAAGTTTGGAATATGAAAACTACTGTGCCTTTAAATAAAGTTGGGTATATAGGAGTAAGAATTTGGAAACTAAAACAGCTGGAGAAACAAAATTGGGAGCATTGCACTATTTATAGTATTTAAGGAGATGGGATTGACTCAGATTGTGCTAAAGCCTTTGATTGTGTGGATTATAACAAACTGTGGAAAATTCATAAAGAGACGGGAATACCAGTGCACCTGACCTGCCTGCTGAGAGACCTATATGCAGATCAGGAAGCAAGGGTTAGAACTGGACATTGATCAATGGACTGATTCCAAATCGGGAAAGGAGTACATCAAGGCTGTATATTGTCACCTTGCTTATTTAACTTATATGCAGAGTACATCATGCAAAATGCCAGTCTGGATGAAACTCAAACTGGAAGCAAGATTACCAGGAGAAATGTCAATAACCTCAGACATGCAGATGACACTACCCTTGTGGCAGAAAGCAAAGAGGAATTAAAAAGCTTCTTGATGAAGGTGAAAGAGGAGAGTCAAAAAGCTGACTTAAAGCTCAAATTTAAAAAAAACTAAGATAATGGCACCCTGTCCCATCAGGTCATGGCAAATAGATGGGCAAACAATGGAAACAGTGACAGATTTTATTTTCTTGGTCTCAAAATCACTGCAGATGCTGACTGAAGCCACAAATTAAAAAATGCTTGCCCTTTGGAATAAAAGATATGACAAACCTAGACAGTGTATTAAAAGTTTGTCTAATCAAAGCTATGGTCTTTCTGGTAGTCACGTATGGATGTGAGAGTTGGAACATAAAGAAGGCTGAGCACTAAAGAATTGATGCTTTTGAATTGTGGTTATGAGAAGACCTGTGAGAGTCTCTTGGACAGCAATGAGATCAAACCAGTCACTCCTAAAGGAAATGAACTGTGAACTTTCAATGGAATATTTATTAGATGTTGAAGCTGAATCTCCAATACTTTGACCACCTGATGTGAAGAGACAACTCATTGGAAAAGACCCTGATGCTGAGAAAGATTGAGGACAGGAGGAGAAAGGGGTGGCAGAGTATGAGATGATTGGATGGTATCATCAGCCTAATGATGTGAGTTTGAGCAAACTCTGGGAGATGGTTAAGGACAGGGAAGCCTGGCGTGTTGCAGTCCATGGGCCACAAAGAATCAGACATGGTTGTGCGATTGAACAACAATAAAGAGATGAGATTGGATCAGATTACCTAAAAAATTAGTCCAGAAATTAAAGAGAAGACCTAATGAACTGAGTCAGGGAGCACTTCAACATTAAAAGTCTGAGGAGAAACAAGAAAGTCACAGAGGATCCTGATTAGGAGTTATCAATGATACAGAAAGGGAGAAAAATAAACAAGAGAAATTTATGTCCTAGAAGCCAACTGAAGACAGTGTATCTTTGTGGAAGGAATAATCAGTTATCTCAATGCTGAAAAGTCAATTAAGTTGAGGACTAAGGACTAAACTAGATGAGCAATTAATATTATGCAGATGTGTAAGATATATTTAACCTATATTTCTTAATTTTAATTTCATACTTTTTATTTCAATTTCATACTTACACATTTAAGTATATCTTTGTATCATTGATTTAAAAAACTACCCAAATGCCAGTAGCTTTTAGTTATTAATCTGCCTTTAGGACTAAATATAAAGTCATAAATGAATCCTAAATGAAGACATTTTTATGCTAGTTTTTAATATACAGTTTATGCAGTAGGTATGTTCTTTATAAGGACAGACATTTCTTCTTCTTTATCTATGCATCTCTGTATGGTGTACAAACAAAATATAAAAATACAGATATTTTTACAAACTTTTTTTTTTTTTTTTTTGCATCTAAGTCATCATTTTTTTCATCCATCTTTATTCTTTGTCATGTGTGGGCCTCCCATCACAGCAACCTCTGTAGTTGCAGAGCACCAGCCCTGGGCGCATGTCAGAGCACGTGCCAAATCACTGGCTTGTAACTGGACACACCAGCCCAGCCGCTTCTCAGCAGGTGGGTTCTTCCTAGGCCAGGGATTGAACTGACGCACCTTGCACTGCAAGACAGACTCTTTACCCACTGGACCACCAAGGAAGCCCTTAAAAACATTTTTGATCTTCTGTCTTTAAGGGCAAGAGTTTGTTTTGTTTTGTTTTTTATTTCTTCCACTTCAAAATAATTGTCAAAGAGTGACATATTTTCTTTGACCTAATCGAACCACATTCCTTTGATGGTGGTGGATATTGTTTTGAGAAGATGGAATTGATTTTTAAAGAACTGGTAACATTTAACCGAGTCTTTTCTGGTTAATACTCTCCTTAGCCTAACTCTGTCACTTTTGTATTGAGTAACACAAGATTGAAGAGTTAGCTTAAAATGTTTGTTCACCAAAAGTTATAAATTTATTGTTATAAAGGACAATACTCCTTAATAAATGACAGATTTTCCTGTATGGCTTTCCTGTATGATTTTTCCTGTTAGGGGTTGACTTCGGTAAGCATGTATGCAAGGCCCATACTATTTTGGATGTTTTATTGAATGCTAACTCTGAACTTTAAAGAGTTTCTGCAGATATTTGACTGAATAAATAACAATACCAATCTCGAAAGGTCACATTCTTGAAGCTATGAATGTGGGTATAATTAATTAATTGGAAATTGATATATTGATATAAAAAACTACTTACATTTAACATTTTTTAGTGTTTCAACCCTCTCTGAATATAGGTAAGATATATTTGTAATAAGTATATAATTTATAACAAGTCATTTTTGCACATACATGCTCAGTTGTTTCAGTTGTGTCCTATTCTTTGCATCCTTATGGACAGTAGTCTACCAGGTTCCTCATTTGTATCTAGTACCTGCCATTTACTAGCTCTGTAACCTTGAGTCACTAATTTTCTCTAATTTCCTTCATTTATCATTTGTTATGAAAAAGCTTGCAAAATTCTAAGAGATAATATTATGAGTGCAACCATTTCTGTCATGCAACAAGTTTAGATATTGAGAGAATATGCTCTATTTAGGAATCATAAAATTGAAGACTAATTGTCCTCTGCTCCTTACTCTGGATAATATTGAGAAAGCTACTTTATGTCTGTTTTCAGCTCGTATAATAACTGCTCACCTAGATCAGGACTGTGGGTTGCACAACATAGCAGGAGAACACAGATCACAGGTGGTCGATTTAGTTTATCAGTGTTGCTATCTGTATTTTTATAGTCATAATTGCTATATATTAACATAGAAGTGACTAAATTTTTAGCCTAAAATGATTTGTGTATCACACAAAGCAACTCAAAGACTCCGATTTATTTTTATTCCTATAATACGGCCTCCATTGTAATGTAATTCATAGGTACTACAGATTTAAATAAAAAGTGAATATTCCACTGAATCATTCAGATGTTTGTTCTCAACATGAAAATTTTGGAGTAATTGACTGAAATTTCACTTTATATCGAGATGTTTGGCTTTAGGTCAACATAACCACTGTTATGAGTGTGTCAATCACTTAGTCATGTCTGACTTTTTGTGACCCTATGAACTGCAGGCTATGAGGCTCCTCCATCCGTGGAATTCTCCAGACAACAATACTGGAGTAAGTAGCCATTCCCTTCTCCAGGAATATTCCCAACACAGGGATAGAACCCCAGTCTCCTGCATTGCAGGCAGATTGTTTACTATCTGCACCACCAGGGAAACACAATCACTGTTGTAATTACTTACAGTCTCCCAAGATAACCATAGAATTAGCTACTTCTAGATCTTTAATGCTTTCAACATATTATTAGCATTATCAATCACTTTTTCAATTACTTCTGCTGGATCTAAATTTATTAAACTCTTCAATTAAGCCCATTAATACACACAATAACTGTGTATATTTCATGCTAGTGTTTTGGTGGTCCCAAGTGATGTCTAAAAAGCAGCGTTTGTATAATAAACAACTCTTTTAAGGGATAAGTTTCTTCTAGTTTGCACTCCTGTACTATGAAAATTTTAGTAAACTGTACACATACGAGAACTACTATGTCCTTTCCAAATATTATCTCAAATAATAATATTCCAAATATACCACAGTCTCCTCTTATGTTTATTTTAGTCATTTCTGTATGAGTACCAATACAGTTCTCAAAAGCAGGGTTATCTCATCTTTAAAAAGTCATATCTGATGTTTGTGCTCTGAAGTTAATGGTCAATTACCCTGATCTTATGTTTGTTTCGCTCTTTGAACTAGAGTCTTTTAATATTAAAATTAGTTTCTGATATAAGACCTATTAGATGGTCTCATAACTCAGCCTTTGTACTATAAGGAGTTGGCAAAGCATAGAACAGATCTTGCCTGCTGTCTTTTTTTCACATTCCATGAGCTATGGCCTTTTTACATATAATTTTTGTAAAAAGAAATAACGTGTTGTGACATGTGAAAACTGCATGGAGTTCAAACATCACTTTCAAAAGTTGTATTTGAACCCAGTGATCACTCATTTATGTACCATCTGTGACTGTTTTCACTGCTGCAAGGGCAATGCTGGGTGGATACTTGTGATAAAAGCCATATAGCTACAAAGAGCTATGGAGTCAACAATATCCCATACTTTAAAGAAGTTTGCCAACCACAATACTGTTTGGCTTTAGAAAAATGTTAGTGTGTCAATCACTTAGTCATGTCTGACTTTTTGTGACCCTATGAACTGCAGGCTATGAGGCTCCTCCATCCGTGGAATTCTCCAGACAACAATACTGGAGTAAGTAGCCATTCCCTTCTCCAGGAATATTCCCAACACAGGGATAGAACCCCAGTCTCCTGCATTGCAGGCAGATTGTTTACTATCTGCACCACCAGGGAAACACAATCACTGTTGTAATTACTTACAGTCTCCCAAGATAACCATAGAATTAGCTACTTCTAGATCTTTAATGCTTTCAACATATTATTAGCATTATCAATCACTTTTTCAATTACTTCTGCTGGATCTAAATTTATTAAACTCTTCAATTAAGCCCATTAATACACACAATAACTGTGTATATTTCATGCTAGTGTTTTGGTGGTCCCAAGTGATGTCTAAAAAGCAGCGTTTGTATAATAAACAACTCTTTTTAAGGGATAAGTTTCTTCTAGTTTGCACTCCTGTACTATGAAAATTTTAGTAAACTGTACACATACGAGAACTACTATGTCCTTTCCAAATATTATCTCAAATAATAATATTCCAAATATACCACAGTCTCCTCTTATGTTTATTTTAGTCATTTCTGTATGAGTACCAATACAGTTCTCAAAAGCAGGGTTATCTCATCTTTAAAAAGTCATATCTGATGTTTGTGCTCTGAAGTTAATGGTCAATTACCCTGATCTTATGTTTGTTTCGCTCTTTGAACTAGAGTCTTTTAATATTAAAATTAGTTTCTGATATAAGACCTATTAGATGGTCTCATAACTCAGCCTTTGTACTATAAGGAGTTGGCAAAGCATAGAACAGATCTTGCCTGCTGTCTTTTTTTCACATTCCATGAGCTATGGCCTTTTTACATATAATTTTTGTAAAAAGAAATAACGTGTTGTGACATGTGAAAACTGCATGGAGTTCAAACATCACTTTCAAAAGTTGTATTTGAACCCAGTGATCACTCATTTATGTACCATCTGTGACTGTTTTCACTGCTGCAAGGGCAATGCTGGGTGGATACTTGTGATAAAAGCCATATAGCTACAAAGAGCTATGGAGTCAACAATATCCCATACTTTAAAGAAGTTTGCCAACCACATGCTAATGGGGGAGGGGTGGAAGCTTCCCTTGATTCTATTATTCCCCCTTTTTAGGGTCAATATTCACTTTAGGCAGAAAGTATTTAAAATACAGAAATCCAGCCTTCCAATTCAATACTAAGGCACCTTTTTGTCTAGTCTGATTTCCAACCATGCTCCTCAGAAGTCTTTATAAGTTACAGAACAAGATTCTCCCAAGCATCTTGCACCAGTAAGGTTTCCCTACTGCTTTGACATGTGTTCTAACCTTAGCGGTTGGTCTAGCTTCAGGTCCCAAGAACTTGCTGTCTGTGTCATGACATTCCAGCTAAAGAAGCATACTTTATTTTTTCTAATAGGATCTTTCTATGACAGTGCAGGATCTTTCCTCGACAGTGTTTTCCACATGGGTTCCACAAAACATTACTTTCCCAGGATGCTCCAATGTGTTTCTAAATGGGTTCATATTCAAAATAAGTTTGGGAATCTCTTGGCTAAAGAAATGTAAACAGTTTCTCTTCTGAATGACTTCTTTGTCATCTGATTAAATATGCAGAATTCCTTAGACTTACTTGGCTGTCAAATATCTTTCTATGTGTAGCATGTCATGGGACTTCACTATTCTCTAAAGTATCATAAGTGTTCAGAAATGCAAGATTAAAAAAATCTTGCTAATGAGATACTAATATTAAAAATGAGATGATTTTATATTTTGGCTTAATCTATAGAATCATTTTTCACCTCTAAATTTCTCAAATGAATCCATTGTTTCTTTTTATTTAGTGACTAACACATGAATAAACACATGTTTATCAGACATTGTTCTACACACTTCTCACATATGGATTAATTTAACTTGCATTACAACCTTATGACTAAGGTGAATTCTTATTCATACTTTCCAAATAAGAAAACTCATGCAACAAAGAGATAAGGTGATTTTCCAAAGATCATTTGTTAGATCAATGGAAAATCATTTATTAGAAGGTAGTAAGAGCTACAGTTCAAATCCAGACAGATCGCCTTCAGAGTCTGTTTCCTTACTGCTGCAAGGGCAATGCTGGGTGGATACTTGTGATAAAACCCTCTACCTAGGAGTCAACAATATCCCATACTTTAAAGAAGTTTGCCAACCACATGCTAATGGGGGAGGGGTGGAAGCTTCCCTTGATTCTATTATTCCCCCTTTTTAGGGTCAATATTCACTTTAGGCAGAAAGTATTTAAAATACAGAAATCCAGCCTTCCAATTCAATACTAAGGCACCTTTTTGTCTAGTCTGATTTCCAACCATGCTCCTCAGAAGTCTTTATAAGTTACAGAACAAGATTCTCCCAAGCATCTTGCACCAGTAAGGTTTCCCTACTGCTTTGACATGTGTTCTAACCTTAGCGGTTGGTCTAGCTTCAGGTCCCAAGAACTTGCTGTCTGTGTCATGACATTCCAGCTAAAGAAGCATACTTTATTTTTTCTAATAGGATCTTTCTATGACAGTGCAGGATCTTTCCTCGACAGTGTTTTCCACATGGGTTCCACAAAACATTACTTTCCCAGGATGCTCCAATGTGTTTCTAAATGGGTTCATATTCAAAATAAGTTTGGGAATCTCTTGGCTAAAGAAATGTAAACAGTTTCTCTTCTGAATGACTTCTTTGTCATCTGATTAAATATGCAGAATTCCTTAGACTTACTTGGCTGTCAAATATCTTTCTATGTGTAGCATGTCATGGGACTTCACTATTCTCTAAAGTATCATAAGTGTTCAGAAATGCAAGATTAAAAAAATCTTGCTAATGAGATACTAATATTAAAAATGAGATGATTTTATATTTTGGCTTAATCTATAGAATCATTTTTCACCTCTAAATTTCTCAAATGAATCCATTGTTTCTTTTTATTTAGTGACTAACACATGAATAAACACATGTTTATCAGACATTGTTCTACACACTTCTCACATATGGATTAATTTAACTTGCATTACAACCTTATGACTAAGGTGAATTCTTATTCATACTTTCCAAATAAGAAAACTCATGCAACAAAGAGATAAGGTGATTTTCCAAAGATCATTTGTTAGATCAATGGAAAATCATTTATTAGAAGGTAGTAAGAGCTACAGTTCAAATCCAGACAGATCGCCTTCAGAGTCTGTTTCCTTAACCCATAAACCATACTGGTTCTCCTGACCTAAAGTTACAAAATTCCTCCAAATGCAAAAGTATACTCATCTGTGACATATCTGCTTTTGACAAAGGAACTTTCTAATCAAAGTATATGGTCTGCTCTGCATTTGATTTCTAATACAGAGAAGAAGATTGTAAACTAAAAAAATAACAACAGCAGTATCAAAAAAGGAAAAGGAAGGAGACAGCAAACCTCTCATTATTCCTCTGTATTGGTTTTGCCTGCCATAACAAATTATCAATAGCACAAATAGGGTAGCTAAACAACAGAAACTTCTCATTATTCTGGAGGCTGGATAGTCCCAGGTTAAAAGTGCTGGGAAGATAGGCTTTCATTCTGAAGCCTCTTCTCTTGGCTTGAAGGCATCACTCAGTCTATTGCATCCTGCTGTGGACGTCTTCACAGGAACTTTTAGAGTTAGATAGGAGTTAGTTGACTGGTTTTTTTTGTTGTTGTTGTTTGTTTTTCAATGAACCAAAAGCAGAAGTGCTGCTTAGGCCAAGGTAATTAAGAACTATTGTTTCTAACTCCTTCCTGCTCTGGTAACCTCAGAGGCCACATAGTTCAAATGATGGGGCTCCAAGTGGTAGGAGAAGAGAGGCTATATGTCACATGAGCACATTGTAAGAGAAAAAAGTAACTAATATTCCCAAGTTAACTTCAGTGTGAAATCTCCTAGAAGTCATATATTTCTTTTCATCTTTTTGAATCTACATAAAATTTAATTCAATTTTTTTCAGTTTTTCTCGAAAATGCAAGTGTTTGAGAAAACAGCTGGCAGGAACGTGTACTAGATGTGATAGACTTGCTTATAATCCCGTATTTGACAGGACCTAACTCTGACCTTTAACAAATCATTTAACTTCCCTGGACTTTGGTGTCCTCTTGTAAAAAATATTGGCCAGATGGACTGAATTGGTCTAAGACTATTTCAAATCTATTACTATAACACAGTGTAAAATTAGAAAACATGCTTTTACCAGGATAAAAATATTCTGAGAATATTATTTTAATCTGATTTTTTCATAATATTCTCTAGATAAAGTTACAAAATTCCTCCAAATGCAAAAGTATACTCATCTGTGACATATCTGCTTTTGACAAAGGAACTTTCTAATCAAAGTATATGGTCTGCTCTGCATTTGATTTCTAATACAGAGAAGAAGATTGTAAACTAAAAAAATAACAACAGCAGTATCAAAAAAGGAAAAGGAAGGAGACAGCAAACCTCTCATTATTCCTCTGTATTGGTTTTGCCTGCCATAACAAATTATCAATAGCACAAATAGGGTAGCTAAACAACAGAAACTTCTCATTATTCTGGAGGCTGGATAGTCCCAGGTTAAAAGTGCTGGGAAGATAGGCTTTCATTCTGAAGCCTCTTCTCTTGGCTTGAAGGCATCACTCAGTCTATTGCATCCTGCTGTGGACGTCTTCACAGGAACTTTTAGAGTTAGATAGGAGTTAGTTGACTGGTTTTTTTTGTTGTTGTTGTTTGTTTTTCAATGAACCAAAAGCAGAAGTGCTGCTTAGGCCAAGGTAATTAAGAACTATTGTTTCTAACTCCTTCCTGCTCTGGTAACCTCAGAGGCCACATAGTTCAAATGATGGGGCTCCAAGTGGTAGGAGAAGAGAGGCTATATGTCACATGAGCACATTGTAAGAGAAAAATGTAACTAATATTCCCAAGTTAACTTCAGTGTGAAATCTCCTAGAAGTCATATATTTCTTTTCATCTTTTTGAATCTACATAAAATTTAATTCAATTTTTTTCAGTTTTTCTCGAAAATGCAAGTGTTTGAGAAAACAGCTGGCAGGAACGTGTACTAGATGTGATAGACTTGCTTATAATCCCGTATTTGACAGGACCTAACTCTGACCTTTAACAAATCATTTAACTTCCCTGGACTTTGGTGTCCTCTTGTAAAAAATATTGGCCAGATGGACTGAATTGGTCTAAGACTATTTCAAATCTATTACTATAACACAGTGTAAAATTAGAGAAAACATGCTTTTTACCAGGATAAAAATATTCTGAGAATATTATTTTAATCTGATTTTTTTTCATAATATTCTCTAGATATAGTTCCTAGGTATCAAGAATATTAAACTCATTCCTAAGAACAAAGAATTTGAATTCTGTCAATAAAATTTGAAACTTTACATTTATTTTCATAGAGTCTTTAAAACCCTTTAACAATAAACATGTCAAAATATGTGAAATAATGCAAGGTCATTTTATTGTCTATATGAGCTCTGGCTCTCATAACAGAATACCACAGACTGGGCAGCTTAAGCAACACACTTTTTTCTCACAATTCTGAGCCTAGAAACCGAAGACCAATGTTCTGGCAGGGTTGGTTTCCAGTGAGACCTCTCTTTCTGATATAGGGATGACACCTTTTGCTCTCTGCTCAAATGCCTTTTCTTTTCTTACATGAATAGTCTTCCTACTGTATTAATGCCCCAGTCTTAGAACTTCATTTAACTTTGATGGCATTAAGGACCTATCTCCAAATACAGTCCTAAGAGTTAAAGCTTCAACATTTGAATTTGGGGTAGAAGAAATTCAGTTTATAACATTGTTACTTCTAACCTTTCTCTTTTCAATAAACTTCATTCCTGTAAAGAAAACATGCCAAATTCATTAACCACTGAACTTGACATCTGATATTTGGTATAGGAGTGTAAAATCAGTTTTGAAATTCAGTAGAATATATTTTACCTTAAATTATTTTCGGAGAAATTATTCCCAGATAAAGTCATTCCCCTTTTGAAGACATTTTTTTCTTCCTTAAGCATCCCTAAGCCTCATTTATTCACTTACAGAATGGGCATAAAATGGCTGAATCATAGACTATTGTCTCAGTAGATTTAAATTAGTAGTAGTTTCTACAAGTAATAAACATACTAAATATAAAGAAAGAGTATTATCTTTATTAGGCAGATTAAATTACATGTTAGTTTTAATTTAAGCCATCTTGGTCTATAGTAGATGAAGAAGTTTTACACAGTCACCTGAGGAGTAGGATATATGCTTAAACTTCTGAAAAATTATCAAGTTTTTCAAGAGAAATATGGTTGAAAGGCAATATTCAACTATTCTAAAGAACAAAGAAAATTTAAATTTTTTCTTTTTTCATAATATTCTCTAGATATAGTTCCTAGGTATCAAGAATATTAAACTCATTCCTAAGAACAAAGAATTTGAATTCTGTCAATAAAATTTGAAACTTTACATTTATTTTCATAGAGTCTTTAAAACCCTTTAACAATAAACATGTCAAAATATGTGAAATAATGCAAGGTCATTTTATTGTCTATATGAGCTCTGGCTCTCATAACAGAATACCACAGACTGGGCAGCTTAAGCAACACACTTTTTTCTCACAATTCTGAGCCTAGAAACCGAAGACCAATGTTCTGGCAGGGTTGGTTTCCAGTGAGACCTCTCTTTCTGATATAGGGATGACACCTTTTGCTCTCTGCTCAAATGCCTTTTCTTTTCTTACATGAATAGTCTTCCTACTGTATTAATGCCCCAGTCTTAGAACTTCATTTAACTTTGATGGCATTAAGGACCTATCTCCAAATACAGTCCTAAGAGTTAAAGCTTCAACATTTGAATTTGGGGTAGAAGAAATTCAGTTTATAACATTGTTACTTCTAACCTTTCTCTTTTCAATAAACTTCATTCCTGTAAAGAAAACATGCCAAATTCATTAACCACTGAACTTGACATCTGATATTTGGTATAGGAGTGTAAAATCAGTTTTGAAATTCAGTAGAATATATTTTACCTTAAATTATTTTCGGAGAAATTATTCCCAGATAAAGTCATTCCCGTTTTGAAGACATTTTTTTTTCTTCCTTAAGCATCCCTAAGCCTCATTTATTCACTTACAGAATGGGCATAAAATGGCTGAATCATAGACTATTGTCTCAGTAGATTTAAATTAGTAGTAGTTTCTACAAGTAATAAACATACTAAATATAAAGAAAGAGTATTATCTTTATTAGGCAGATTAAATTACATGTTAGTTTTAATTTAAGCCATCTTGGTCTATAGTAGATGAAGAAGTTTTACACAGTCACCTGAGGAGTAGGATATATGCTTAAACTTCTGAAAAATTATCAAGTTTTTCAAGAGAAATATGGTTGAAAGATGCATTATTCTATGTTTGCCGTATAAAATCTGAAACTGTACATTTAAGATGACCAGAAAATAATTTTTGTTCCTGCATACCTTGTGGAACACATGGTTGTCTATACATACGTGGTTATCTTCAGTGGAGCCCAGTAGCAGCCTTTGAAGGTATCAGTGGATGCCAGTGTTCATGGAGGCATGACGGAGGGAGCAGGGTCATTGGTGACATAAGCAGCAGGAAATACGTGGAGCTAGGGTACTTCAGAGGGAAGAAGGTCTATATTGTTCCATTACAAATAGGTTCCAAAGAGCATGCCACTGTAAAGAACAGCATTCCTACCTTTTTCTTATGATGGGAGATGTACAGTTATGCAGGAACAGCGTGTTTGACAATAAGTAATATAAAGCCTACCAAAAAAAAAATTTGGCCAAACAACCAACCCATATGTCCTCATAGTGGTCCTAGTGTTGGACTTCCCACAGGCCCCATGAAGGAAAGTGGAATTATGTTAATTAGTATTTTCAGAAAGAATCATCCCAATAGTTAAGATGCCTTGGCTACTTCTGGTTTCTGCTAATAGTTTATTCTCACCCTATTAACCTAAGCTTCTCAGCATGAATTCCTTGCCATCAATTAATATCTGATAAATATGCATTCCAGTGTCAAAAAGCAAGTAGAAAAGAGATATCAGACCTCAAATCTTTTTTTTTTTTTTTAACTTGTGTTCTTTACACTGAAGTGTCTTGTTGGGAAGTTTAGATTTGTCAACAGCAACAAATAGTCTTACAAGTCCTACTTATTTTTCTCTATCCTGAGCATAGATCATGTGGCCATAGGGTTATCTGACTTGTGCAAGTCAACAAGATAGAGAGATACTTTAAAAAGGGTAATAAAGATAAACTCCTTACCCTGGGCTCACAGGCACTGTGCTTTCCAAGCTGTCTATAGGATTATTAGCTGCTCGATTTTGACAGGCCTCAGCGAGATTCATAGATCCTTGACTAGGACACTGCTTTACAATTTAATAGCAGCTCTTCTTACATCAGCCTTGCATTAAATAAGGACACAGCAAGATTGGGTAGCAGCTTTACTGGCTTCTCAATAATCATCGAACCACCAGACCAGAAGCACATATCTCAAGGTCTGGGATTTGTGAATGCTAATCCTAGTTCTCTATTTTTATAAGGCAACTTTTACTTATTTTTCTGAAGCAAATATTAGTGAGTTGTTCAGCAATATGCATGTAAGGTGCATAATGAATATGTTATATGCTTTATGAGTGCCCAAGAGCTTTATTTTTTTAAAACAAATGCAAAACCAGGGGATTCCGTAAGTGTACCTAGAAAGGGAGAAAGATAACTGCAAATGAAAGGCAGCTTTTCTTGCTAATCACAGAGAACAGCTCAATCTACATAAATGAATTGTATTTCTCCAGAAGATCAGACATACTATGAATCTACCTAAGAATAATAGGATAAGTAACATAATTTTGAATCTGCACTTTCTGAAGGTCTTCATGGCTCCATTATTCTTGGTGTATATACAGAATTTTAAGAAATGCAGGGAAAAAAACCAAAATATTCCACAGAATTGGAAAAGTAGAAAGAATATGGATTACATAAAGAAAAGGTGGCATCCCAATAGTTAAGATGCCTTGGCTACTTCTGGTTTCTGCTAATAGTTTATTCTCACCCTATTAACCTAAGCTTCTCAGCATGAATTCCTTGCCATCAATTAATATCTGATAAATATGCATTCCAGTGTCAAAAAGCAAGTAGAAAAGAGATATCAGACCTCAAATCTTTTTTTTTTTTTTTAACTTGTGTTCTTTACACTGAAGTGTCTTGTTGGGAAGTTTAGATTTGTCAACAGCAACAAATAGTCTTACAAGTCCTACTTATTTTTCTCTATCCTGAGCATAGATCATGTGGCCATAGGGTTATCTGACTTGTGCAAGTCAACAAGATAGAGAGATACTTTAAAAAGGGTAATAAAGATAAACTCCTTACCCTGGGCTCACAGGCACTGTGCTTTCCAAGCTGTCTATAGGATTATTAGCTGCTCGATTTTGACAGGCCTCAGCGAGATTCATAGATCCTTGACTAGGACACTGCTTTACAATTTAATAGCAGCTCTTCTTACATCAGCCTTGCATTAAATAAGGACACAGCAAGATTGGGTAGCAGCTTTACTGGCTTCTCAATAATCATCGAACCACCAGACCAGAAGCACATATCTCAAGGTCTGGGATTTGTGAATGCTAATCCTAGTTCTCTATTTTTATAAGGCAACTTTTACTTATTTTTCTGAAGCAAATATTAGTGAGTTGTTCAGCAATATGCATGTAAGGTGCATAATGAATATGTTATATGCTTTATGAGGGCCCAAGAGCTTTATTTTTTCAAAACAAATGCAAAACCAGGGGATTCCGTAAGTGTACCTAGAAAGGGAGAAAGATAACTGCAAATGAAAGGCAGCTTTTCTTGCTAATCACAGAGAACAGCTCAATCTACATAAATGAATTGTATTTCTCCAGAAGATCAGACATACTATGAATCTACCTAAGAATAATAGGATAAGTAACATAATTTTGAATCTGCACTTTCTGAAGGTCTTCATGGCTCCATTATTCTTGGTGTATATACAGAATGCTTTCTAAAGAAATGCAGTTTTAAAGGTATGGTTTTAAAAAATATCCTTATAGAAATTATTCCACAGAATTGGAAAAAGTAGAAAGAATATGGATTACATAAAGAAAAGGTGGAGTGTAGAATTGCAAAGGAAAACAAAAATCTAAGGAATGCTTACTGCACAATGATTATCATAGAGTTAAAGGTTAATTAAAAGTTGAAATGACAAAAAGAATAAATAAGTGGTTCAGGAGAATGAACATAGGAAGAGTATAAATAAATGGCATTCTGGAGTGTGTTAGTTTTCCCATGGCAAATGAAAAGTTAAATTCCTATTCTACATGCATAACGTGATTCAGACTATATACAATTCAGAAATCCTTACATTATTTTAGTTGTCTTAAGCTTTTCCTCCAAAATTAACAGACTTGCTAAATATGTCACCAGAGTTATCATGATATTTTGTATTTCTAAGAACACAATCTGGAGTGGCCATAAAATATTTTAAAAGTATATAAAATTACATTTAAGTATAAAGCATTTACTTGGTGGTCACAGTGCTGGGCCCCCAGCATCCATGTGCTCTCTGCTGGCTCTCTGGAGTCAAGTGAACCTCCTTTTTCTCTTCAGTGACTATAATAGGAATAAACATGTGTTCTAATTCTGTTCAAGGAATCATAAATTAAGATATGTTAGATGTTTCCAGAAACACTTTCTCATTCCTAAGAAAAAAACACACAAAAAGATGGCTTTTTGATCATTAGAATATCAGTTATATATATCTGACTGTTACCCCTCAAATAATGGCAGATATTGGACAACTGTAAGGGAAAGCAGGGCTTACTGACAGTGGCTCACTTATTAAAAATCTGCCTGCAATGCAGGAGACCCAGGTTCAATCCCTGGGTTAAGATACCCTGGAGAAGGAAATGGCTACCTACTCCAGTATTCTTGTCTGGAGAATTCCATGCTCAGGGGAGCCTGATGGGCTATATTCCTTGGGTCACAAAGAGTCAGACATGACTGAGCAGCTAACACTTTCACTTTTTTCAAGGGAAAACAATCTTAGAAGGAAAGAAGCTGATGATGAGAACACTATAAACTAAAGATGGAAAGGATTTAGATTGTTGACATTACTGAATTGCTGGTCAAACTATCTGTGGGTCTAAATTTAGAAACTTAGGGGAGAAAAATATTTTTTGGTGTTTTAGTTGTTTTGAACTAGGATTATATGATTATATCTATTTAAAGCATCATGATGATTATAACCAAATTTCAAGTGTAAAATCTGCCAACTACTCCCTTAGTTACAATGAAAATTAGGAAGACTTAAATTTATGTGTGTATAATTATATATATATATATATATATATAATTATATATGTATAAACTCACATATACATAACCATTATTTTGTTTTAATCTGATCATTTCATACATTGCTCTATTTTTGAAAGGTATGTGTCAAAGAAAAATAATAGCAAAGATGATCCTACTAAAGCTGCCTCTTCTCCTTGAATGTCCTCTGCCTCCTGATCTATCAAATCTCTCCTGTGCTTTTTCTTTTGGAGGGGTGAAGGTTGTTTGCTTGTTTGTTAATCCTTTTATTGACAATGTCTGCATCCACACTAGAGTCTGGTTTCCATCCATTTCAATTGGTCTCTTCTTCTTCTACCCTAGTGCTGTCCTTGTGGATCAATAGCTTTGTATAAGAGACCACAGCTTTCTTTAAATCCAGATAGATTATCTCCAGTATATTGTCCACTTCACTACTTGTTATTGTGGGAAAAATTCATAATAAATTTATCCAGCTGAGTTTTACTTGATTATATTTTAGCACTTAAATAAGACTACTCATCACAGAGATCATTCTTCTTTAATCAACTTTAGGGAATTGATGATGGGTCTGTTTAGGGGAAGAGGGATATCTGTAACAAAGGTGATTTTCCCAAGAGGTCTCAGGATGATGTTGTGAAACTGAGCACATTATTCTATTTATTTACCTTTTCAATTTCTTCATGGTACACAATAAGGATAGGGTTGTTTGGGGAGATGTAAAACATGAGAAAGTACTTTAGAAGGCTTTTTGTTGTTTTCAGATAATGGCCCTATTAACTTCAGTTATACCTGTTTTCTTATTCAAGCAATTGGGAAATGAGGAATATTAAAGCCCTTCTTAGCATCCTGCTGTATTTTATAACACTTTATTTTCATCTGTTACCTTCAGTCTAATGTAGTTAAAAAACAAAGCAGTCTTTTTTTTCTTCATGTAAAACAGGTTGTATTTCTGACAGTTACACATATATTAGGACTAAATTTGATGACAATTTAAGAATAGAAATGAACTAAGAATCTGAATACCCATATGTTGGTAAACCCAAAACAATAATAAAATAACTAAATAAATATCTACCTAAACAATGCAAGAGTCTGGAAAAAATGTATTGTTTATGCAGTAAATGGAACATTATTTAATTTCTAAGCTAAAAATAAATAATTTACACATGTTCATGCATCCTCAGTAACTTGTTCATATCTGACTTTTCGTGACCCCAGGGATTGTAACTTCCCAGCCTCCTCTGTCCATGAGATTTTCCAGGCAAAAATACTGGAGCAGATTGCCATTTCCTACTCCAGGGAATCTTCCCAACCCAGGGATTGATCAAATCTCTCCTGTGTTTTTTTGATTTTGTTGATCCTTTTATTGACAATGTCTGCATCCACACTAGAGTCTGGTTTCCATCCATTTCAATTGGTCTCTTCTTCTTCTACCCTAGTGCTGTCCTTGTGGATCAATAGCTTTGTATAAGAGACCACAGCTTTCTTTAAATCCAGATAGATTATCTCCAGTATATTGTCCACTTCACTACTTGTTATTGTGGGAAAAATTCATAATAAATTTATCCAGCTGAGTTTTACTTGATTATATTTTAGCACTTAAATAAGACTACTCATCACAGAGATCATTCTTCTTTAATCAACTTTAGGGAATTGATGATGGGTCTGTTTAGGGGAAGAGGGATATCTGTAACAAAGGTGATTTTCCCAAGAGGTCTCAGGATGATGTTGTGAAACTGAGCACATTATTCTATTTATTTACCTTTTCAATTTCTTCATGGTACACAATAAGGATAGGGTTGTTTGGGGAGATGTAAAACATGAGAAAGTACTTTAGAAGGCTTTTTGTTGTTTTCAGATAATGGCCCTATTAACTTCAGTTATACCTGTTTTCTTATTCAAGCAATTGGGAAATGAGGAATATTAAAGCCCTTCTTAGCATCCTGCTGTATTTTATAACACTTTATTTTCATCTGTTACCTTCAGTCTAATGTAGTTAAAAAACAAAGCAGTCTTTTTTTTCTTCATGTAAAACAGGTTGTATTTCTGACAGTTACACATATATTAGGACTAAATTTGATGACAATTTAAGAATAGAAATGAACTAAGAAACTGAATACCCATATGTTGGTAAACCCAAAACAATAATAAAATAACTAAATAAATATCTACCTAAACAATGCAAGAGTCTGGAAAAAATGTATTGTTTATGCAGTAAATGGAACATTATTTAATTTCTAAGCTAAAAATAAATAATTTACACATGTTCATGCATCCTCAGTAACTTGTTCATATCTGACTTTTCGTGACCCCAGGGATTGTAACTTCCCAGCCTCCTCTGTCCATGAGATTTTCCAGGCAAAAATACTGGAGCAGATTGCCATTTCCTACTCCAGGGAATCTTCCCAACCCAGGGATTGAAACACATCACATCTCCTAAATTAGCAGGCAGGTTATTTACCACAGTATCACTTCTAAAGTCCAAAATTCACATAATCAGTCAAAACTCCTATGAACCCATCCTGTGAATATAATTAGTTTTTGATAACCAGTAATATACAGAAATTAGTGTTGCTATAGGTCTGAAATCCTTTCAAAACCCATGAAGTAAGATGTACTTCAAAATTCCATTTTCTAACAAAGATAAGATGGTGGATATATTTACTATGTATCCCTCCCTTCAGAATCTGGGACAGCACCCCATAATTTCAAACTTATACAGTAGAAGATATGAATATGCATCATATATGGGACTATAAATGATGTCTTTTCACTTCAGATCAGCATTTGGCATCAAAATATTTATTGTAAACATAGGAAAACTCTGCATTTTCAGGGAGATATTGATAAAGGGATTGTGGATAAGGGATTGAAAATCTGTATTTGCTTTAGTGTATATCTCATAATAGATAATGTAATAAATATCTGATAAATAGATCTGGAATAGGAGCTAATAAAGAACATATTTAGTACTGTTGTTATTCAGTCGCTAAATTGTGTCCAACTCTTTGGAACACCATGTACTGCAGCATACCAGGTTCCCTTATTACAAAGAGCAAGACACATGATTAGATGTTGCAAGATTGTTATTCTATTCTTAGGTGTATTATTGAAGTTCTCTGGATGGTGGAAGGTCATATTTATTTGGTCTTTGAACTAATATAATTTTGAAATGGGAAATATCAGAATCTGGCATACTTATACTGTAGACATCATGCATGTAAACACTGTAGAACATGATCATTCTGAAAATGGATTGTATTTCTACCAGAAGAGAAACAAACTTAAGATGATAACCTTGACTCTTTGAAAACTATTACATTGACTAAAAAATTTTAAATAAAACCTGAGGGAACATAAAATGCACAATTTGCAAGAAATTATTTTCCTATATTTCTACTTTCACCTCATTTAAGTAGAATCATTGTGAGTACTAAATTTCTCTCAGGAGTACTAAATTAGCCCTTACATTTATTTACTCCTTCCATTAAAAAAATGTTACAAGTTAGGGAATTTAGTTCTTTGCTCAGAAAATATAAAAACTATTATATGGATACTATGGTCATCTTGATCAATATTGAAGAATTAAGAAATTGAGACATTAAAAAAGTCATTTCTTTGACTTCCCTGGTGGTCCAGTGGATTAAGAGTCTGCCTTGCAGAGCAAGGGGCGCTGGTTCAATCCCTGGCCTGGGAAGATCCCATATGCCATGGAGTGGCTGGACTTGTGTGTCCAGTTATGAGCCAGCACTCTGGAGCACATGTGCGCAGAGCCACTGCTCTACAACAAGAGAGGCCACTGTGATGGGAGGCCCACACAGGCCAAAGAATTAAGATGGATGAAAATAAATAAATGAAGGACCAATAAAAGCCAAAATTAAAAAAAGAATGTCATTTCTTAAGAATAAAAGTAGTTAAAACCAAAGTCAAAAAACTTTGACTTGAAAGAGCCTAGAATAAAAAATTTTGGTTTATTTTGCTTTTATGTGCTCTCACATTTTAGCTTGATTCACCTCTTTGCAAAGTTATATGTCTTCTTTCCATGATCATTGACAATTTATACTTAACAGGTTTTGGTATATGTCTTCTATTGTATTAAAATATCATAAAATGATAACACTTTATCATTTTAACAGTTTGGGAAGTTTATATCTGTGTCCTTAATCTCATTTGACATGCTATGCATCTGTCACCACCCATTTTCAGAATGTTTTTTTCTACTCAAACTGAAACTCCATATCCATTAAAAAAATAACTCCTTCTTTTCCCACTCCTTGGCAACCACCATTCCATATTTTGTCTCTTTGACTACTCTAGGTATGCCATGGTAGCAGCAAAAACTATGCCTGTAATGCATGAGACCTGGGTTCTATCCCTGGATTGGGAAGATTCCCTGGAGAAGGAAATGGCAACCTACTCCAGTATTCTTCCCTGGGAAATCCCATGAACACAGGAGCCTGGCGGGCTTCCATGGGGCCACAAGGTCGGACTTAGTGACTAGACTCCCACCACTTATAACTAAGCCTCCATCACATATGTTACGGAGTTGGAATCATGCAATCTTTGTCTTTTTATACCTATCTTATTTCACTTAACATGTCTTAGGATTTATCTGTGTTGTAGTATGTGTCTGACTTTTTATTCATTTTTAAGACAAAATGATATTCCGTTGTATGGAAGATGCTCTTTGCTTAAATAACCTATCTCTAAGTTTTATTTAGTGCTTATGGTAGTATAGAAGACTTTTATGATGCTGTGTTGTTAATGTATGAGTGATGCGCTTCCAAGGTCATGAAGATCAATATGCCATGGAGTGGCTGGACTTGTGTGTCCAGTTATGAGCCAGCACTCTGGAGCACATGTGCGCAGAGCCACTGCTCTACAACAAGAGAGGCCACTGTGATGGGAGGCCCACACAGGCCAAAGAATTAAGATGGATGAAAATAAATAAATGAAGGACCAATAAAAGCCAAAATTAAAAAAAGAATGTCATTTCTTAAGAATAAAAGTAGTTAAAACCAAAGTCAAAAAACTTTGACTTGAAAGAGCCTAGAATAAAAAATTTTGGTTTATTTTGCTTTTATGTGCTCTCACATTTTAGCTTGATTCACCTCTTTGCAAAGTTATATGTCTTCTTTCCATGATCATTGACAATTTATACTTAACAGGTTTTGGTATATGTCTTCTATTGTATTAAAATATCATAAAATGATAACACTTTATCATTTTAACAGTTTGGGAAGTTTATATCTGTGTCCTTAATCTCATTTGACATGCTATGCATCTGTCACCACCCATTTTCAGAATGTTTTTTTCTACTCAAACTGAAACTCCATATCCATTAAAAAAATAACTCCTTCTTTTCCCACTCCTTGGCAACCACCATTCCATATTTTGTCTCTTTGACTACTCTAGGTATGCCATGGTAGCAGCAAAACTATGCCTGTAATGCATGAGACCTGGGTTCTATCCCTGGGTTGGCAAGATCCCCTGGAGAAGGAAATGGCAACCTACTCCAGTATTCTTCCCTGGGAAATCCCATGAACACAGGAGCCTGGCGGGCTTCCATGGGGCCACAAGGTCGGACTTAGTGACTAGACTCCCACCACTTATAACTAAGCCTCCATCACATATGTTACGGAGTTGGAATCATGCAATCTTTGTCTTTTTATACCTATCTTATTTCACTTAACATGTCTTAGGATTTATCTGTGTTGTAGTATGTGTCTGACTTTTTATTCATTTTTAAGACAAAATGATATTCCGTTGTATGGAAGATGCTCTTTGCTTAAATAACCTATCTCTAAGTTTTATTTAGTGCTTATGGTAGTATAGAAGACTTTTATGATGCTGTGTTGTTAATGTATGAGTGATGCGCTTCCAAGGTCATGAAGATCAATATGACAATATTTACTATTCACCAGGTGGCATATATCCATCCTAGTAAGATTAGAAAACATGAGATTAAAAAATAGGAAAGCAATTTCTTGCATATTATCCGTTTTATTTTCCCTTAGATTTTTAAAAAAGTTGTTAGCAGATGTAGTGTTTTTCAGAGAGTCAGAAGTATTAACCAAAATATTTTGGAGATGTTATTTGACATTTTTTGGTACAAGTTTATTAAAATTTCCTGCTGATTTTGTTCTCAGACATCAAAAGCTGTAGTGTTTTGTTTTAATAGATATTTTCTTGTCCATATATATCTCTCAGTTGACACCAAAGATGAAAGTCACTAAGAAATGGCAAAATATTGTCTGCATATTAAGTTTTATATCTTTATGAATATAAAGTATTATATCTTAATAGATTTCTACTATTTTTCAGCCAAGTAAGTAGGTTTCATATTCCTCAAAGTTATGTTTTATGTTTGCATGTTGTGCAACTACACAGACCAAAGAATGTCAATATTAAGTAAATGGCATTGACAGCTTTTGAGCAAGCTAAGCTTTTTGTAGGACCTGCATTTTCAAATCTTCCTATGCTTGCTACATAATTATGTTCAAAAAAACTCTGATCATATTTTATAGGCATTTTATTTACATACTTAAATCAATAGTGAAAATATTTAGAAGACCAAATATAAATTCTACAGTGAGTGGAGACTTAAAGGGTTAAAAACTGGTTATATGCTCCAATTTGAAGTAATTAATTTGGTAATTGTCAGGGATGAATAAGTAGAGCATGAGAAAGAATATTCATTATGTGCATAAAGGAAGGCTCTGGATTGCCAATTAACATTATAGCAGGATCAGCATAAAATGAGCATTAATATTCCACAGGAAAATGGGCAACCTTTGTGGTATTATTTCTTTGTTTGTTTGCTTTTTTCCCCACTTTAGCTATTCTCAAGAAGGTCCCATTATTCCTGACTGAGAGGGATCAGAATTGATTCTGTTCTACTCCTGTTCTTACTGTTGAGGGCTTTTGTTATATACTTTATATAAACCATGCTGAAAACCTTCTATGGATTATTTTATATAATCTTTAGCATAGCCCTATAATGTAGTGTGCTTATATTCATTTTACTAGTAGGATACTATGTGCCTTTTGTAAGGTATTTGGGTAAATGGGTGTGCTTTGATATTTACTTCTATGTTATAAACTCTAACATATTTTAAGTCACATTTTACAGTTTTCTAAACATGTATGTATACTGTTTCAATGTCAAGAAACTAATCCTATGCAATAGAGTTACTATCTGGATTTCAGATGAGGGAAACACTACTCGGAAAAATTGATTAAGTTTCCACAGTGACAAAATTCGGAAGTAATTCACTTTCCAAATAAATTCACCTCTCTTTCCTATTATTTAATGTCTCAGATATTAGCTGTTTTTATTTAGAGAGACACAAAGTAAACCAAATTTTGTATAGTTTAGTAGTTGGCTGTAGCCCTCAAATGTTTTTCTCACTTTGATTATACATAGATAAAATTGAGGTGAAAAATAATACTCTATATTTGTTTGTGTATAAAAATTAAGAAATTTAACCACCCAGTGGCAACTAGACGAGACTGAATAAGGCTACCTCCAGAGAAAGGGCATGAACTGTTGAGTTCACAGTCCCCACCCCCTGATTTGTTAGAAAGATTAATAGGACATGTGGATCCCATTGGGTTAGTTCTGGGATTACAAATGTTTCTCTCTGTGATGAGGCTATCTTGTTTCTTCACAGCCCTGGCCATTAAAGGCCCCTGTCCTTTCACAGAGACTGGAGGATGGGGTTCTGTCTTCCCTGAATGACTGTATGTTAAAGGGATGGTTCCTACATCCTTTAGAAAGATATTTTTGATTTGTAGATCAGACAAGAGTCTTTCAAAGAAGTTTATATCTAAAGGGAAAGAGAAAGAATGTACAGTTATACAATTTGTAAATTAATCACCCTAAGGGGTATTAGGTGCCTAGAGTCAGGGAGAAGGCTATCTAAAGATGAGTGAAGCCAAAGAGAATATTGAGGCCATCTAGTTATCCCATATAACCATTTGTGGCAGAGATGGATAATGATTGGCCAGTGTCTGTTGGCTCCCTTTCCCCGTGGCAACTAGATCTTAAAGATTAACACTGAGGGCAGGACTCAGCTGTCAGACACAACATATCCCAGCCTTACTACTAGTAACTAGTTTGACTTAATCTTGGGAAGTCAAGTTTGCCTTAATCTTGGAAAATAAGAAGTGAGTAGATATGAAGTATGTTGCCCCTAGAGAGAAAAGAGAGTTGCCTTCTCCTTTGCCTCCTCCAAGCTCTGTGGAATGGAATGTGCACAAGAGCTGGAAAACCCATTTTAGATTTTGACACAGAAGCTGCATGTTGTGGATGGTGGTAACATAGCAACAAGTAAAATGACAGAGTCCTGCTAAAATATGACACTTTTAAAGGTAGAAGTGTGATGCTGCTACAGATGTAAAACTTAACATGTATTTAAACCATTAATGGGGAAAATGGTAAGGTGTTAACAATCAGTTCAAAGAAGAATTTGAACAGAACATTCTTAAATCTTAGTACTATAGTCAATGTGAAATTAGGGGCAAGGGTAGGAAACTATAGTTTATCTCTTGACACTGAATTAATTTATCAATATATAGAGAAGAATCATTTATACTGGTACTAATTATCTACAATTAATAGAGGTGTAAAATGCCTCCCCCATAGAATCAGGATCAGATCACCTGGAGGGATATGCTTTAAACAGTTCAGCTTTCTGTTGAGCTCTTTTTTATTCTTTAGTGTTTCCTCACATCCCACAATTTTCCTTATAGTTCTCAATTCTGTGTAGCTGTCAAATCATTATTGGAATGCTTTCACTCTGACTGTCATGTGAGAAATGTAAGCTTCTTTTTTAAAACAGCTTCATTTTTTGTTTTGTTTTATTACATCCTCATTCTCTGATATAGTGGGCAAGCCTTAAGTTAAATACTATACTTTGGTTATTAAATAAGCACTGTTTTGAACTTTCTCATTACAGTCTTCAAAACCAATCAGATGAATACAGGTGCCTAGAGTCAGGGAGAAGGCTATCTAAAGATGAGTGAAGCCAAAGAGAATATTGAGGCCATCTAGTTATCCCATATAACCATTTGTGGCAGAGATGGATAATGATTGGCCAGTGTCTGTTGGCTCCCTTTCCCCGTGGCAACTAGATCTTAAAGATTAACACTGAGGGCAGGACTCAGCTGTCAGACACAACATATCCCAGCCTTACTACTAGTAACTAGTTTGACTTAATCTTGGGAAGTCAAGTTTGCCTTAATCTTGGAAAATAAGAAGTGAGTAGATATGAAGTATGTTGCCCCTAGAGAGAAAAGAGAGTTGCCTTCTCCTTTGCCTCCTCCAAGCTCTGTGGAATGGAATGTGCACAAGAGCTGGAAAACCCATTTTAGATTTTGACACAGAAGCTGCATGTTGTGGATGGTGGTAACATAGCAACAAGTAAAATGACAGAGTCCTGCTAAAATATGACACTTTTAAAGGTAGAAGTGTGATGCTGCTACAGATGTAAAACTTAACATGTATTTAAACCATTAATGGGGAAAATGGTAAGGTGTTAACAATCAGTTCAAAGAAGAATTTGAACAGAACATTCTTAAATCTTAGTACTATAGTCAATGTGAAATTAGGGGCAAGGGTAGGAAACTATAGTTTATCTCTTGACACTGAATTAATTTATCAATATATAGAGAAGAATCATTTATACTGGTACTAATTATCTACAATTAATAGAGGTGTAAAATGCCTCCCCCATAGAATCAGGATCAGATCACCTGGAGGGATATGCTTTAAACAGTTCAGCTTTCTGTTGAGCTCTTTTTTATTCTTTAGTGTTTCCTCACATCCCACAATTTTCCTTATAGTTCTCAATTCTGTGTAGCTGTCAAATCATTATTGGAATGCTTTCACTCTGACTGTCATGTGAGAAATGTAAGCTTCTTTTTAAAGCAGCTTCATTTTTTGTTTTGTTTTATTACATCCTCATTCTCTGATATAGTGGGCAAGCCTTAAGTTAAATACTATACTTTGGTTATTAAATAAGCACTGTTTTGAACTTTCTCATTACAGTCTTCAAAACCAATCAGATGAATACAGGGAAAATATATCTTCTTGACTCCCACTGCAATCACTCTGACTCATCCATTGAGTTATTTGCATATATTAATAGGTTGGTTACTTAGAACCTAATTTGATGTTATTCTAGAAAAAAAAATGTGAACACAGAGATTGAGATATTTAATTCCACCTCCTGTGAAACAAGCTAATAAAGGGAATCTAGGCTATTCAATTATTTAAAAATGGAAGAGGTCAGCATAACTGCTCCCTATCCAATGCTAATATTAACTGCACTAGGGCTATGAGCCTTGGAAATATTCCATGAAAGAGGAGGATTTTAGATTATCTCTTCAAGGCCAACCATTTGGGAACAGAGTTGGAAGATGGCCTCAAAAATAAGTTACCACTGCTTATTCTAAATCTTGAATTGTGTAGTAAAATTTAAGTGTTAATGTTTTCAGAAATGTAATATACATGTTATGACATTTATTTATTATAATTGAGTGTAATGTACATGTAGATAATTAAACTATATTTAATCCAAAGTATTATTTTTACCACTAAATTCAACCTACTATTTGACCAAAACTTCTATTTGAGAAGCTAGTAGGAAGTCTAATCTTTATTTTCCCAGCTTTTATACATATCAACTAATCCTATGATTAGTGTAAATGCACAAAAAGATCTTTAATCCAAGACTTATTGTACTTTCCAGAAGTAATTTAGTAATTATCTAACTTATAATAGTGATACTACTACTACTAATAACGTTATTAATAGTTAACTTACCACTGATCAGGTACTTTGCAAATAATTCATGTAGTATATAAGCCTCACAAACATCGTTCATGTATTTAAAAGATAGTTCTTAATTGTCTACATGCCCAGGCATTATTTGGTTATAAGTACATGGGGAGAGGAGCTTGGCAGGTCACAGTCCATGGGATTGCAGAGATTGGGACATGACTGAACACAAAGCACAACACATTACAGAAATAAAACAATCCGAAAGTTTTGGAGTCAGGTTGGCTGTCCCCATTTTTAGAAGACCTCTTTCTTGGTTTTAATTCCCTGCTTTTTCCATCTTGAAATTTTTAATTTTATCATTGAACTTCTGTTTGTAATGTGAGAACATTCTTGGAAGAGGTACATATAATATACATATTTTCTTTATGCTTGATTCACGCATTCCATTCATCAAGCCCTATGACCATAGAATTCTGGTGGGCCATTGACGTGTGAGGACTTAGTGGGACTCAAAACTAGTAACAACAAAAAGAATTCACAGAGGCTACCAACCACCCATGCAGAAAATTATGACAGAGAAGGCAGGGGGAAGACACTGTAACCCATAGTTACAAAGGGAGAGTATCAGTTACATATGTAACTGATAACTATGTATGTAACTGATAACTATGTAACCTGTAGTTACAAAGGGAGAGCATCAGCCAAAGGGAGAGTATCAGTAGGATGTGCATGTATAAAAAGAGTAGAATGGTGCAGTATTTCCACTGTTTGGGGTAGAATGATATGTGTGAATTACTTGGTGTCTTTATTGTTGTTGTTTCCATGAGTTAAATGTTCTCACTTTTCCATTTAATCTGTCACTGCATAAAAAAAATAAACTGTAAAATCCATGCTAATACATTGAAAGAAGGTAGTTACTTAGAATTACATTAAGTGGCAAATAAAAACAATGTTAGTTGAAAGAGAGTGATCACAGACCAAAAAAAGCCTTCGTTTTTATAGGTGTGTTTGATCAAGAAGCCTCACATTTTCATTTTTCACTGAGCCCCATAAATTTTCTAACTTGCCTCCATTGGAATATGCATTCTCATAAGGAAACACTAAACAGACCATTAGAATGACAGAGGTGGAAGTGTTACAACATGGGAATGGGATAGATTGTGGGGAAGGAAAAGGGTTTCAGGAAGGATTTCAGGAAGACATTCTGCCTTTTTGAGAAAGTGACTTTAAAAGATAGTTCTTAATTGTCTACATGCCCAGGCATTATTTGGTTATAAGTACATGGGGAGAGGAGCTTGGCAGGTCACAGTCCATGGGATTGCAGAGATTGGGACATGACTGAACACAAAGCACAACACATTACAGAAATAAAACAATCCGAAAGTTTTGGAGTCAGGTTGGCTGTCCCCATTTTTAGAAGACCTCTTTCTTGGTTTTAATTCCCTGCTTTTTCCATCTTGAAATTTTTAATTTTATCATTGAACTTCTGTTTGTAATGTGAGAACATTCTTGGAAGAGGTACATATAATATACATATTTTCTTTATGCTTGATTCACGCATTCCATTCATCAAGCCCTATGACCATAGAATTCTGGTGGGCCATTGACGTGTGAGGACTTAGTGGGACTCAAAACTAGTAACAACAAAAAGAATTCACAGAGGCTACCAACCACCCATGCAGAAAATTATGACAGAGAAGGCAGGGGGAAGACACTGTAACCCATAGTTACAAAGGGAGAGTATCAGTTACATATGTAACTGATAACTATGTATGTAACTGATAACTATGTAACCTGTAGTTACAAAGGGAGAGCATCAGCCAAAGGGAGAGTATCAGTAGGATGTGCATGTATAAAAAGAGTAGAATGGTGCAGTATTTCCACTGTTTGGGGTAGAATGATATGTGTGAATTACTTGGTGTCTTTATTGTTGTTGTTTCCATGAGTTAAATGTTCTCACTTTTCCATTTAATCTGTCACTGCATAATAAAAAAATAAACTGTAAAATCCATGCTAATACATTGAAAGAAGGTAGTTACTTAGAATTACATTAAGTGGCAAATAAAAACAATGTTAGTTGAAAGAGAGTGATCACAGACCAAAAAAAGCCTTCGTTTTTATAGGTGTGTTTGATCAAGAAGCCTCACATTTTCATTTTTCACTGAGCCCCATAAATTTTCTAACTTGCCTCCATTGGAATATGCATTCTCATAAGGAAACACTAAACAGACCATTAGAATGACAGAGGTGGAAGTGTTACAACATGGGAATGGGATAGATTGTGGGGAAGGAAAAGGGGTTTCAGGAAGGATTTCAGGGAAGACATTCTGCCTTTTTGAGAAAGTGACTTTATAACAGAGACCTGAGTGATGAGAAGAAACTGAGCATGATAATATCTATAGAATACCTCAGAAGGAGGGAACAGCATAGGGGATACCTTAGATGTTGGGAATGGCTTTGTGCATTCCCAAAATGGAACAAAAGAGCCTTGGTGGCTTGAACAGAGTGAGCAGAAGACTAGTAGGAGAGGAGAGCAGAGGCAAGAGAAGCACTGCAAGGGTCATTGTGCCCTAAGGTTTTAGGTTTTCACTAAACTGAATGGGAGCATCCAGGTTTTTGAGTAGGAAAGTGAAATAACTGGATGAAGTTTTAGTCATGTTGAAATGGAGATTTGGAGGTTTAGAGTGTTTTCATCTCTTGTCTGTGGTTACAAGGCTAATAGTAAGGAGAGCCAGAACTAAAAACTAATTAATCTTACTCTAGGGTCCGTCTATTTACCAAAGGTGCTATACTCTGAAAATAGACATGTCCTGCTGTGAAAGCCTGCATGAGCTGCATGATTACACAGATTTCCTTCTGGCTGCCACAGTAGGGAGAGCATTCATTACTGAGGAAGCCTCAGAGTAAAAGAAGGACTGACATTTTATAGAGACAAGGAAACTAGGGGACCCTGGCAAGGACTGGGGGCAGTTTCCATGTTGGAATATGAGAGGGCAGGGTAGTCATTTGCTATTAGCCTGTTTCTTGGAAACAAAAGTGTGGATCTCTCAACAAATTTTTTTTGTCACTGCATAATAAAAAATAAACTGTAAAATCCATGCTAATACATTGAAAGAAGGTAGTTACTTAGAATTACATTAAGTGGCAAATAAAAACAATGTTAGTTGAAAGAGAGTGATCACAGACCAAAAAAAGCCTTCGTTTTTATAGGTGTGTTTGATCAAGAAGCCTCACATTTTCATTTTTCACTGAGCCCCATAAATTTTCTAACTTGCCTCCATTGGAATATGCATTCTCATAAGGAAACACTAAACAGACCATTAGAATGACAGAGGTGGAAGTGTTACAACATGGGAATGGGATAGATTGTGGGGAAGGAAAAGGGGTTTCAGGAAGGATTTCAGGGAAGACATTCTGCCTTTTTGAGAAAGTGACTTTATAACAGAGACCTGAGTGATGAGAAGAAACTGAGCATGATAATATCTATAGAATACCTCAGAAGGAGGGAACAGCATAGGGGATACCTTAGATGTTGGGAATGGCTTTGTGCATTCCCAAAATGGAACAAAAGAGCCTTGGTGGCTTGAACAGAGTGAGCAGAAGACTAGTAGGAGAGGAGAGCAGAGGCAAGAGAAGCACTGCAAGGGTCATTGTGCCCTAAGGTTTTAGGTTTTCACTAAACTGAATGGGAGCATCCAGGTTTTTGAGTAGGAAAGTGAAATAACTGGATGAAGTTTTAGTCATGTTGAAATGGAGATTTGGAGGTTTAGAGTGTTTTCATCTCTTGTCTGTGGTTACAAGGCTAATAGTAAGGAGAGCCAGAACTAAAAACTAATTAATCTTACTCTAGGGTCCGTCTATTTACCAAAGGTGCTATACTCTGAAAATAGACATGTCCTGCTGTGAAAGCCTGCATGAGCTGCATGATTACACAGATTTCCTTCTGGCTGCCACAGTAGGGAGAGCATTCATTACTGAGGAAGCCTCAGAGTAAAAGAAGGACTGACATTTTATAGAGACAAGGAAACTAGGGGACCCTGGCAAGGACTGGGGGCAGTTTCCATGTTGGAATATGAGAGGGCAGGGTAGTCATTTGCTATTAGCCTGTTTCTTGGAACACAAAATGGTGTGGGGATCTCTCAACTCTTCCTTCTTTCAAGGAGCCTAAGGCTCAGGCACAATTCAACACTGTCACTTGCTCACACAGCTTTGGTCATAGCTTCTCAAACTGGGTATCATTTTAGTAGAACTTGGCAGGTTATTGGTACTATCATTAAATTCCCTTCATAAACAATACACTCTGTGCTATATTAAAATAGAAAATTACTTTATTCCTAAAAAGCCACATAAACAGAATGTCAACTAATTGTAACCTACACACGGCACGTGCCTGTCTAAAATTGGCACTTGTCAGTGACTGAACAACAACAACAAGGGCATTTGCCATCTTCCTCTGTGGACATTGAACCTTGCACTATTGTCAGCTGCTGACCTTCAACACCTCCTGAAGGGAATTTGAGGTGGAGAGTGAGGCATTCTGTGCTCCAAGGAAACTGGTGAAACAGGGCTTTAAATAGTTACATGATTTTAGGAACTGATCCCGTGATCCCAATCCTTAAATCTCTTCATAACTAGAAAAGCGCTAAATCCCTTCATGGTGACATCAGGTGATATCAGGTGACATCAGGTCCTTGTGACCAGCAGAAAACCTTTATAAAAGCTCTTTATCAAGAGCTTATAAAGTAAGCTCTTGATTGCATTGAACTCTGCCTTCACCAAAATCATATGTATTGACCCTCCCCACTTCTTTTTTGGAACAGTTCCTCAGAGTTATCTCTACCTAGTTATCTGCTACCTCCTGGACTGCAGTCTTAATTTTGCCCTGAATAAAACTTGTAACTTTCACATTGTGGATCTTTTTAGTTGGCAAGAACAATCTGTGAAAAATAGTGAAGCCAATGTTAACAATTTGAAAAATGATAAAACTCCTTGAAAGCCTCAACCAACTGCATTACACCTTTTCTACTCAAGGTGTGATCCTGGGTAGCTGGGAGCTTGTTGAAGGTTTCATTCCAAACCCAGGAAACTAGAATTTCCTTTTTAAGTAAGCTCCTTGGGTAATTTGTATGCTGAAGATTTGAGAATCATTGATTTTAGGCTGTATAATTGTTTATTCCTGAAACCCATACAAATGGATTTCTATCATGGACAAAGCAATACTACTAAAAGCAGGAGAAACTGCCAGATGCCTTCAATAACTGAGACATTTCAGACATATATTTTAGTAGAACTTGGCAGGTTATTGGTACTATCATTAAATTCCCTTCATAAACAATACACTCTGTGCTATATTAAAATAGAAAATTACTTTATTCCTAAAAAGCCACATAAACAGAATGTCAACTAATTGTAACCTACACACGGCACGTGCCTGTCTAAAATTGGCACTTGTCAGTGACTGAACAACAACAACAAGGGCATTTGCCATCTTCCTCTGTGGACATTGAACCTTGCACTATTGTCAGCTGCTGACCTTCAACACCTCCTGAAGGGAATTTGAGGTGGAGAGTGAGGCATTCTGTGCTCCAAGGAAACTGGTGAAACAGGGCTTTAAATAGTTACATGATTTTAGGAACTGATCCCGTGATCCCAATCCTTAAATCTCTTCATAACTAGAAAAGCGCTAAATCCCTTCATGGTGACATCAGGTGATATCAGGTGACATCAGGTCCTTGTGACCAGCAGAAAACCTTTAAAAAAGCTCTTTATCAAGAGCTTATAAAGTAAGCTCTTGATTGCATTGAACTCTGCCTTCACCAAAATCATATGTATTGACCCTCCCCACTTCTTTTTTGGAACAGTTCCTCAGAGTTATCTCTACCTAGTTATCTGCTACCTCCTGGACTGCAGTCTTAATTTTGCCCTGAATAAAACTTGTAACTTTCACATTGTGGATCTTTTTAGTTGGCAAGAACAATCTGTGAAAAATAGTGAAGCCAATGTTAACAATTTGAAAAATGATAAAACTCCTTGAAAGCCTCAACCAACTGCATTACACCTTTTCTACTCAAGGTGTGATCCTGGGTAGCTGGGAGCTTGTTGAAGGTTTCATTCCAAACCCAGGAAACTAGAATTTCCTTTTTAAGTAAGCTCCTTGGGTAATTTGTATGCTGAAGATTTGAGAATCATTGATTTTAGGCTGTATAATTGTTTATTCCTGAAACCCATACAAATGGATTTCTATCATGGACAAAGCAATACTACTAAAAGCAGGAGAAACTGCCAGATGCCTTCAATAACTGAGACATTTCAAAGTAACAATATATTTCTGTAAGTGATTAACATATTTTCCAATATTTTATTGATACGTTGTGTAACAATTGAATTGGTTGTTTTTTCTTTATCTGATGCCTTACAATAAAGTATATTCAATTTGTTGAAATAACAATATTCCCCCTAATGTATAAGAGAGGAAACATACAGAGAAAGGTAGTAGATGAATGCATATTCTCTATACTACAAGTCATAAGATAATGAAATAAGAGAGAAAAGAAATGCTATAGAATGGTAGTCTCATTCCTAGGTTTGCCCCTATTTGAGAAACTGATGTTTCTGTCAAGAAAAGAGATACAATAGCCCTTTCTTATGGAAACATGCATACTACTGGACAGAGTATTCAGATGGAGAATACTGCACAGGATACTAAACTATAGGAGATAGGATCCAAAGGAAAAGTAATAGGATACAAATCAGGAGAAACTTGTTTGACTACTGGAGGGAAGCAAAGTTTCATAATATTTAAATAATAACTACTCCACAATTAAATAGACTTAAAACATGGACTTATGCCAAGTGGATCTGCAAATAATAAGCCTGTGGGCAGACAAACATCTCAGCATAGCCTATAACGATGAACAACATTAAGAAATTTGTAGTATAAGGTTTCCAAATGGTTCCACGTGTACTCAGAAAATGGAGCTATCTCTAAAGGGACTCTAAAATCTTTAGTGGATGTGTTGAGAATGAATGAAACTATACTGTCACTAGAGCTTCACACAGTTTGCTATGCATAATGATATAAAATGAACATCAGAAGATATACGGGAATCTTTACATAGTTTCTACTTTCTTGTTATTCAAACCTTGGTTATAAATCTTAAAGACTAAGGTATTCTTTGTGAGTCCTCTGGTTTCAGAGCAATTTGGAAGTGGAGTCCTGTCACATTTTATGAGCCTCAACTTTTGTAATGCTGGAAGCATTAATAAATAGCAATTAATCAGAAGTACCTTTCTTTCCAAAATTGCATTCATTTAAAAATAAAGAAACATTCTTATGGCAAAGACCAAAAAACTTGCAGGATTATCAAAAAAATGTTTTAAAAATATTTTAAGAATTGTTGGACAAAGATGTGCAATGAGTGTCAGACTTTACACATACTGAGTTATTTAACCCATACAACATCCTTTAAGATTTTGTGTCTAGAGAAACAGAAAGCAAGGCCAGAAAATAACTCCCTTCCTTAACCTCACCTAGATGGTGAACAAGGGAACAGAATTTGAAAAACTGCCTTGGGTTTTTTTGACCCATCATTGGGCCAAACGATAGTTTTTCTATATATAGAAGGTGGATAACTCTAACATTAAAAAAAAAACTTTTAATTTCCTTTTGTTATTAACTAATGATTTATCATGCACCCTATAAGTGAAGGATTATTAGTTATCTTAAACTGGTGACTTCTTAGCTATTCCCTTGTATGAAATGTACAAGATAAGCCAGAAGAGGGAAAAGGGAACCTAGAAAGGGAAAAAGCAGGTATTTATAGGATGGCTTGCATTTTGGCTTCTGTTGTTCAGTGTTGTGACTGTCTCTCTCTCTCTTTTTTTTTAAATTTTCTTGTATACTGGCATTCCTTGGTTCCTTTTGCTCTTACTTGCTACTCAGACAGACTGTGACCTGAGTAACCTATGGGTGAGCAGTATCAGGGTCACCTGGGAGCTGGCTAAGAAATGCAGACTCTAAAACTTCCCAAATTCCCCTGACGCAGGCCATATACAAGATCCTGAGATAACTCCTGAGTCTTGGTGTTTGAGAAAATCTATAGTGTGTTGCTTTCCAAGGTGTCAATAAGCAAATCTCTAACCATAACTGATACAGAATATCCCTTCCAAAAGGCCCTTAACGCAAGTGTGGAGAAGGGCAAATTGCTTTGTATGAATTGGTCAGTCCATGCTGTGTCATTTACAATTTATAGAGCCTCTGAATAGTTTTTGGAAACAAAGCTTCCATCATACTCCAGACGGATATCTCCTTCTAGACTTGGTTCCTGAAGACCTTCTGGAATATTCTGCCAGAGTCCCATTTATAGCTCTTCTATGCGACTGTAATCCAGTCACCACTGATTCCTGCTGTAGTGATGTGACCGAGATCAACTGTATAATTCATCCCTCAAATCATTCATATGTGCTCTGAACAATAGTGTTCTTAACACAATGCTCATCTTTTCAATATCACTACTTTCTATCTCCCATATAAAGAATTCTGGTTATTTTGGACATTTCATTTTACAGGGGCTCATTTATATAAAAAAGATTATATGAAATTTTTAGGGCCTCCCTGGTGGTCCAGTGGGTCAGGACACCACCTTGCAGTGCAAGGGGCGCTGGTTCGATCCCTGGCCTGGGAAGATCCCACGTGGCGCGGAGCGGCTGGACCCGTGTGTCCAATTACCGAGCCGGAGCTCTGGAGCGCATGCACCCAGAGCCGTTGCTCTGCGACAACAGAGGCCACCGCGATGGGAGGCCCACACGGGCCAAAGAACAAAGATGGATGAAAATAGACAAATGAAAGACCAATAGAAGTGGCCCGCCCCCTCCCTAAAATAAATAAATAAATAAATCTTTTTTTAAAAAAAAAAAAGAAATTTTTAAAAGTCAAACATCTTAAACTACAAGCATGGATTTTAAAAAAGGTTTTTATGTCACATTCCTAGTTTTCAACCAGAAAACTTCCAAAAATTTGAATTGACCTTGTTTACTCACTGGTATGCAAGATAATATCTATACAGACATTCATTTATAATAGAAATAGGCAGAGCTTGAAGTGTCGCTCCTAAACACGTCTCAGTCATCAATATTATGATATGTTTTCCTTTACTCTAGTAGCAAATGGA
The DNA here is from genome assembly GCA_022376925.1 of Tragulus kanchil. NCBI lineage: Eukaryota > Metazoa > Chordata > Mammalia > Artiodactyla > Tragulidae > Tragulus > Tragulus kanchil. The sequence continues at coordinate 149,752,550 of JAIOJX010000025.1, read as the reverse complement.
ATAAATTCTCCCAAACTAGATAGGATAGAGAATGAGAAAAAAATTGCTAGTTTGAAAAATGATTATTCTATGATTTTGAATACAAGAAAGAACTGGGTTTCCTAAATGAGTGAATCAAATTTGGAAAAGAATGACAGAATTCATTAACAGAAAATGGAACTTGATTTGGAGAAAGCAAACACTGGAATTTTGAATTACAGACTTTGGTTCCTGAAGACCTTCTGGAATATTCTGCAAGAGTCCCATTTATAGCTCTTCTATGCGACTGTAATCCAGTCACCACTGATTCCTGCTGTAGTGATGTGACCGAGATCAACTGTATAATTCATCCCTCAAATCATTCATATGTGCTCTGAACAATAGTGTTCTTAACACAATGCTCATCTTTTCAATATCACTACTTTCTATCTCCCATATAAAGAATTCTGGTTATTTTGGACATTTCATTTTACAGGGGCTCATTTATATAAAAAAGATTATATGAAATTTTTAGGGCCTCCCTGGTGGTCCAGTGGGTCAGGACACCACCTTGCAGTGCAAGGGGCGCTGGTTCGATCCCTGGCCTGGGAAGATCCCACGTGCCGCGGAACGGCTGGACCCGTGTGTCCAATTACCGAGCCGGAGCTCTGGAGCGCATGCACCCAGAGCCGTTGCTCTGCGACAACAGAGGCCACCGCGATGGGAGGCCCACACGGGCCAAAGAACAAAGATGGATGAAAATAGACAAATGAAAGACCAATAGAAGTGGCCCGCCTTCTCCCCTCCCTCCCGAGCCACCCCAAAATAAATAAATAAATAAATCTTTTTTTAAAAAAAAAAAAGAAATTTTTAAAAGTCAAACATCTTAAACTACAAGCATGGATTTTAAAAAAGGTTTTTATGTCACATTCCTAGTTTTCAACCAGAAAACTTCCAAAAATTTGAATTGACCTTGTTTACTCACTGGTATGCAAGATAATATCTATACAGACATTCATTTATAATAGAAATAGGCAGAGCTTGAAGTGTCGCTCCTAAACACGTCTCAGTCATCAATATTATGATATGTTTTCCTTTACTCTAGTAGCAAATGGAATAAATTCTCCCAAACTAGATAGGATAGAGAATGAGAAAAAAATTGCTAGTTTGAAAAATGATTATTCTATGATTTTGAATACAAGAAAGAACTGGGTTTCCTAAATGAGTGAATCAAATTTGGAAAAGAATGACAGAATTCATTAACAGAAAATGGAACTTGATTTGGAGAAAGCAAACACTGGAATTGTTACTGAAGTTGGCAGACTATAAAGTTTTTCAAGAAGAGGGACAACAAGAAATATTATTTGATAAAAGATAAATGAACAAAGAAAATGATATATTGAAATATCTCCCCTATTTCAAAAATTTAACTTTTACTCTGACAAGTTATGGAGGTAATAACTCATGCTAAGTCAATACCATGCAAAAAAATATTAATATAATGCTTATATAATTAGCATTTTAAATGCTTAGATTTGCTGTTAAATTAAAATTGCTTCAAATTGGGTTTTGAAGAAAGGCAAGAGGAAGGGAAATTAACAAATGAGGTACTATATACAAGATTATTTAAACATGCCTCAATTAATTTCATTAATTCTTGCAGTGAGAACTATTATAAAACTTAATAGAAAATGAAACAAGTTCAGAGAGGCAAACATTGGAAAACTCAGTTGGCGGAGGAGTTTCAAATTTCAAATGGAAACGTAATTTTAAAACATCTTCTTGGTCTTCCCTGGTGTTCCAGTGGGTAAAGAGTCCACCTTGCAGTGCAAGGGGCACCTTGCATTGCAAGGGAAGATCCCACATGCCACGGAGCAGCTGGACTGGTGTGTCAAATTACTAGCCAGCGCTTTGGAGCGCGTGTGCCCAGAGCTGGTGCTCTGCAATGGGAGAGACCACTGCAATGGGAGGCCTGCACATGCCAAAAAATAAAGATGGATAAAAATAAATAAAAACAACAAAAGAGGCCAAAATTAAAAAAAAAAAAATAGAAAAAACCCCATCTTCTATCTTTGTCCTATAAGACATTGCAATCAATCAAGATATAAGCAAATGCTATTGCTCAAATATCTGGAGTTGGGAAACATTATCTGATAAATACTGATATCAAGAAATAATAAATAAAATTATAGTTTAGACTTATAAGCTATAGACTGTAGACTTAGTCTTATAATAAGTCTGAACTATAATTTACTGTTGAAAATGATCCTCTTATATGGTTTGTTATTTTCTTTAAAGATCTGCTTCCAAATTTCAAATTTAACCTTGACTGCACTTTTTCCCTTTTTGCTTCTTTTGCAAATTTCAAAAAATTATATCGCAAACACTGGAATTGTTACTGAAGTTGGCAGACTATAAAGTTTTTCAAGAAGAGGGACAACAAGAAATATTATTTGATAAAAGATAAATGAACAAAGAAAATGATATATTGAAATATCTCCCCTATTTCAAAAATTTAACTTTTACTCTGACAAGTTATGGAGGTAATAACTCATGCTAAGTCAATACCATGCAAAAAAATATTAATATAATGCTTATATAATTAGCATTTTAAATGCTTAGATTTGCTGTTAAATTAAAATTGCTTCAAATTGGGTTTTGAAGAAAGGCAAGAGGAAGGGAAATTAACAAATGAGGTACTATATACAAGATTATTTAAACATGCCTCAATTAATTTCATTAATTCTTGCAGTGAGAACTATTATAAAACTTAATAGAAAATGAAACAAGTTCAGAGAGGCAAACATTGGAAAACTCAGTTGGCGGAGGAGTTTCAAATTTCAAATGGAAACGTAATTTTAAAACATCTTCTTGGTCTTCCCTGGTGTTCCAGTGGGTAAAGAGTCCACCTTGCAGTGCAAGGGGCACCTTGCATTGCAAGGGAAGATCCCACATGCCACGGAGCAGCTGGACTGGTGTGTCAAATTACTAGCCAGCGCTTTGGAGCGCGTGTGCCCAGAGCTGGTGCTCTGCAATGGGAGAGACCACTGCAATGGGAGGCCTGCACATGCCAAAAAATAAAGATGGATAAAAATAAATAAAAACAACAAAAGAGGCCAAAATTAAAAAAAAAATAGAAAAAACCCCATCTTCTATCTTTGTCCTATAAGACATTGCAATCAATCAAGATATAAGCAAATGCTATTGCTCAAATATCTGGAGTTGGGAAACATTATCTGATAAATACTGATATCAAGAAATAATAAATAAAATTATAGTTTAGACTTATAAGCTATAGACTGTAGACTTAGTCTTATAATAAGTCTGAACTATAATTTACTGTTGAAAATGATCCTCTTATATGGTTTGTTATTTTCTTTAAAGATCTGCTTCCAAATTTCAAATTTAACCTTGACTGCACTTTTTTCTCCCTTTTCTGTCTGTGCATTTTGCAACTTATTTTTTTCACTTTAGGAAACAGAATAAGAAAAATTATCATACATATTTATTTTCATTATCATAAAATTTATACCATTCTCTGTTACTGAAATAGAAAACCATTCAATGATACCAAAAAGAGATGAAGTATTACTAAAATGGACATATAAACAGATATATTTGATAGAGCTAAAAATAAATTCTCAAAGCTAGTCTAGTCCAACAGAATGTGACCAATGCTTCTGGAAACCTTTGAAGTAGCTATCATTCTCTAGGACTGGATTTCATGAGTTATTTTTTACCTTACTGCACTCCCCTAAGGTTCAAAGTTCTTGAGTAAATGCAACTGATAAGTGGAGCCTGATTCTTTCACCTCAACCTAGCAACATGGGAGCCTGGAAAAGGTATCTGATTTCTAATATGATTTCTCTATTCCATCAAGATCCCTAAAATGAAATAATCTCCTACTATACAAAAGGATTTCAGTGTGTTATATCACCAAAGAATTGCTTGTATTTTCTTTTGCATAATGAAATTATGTAGAGCATAAAGTTATTACTAGAGTCTTACAACAAATTCAGTGAAAAAATCTACAAAACTATATGACAAATGGTTTCAATCTAATTTTTTATTGAGTCCTTCATATCCAAAATGGATCTTCAAATTCGTCTTGTAGCATTTAAAACACATTATTCACATTCTCTTGATCTAGGTTGCAAAAGGGTTATAGCAACTATAAATGCTATCATTTTTATCAGGAAACACAACTGAAGCACTAATATTAAACAGGGCAGTAGTTTGCAATTCAGGACTGTTCTGGACAGCTGGTATCTGAAGTCACTCTAAGTGTGCATGGACACTGTCTAGTGGTTCATACTAGAAAGTCACAAGTGACTGGCTAGAGATCTTCAGACTCTTACATGATTAGGAAAAAAAACTGGAATTGGGCAGTATTGAATGATGTCATTTAAGAGCGTAAGCATGGTCTGTACGTGTGAATCAAACATCAGGCATCAGGAAACCTTACTACAGTCCCAAACGTCTCTCAGCAAACATGCACATTTGTTGAATGAATGCATTAACACACAGTCTGGACACCATCTCTGCTGAAATTTCTTCTCAACACTAGCTGTTGCTCTCGACAATTCCCACACTCAACAACCTTACCTGCCATTAGAAAACAGGTACAAGTAGCCAGAGGAGAGCTTCTGTCTCTGTCAGGAATAGATTTACTCGAGATTCAATTTTGCATCTGGACTTAGATCCAAGGGCATCTGGGAAACATAGTTCTAAACTTTTTGGTTCCATCCTAACCAGAAGGCTCCCTAGAAGAAAGATGATAAAAACATCCCTCAAGCTTCTCTACCACACCAACCCCAATGATCCACTCAGTGTCTTCCCTCTCACTCTGTCTCATTCATGTGCAAAGTGCCAGTTCTATTTAAATTCAGATTCTTAATATTATCCATGCTGTTGCAGAAGGATGCAGAACATCTTACTCTGTTCTCACATAAAAATCATAACCATGAACCTCAAATTGGAGTGTGACTCTGCCCCCATTCTGTCAGATTTCACTGTTCATGTACTCTTTCTCTTGGATGAATATTCCACACTGGATTTCCTGTTGCATTCATCCCTCACTACCTTCTTCTCCCTCCATCTCAGTAACTTGACTTTTTATTTTCCTGAGAGATATAGGAATCAAAAGACCAATATATACTACTACCTTACTCATTGACATACATACATACCATATCCTGCCTCTCTCCTGGATGAACTTTTCAAGTTCAAGCCTCAAGACTGAACCTTTTCTGTCTTTTTTTTAAAAATTAATTCCACCACTTCTGACATACTTATGCGTACTGTGTCAAAAGTTAGGCAAGATCTCCTATATAATTAATATAAAATTTTCTATTGCATCATTCCCATAGCATATAAATAGCAGTAATTGCCCATTATAGGAAAAACCTCAGGACAGTACCTTTTTCTTTTATTCTCATAGCAAAACTTTTGAGAAGTTTTTCTGTTTGTCTCCAAGATTTAAAAATCTATGCAAATGAAGATTTTGCTCTTTACATTTCATTGGAACTACCTTTATCAGTGTCTCTAATGATCCTTTTATAGTCATGCATACAGTACAAAACTCTCATTGCCCTTCTTTCATTAGGATTCATCAGTGTTGGACAAAGTTCATTACTTTCTTCTTGAAATGCATTCTTTACTTGACTTCAGGTGTATAATGGTTTCCTCTCCTCTGCATGTTTTGTTTTTCTGCTCTGACAAGTAGCCAGAGGAGAGCTTCTGTCTCTGTCAGGAATAGATTTACTCGAGATTCAATTTTGCATCTGGACTTAGATCCAAGGGCATCTGGGAAACATAGTTCTAAACTTTTTGGTTCCATCCTAACCAGAAGGCTCCCTAGAAGAAAGATGATAAAAACATCCCTCAAGCTTCTCTACCACACCAACCCCAATGATCCACTCAGTGTTTTCCCCTCTCACTCTGTCTCATTCATGTGCAAAGTGCCAGTTCTATTTAAATTCAGATTCTTAATATTATCCATGCTGTTGCAGAAGGATGCAGAACATCTTACTCTGTTCTCACATAAAAATCATAACCATGAACCTCAAATTGGAGTGTGACTCTGCCCCATTCTGTCAGATTTCACTGTTCATGTACTCTTTCTCTTGGATGAATATTCCACACTGGATTTCCTGTTGCATTCATCCCTCACTACCTTCTTCTCCCTCCATCTCAGTAACTTGACTTTTTATTTTCCTGAGAGATATAGGAATCAAAAGACCAATATATACTACTACCTTACTCATTGACATACATACATACCATATCCTGCCTCTCTCCTGGATGAACTTTTCAAGTTCAAGCCTCAAGACTGAACCTTTTCTGTCTTTTTTTTAAAAATTAATTCCACCACTTCTGACATACTTATGCGTACTGTGTCAAAAGTTAGGCAAGATCTCCTATATAATTAATATAAAATTTTCTATTGCATCATTCCCATAGCATATAAATAGCAGTAATTGCCCATTATAGGAAAAACCTCAGGACAGTACCTTTTTCTTTTATTCTCATAGCAAAACTTTTGAGAAGTTTTTCTGTTTGTCTCCAAGATTTAAAAATCTATGCAAATGAAGATTTTGCTCTTTACATTTCATTGGAACTACCTTTATCAGTGTCTCTAATGATCCTTTTATAGTCATGCATACAGTACAAAACTCTCATTGCCCTTCTTTCATTAGGATTCATCAGTGTTGGACAAAGTTCATTACTTTCTTCTTGAAATGCATTCTTTACTTGACTTCAGGTGTATAATGGTTTTCCTCTCCTCTGCATGCTGCTCTGAAGTCTCCTTTCTTGATTTCTCTCATCACCCCAACTTCTGGACACTGGAATAACTTGGAATCCTCTTTTCTCTCTCTATTAATTCTATCAATAATTTATTCTATAGTATTTAAATAGCATGCATAACAAATGAGTTCCTTATTTATAACTCTAGCTCTAAACTCCTGATTGATATACCCAAGTACAAATGTGTTAGCTTCCCTGGGGTCACAGATGGTAAAGAATCTGCCTGCAGTGTGGGAGACCTGAGTCTGATTCTTAGGTTGGGATAATCTCCTGTTGAAGGGAATGGAAACCCACTCCAGTATTCTTGCCTGGAGAATTCCATGGATAGAGGATCCTGGCAGGCTACAGTGTATGTGGTTGCGAGGAGTCAGACATGATTGAGCAATTAACACTTTCATTTTCACAAATTTGTTAACACTTTAAAAAAATCTAGTAAACATTTCAAATGTAAAACGTTGAATAGAAAACTTCTTAGAAAATTTTCCTACTGAAATCTGTTCCTCCTACAATCATCTCCTCTTCAGTTTTCTCCATCACCGAAAATGACAGCTCTATCATTCTTAGTTCCTGAAATTAAAAATTTTGAAGTATCTTTTACTCTGTGCATGCTTTCTCATTTCCACATTTCATTTTTTCAGCAAATCTTTTTTGCTTTGTCTTCAGACTTATATGCATAATTATAACATTTCTAGCTACCTCAATGACTACCAACTCCAAATAAAAAAATACTATCAACACCTACCAATTCCCTTCAGTCCTACAGCCTATTCTCAATACACAAACTAATAAATTATATAGTTAGATATCTCATGTCACTCCTTGGCTCAATTAGCTTTGTCTCTCTGGTGTCAAGAATAGTGGTTTGCACATAATAGGTACTTAGATGTGTGTTGTTGTCATCAAATGACTGAATACAGGTGTCCCATGGATCTGCAAGTTGTTGCATGGTTTAAAATAGCTGCTATTACAGTAATCACCATATCTATGTTCCATACTTGCAGAAGAAAAAAGGAATGACATAAAATTCTTTGCTGAATAACTGTCTTTATCGAATGGACCTTTCCAAAACTTTCACAGAAAAGATTCACTTTCATATCATTGGTCATTGTTACTATCAATAAATAGCATAGATGTTTAATCCTCTTGAATCTGGACAGGCTTGTGATTGTAGCAGAATTTACACTGTTCAATCCTCCCAGTATTTTGATGAAACTTGAATTTTTTTCCTCCTCTGGAAGATTTTAGAATTCTTTCTTTGTATCCTCTGTGCTACAAAATTTCATCATAGTCTGTCTCACCATGAAAGTTTTAAATTCATTAAACAGAGCACTCAGTAGATACTGTTAATTTTGAAAACTTATTTTTCCAGTTCTGAAGGATAATGTAATTTCTCTCCCACAATTTTGTTTTCTCTTTTATGAACTTATATTATTAAAATGTTGAGTTGCTTAGATTAATCCTGTGGTTTTCTTAACTTTTTATTGCTTTGACATCAACTTTCTGAAATGTGTTCTCAATTTTATTTCCCAAATGTTTTTTTGCTTTTGTGTTCTTTGCAATTTTCTTCTTTGTAGAAATATATATATATATATATACATATTTTTTTTTCTATTTTTCTTTATGTATTTCTCTCATGGAATGTTTGTTCTTTGAATGGGTCATAATTTTGGCACTGTTTTCATATGACACAATAGAAATGGGCTTTCTAGGACAGATTTCTTTTTTTCTGGAATTACAAATAGCCTTTGATATAGTCCTAATAAGGCAGGAATCTTATGACTTCTTTGGAATGCCTCTTAATTATGAACTCTTTTCAATACTGCATTCTCTGAATCATTTCAAGTTTACTGTAAGGAAAGCATTGCATGTATGGAATGTAAAGGGACACACTGAATGGTGTAAATGAAAAATGTCTTTTAATAAATTATATAGTTAGATATCTCATGTCACTCCTTGGCTCAATTAGCTTTGTCTCTCTGGTGTCAAGAATAGTGGTTTGCACATAATAGGTACTTAGATGTGTGTTGTTGTCATCAAATGACTGAATACAGGTGTCCCATGGATCTGCAAGTTGTTGCATGGTTTAAAATAGCTGCTATTACAGTAATCACCATATCTATGTTCCATACTTGCAGAAGAAAAAAGGAATGACATAAAATTCTTTGCTGAATAACTGTCTTTATCGAATGGACCTTTCCAAAACTTTCACAGAAAAGATTCACTTTCATATCATTGGTCATTGTTACTATCAATAAATAGCATAGATGTTTAATCCTCTTGAATCTGGACAGGCTTGTGATTGTAGCAGAATTTACACTGTTCAATCCTCCCAGTATTTTGATGAAACTTGAATTTTTTTCCTCCTCTGGAAGATTTTAGAATTCTTTCTTTGTATCCTCTGTGCTACAAAATTTCATCATAGTCTGTCTCACCATGAAAGTTTTAAATTCATTAAACAGAGCACTCAGTAGATACTGTTAATTTTGAAAACTTATTTTTCCAGTTCTGAAGGATAATGTAATTTCTCTCCCACAATTTTGTTTTCTCTTTTATGAACTTATATTATTAAAATGTTGAGTTGCTTAGATTAATCCTGTGGTTTTCTTAACTTTTTATTGCTTTGACATCAACTTTCTGAAATGTGTTCTCAATTTTATTTCCCAAATGTTTTTTTGCTTTTGTGTTCTTTGCAATTTTCTTCTTTGTAGAAATATATATATATATATATACATATTTTTTTTTCTATTTTTCTTTATGTATTTCTCTCATGGAATGTTTGTTCTTTGAATGGGTCATAATTTTGGCACTGTTTTCATATGACACAATAGAAATGGGCTTTCTAGGACAGATTTCTTTTTTTCTGGAATTACAAATAGCCTTTGATATAGTCCTAATAAGGCAGGAATCTTATGACTTCTTTGGAATGCCTCTTAATTATGAACTCTTTTCAATACTGCATTCTCTGAATCATTTCAAGTTTACTGTAAGGAAAGCATTGCATGTATGGAATGTAAAGGGACACACTGAATGGTGTAAATGAAAAATGTCTTTTTAGCTACCCCTCAATTATTCACATGGATTTTGTTCCACTTCCCCTTTCAACACTGTGGTCCTGCAAATTCTGCATTAGAATTCTCTCCAAAACTTCTCTCAGAAAAATGATGCTGGCTTTTACTACTGCCGTTTCTTCCATGCATTCTATCATTTTCAGATTATCCATCAAGACAATCTCATCCATCTCTCTCTTCCTCAATTTTTCAAAATATGTTATCTACTATCATCTTCACATCCTCAGAACTCTTAAATGGCATCAATGGGGCTTACAGGGGAAAGGTCAGGCTGTGCCCTGTTCATCCTCCTCCTCGGTAAGAAGCTACATGAGTTGTTAGGTTTGTTTATTCTAGTTTAATAGGCCACAGATGGTCATAAAAACAAAAGACTAAAAATTGATGCCAGAAATGTATTTATTTCTCCCAGCAGTTTCTTTAAATGGTTGACATAGAAATGACTTTTATGAGTCTAGTTTTCTTTCTTTTTCACTCTTTTCTTGTAAGGTCATAAGATACCTCTACTGAGATACAGCAGATTTTTCTGTGTTTAAAGATAGTAATAAATGACTATGTGCTTCTGAAACTCACTGAAAGATGAACCACACTTTGACTGGTAGATGAGATTTAGAAAAACATTAAAAATAGGAACCACATCAAAAGAGATTCATTGATAAAATGCTTATAGATGCTAACATTCAAAGAAACAAAAGTCCATCTAAGGAAAACAGAAAAAGGCATTAATGTGAAGGTGATGGTTGTGAGGAAGATGTTTGTGTAGAAGGGAAATGACATGGAGAGTTTTCTGAGAAACAAAAAGCAGAACCATAAAGAAGTCAGAGAAATTGAGAAGTAGAAAATATTCAAGAATATGGTGAATAGTGAAATTTAGTTAGAGCAAAGAAGCATCCAAAAAAATTATAGAATGTTTGCTTTATTCTGAATGCTCTAGGCAATAGATTTGAGTATTAAAATACATATGTTAAAAAATGTCAAGAGAAAATTTGTATTTTAGAAAGACTATTTTAGGAACTCTAAACAAAATTAGAGAAATTTTTACATGGCGTGAGAGTAGCCATTGTCAGAATGGATTGATGATACAACTGCAACTGATCTTCAGAAAATCAGATTGACAGACTGTGTCAAGTTGCAGAATGAAGCAAGTAAAAAGAGGAACAAATTAAGGTTTTGAGCTAGGAATTTAGAAAAGTGTTTTACAGATGGGTATGAGAAGAAAAATAATAGTCTGTTCTTGTTATGTTACATTTATGAATTTGGAAGGATGTGTATATTGAAAAATATAGGAAACTACAGGTGAAATGTATGGATAGAATTCAAAATATAACATGGCCTATCGATATTTATTATGAAATACCTGTACAAACACGTATAGTCAATGGCTTTTTAGAAATAAGAATACTACCAAGGTGGGAGCAAAATGTAAAAGAAGAGGAAGAGACTCATTGAGTTTATCTTTGGAGCTGGAGAACATAGAATCTTCAGAAGAGCCAGGCAGCAGCTTTCCTGAAACTCTTTAAATGGTTGACATAGAAATGACTTTTATGAGTCTAGTTTTCTTTCTTTTTCACTCTTTTCTTGTAAGGTCATAAGATACCTCTACTGAGATACAGCAGATTTTCTGTGTTTAAAGATAGTAATAAATGACTATGTGCTTCTGAAACTCACTGAAAGATGAACCACACTTTGACTGGTAGATGAGATTTAGAAAAACATTAAAAATAGGAACCACATCAAAAGAGATTCATTGATAAAATGCTTATAGATGCTAACATTCAAAGAAACAAAAGTCCATCTAAGGAAAACAGAAAAAGGCATTAATGTGAAGGTGATGGTTGTGAGGAAGATGTTTGTGTAGAAGGGAAATGACATGGAGAGTTTTCTGAGAAACAAAAAGCAGAACCATAAAGAAGTCAGAGAAATTGAGAAGTAGAAAATATTCAAGAATATGGTGAATAGTGAAATTTAGTTAGAGCAAAGAAGCATCCAAAAAAATTATAGAATGTTTGCTTTATTCTGAATGCTCTAGGCAATAGATTTGAGTATTAAAATACATATGTTAAAAAATGTCAAGAGAAAATTTGTATTTTAGAAAGACTATTTTAGGAACTCTAAACAAAATTAGAGAAATTTTTACATGGCGTGAGAGTAGCCATTGTCAGAATGGATTGATGATACAACTGCAACTGATCTTCAGAAAATCAGATTGACAGACTGTGTCAAGTTGCAGAATGAAGCAAGTAAAAAGAGGAACAAATTAAGGTTTTGAGCTAGGAATTTAGAAAAGTGTTTTACAGATGGGTATGAGAAGAAAAATAATAGTCTGTTCTTGTTATGTTACATTTATGAATTTGGAAGGATGTGTATATTGAAAAATATAGGAAACTACAGGTGAAATGTATGGATAGAATTCAAAATATAACATGGCCTATCGATATTTATTATGAAATACCTGTACAAACACGTATAGTCAATGGCTTTTTAGAAATAAGAATACTACCAAGGTGGGAGCAAAATGTAAAAGAAGAGGAAGAGACTCATTGAGTTTATCTTTGGAGCTGGAGAACATAGAATCTTCAGAAGAGCCAGGCAGCAGCTTCCTAAGAGGAAAAAGAAATACTAGGAGACAACAGGGTCCTGGAGGTCAAGAGAGGAGAGTGTCTCAAGAATCAAAAACAATAGTAATCAGATAATTGGAGGGAGAACCAGAGAAGAATAAGTTTAAAAAGAAGGTCATTGGATTTCATTACAAAGAGTCAGTTAACCTCTGGCAATACAAGATGAAGATGAACAAAGGCCAAACAGAACTGTTTTCTTTGACTATTTGAATATCAATCCTATAAAACATGGAACACAGTAAATATCAAGTGAAGGAGACAACAAGAACAATAAAAAAAAAGTGATAGAGTATATTGAAAAGCATTTTTTAAACATATGTTTTATGTATTTACAGATTGAGTGAAACCTAAACAGACTGCCTTAGTGGGTGTTGGACCTCAAGAAAGGCAGTGTAACTAAAGTTTGTAGAGTGATTCAAATATGAGCTGAGACTGTAGTTAGACAAATTACTTGGTTTTTATAACTGAGCACAAATTGTGTGGCAGTTGAATATTGCCTTCTTCAGTGTGGTAATAACAAAGGTCAGTGGAGGCTGATGGCCTGGAACACCCTGCTTTCTGTTGTCTGGCCCCCCCATTGGATGAGCCATCCTCCTGTCAGAGAGGGTCTCACTTTTTTTTTAACTTTTATTTTACTTTTAACTTTTACAGAGTTTTGTTGTTTACAGATATGCATGTTCCCAGATTAGTCATATGTATATCCCCCCACTCCCCACCGCTCCTGACCATCACACAACACCCCTGAAGGATCCCCTTTTATCACAGAGCAATGACTATAGCTATTTTCTTCACTTATGATAGTACAGGCCTTCATGCTACTTCCTTTACATCTCCCACCCTCTGTTCCTTCCCCACAATGTCCATATGCGGTCTCACTTTTGACCTCACTCTTTTCACTTGCATATTGCTATGTATGCATCTGCTGACCTTTTTCCCATTAAAAGCATTGTTGTCCTAATCACAATCTATTCTATTCAGCACTTTTGTAATGTCTGTCACTTAAGAAATTAACACAGTCATAAAATTAGTATAGTCTGATGACTTGAAAGATATCATGAAGCTCTCTGAATTGCTAAAGCTTACAAACATCTCATGAGTTCTGGCTATTGTGTTAGTGCGTACATGAGAAATGGGACAAACCATAGCCTAATGGTTTTTAATACAAATATGTTATTTGTTTGTATGACTTTTATTAATAGTGCAAGTTATGCTTTATATAAAGATCATCAAGTATCATGTATCTTCTGCCAGACTCCTCTGTCCATGGGATTCTCCAGGCAATGGCACTGGAGTAGCTTGTCATGCCCTCCTTTATAACTTCATAACTTCAGGTATGAAATTCAGGTCTCCTGCACTGTTGGCAGATTCTTTACCATCTGAGCCAGCAGAAAGCCCTGTCTATTACTCAGACTGGCTTAATTATAAGAGAAGAAGGCTCACTTAATATAAGAAGAGAATATTCATGTTTGGTTACAAAATGGGATTGAAAGCCATTTGAAAGGTTGCCCCTAAATATCAGTTCTTAACAAGGGTCCCAGATAGTCACTGATATATCAACAGTTTAGGTAAATTACAATATTTCCATAGCAAACACTGTCATCGAATACTTTATGAGTCTCTCCTATGTCATTTGTGAAATAAAGATAATGATATTGCCTGCTGTTTATTTCACAGGGCTGTGAGGATTAAGTGAGATAAATCTTATGAAATTATTTTTATAAACTTTATGACATTGTATAAATATAATATATAAACTTTGCAAAAGTATATAGCCCTTGGAGACACACTTATCTATTAAGAACTATCAGTATCTTAGTGTGAATCTGGTTCATGTTTATAGACTATTAAGAAGGCCTGACTTGAGGAGGAGGAGGAGGAGACCAGGGTTAATAGGACCCAGGCTGCCACCTAGGAAGGGTGATCTCAGAGTTTCAAAGAACATCTAAGCAGCCAAGGTCACAGGAGGGAGCTGGTGCCTGAGAGGAATTTACAAAAATCAAAGGGCATGAATGAAAGAGGACTTTAGAACAGTTTTTCCAGAAAAAAAAAAACATTGGTGATCAAGCTTTTATAAAAAGATTTTTTTTAAAAGGATAATACAGTGCTTAAAGAAATTAAGTTCCCTTAAAACGAAATGCTTTATTTGGCAAGAATATTCTTTCTATTTTGTGGGGACTGTGTTGTCCCTATGTATTGTTTTCTGTTAATAATACATCATTCATTTTGTTTTGTCTTCTATTAATAATACATTGTTCATTTTTTTGGTCTGTTATATTGTGATGTAATTGAAATTCTTTTTTAAAATTTTTTCTTTCTTTTCTTCATCATGCCTCTTTTTTATCTATATTTATTTTCATTCATCTTCACTCCTTGGCCTGGTTGGACCTCCCATCGCAGAGACCCCACTCACAGCAGAGCACCAGCTCTGGGCACATGAGCTCCAGAGCGCTGATTCCTAACCGGACACACAGGTCCAGCCACTCCGTGCCACCTGGGATCCTCCTGGGCCAAGGATTGAGCTGGTTCCCCTTGCACCGCAAGGTGGACTCTCCACCCACTGGCCCACCCCAAAAAAAATGGGATTGAAAGCCATTTGAAAGGTTGCCCTAAATATCAGTTCTTAACAAGGGTCCCAGATAGTCACTGATATATCAACAGTTTAGGTAAATTACAATATTTCCATAGCAAACACTGTCATCGAATACTTTATGAGTCTCTCCTATGTCATTTGTGAAATAAAGATAATGATATTGCCTGCTGTTTATTTCACAGGGCTGTGAGGATTAAGTGAGATAAATCTTATGAAATTATTTTTATAAACTTTATGACATTGTATAAATATAATATATAAACTTTGCAAAAGTATATAGCCCTTGGAGACACACTTATCTATTAAGAACTATCAGTATCTTAGTGTGAATCTGGTTCATGTTTATAGACTATTAAGAAGGCCTGACTTGAGGAGGAGGAGGAGGAGACCAGGGTTAATAGGACCCAGGCTGCCACCTAGGAAGGGTGATCTCAGAGT
This sequence comes from Tragulus kanchil, assembly GCA_022376925.1. Classification (NCBI taxonomy): domain Eukaryota; kingdom Metazoa; phylum Chordata; class Mammalia; order Artiodactyla; family Tragulidae; genus Tragulus; species Tragulus kanchil. Next base: position 149,737,074 of record JAIOJX010000025.1, on the reverse strand, counting down.
TTCAAAGAACATCTAAGCAGCCAAGGTCACAGGAGGGAGCTGGTGCCTGAGAGGAATTTACAAAAATCAAAGGGCATGAATGAAAGAGGACTTTAGAACAGTTTTTCCAGAAAAAAAAAAACATTGGTGATCAAGCTTTTATAAAAAGATTTTTTTTAAAAGGATAATACAGTGCTTAAAGAAATTAAGTTCCCTTAAAACGAAATGCTTTATTTGGCAAGAATATTCTTTCTATTTTGTGGGGACTGTGTTGTCCCTATGTATTGTTTTCTGTTAATAATACATCATTCATTTTGTTTTGTCTTCTATTAATAATACATTGTTCATTTTTTTGGTCTGTTATATTGTGATGTAATTGAAATTCTTTTTTAAAATTTTTTCTTTCTTTTCTTCATCATGCCTCTTTTTTATCTATATTTATTTTCATTCATCTTCACTCCTTGGCCTGGTTGGACCTCCCATCGCAGAGACCCCACTCACAGCAGAGCACCAGCTCTGGGCACATGAGCTCCAGAGCGCTGATTCCTAACCGGACACACAGGTCCAGCCACTCCGTGCCACCTGGCATCCTCCTGGGCCAAGGATTGAGCTGGTTCCCCTTGCACCGCAAGGTGGACTCTCCACCCACTGGCCCACAAAGGAAACCCACTTTCACTCTTTTTAGTTGTACAGTTTGATAAGTTTTTATAATTCTTTATAGTACTATGCCCATCACCACCAAAATTATGACATAGAATATTCCATCACTCCTCCAAAAGTTCTTTTGTATCTTTTTGCAGTCAATCACCACCACCACAGCCTGTTATGGCAACCACTGATCTCTCTGTTAACACATTTTTGCTTTTTACAGACTGTCATATAAAAGGAATAACATAATACATTGTCTTTTATGTCCAACTTTTTCATTTAGCCTAACGATTTTGAAATCCATCCATAACTGTGCATCTATTGATGATTTGTTCCCCTTTGCTACTAACTAGTACTTCATTGTACAAACATATTACCTTTTGTTCATCCATTCAACAGCTGACAGACATTTGGGTTGTTTTCCAGTTTGAGTAGCCGTGAATAAACTTGCTCTTAATTTTCAATTATAAGTCTTGGAATCAAGGTATTTTTTCATTTCTCATGATTAAATATGTAGGGTTAGAATTACTGAATAACTACTGTAAGTGTATGTTAACTTTATAAAACTCTGCCAAACTGCTTTCCAAAGTAGCTGTCCCATATTGCATTTCAACCAGCAGTATTTGATAGTTTCTTTTTATATCATCAATCTTATTAATTTCAGTCATTCCAGTGGGCATGCAGGGATATATCTTGGCATTTTTGATTTGCATTTCCATAAAGGCTAATGACAGTGAACATCTTTAAATGTGATTCTTTGATAAAAGGTCTATTTAAGTCTTTTACATATGTTTAAACTGTATTGACTGTATCCTTATCCTTATTAATTGAATTAACTTATCCTTATCCTTATAGGTCTTAACATATCCTACATGAAAATTTTTGCCTTGCCTTTTCATTTTTAAGAGTACTTTTGAAGGAAAAAAGTTTACAATTTTGATGGAGTGAAAATTATCTGTACTGTTTTTTTTCATTTCTGCTTTTCATTACCTAAGAACTATTTCCACCTCTGGGCAAGGAGAGCTGATTCCCCCCTTTGCACCTGCATTTTTAGTTTGGGTGGACTCTCCACCCACTGGCCCACAAAGGAAACCCACTTTCACTCTTTTTAGTTGTACAGTTTGATAAGTTTTTATAATTCTTTATAGTACTATGCCCATCACCACCAAAATTATGACATAGAATATTCCATCACTCCTCCAAAAGTTCTTTTGTATCTTTTTGCAGTCAATCACCACCACCACAGCCTGTTATGGCAACCACTGATCTCTCTGTTAACACATTTTTGCTTTTTACAGACTGTCATATAAAAGGAATAACATAATACATTGTCTTTTATGTCCAACTTTTTCATTTAGCCTAACGATTTTGAAATCCATCCATAACTGTGCATCTATTGATGATTTGTTCCCCTTTGCTACTAACTAGTACTTCATTGTACAAACATATTACCTTTTGTTCATCCATTCAACAGCTGACAGACATTTGGGTTGTTTTCCAGTTTGAGTAGCCGTGAATAAACTTGCTCTTAATTTTCAATTATAAGTCTTGGAATCAAGGTATTTTTTCATTTCTCATGATTAAATATGTAGGGTTAGAATTACTGAATAACTACTGTAAGTGTATGTTAACTTTATAAAACTCTGCCAAACTGCTTTCCAAAGTAGCTGTCCCATATTGCATTTCAACCAGCAGTATTTGATAGTTTCTTTTTATATCATCAATCTTATTAATTTCAGTCATTCCAGTGGGCATGCAGGGATATATCTTGGCATTTTTGATTTGCATTTCCATAAAGGCTAATGACAGTGAACATCTTTAAATGTGATTCTTTGATAAAAGGTCTATTTAAGTCTTTTACATATGTTTAAACTGTATTGACTGTATCCTTATCCTTATTAATTGAATTAACTTATCCTTATCCTTATAGGTCTTAACATATCCTACATGAAAATTTTTGCCTTGCCTTTTCATTTTTAAGAGTACTTTTGAAGGAAAAAAGTTTACAATTTTGATGGAGTGAAAATTATCTGTACTGTTTTTTTTAATTTCTGCTTTTCATTACCTAAGAACTATTTCCTAACAAAAAATAATACACATTTTTATACCATTTCTTCTAGAGGTTTTGTAATTTAAGCACTCATTTTTATGTCTGTAATAATTTCATATTCATTTTTATGCATAGTTTTCAGAGGTCCCTTTTTTGAATACATGCAGCCAACTTTTTAGTACCATTTGTTGAAATTATTATTAATACTTTATTGAAAGAATCAATATTATTAAAATGACTATATGACCCAAGGTAGTCCACAGTCAATGTAATCTATATCAAATTATCAATGGCATTATTTTTTATAAAACTGGAACAATTTGTTTTTAAATTTATATAGAAACAAACACAAAATATCTTGAATAGCCAAAACAATCTTGAGAAAGAAGAACAGAGCTAGAGAAATCATATTCCCTGACTTCAGAGCATACTAAAAAGCTACAATAATCAAAACAGCATTGGCACAAAAACAGATTTGTGGAACACAGATCAATGGAATAGGTTAGAGAGTCCAGAATTAAACCCATACACTTATGGTCAATTAATCTATAACAAAGGAGGCAAGAATATACAATAGAGAAAAGGTTGTCTTTTCAATAAGTGGTGCTAGGAAAACTGGACAGCTATATGTAAAATAATGAAATTAGAAATTCTCTAAAGCTATATATAACAATATACTCAAAATGGATTAAATATGTAAATGTAAGGCGGGATATTACAAACCTCTTAGAGGAAAACATAGGCAGAACAATCTTTGACATAAATTGCAGTAATATTTTCCTGGACCCAGCTCCTGAAATAAAGGAAGGCAAAGCAAGAGTAAACAAATGGTATCTAATTAAACTTAAAAGATTTTGTACAATAAAGAAACACATGAATAAAAGTTACCTACTGAGTGTGAAGAAATATTTGGAATTGATATGACCTTAAAAGGGATTAATAGTCAATATCTATAAACATCTCATACAATTCAGTATCAAAAATAACCTAATCAAAAATGGGAAGGAGACCTGAACAGACATTTTTCCTAAGACACACAGGTGAAAAGTTGCTCCAAATCACTAATCATCAGGGAAACACAAATAAAAATGCAAATATTATCTCTCACTTGTCAGAATCCTATTATCAAAAAGAACACAAATGACAAATGTTGGCTGGCAATTGTGTGGAGAAAAGAGAACCCTTGTACACTTAGGTGGGAATATAAATTGGTATAGCTACTCAAAAATGAAAAAAATAGGACTACCATATGAACCAGCAAGTTCTCTCCTGGGTTATATATTCCCCAAACCACAAAAACACTAATTAGAAAAGATATACCATCCCAGTGCCCATGGTGGCATTATGAAATGGTGAGTTTGCCAGGAGATGGTGAAGGACAAAGATGCCTGGCGTGCTGCAGTCCATGGGGTCACAAAGAATCGAACACAACTGAGTGACTCAAATGAAATGATACCATCCCAATATTCATGGTAGCATTACTTACAATTGGCAAGGTATGGAAGCAACCCCCTAGTGTCCATAACAGATGAAAGGATAAATAAAGCATGGTATATACATATACAGTGCAATACTGCTCAGCCATTAAAAACAACAAAATTTTGTGTTTTGTAACAACATGGGTAGACTTGAAGGGCATTATTAGTAAAATAAGTTAACACTCTAACTTAGGTGGGGTTTAAAAAATACAACAAATTAGTGATTGTGTCAAAAAAAAAAAAAAAAAGGCAGACTCATAGATACAGAGAATAAACTACTCCTTGGCGTAGGTAGGTTGTTAGCTATAGGCATTTATTATATCCCCTTCATCATACTGAGGAAGTTTACTTCTGTACTTGTTTTTTTTTGTTTGTTGAGAAGTATTACAATATTGTGTCCTAAGTTTCATCAAACACTTTTTCCTACACCTGTAGAAATGAACATAAGGTTTTTTTCATTACTTTTTAGTCTTTCAATTTGGTGAAATACCTTGATAAATTATTCACTCACTATAAGCCAAAGACATCCTGTCATGATCTACTATACTTTTGGTATTTTTTTGGAATTGTCATACTGCTCTATAGATGGGTTCATCTCATTGAATTTCATTACAGTTTAGTATCCAATGACTTGAACAAAAAAGAGTTTATGGTTATTGTCCAAATTCTAAAATTCATCAGGGAAACACAAATAAAAATGCAAATATTATCTCTCACTTGTCAGAATCCTATTATCAAAAAGAACACAAATGACAAATGTTGGCTGGCAATTGTGTGGAGAAAAGAGAACCCTTGTACACTTAGGTGGGAATATAAATTGGTATAGCTACTCAAAATGAAAAAATAGGACTACCATATGAACCAGCAAGTTCTCTCCTGGGTTATATATTCCCCAAACCACAAAAACACTAATTAGAAAAGATATACCATCCCAGTGCCCATGGTGGCATTATGAAATGGTGAGTTTGCCAGGAGATGGTGAAGGACAAAGATGCCTGGCGTGCTGCAGTCCATGGGGTCACAAAGAATCGAACACAACTGAGTGACTCAAATGAAATGATACCATCCCAATATTCATGGTAGCATTACTTACAATTGGCAAGGTATGGAAGCAACCCCCTAGTGTCCATAACAGATGAAAGGATAAATAAAGCATGGTATATACATATACAGTGCAATACTGCTCAGCCATTAAAAACAACAAAATTTTGTGTTTTGTAACAACATGGGTAGACTTGAAGGGCATTATTAGTAAAATAAGTTAACACTCTAACTTAGGTGGGGTTTAAAAAATACAACAAATTAGTGATTGTGTCAAAAAAAAAAAAAAAAAGGCAGACTCATAGATACAGAGAATAAACTACTCCTTGGCGTAGGTAGGTTGTTAGCTATAGGCATTTATTATATCCCCTTCATCATACTGAGGAAGTTTACTTCTGTACTTGTTTTTTTTTGTTTGTTGAGAAGTATTACAATATTGTGTCCTAAGTTTCATCAAACACTTTTTCCTACACCTGTAGAAATGAACATAAGGTTTTTTTCATTACTTTTTAGTCTTTCAATTTGGTGAAATACCTTGATAAATTATTCACTCACTATAAGCCAAAGACATCCTGTCATGATCTACTATACTTTTGGTATTTTTTTGGAATTGTCATACTGCTCTATAGATGGGTTCATCTCATTGAATTTCATTACAGTTTAGTATCCAATGACTTGCTAAAGTGGCTAAAAAATGACAGAGCATTGTCTCCTAGTGAAAGTTGCTCAGTCGTGTCCAACTCTTTATGACCCACGGACAAGCCATGGAACTCTCCATGCAAGAATATTGGAGTGAAGATCCTCTCCAGGGGATCTTCTCAACCCAGGGACAGAAGCCAGGTCTCCATCATTGTGCATTTCAGCCAGATTCTTTTACCATCTTAGCCACCAAGAAAGTCCATGAATACTGGACTGGGTAGCCTATGCCTTTCTCCAGAGGATCTTTCTGATGTATGAATCAAACCAGAGTCTCGTGAATTTCAGGCTGATTCTTTACCACCTGATCTACAAGGGAAGCCCATTGTCTCAAAAGGTTAAGTCTATTTAATATAATTGCCTATTTTAGAATTTGTAGAAATCTGTAGATTATATATTTCAAAATTTTTCTATCTGTGCATTGTTCTTTAACATTCTATTTTTTCCTTTTATAAATATGAATTCAAAATTTTAGAAATCAGTATTTCAGATTATATTTCGTATTTTCCTTGGGTTATGAGAAAGAAGACTTAGGGAGAGTGTTTTCAAAATACTTCTTTCTGAAGCAAGATTTAAAAAAAAGGAAAAGCACTTTACATGTCCAAAGTCAGAGCTTTTATATAATTTTTAATATTGTGCTTCCAAATGTTTGGTAAATAATGTTTCAGAAGATCAATCTCTCTCTCATTGATCTGTGTACCACCTGTCTAAAAATAGAATACATCCTGAAAGTAACAGGATTAGAGTTTATATATGTGATTCTCTTATCCCCAGCAAATATTAACAAATACAAAAGATACCCACAAGTTACTGAACAAGAAACTATAGAATGGAAAATAGACTACATATCACTTGTGCTTAAGATATCTTAAAAAGTATATTAAGCAATTACATCCTGAACTGAGGTCAATGCATTAAGAGATATCTGCTTATAAAAGAGTTTGTGATGTGTACTTTAAAAGACTAAAATATCCTCTTTATTATAGCAGCTTTTAAAAACATATATCTGACTAAAGTGTGAAAGTGAGAAATATATACATTCCATATAATGGACATTCAAAATGTATTTAATGAATAAATGAAGTTAGACATTGACTTCCTAAAGGTGATGCATGGTAAGATTTAGGTGAATCATCTTTCAAATCTACATCAAGAAAATTATCTGATACTGATTAACAACTTAGTATAAATAATTGCAATTTAAGTTCATAGAAAATTCAAGAGATAAACATCTGTGTTGAAATGTACCTCCAGGGATCTTCCCAACCCAGGGACAGAAGCCAGGTCTCCATCATTGTGCATTTCAGCCAGATTCTTTTACCATCTTAGCCACCAAGAAAGTCCATGAATACTGGACTGGGTAGCCTATGCCTTTCTCCAGAGGATCTTTCTGATGTATGAATCAAACCAGAGTCTCGTGAATTTCAGGCTGATTCTTTACCACCTGATCTACAAGGGAAGCCCATTGTCTCAAAAGGTTAAGTCTATTTAATATAATTGCCTATTTTAGAATTTGTAGAAATCTGTAGATTATATATTTCAAAATTTTTCTATCTGTGCATTGTTCTTTAACATTCTATTTTTTCCTTTCATAAATATGAATTCAAAATTTTAGAAATCAGTATTTCAGATTATATTTCCTATTTTCCTTGGGTTATGAGAAAGAAGACTTAGGGAGAGTGTTTTCAAAATACTTCTTTCTGAAGCAAGATTTAAAAAAAAGGAAAAGCACTTTACATGTCCAAAGTCAGAGCTTTTATATAATTTTTAATATTGTGCTTCCAAATGTTTGGTAAATAATGTTTCAGAAGATCAATCTCTCTCTCATTGATCTGTGTACCACCTGTCTAAAAATAGAATACATCCTGAAAGTAACAGGATTAGAGTTTATATATGTGATTCTCTTATCCCCAGCAAATATTAACAAATACAAAAGATACCCACAAGTTACTGAACAAGAAACTATAGAATGGAAAATAGACTACATATCACTTGTGCTTAAGATATCTTAAAAAGTATATTAAGCAATTACATCCTGAACTGAGGTCAATGCATTAAGAGATATCTGCTTATAAAAGAGTTTGTGATGTGTACTTTAAAAGACTAAAATATCCTCTTTATTATAGCAGCTTTTAAAAACATATATCTGACTAAAGTGTGAAAGTGAGAAATATATACATTCCATATAATGGACATTCAAAATGTATTTAATGAATAAATGAAGTTAGACATTGACTTCCTAAAGGTGATGCATGGTAAGATTTAGGTGAATCATCTTTCAAATCTACATCAAGAAAATTATCTGATACTGATTAACAACTTAGTATAAATAATTGCAATTTAAGTTCATAGAAAATTCAAGAGATAAACATCTGTGTTGAAATGTAGCCTTCACATTTAATTATAGACTCTTAATACAGAAATTTTCTAGAAATTTCTAGAATAGTAAATACATTCAAGTGCCCAAGAGTATTTTTAGTTACATTATTTGTTCTCTTAAAACAGCCTTAGTAACAAGGTCTAGAATCTTGTCTAAATTTTGAAAGATATCTAGATTAACCTTCCAGGGCCCAGAAACTTCAAACTACCTAAACTTTGATGGAGTTGATAAGGAGAACCTCCCCAACTGCTTTTGAATTCAGCATTTCCAGGTTATTTATATCACAGAAATAAGAACCAAAAGTAGCTCCTGAGAAAATATGGTAATATTACATTTGAGATGTAATTTATTAGAGAGCAAAATCTCAGAGCATTAAGTGATATAACTTTCTCCTGCTGCTTGACAGAAAAGTTGTCCTTCTGTTTTGTTATCAGAAAACAGATATGTATATATACTTAGCTGTTATCCAGATAAGAGTACTTTTGTGCAACTCAAACAGGGATTCCCCTCGGTTTAATTAACTTTTCTAGATGTATTCCTATATGCCATACTCTTTAAGAACAATGTAAAAAGTCATATTGAAATACCATAAGAAAAAAAGAGTCTAAAACAGAGAAAATGAAAAAATAAAAATAAAGAATATCTGTGGGATAATATGTGTTTTATAATATAATATATATTATATACTATAATATGTAATCATATATTATATATAATATAATATGCTGTAACTCTGCCATTATTAAATCATAAGAGGATGTGCTGTTTTCTCATTTTCCTTCATTGTCATCAGAACTGGCATGGCCTACTAGCATGGAAGAGAATTCAGTTGCTTTTAAACTCATGACATTCATTCCTCTTTGATTTTCTTCATTCTAGCTCACTCTTATCCTCTTTATTACTCCATTTGAACACTTTTGGTAACCATAAGCATGTCCAAGGCTAGAAAGAGTGTACATGAATCAACAGGCAGAACTGGAAGAATAGTACAGATGATCCAGTTGTATCGCTACTATCCTTCAATTAAGGAAAGTTGATTTCAGAGCTCCCTTCTGTTCAAGAACAGTGAGGGGGAAAAGATGTTAATGTGTTTGGATTACATTAAATTTTTAAGATTGACTAAAAGAAAGGGAGGGAAAAAGTGCTAATGGCAAGAGCACACGGAAGAGGCATTATTATATTACTGCTAATGCACATAAAACATTGCCTATTAAAATAGGATGGCAGTTTTACATCCTATTAAATATATCAAAGCTGTGCTTCAATTACAAATCCTTTTATATGCATGTTTTAACAAATATGTCTTTGATAATGGAATGTAGCTGCAACTTCTTAAATGCTAAACATGAGCCATACTATATAATACATAAAAAAAAAAAAAAAAAACATTAGGAGGTAACTACATTTTGAGAGATCCAATGTTTTATACACACACACACACCTTATGAATTTTCAAGTCAACAGCTGGGTAGCAACTTAATTTAAGAGCTGGAGCCTCTGGGCTTGTGATGGTTAACAGTGATATGTTGTGCTATTATTTTCACGTGGTTATTTGTGGAAACAAGTTACGTCCTTGAAATGGTGTATGAATAGAAAGCACTTAATCATGTTTGTCTCTGGTCTTATTTGTGAAATAACTGCAACAGCTCCATTAGAAATCTAGATGGTAAAATTAACAAAATTCTCCTCTTGAATGGGATAAGCATTAGTTTTACAGAAATTTCAGATGCATCAGGGCTTAAATTTAGCCCACGAGCTCTAGACCGTATACTTATGATTTTCGTGCTTGATTAAAAATAGCTGGAAAAATATGCACAGTGATATTTTTATTAATTGGATGCCAGTAGAGAGTGAAAGTGGGATAAGTCACATAAGCATGTCATGAAAATGCTGATATTTAAATGATTTCTTAACATAAACATATAATATATTGGACACTAAAAGACTGTTTTTTTAGCAAAATCCAGTCTCTATTTATTCATAGTTTAAACTATGAACAAGTTTTTTCTTAAAAATTATCATCTATGCACAGGAATGTGGTTTTTTTTTCTAGTAGAAATTGAAAGCAATCTATTAAATCTAATTGCTTTGTTTTGTCTTTCGTGCCATAAAACCCAGCCAAATTAATTACTGAATTAGCTGATCTTTTGTGAATAGTATTTTTTTTTTCCTTCTCCTTTTATTTGTATATTTCCTTGATTTCTGACCTTTCCCAGGTTGGAGTTTGATCAAGAGGGAAGCAACTACAGAGGCAGAGAAGTTCGTTCTTGTCTTATGCTTATAGGAGCTCATGTTCTACTCTTTGGTCTTGGAAAGTGTTGTAATTTAACTTTTTCTGAAGGAAAATTTTTGTAAATTTTTCTAAGATAGAACCCTTATCACTACATCTTGAGATAGGTTATGCATTCTCCTTCATAGGTCCTTAAGATTTACCTCTTGGTAGGGTTCTTGGAATCTGTCAAATGAAAATATTGCACAACTGAAAGCTGAGAACTGTGTATTACTCAGTGGCATTCTTAGGACTTTGAGCCTGAGATAGCATCTGCAATAAAAGCTGAGAAAACCATTCTGAGGGATGAGTTAGGATATAGAGGAATTTTGCATCAAAGTGTAGGTAGTCAGATCATCCAAAGATTATTGTTAAAGAAAACCAGGTATCTCAAGTTAAGGAATTTAGCACTTTTCAATGTAGGGCAAGATACAAAATTTCTAGCTCATTGAAACCATTCCCTTGATACGCACTTCAGTATCTGGGGCCAAGAACCTGTGGTTTCTCATCCTGATTTTTCTCAGGTGGTATCATTGGGAAGGCTGTAGTCTAATGTCTGCTAGAGGGCAATCCTGTTTCCCTCCTGAGTTCCCTCAGGACTCACCTTTGGACTGGCTGTACTGTGGTGACTAGATCAATTGTTTGCTGATATGGATGCCAGTAGAGAGTGAAAGTGGGATAAGTCACATAAGCATGTCATGAAAATGCTGATATTTAAATGATTTCTTAACATAAACATATAATATATTGGACACTAAAAGACTGTTTTTTTAGCAAAATCCAGTCTCTATTTATTCATAGTTTAAACTATGAACAAGTTTTTTCTTAAAAATTATCATCTATGCACAGGAATGTGGTTTTTTTTTCTAGTAGAAATTGAAAGCAATCTATTAAATCTAATTGCTTTGTTTTGTCTTTCGTGCCATAAAACCCAGCCAAATTAATTACTGAATTAGCTGATCTTTTGTGAATAGTATTTTTTTTTTCCTTCTCCTTTTATTTGTATATTTCCTTGATTTCTGACCTTTCCCAGGTTGGAGTTTGATCAAGAGGGAAGCAACTACAGAGGCAGAGAAGTTCGTTCTTGTCTTATGCTTATAGGAGCTCATGTTCTACTCTTTGGTCTTGGAAAGTGTTGTAATTTAACTTTTTCTGAAGGAAAATTTTTGTAAATTTTTCTAAGATAGAACCCTTATCACTACATCTTGAGATAGGTTATGCATTCTCCTTCATAGGTCCTTAAGATTTACCTCTTGGTAGGGTTCTTGGAATCTGTCAAATGAAAATATTGCACAACTGAAAGCTGAGAACTGTGTATTACTCAGTGGCATTCTTAGGACTTTGAGCCTGAGATAGCATCTGCAATAAAAGCTGAGAAAACCATTCTGAGGGATGAGTTAGGATATAGAGGAATTTTGCATCAAAGTGTAGGTAGTCAGATCATCCAAAGATTATTGTTAAAGAAAACCAGGTATCTCAAGTTAAGGAATTTAGCACTTTTCAATGTAGGGCAAGATACAAAATTTCTAGCTCATTGAAACCATTCCCTTGATACGCACTTCAGTATCTGGGGCCAAGAACCTGTGGTTTCTCATCCTGATTTTTCTCAGGTGGTATCATTGGGAAGGCTGTAGTCTAATGTCTGCTAGAGGGCAATCCTGTTTCCCTCCTGAGTTCCCTCAGGACTCACCTTTGGACTGGCTGTACTGTGGTGACTAGATCAATTGTTTGCTGATATGGATGGCAATACTTTATTTCTCAGGTTCAATTGCAAAAGCTCTCCCTTATTTTTAGGGTCCCATCAGTCAGCAATCTTATATGGTCCACATTTTATTGAAATACCACTCTTCTCCACTCTTGGCCCTTAAAACTCTGTGTGTGCTGGTTGAAAAAAATGGCAAAATTCCTTCATCTTCCTCTTTGAGTTGCTTGTCCTTGCAATTTTTTGCAGAGGAGTCTGTAGCAGTCTACTGAGACCCCCCAAATTTGAGAGACACTGCTTTCTCATTAAATCCCTTGCTTAATGTAAGCTGAAGAAGGAACAAATACCTAGCTCTTGCATCTTTGATCTTCATGTAAATCAGTAAAAATGTAATTGTGCTGTATTTTGGCAATTTCCTGTCCATATAAGCTATAACCATTTTGTATTTCACTGAACTGTACCAGAGTCTGTACTTTTACAGCCTCACTAATAGGTGTTTATCAAAAGATTGGATATTTACAAATCTAATAAATGAGAGATGGTGTTTGAGTGTATTTTTAATTTGTAGCTCTCTTTCTGTGAAGGTTTTTGAGGGCCTAATTATGTGCTTATGCTAATTTGAATTTCTCTTCTTATAGCTTGTTCATATATTTCATTCATTTTTATTTTCTATTTTGGGGCATTTTATGTTAATTTGTCATACTTTTATATTAGTGATATTTCATTTTAAGTATTATAACTTTAAATGATTTTTCTATTCTGTCATGTCATTTTGATTTATTTATGGTATTGACATTTTATTTTATTTTGTTTTGCCTTGCCAAAATGTCCAATAGATCTTTTCTTCCAAAGAAGAATTAATTATTGCTACATGATCTGCATTTTCATTAATGATTTGAGATGCCACCTTTATTCAATGCTAAGCTTCTTGAGTACCTTTTTTAGGGTTTCTATTCATTAGCTTTTCCATCTTGCCTATGGCCTTAAAATATAAGCTTTATATAATTTTTCAGTTTCTGGCCTTTCAAATTTTTTTTCTCAGGTGGTATCATTGGGAAGGCTGTAGTCTAATGTCTGCTAGAGGGCAATCCTGTTTCCCTCCTGAGTTCCCTCAGGACTCACCTTTGGACTGGCTGTACTGTGGTGACTAGATCAATTGTTTGCTGATATGGATGGCAATACTTTATTTCTCAGGTTCAATTGCAAAAGCTCTCCCTTATTTTTAGGGTCCCATCAGTCAGCAATCTTATATGGTCCACATTTTATTGAAATACCACTCTTCTCCACTCTTGGCCCTTAAAACTCTGTGTGTGCTGGTTGAAAAAAATGGCAAAATTCCTTCATCTTCCTCTTTGAGTTGCTTGTCCTTGCAATTTTTTGCAGAGGAGTCTGTAGCAGTCTACTGAGACCCCCCAAATTTGAGAGACACTGCTTTCTCATTAAATCCCTTGCTTAATGTAAGCTGAAGAAGGAACAAATACCTAGCTCTTGCATCTTTGATCTTCATGTAAATCAGTAAAAATGTAATTGTGCTGTATTTTGGCAATTTCCTGTCCATATAAGCTATAACCATTTTGTATTTCACTGAACTGTACCAGAGTCTGTACTTTTACAGCCTCACTAATAGGTGTTTATCAAAAGATTGGATATTTACAAATCTAATAAATGAGAGATGGTGTTTGAGTGTATTTTTAATTTGTAGCTCTCTTTCTGTGAAGGTTTTGAGGGCCTAATTATGTGCTTATGCTAATTTGAATTTCTCTTCTTATAGCTTGTTCATATATTTCATTCATTTTTATTTTCTATTTTGGGGCATTTTATGTTAATTTGTCATACTTTTATATTAGTGATATTTCATTTTAAGTATTATAACTTTAAATGATTTTTCTATTCTGTCATGTCATTTTGATTTATTTATGGTATTGACATTTTATTTTATTTTGTTTTGCCTTGCCAAAATGTCCAATAGATCTTTTCTTCCAAAGAAGAATTAATTATTGCTACATGATCTGCATTTTCATTAATGATTTGAGATGCCACCTTTATTCAATGCTAAGCTTCTTGAGTACCTTTTTTAGGGTTTCTATTCATTAGCTTTTCCATCTTGCCTATGGCCTTAAAATATAAGCTTTATATAATTTTTCAGTTTCTGGCATACCTATTCCTCCATTATTGTTTCTTCCATAGATTTTCTGACTACTTCACATTCTTTAAATTTTCATCAAATTTTATGCTGTCTTATTTTGTTGAGATGAAGAAACAAAAGTGACAATTCTTAATATAATCATGCTAAATTTATAAACTAAAAGGAGAAAATAAAATCTTCAGCATATAAAATTTCTTGTCCAAGAGTATGGTATCTCTTTCACTTGTTTATCACTTCATTTGTGTGCTTTAGTTTATTCAAGTTTAACTTAAGTAGTCATTGAGATTTTGCCTGTTTCTAGTTAAAATGTGTCTGTATATGTCAACAGTTTTGTTGTTTTTGCAAATGGGATCTTCATTTCTGTAATGTAATCTAAATACTTATTATTTTTACATATAATATGATCTTACATTTATTTTTGTCAATTACCATAGGCAAATTTTCATTTGTCAAATTGTCCTGTTTTTAGGTTTTTAAGTTGGTTCTTTTTTATTTTGTAGATATATACTATCCAAATATATCACCTGCATACATACATACATACAACATATCGATTAATTAAGCTATATTAAGTGTTTTTTATGATGAATAGGTCTTAGATTTTATTAAGAACTATTTTGGCTCCTGTTGAAATTATTATATATATTTTCATTTTTTTTTTCTTTTTTTTGGGTGGGGAGTGCGGGTTGGGGAGGGAGGGCGGGCCACTTCTATGGGTCTTCATTTATCTATTTTCATCCATCTGTGTTCTTTGGCCCGTGGGGGCCTCCCATCGCAGTGGCCTCTGTTGTCGCAGAGCACCGGCTCTCGGTGCATGCGCTCTAGAGCTCCGGCTCGGTAATTGGACACATTGGTCCAGCCGCTCCATGACACATGGGATCTTCCCAGGCCAGGGATCAAACAGGCGCCCCTTGCACTGCAAGGCAGTATCCTTACCAACTGGACCACCAGGGAAGCCCCTAATTTTCATTTTTATAATGATTACTATTTGTATTGAGATGTTAAACTAGTAATCCCATTTAATTCAATTTTTTGAACTAGGTAATACATAGCTTGACTTACTTTCTGAGTAACTAGTATTAAAATCTCTATAATGATAGAAGAGATTTTTGGTTTTTTTTTCCTCTCTCTCAATAAGATTAGTCATTTCCACATATGCAGTAAATTATTTTCAGAAACTTTTTACTTTGCTCCACTGAATTGTTTATTCCTTTGTCAATACCATTTGTTTTAATATATGTGGCTTTGCAATATATTTGGTCAAAGAGGCCAGATTCTCTCTTGTTATTTCTGTTGTTATTTTTAAGATATGTCTTGGCTATCTTTGTACATAAAAAATTTCATATTAACTTTGAGTTCATTAGATAAGTGCCCTAAACATGGTGTGAGAAATTTTTAAATTGAGATTTTCTTTGTTAATATAAATAGAATAGTTGCTTAAATTATATAATTCTTCTCCTCCATAAACATCTTTCATTTATTTAGAATTCCTTTTGTCAACTTTAGTAAATTGTGTTTTGCCCCCTAAAAGTCTGTGATCTAGCCCTGCCTATATCTCCAACCTCTTTATTCTGTACTATTTACCCTCTGGCCACCATAGCCTTTCTCTTCTTGACCATGCCAAGACTTTCCCCATAATAGAGCAATTTTACCCTATTCCATCTGCCTGAGATTTCTTTCCTCTGTATTCACATTTTTAGCTCCTCCTTGTTGTTCAGGTCTTCAAGTTATAGGCAACCTTTTAGAGAAGCTTCTCTTATATAACTATAGTGTGGCTTCCTGATTGGTGTACAGTAATCTGTTTTATTCTTTGAAATGTTCTTATCTTTATTTGGTGTTTTTCTATAACAGTATTCACTATTTATTTTATTATTGTTCCCCCAGCAGTGGCCTCTGTTGTCAGAGCACCGGCTCTCGGTGCATGCGCCTAGAGCTCGGCTCGGTAATTGGACACATTGGTCCAGCCGCTCCATGACACATGGGATCTTCCCAGGCCAGGATCAAACAGGCGCCTTGCACTGCAAGGCAGTATCCTTACCAACTGGACCACCAGGAAGCCCCTAATTTTCATTTTTATAATGATTACTATTTGTATTGAGATGTTAAACTAGTAATCCCATTTAATTCAATTTTTTGAACTAGGTAATACATAGCTTGACTTACTTTCTGAGTAACTAGTATTAAAATCTCTATAATGATAGAAGAGATTTTGGTTTTTTCCTCTCTCTCAATAAGATTAGTCATTTCCACATATGCAGTAAATTATTTTCAGAAACTTTTTACTTTGCTCCACTGAATTGTTTATTCCTTTGTCAATACCATTTGTTTTAATATATGTGGCTTTGCAATATATTTGGTCAAAGAGGCCAGATTCTCTCTTGTTATTTCTGTTGTTATTTTTAAGATATGTCTTGGCTATCTTTGTACATAAAAAATTTCATATTAACTTTGAGTTCATTAGATAAGTGCCCTAAACATGGTGTGAGAAATTTTTAAATTGAGATTTTCTTTGTTAATATAAATAGAATAGTTGCTTAAATTATATAATTCTTCTCCTCCATAAACATCTTTCATTTATTTAGAATTCCTTTTGTCAACTTTAGTAAATTGTGTTTTGCCCCCTAAAAGTCTGTGATCTAGCCCTGCCTATATCTCCAACCTCTTTATTCTGTACTATTTACCCTCTGGCCACCATAGCCTTTCTCTTCTTGACCATGCCAAGACTTTCCCCATAATAGAGCAATTTTACCCTATTCCATCTGCCTGAGATTTCTTTCCTCTGTATTCACATTTTTAGCTCCTCCTTGTTGTTCAGGTCTTCAAGTTATAGGCAACCTTTTTTAGAGAAGCTTCTCTTATATAACTATAGTGTGGCTTCCTGATTGGTGTACAGTAATCTGTTTTATTCTTTGAAATGTTCTTATCTTTATTTGGTGTTTTTCTATAACAGTATTCACTATTTATTTTATTATCTGCCTCCTAATTTTGGAAAATGTTCTCAGAGAGCAAAAGCAAAATGCCTGTTTTATTCACTACTAATACTCTGTCCTCTAAAAATGTCATCCTGGGTGAGTAAGCACTAAAGTTTTGTTAATGAAGACAAACTCATCTATGAGAAAACAACATTTTAATTTTATATATTTGCTGTGCTATATCGCTTCAGTCATGCCTGACTCACCCCTTGGACTGTATCCCACCAGGCTCCTGTGCATGGGATATTCCAGGCAAGAAAACTGTGCTTTGCTGTTTCCTACTCCAGGGGATCTCCCCAACCGAGGGATCAAACCTGTGTTTCTTATGTCTCCTGCATTGGCAGGCAGTTTCTTTACCACTAGTGCCACCTGGGAAGCAAACTTCATTTTATGTATAATCTCTGAAAATATACCCTTTGTTGTTTTGACCTAAAATAAATATACTGCCAGACATGACTCCAGGAAACGTGGGCTTTTTCAGCATCAGCAGAAAGTTACAACTTGGGCTTGACCACCATGGCAGGACTTGCAGCACACAGTAAGGGAAGGAGAAAGCTTTTATAGAGGGAAAACAAAGCTGGAGGATCTAATGTAACCCAGGAGTCCATTCCTTTTCAATGACTGAGTTCTTACCAAGAAAGAAGTCTTTCTTTTCCTCTTGGGCTCTGCTATCATAGTAGGGTATGAGAATCGCTGCTTCTGGTCTTCCAACTCTATTGTACTGAGGTTTTGGTTTATTAACTTTTCATAGTTGTCATAGATAACTTAAACATTGGATGTATAATGTTCACAATAAAATCCTTGTTTTACTTTCCAGTAAAATACCTTATCTCCCTTCCTAGTCCTCTTCTGTACACATTTGTATTCTCAACACCATCCTACAGTTTTCACCTGTAAGGGTTCAAGTAGAAAGTCTACATGCCATCTATCTTTAAAATATACTTTATGTTCTTTCACTGTAAAGGAGACAAGAAGAGAAGAACTAAGAGAGTTACATTATTAAATATCTTTAGAATTCCTTCCAATAAAAAAGTTATGACTAATAAGTGTATATATTAGCACTATGTATGATATATTAATATATTGATAAGAATGATACCTAAAAATGAAAAACAGTATATGAAAGGCTGATTATAAAGTTTTGGTTTTATTTCTTATGAGAAAATTTCAATGTTATTATTTTTATCTTCACAGTTCATTAAAAAGCAGATTATTTTAATGTTCATAAACATTTATGCTACCTAGTTTTTCTAGATGAACCTTTGGCATCGCTTCAGTCATGCCTGACTCACCCTTGGACTGTATCCCACCAGGCTCCTGTGCATGGGATATTCCAGGCAAGAAAACTGTGCTTTGCTGTTTCCTACTCCAGGGGATCTCCCCAACCGAGGATCAAACCTGTGTTTCTTATGTCTCCTGCATTGGCAGGCAGTTTCTTTACCACTAGTGCCACCTGGGAAGCAAACTTCATTTTATGTATAATCTCTGAAAATATACCCTTTGTTGTTTTGACCTAAAATAAATATACTGCCAGACATGACTCCAGGAAACGTGGGCTTTTTCAGCATCAGCAGAAAGTTACAACTTGGGCTTGACCACCATGGCAGGACTTGCAGCACACAGTAAGGGAAGGAGAAAGCTTTTATAGAGGGAAAACAAAGCTGGAGGATCTAATGTAACCCAGGAGTCCATTCCTTTTCAATGACTGAGTTCTTACCAAGAAAGAAGTCTTTCTTTTCCTCTTGGGCTCTGCTATCATAGTAGGGTATGAGAATCGCTGCTTCTGGTCTTCCAACTCTATTGTACTGAGGTTTTGGTTTATTAACTTTTCATAGTTGTCATAGATAACTTAAACATTGGATGTATAATGTTCACAATAAAATCCTTGTTTTACTTTCCAGTAAAATACCTTATCCCCCTTCCTAGTCCTCTTCTGTACACATTTGTATTCTCAACACCATCCTACAGTTTTCACCTGTAAGGGTTCAAGTAGAAAGTCTACATGCCATCTATCTTTAAAATATACTTTATGTTCTTTCACTGTAAAGGAGACAAGAAGAGAAGAACTAAGAGAGTTACATTATTAAATATCTTTAGAATTCCTTCCAATAAAAAAGTTATGACTAATAAGTGTATATATTAGCACTATGTATGATATATTAATATATTGATAAGAATGATACCTAAAAATGAAAAACAGTATATGAAAGGCTGATTATAAAGTTTTGGTTTTATTTCTTATGAGAAAATTTCAATGTTATTATTTTTATCTTCACAGTTCATTAAAAAGCAGATTATTTTAATGTTCATAAACATTTATGCTACCTAGTTTTTTTCTAGATGAACCTTTGGCATAATAGTAGATATTTTCAAAGCAGCATGATATTTGTCTACAAATATTGGTTTAAGAAAGCAAAATTTTTTATAAAACAATACACCAGTGTTTTTTGCTATTAAGAAAAATATGCTCCTAATATTTCACAGATATTAGTGACAACCAACAGTAACAATTAACAATAAGTGCTTCATTCAATCATTAAAGATCTAGATGATATAAATAGAATACTAGAGATATTAAATATCTCTTATTATCTTAAGTATAAGAACTTAAATTAAGAGACAAAATCAAATTTAATATATGCATGTTAGAAATTAGAAAAACAAAAGAAACATCAGTTCTGTCAAAATCAGCACTGAATTATTATACACATATAATTTATTTTCAGTTTACATTGGCTGTATTTCCTATTAACAAAATTTTATGACTTTTTCTCAAGAGTTGCCTAATATTTATCTGATTTTCTTAGATAAGTTTGTATACTACCTAGGTAGAGGAAAAAAGAGAAAAAGGAACAGATCTTTGCAGTCCTCTAGTGTAGTGAGAGTACTGTAACATTCAATGTCTACCTTGAGTTGTTAAGAAGGCAAAAAAATAAACCTGGCAAAAACTCTAAAGTTATAGGAGCATAGTAAGACTGAGTCTTATGACAACACTTATCGGTGACATTTTGACTGCACATATTTCCCAGTCTAATCAGTGCCAGAAATTTCATTATGTTCAATATCAGATGTGCTGTCAGGTTATTTATAATATTTAAAGGTTATTTGTGAATTCGTACAGCATTTATATTGGAGCATAGCCAATTAACAATGTTCTAACAGTTTCAGGTGTTTCTATGATTCTTCAAAAGTATCACACCAGGGTGACTGTTATTGACACTATGTACATAATATGATATATATAGTAGAATGTGTGTGTGCTAGTCACTCAGTTGTGTCTGACTCTTTGCAACCACATGGACTAAGCCCACCAGGATCCTCTGTCTATGGGGTTCTACAAGCAAGAATATGGAGTGGGTTGCCATCCTCTTCTCCAGGGAATCTTCCTGATCCAGGAACTGAACCCAGGACTCTTGAACTGCAAGCAGATTCTTTAACATTTGAGCCACTAGGGCAGCTCTATAATAGAATGCATATGTATAATTTTATAATTTCAAAACAATGTAACACATCAAATTCCTATGAGAGATGGCTTATCTGGTAGTATTTTCCAAACAATCATACAACCCTCCCAGTAGTCTGATCTCCACCAGTTAAGATTCTAGAACAAAACGGATAAAGTCTATAAAGAGAATCCTGTTTTTGACACTACTTTGACCCACGAACAGAGTAGGGCAAATCTCCTGAAAGTTGAACATGAGACAGAACATAGAGGGTGGAAGAGAAAATCAGTTATTCCATCTCTCTGCTTCCCATTTTTTAGGATATTCATAAGTACACAGATTCTTTCACAAAGAGTATGAAGTCCTCTAAATAAATCAATGTCCTAGTTAGTTATTAGAAATTTCTAATATTTATTCTGCATGCTACTGATTCATGTGAACTTTTTTATATTAATAGCAGAGAACATCCCAAATTACCTTTATTTCTTGTGAAATTTTATTTTATTTTTTAAAAAACTTTAATTTCTTATTGGAGTATAGCCAATTAACAATGTTGCAACAGTTTCAGGTGGACAGCAAATGGACTTCAGCCACATATATACACGTATCCATTCTCAGCTTCCATTCAGGCTGCCACATAACATGAACAGAGTTCCCCATGCCATACATGGGCCTTATTGTCCCAAACCACCTTTACCCAGTGGCTCAGTGATAAAGAATTGACCTGCAGTGCAGGAGCCACAGGAGACTCAGGTTCAGTCCCTGGGTTGGGAAGACCCCTTGGAGGAGGAAGTGGCAACCCACTTCAGTATTATGGCCTGGAGAATCCCATGGACAGAGGAGCCTGGGGGAATACAGTCCATGATTTAAGTGACTTAGCAGGGATACACTTCTAAAGGAGGAAAGCTAGGGGCTGAAAATCCAGGTGCCAAAAAGCATCACATTTTTCTTTTTAACTGTGGAGGAAGGTAAAGACAATTTATTGTATGAAAATAGTAACTGTTCTGTTTTGATCATGTTCTCTATTTCTATCCTGTCTGAGATACTTGTTCAAATGAACTTACTTTATGCTTTTGCTGAGTAAGATTTTGTCTCATCATATTCAGTTTCTGTTGATACGCTGATTCTCCACTGGTATTGTTACATCAGTTTCATTCATATAACTTCTCTCTACATTAGCTATGTGGGTGTGTACAGTGAGTGTGTATATGCATAGATATGGGCAAATATCTGAACTAGGCCTGTTTACTATTTTAAAACCAAAACTCCTAGAGTTTTTCCTCTTTCCTTTCAAATGACTTCATTTTATATACTTGATGTTGATTTCTACATATGAACAGAATTTGGTATCCTTAAAGGACCAACTTCACTCTCCTAAAATTATAAATTTAGAGAAAATGTGACCTGCAGACCTTCTAAATAGATTAAGTCTTATTGTAATTTCTGATTTGTATAACCAAAAAACAAAACGAAAGCAAAACAAGTAACCCATATTCTTTTAGTTATGGCTTTCAGGAAAATAATTGGTTTTTATTTGAAATATCTATAACTTACCTGAAGGCCTAAAAACTAAAGTAGCCAGAAATTTGAACCAATCACCTCAGGTGCCACCTTTCCTTAATGCTGCTCTGTAATCCTCAGACTATCTGCATTCTTGGATCATCTCTACTGTATGAAACAGAATCTACCATAAACAAATTCAGAGTGGAAAAGACTGAAGTTTTAGGACTATTAATTGACAATTCTAATCTTTCAATTTTTCTATCCACATAACATGAACAGAGTTCCCCATGCCATACATGGGCCTTATTGTCCCAAACCACCTTTACCCAGTGGCTCAGTGATAAAGAATTGACCTGCAGTGCAGGAGCCACAGGAGACTCAGGTTCAGTCCCTGGGTTGGGAAGACCCCTTGGAGGAGGAAGTGGCAACCCACTTCAGTATTATGGCCTGGAGAATCCCATGGACAGAGGAGCCTGGGGGAATACAGTCCATGATTTAAGTGACTTAGCAGGGATACACTTCTAAAGGAGGAAAGCTAGGGGCTGAAAATCCAGGTGCCAAAAAGCATCACATTTTTCTTTTTAACTGTGGAGGAAGGTAAAGACAATTTATTGTATGAAAATAGTAACTGTTCTGTTTTGATCATGTTCTCTATTTCTATCCTGTCTGAGATACTTGTTCAAATGAACTTACTTTATGCTTTTGCTGAGTAAGATTTTGTCTCATCATATTCAGTTTCTGTTGATACGCTGATTCTCCACTGGTATTGTTACATCAGTTTCATTCATATAACTTCTCTCTACATTAGCTATGTGGGTGTGTACAGTGAGTGTGTATATGCATAGATATGGGCAAATATCTGAACTAGGCCTGTTTACTATTTTAAAACCAAAACTCCTAGAGTTTTTCCTCTTTCCTTTCAAATGACTTCATTTTATATACTTGATGTTGATTTCTACATATGAACAGAATTTGGTATCCTTAAAGGACCAACTTCACTCTCCTAAAATTATAAATTTAGAGAAAATGTGACCTGCAGACCTTCTAAATAGATTAAGTCTTATTGTAATTTCTGATTTGTATAACCAAAAAACAAAACGAAAGCAAAACAAGTAACCCATATTCTTTTAGTTATGGCTTTCAGGAAAATAATTGGTTTTTATTTGAAATATCTATAACTTACCTGAAGGCCTAAAAACTAAAGTAGCCAGAAATTTGAACCAATCACCTCAGGTGCCACCTTTCCTTAATGCTGCTCTGTAATCCTCAGACTATCTGCATTCTTGGATCATCTCTACTGTATGAAACAGAATCTACCATAAACAAATTCAGAGTGGAAAAAGACTGAAGTTTTAGGACTATTAATTGACAATTCTAATCTTTCAATTTTTCTATGAAGAAATTCAGGGACATACAATTTAACTAAATTTAAAACACAGGCAATTCTAGAACCTGGGTTTCCTAATCCACACAAGTTTTTTTCTCACCATTTCACATTTCCTCTTAAACATTAGGATTCTCCTCATTTTTCTACTTTGAATCTTGACTATGTCATAAACAGAAAGAAATGCTCATCTGAAATTAGGGGTAAACTAAATTATAAGGTGCTCTATATTGGGCATTTCTACTTATGTTTAAAATAATTTTATTTAACCCTGTTTCCCAATATTATTATTTTAATTGAAGGGAAATCTGAACAAGTGAAAATGATGAATAATAAACAGATTGAAAATGAACAAAAGGATGAATAAATCTTACTAAAAATATTCTAAAAAATCTCATCTGTCTTCAGTCCTGAACTTAACAAACAATATATACAAATGCATGCAAAGACAGAATAAAAGGACATATTTACGTTCAGAAACAAACAAAACTCAACAAGAGGTTTACTTATTGGAGCAAAGCATACTTTTTAACATCAAGATTTTGTGGGGGCCTTCCGCAGAAAGGAAGGCAGCGGGATTGCCCCCGGCTGAACCGGGAGATCTCGGGGAGAGGCAAGCCTTGCTGCCAGTGCCCCTCCCACCCGCTGGAGCATGCCAGGGACAACCAGACACGACAGGGGCTCTTTCAGAGCAGTTCTGCTTTATATACTTGATGTTGATTTCAAAGAAATTTGGTATCCTTAAAGGACCAACTTCACTCTCCTAAAATTATAAATTTAGAGAAAATGTGACCTGCAGACCTTCTAAATAGATTAAGTCTTATTGTAATTTCTGATTTGTATAACCAAAAAACAAAACGAAAGCAAAACAAGTAACCCATATTCTTTTAGTTATGGCTTTCAGGAAAATAATTGGTTTTTATTTGAAATATCTATAACTTACCTGAAGGCCTAAAAACTAAAGTAGCCAGAAATTTGAACCAATCACCTCAGGTGCCACCTTTCCTTAATGCTGCTCTGTAATCCTCAGACTATCTGCATTCTTGGATCATCTCTACTGTATGAAACAGAATCTACCATAAACAAATTCAGAGTGGAAAAAGACTGAAGTTTTAGGACTATTAATTGACAATTCTAATCTTTCAATTTTTCTATGAAGAAATTCAGGGACATACAATTTAACTAAATTTAAAACACAGGCAATTCTAGAACCTGGGTTTCCTAATCCACACAAGTTTTTTTCTCACCATTTCACATTTCCTCTTAAACATTAGGATTCTCCTCATTTTTCTACTTTGAATCTTGACTATGTCATAAACAGAAAGAAATGCTCATCTGAAATTAGGGGTAAACTAAATTATAAGGTGCTCTATATTGGGCATTTCTACTTATGTTTAAAATAATTTTATTTAACCCTGTTTCCCAATATTATTATTTTAATTGAAGGGAAATCTGAACAAGTGAAAATGATGAATAATAAACAGATTGAAAATGAACAAAAGGATGAATAAATCTTACTAAAAATATTCTAAAAAATCTCATCTGTCTTCAGTCCTGAACTTAACAAACAATATATACAAATGCATGCAAAGACAGAATAAAAGGACATATTTACGTTCAGAAACAAACAAAACTCAACAAGAGGTTTACTTATTGGAGCAAAGCATACTTTTTAACATCAAGATTTTGTGGGGGCCTTCCGCAGAAAGGAAGGCAGCGGGATTGCCCCCGGCTGAACCGGGAGATCTCGGAGAGAGGCAAGCCTTGCTGCCAGTGCCCCCTCCCACCCGCTGGAGCATGCCAGGGACAACCAGACACGACAGGGGCTCTTTCAGAGCAGTTCTGCTTTATTAGTGTAGATCCACAGCTTTTATAGGCAAGTGAAGGGGGTTTTGCAGGGGACTTCCTATAGATTAAACCGATCAAGCTAAAGGTCAAGCAACCATTCATGAGTGCGGAAACCAGGGGAACCAATCAGAAATTTTGACCATCAATTAACAATTTAGATCACGCCCTGTCTTTTCCTATAGGTGCCATCTTAACTCCAAACTGCAAAAATGTGCTTAAACTTCTTTCACTCCCATGTCCCTTCCTGTAGGCGCCATCTTAGCTCCAAGCTGCAACATGTGCTTAAGCTTGCTTATGCTTCCAACGGTCCTCTTTCAATTCAGAGCCCCACAAGATTTCATGTTTTATTATATCTCAAATTTGAATCGTTGACAACAGATGGCTGCATGAAAAACAGATATTTTTGTAAGTAATGACAGAATCTTCCCACTCAATTTCATTTGTTTCATTTTCATGCATTTTAGAATTATGAACACAAGAAAACATAAGATAAATCCCCCATCAAAGCAGTGTAAAACTATCTACCTAACCACATCTAATTAGAATAAAAATGGAAAATTAATTCAAGAGAAACAACATTAAGTTCATGGAATTCTTTTTCTCTATATGATCTTCAGAATTTTTAGTTTAAGGAATGTTTAAAGGAAGAATGTCTCCAATAGTAAATAAAATCAATTACTAATAGTAACAAGGAGCATATTTAAAATATTCTCTTCTGGTATTATGAGGACATTTGCCCTCCATGCCAATGAGAGTGATGGAGTTAGATGAAACCTACTATCACAGTTATTGGCCTTCACAGATAGCTCAGTGGTAAAGAATCCTCCTACAGCACAGGAGATGGGGGAGACGGGGGTTTGATCCCAGGTTGGGAAGATCCCCTAGAGAAGGAAATGGTGACCCATTCCAATATTCTTGCCTGGATAGAGGAGCCTGATGGGTTATAGTTCATAGAATCTCAGAGTAAACATGACTTGACAAGTGAACTACTGTGACAGTTCTTAGTTTTCAAATATGAACTTTTCCTTTGTCAGTGCTTAGATTATGTATGAACTCCACAACATATCCTATAGGAAATTTTGACTTTTTTAAACAATTATTTCCATCTTTACTGAATTTGATGATTATCTACACAAAGGATTTTTTTAATATTTCATCTGAATCAAAAGACAACTCATTATTTCTTAGAATGAGCATAAATTTAGAGAATACATAATTTTAAACAAACAATGACTACCCAAACAAATGGTTAGGCATTTTTACCACAATCTTTGACACAAATGTCTATTTCCAAAGGATCTATACTATAAAAGGGTATTTTCTTCCTGTAGTTTTCTATCAAATTTTGTCATGGAACAAAGAAGGACTAATCAGAAATTCTCTCACATTGCAGCATAACCAGTGTGTAGTTGGAGTCCTGCCTCTGGATAACCAAAATCAGTTGTGTACAGTATAACTATATGCAGTCTTCTGGAACTGTCCTCTTATCTGTTCCTTCCTCATTTGACTCATTATAGATAGGATCATCACATAACTTATGGTTAGTTAAGTGAGAAATGACTAAAACAGGGAGCAGAGGCTCATGGGACTGAGCCACAAATTCATAGTACTTGTGGCCTTCAAGACATACTCAATCGTGATCCAATCTCCAGATTAAATTACACTTGATGAGTATTGCTATAAATGCCCACTATGGCTTGGTGGGTAGAGCAACATTATATTCATAATAGACAGCCGTACTACATGACAACTTAGTGGATTGTGTTCAAATCCTCAGCCTCTGTTGGCACTCATTATGAAACCAGAAACTGTTTTCAAAGGAGAATAGTTATCTGTAATAAAAGGCATCCCTTCTGTCATTCTCCTTTGAGAGTTTGTCAAAATTCCCACATAGCATCTTTATCTGCTACAAATAGTTCAACTAACATTTTATATGCTAGGGCATTGGGAATCTATTTCCTTTTTTTCTTCTTTGTATCCATTGCTTTTTAGACTTTCTCTGTCCTATTTATTGAATGATCCATATCAAGCCATTCCAAAGTACCCTATTGCGCTATCTTCTGCTTGTATCCCAACTATGCCCTTACAAAAAACATGAATATGAACTTTTCCTTTGTCAGTGCTTAGATTATGTATGAACTCCACAACATATCCTATAGGAAATTTTGACTTTTTTAAACAATTATTTCCATCTTTACTGAATTTGATGATTATCTACACAAAGGATTTTTTTAATATTTCATCTGAATCAAAAGACAACTCATTATTTCTTAGAATGAGCATAAATTTAGAGAATACATAATTTTAAACAAACAATGACTACCCAAACAAATGGTTAGGCATTTTTACCACAATCTTTGACACAAATGTCTATTTCCAAAGGATCTATACTATAAAAGGGTATTTTCTTCCTGTAGTTTTCTATCAAATTTTGTCATGGAACAAAGAAGGACTAATCAGAAATTCTCTCACATTGCAGCATAACCAGTGTGTAGTTGGAGTCCTGCCTCTGGATAACCAAAATCAGTTGTGTACAGTATAACTATATGCAGTCTTCTGGAACTGTCCTCTTATCTGTTCCTTCCTCATTTGACTCATTATAGATAGGATCATCACATAACTTATGGTTAGTTAAGTGAGAAATGACTAAAACAGGGAGCAGAGGCTCATGGGACTGAGCCACAAATTCATAGTACTTGTGGCCTTCAAGACATACTCAATCGTGATCCAATCTCCAGATTAAATTACACTTGATGAGTATTGCTATAAATGCCCACTATGGCTTGGTGGGTAGAGCAACATTATATTCATAATAGACAGCCGTACTACATGACAACTTAGTGGATTGTGTTCAAATCCTCAGCCTCTGTTGGCACTCATTATGAAACCAGAAACTGTTTTCAAAGGAGAATAGTTATCTGTAATAAAAGGCATCCCTTCTGTCATTCTCCTTTGAGAGTTTGTCAAAATTCCCACATAGCATCTTTATCTGCTACAAATAGTTCAACTAACATTTTATATGCTAGGGCATTGGGAATCTATTTCCTTTTTTTCTTCTTTGTATCCATTGCTTTTTAGACTTTCTCTGTCCTATTTATTGAATGATCCATATCAAGCCATTCCAAAGTACCCTATTTTCTCTATCTTCTGCTTGTATCCCAACTATGTACCATCACATCACTTCATCACTCTGGAAAACCAACTGTCAAATTATGTGACAACCACAGTAAGACTGTAAACAACTGTCCTTGCATTCGGCATCATCCTGTGTTTTCTATTTCTCACAAATAAATACAGGATCACAAATGTCCCAGTACCTTCTATCACATTCAGAAAACAAAAACACCAAATCCAAAGTTGTTACCATGGAATACCTGAATGCTCTAGCCCCAGCCATATTTGCAAATTTATGACAAATCTCTACTATCCAAAAATATAAATAAGTTTAAAAGATGTGGAGGGGGTTTCATTTTCTCTGCTCAGGGAATTAGTTTATATTTGCATTTCCCTGGGTAAAGAAAGTCCTTTTAAGTATTCACATGATTCATCTTTCACTTCATTTATATAATTTTGTCAGAATTGCCTTTCCTGATCACTCTATATAAAATAGCAGATCATACCCTCTCATCACATCATTAGCTAACAAATCATCCACTTTTAAAAATTCCCTTCATTGTGCTTTTGATTATCTACCTGACATTTTGTTTTCAATCTGTTTATTCACTGTGCTCTTACAATGACATTTTCACACTGTCTTATAAGACTTTGTGTTTTGCTTTCTTTAAATAGAAAGTAAATTCCTTGTATGCTAGGCAATGTCTCATTTCTTTTGTAATTTCCAGGGCATTACTACCTCCATGATGCCAAAACTCCTTGTAGGTAGTATTTTTTTTGACATTTTTTCAAAAGAGCCGTACTATGACAACTTAGTGGATTGTGTTCAAATCCTCAGCCTCTGTTGGCACTCATTATGAAACCAGAAACTGTTTTCAAAGGAGAATAGTTATCTGTAATAAAAGGCATCCCTTCTGTCATTCTCCTTTGAGAGTTTGTCAAAATTCCCACATAGCATCTTTATCTGCTACAAATAGTTCAACTAACATTTTATATGCTAGGGCATTGGGAATCTATTTCCTTTTTTTCTTCTTTGTATCCATTGCTTTTTAGACTTTCTCTGTCCTATTTATTGAATGATCCATATCAAGCCATTCCAAAGTACCCTATTTTCTCTATCTTCTGCTTGTATCCCAACTATGTACCATCACATCACTTCATCACTCTGGAAAACCAACTGTCAAATTATGTGACAACCACAGTAAGACTGTAAACAACTGTCCTTGCATTCGGCATCATCCTGTGTTTTCTATTTCTCACAAATAAATACAGGATCACAAATGTCCCAGTACCTTCTATCACATTCAGAAAACAAAAACACCAAATCCAAAGTTGTTACCATGGAATACCTGAATGCTCTAGCCCCAGCCATATTTGCAAATTTATGACAAATCTCTACTATCCAAAAATATAAATAAGTTTAAAAGATGTGGAGGGGGTTTCATTTTCTCTGCTCAGGGAATTAGTTTATATTTGCATTTCCCTGGGTAAAGAAAGTCCTTTTAAGTATTCACATGATTCATCTTTCACTTCATTTATATAATTTTGTCAGAATTGCCTTTCCTGATCACTCTATATAAAATAGCAGATCATACCCTCTCATCACATCATTAGCTAACAAATCATCCACTTTTAAAAATTCCCTTCATTGTGCTTTTGATTATCTACCTGACATTTTGTTTTCAATCTGTTTATTCACTGTGCTCTTACAATGACATTTTCACACTGTCTTATAAGACTTTGTGTTTTGCTTTCTTTAAATAGAAAGTAAATTCCTTGTATGCTAGGCAATGTCTCATTTCTTTTGTAATTTCCAGGGCATTACTACCTCCATGATGCCAAAACTCCTTGTAGGGAGTGAATTTTGTCTCCCTTGTTCTTTGCTTTAATTTTGACAATTGAAAAGTATGTTCTACTTAATAGGCCTTCAATGAATACTTTCTTAATTAGTACTTTGAATTTTATAGGAATTCAATGAGTATTTGCTGAATGAAAGTGCATTGAATTTTCCCAATATTAATCATGCCATCAAGAAGTTGTTACCACATTATTTATTTTCCGAGAGTAGTTCTATTACTTCTGGCAGTCTCTCTCTCTCTCTTTCTCTCTCTTTTCTGTAGGAAAATTTCAAATTACTATTATGGGACCTTGATTCTTATTCATTCACATAAAAGTTATTTTCATTCTTAGCTGATAGCCTAAGAAAATGGCCTGGGGAAATTAGCAATTAGAATGCAATGGTCACTGCACTATAAAATGCAGTAGCCACTAGCCACAAGTGGCTATTGAACACTTGAAATGTGACTCATTAGTCTTAATTGACATGATCAGTAAGTGTAAAATAGATGGTAGTTTTTGAAAACTTATTAAGAAGAAAATAATATAATGTATTTCATTCTTTTTTTATTGATTACAGATGGAAAATATAAAGTATTGGATAACTGAGTTAAATAGAACATACAGTTATATTTTAACTTACCTTTTCACTTTTACTTTTTAAATATATATTTATTTTTAAAATGATTGCGACTAGAAAGTTTGCAATTACTCACAATACTTCTGTCTGTGGCTTGCACTGTGTTTCTTTCAGATAGCGTGGGACTAAGTAGTGATAAAGCAGTAGGGCAGACAGGATTGGTTAACATTTTCATGAGGAAATGTGTGTACATACTACCTTTTTTCTTAGCATTTCAACTCCCTATAATACATAATAAGCATATTTGCTGCTTATATGATTATCTACCTGACATTTTGTTTTCAATCTGTTTATTCACTGTGCTCTTACAATGACATTTTCACACTGTCTTATAAGACTTTGTGTTTTGCTTTCTTTAAATAGAAAGTAAATTCCTTGTATGCTAGGCAATGTCTCATTTCTTTTGTAATTTCCAGGGCATTACTACCTCCATGATGCCAAAACTCCTTGTAGGGAGTGAATTTTGTCTCCCTTGTTCTTTGCTTTAATTTTGACAATTGAAAAGTATGTTCTACTTAATAGGCCTTCAATGAATACTTTCTTAATTAGTACTTTGAATTTTATAGGAATTCAATGAGTATTTGCTGAATGAAAGTGCATTGAATTTTCCCAATATTAATCATGCCATCAAGAAGTTGTTACCACATTATTTATTTTCCGAGAGTAGTTCTATTACTTCTGGCAGTCTCTCTCTCTCTCTCTTTCTCTCTCTTTTCTGTAGGAAAATTTCAAATTACTATTATGGGACCTTGATTCTTATTCATTCACATAAAAGTTATTTTCATTCTTAGCTGATAGCCTAAGAAAATGGCCTGGGGAAATTAGCAATTAGAATGCAATGGTCACTGCACTATAAAATGCAGTAGCCACTAGCCACAAGTGGCTATTGAACACTTGAAATGTGACTCATTAGTCTTAATTGACATGATCAGTAAGTGTAAAATAGATGGTAGTTTTTGAAAACTTATTAAGAAGAAAATAATATAATGTATTTCATTCTTTTTTTATTGATTACAGATGGAAAATATAAAGTATTGGATAACTGAGTTAAATAGAACATACAGTTATATTTTAACTTACCTTTTCACTTTTACTTTTTAAATATATATTTATTTTTAAAATGATTGCGACTAGAAAGTTTGCAATTACTCACAATACTTCTGTCTGTGGCTTGCACTGTGTTTCTTTCAGATAGCGTGGGACTAAGTAGTGATAAAGCAGTAGGGCAGACAGGATTGGTTAACATTTTCATGAGGAAATGTGTGTACATACTACCTTTTTTCTTAGCATTTCAACTCCCTATAATACATAATAAGCATATTTGCTGCTTATATGATTATTGGCTCTGTTATTTTGAACTTTCTTATATATCTACCTGGAATGATTTTACATAGAAATTATATTCTGTCAATAGCTTTGGTGAGAAAACATATTCAACATTAAAGGATCCTAGCTCAGTCTTTACACATGACCCATCAACAAACAATTAACATGCTGTCAAGTGTTGAAATGAAAAACATTGGTTAGTGGCATCAATAATTGTTGAGTAATTTGAGACCTTCTTTCCTCCAGTCAAACTAATAAGCTCATGTAGTGAATAGTGACAGGAGGAATGATATGATAGGATATATCCTCATGGTTATTTAGCTGATGAGTAAATAAATGATAGATGCATTACTATCAAAGATTTTCCCATATGTGGAACTCTATTACATTCAATTATGCTGCTACATTTTTAGTAACATCCTTCAAAGAGGGAAAATATATTATAGTTACAGTGGCCAAAGAAAGGATTTGGAAGTTATGGCCTGATGTGGATGTGACCGTGTTGTAGTGAAGAACCCGCTTGACTACACAGGAAATACGAGATGCAAATTTGATCCCTGGTTCAGGAAGGCCTCCTGGAGGAGGAAATGACAACCCACTCCAGTATTCCTGCCTGGAGAAACCCATGGACAGAGGAACCTAGCAGCTTACAGTTCATGGGGTCACAGAGTTGGACATGACTGAAGCAGCTTAGCACATACACACAGTGTGCTATCTCTTTCTGTGTCTAGATATTGATGCTAAACTTATGGGATATAAAAGCTTCTACTTCTGAATTTCAGAACTATATATAAGAACAAGCAACTTGATGTGGTCATTACGGGTATAAAAAGGGCTGAAAATTCCGGAATCTGTTGCTTATAGTATCTTGTTAATGCTAGAAGTTTTCTTAACTCACGACTCTGCAACAGTTTGTGTTCACCTTAATCCTTTACCATATAATGCTCAAACTTTTGCTAATAAGTTAATAGGTTTAATTTCCCCACTAACTGCACCTTGGAATTAATGAGCTAAGACATTTTCTAGGAGGAAGAGACTTTATTTCTAATATCCTCAGCAGGATGTGTCTGGCTAGTATTAATGACGGTGCTGTTCCTGGTTAATTACTTATAGAAAACAGAATCATACGTGGCTTAGCCATGTGAAGAATGACACACAAACTCTACAATGCATTAGTTTATTAAATGGAGATGTTTTCATACTTTAAATGCTCATAGTCTGAAGTGAAGAACCCACAGACATAACTTAGACACCTCACCTATTCTGGGGTGGGAATTACATGTCCTATAGGGAAAGGAAGTGTCTCAAGAGCTCCTTCAATATCACAGATCTATTCTCTACTTCATCTGAAATTTTAGACTGACTATATTTTTGAATTAACTTTTAGAGTTTGATACTGAGTAAAATGCCTGATCCATGAGAGACTCAGTGACAATAAGACCCTATGTGTTAAGTAAAAATTTTTTTTTTAAGATTTATTTACTTATTTTGGTGGGGGTGGGGTGGGGATGGAGGGGAGCAGGCGGGCCACTTCTATTGGTCTTTTGTTTCTCTATGTTCATCCGTCTTTGTTCTTTGGCCCGTGTGGGCCTCGCATCACGGTGGCCTCTGTTGTCACAGAGCACCCACTCTGGGCGCATGCGCTCCAGAGCCCAGGCTCGGTAATTGGACACATCGGTCCAGCCGCTTCACGGCACCTGGGGTCTTCCCAGGCCAGGGATCGAACCGGCACCCCTTGCACTGCAAGGCGGTGTCCTTACCCATTGGACCACCAGGGAAACCCAAGTAAAATTTTTATAAACTGTTTAGCTAAGAATTAATAGACAAGGTAAATACATTCGCAAGAGCTTTTTGGCCAGGAGAAAAACTGTTCACATGCATATCATATCAAAGAATCATATGTGAATTCCATAAGAATTACATAATGTTGTTATTGACTAATTATGCCATAGAAAATAATTTTCCAAGTGGCAGTATCTTAGTGAATATATGAAACATTATACCCCAAGTATACTGTTGATTTTCACAAGTGAATGCAAGCATATCTCTACTATATATTAAAAACAAAATTCCATTACAACATAAAATTTATTATAAGGAAATACAGTGGAGAGGATCATATTTTTGGTGAGTACTACAGAAAATTGTGTGAACATTAATTTTTAAAATGTCAATGTCTTATTCAAATCTATATCCTTTACTTTTGACCCTTTGTAAACCACAGAGATATAGGTGTTACAAGGGCATGGTTTGAAGGGTGTTGCTAGGCTCTTATTAATGAATATTTTAATTAATTTTCACTTAATCTTTCAATTATTCAGCCCTGACTTCTAGTTTTAGTATGTAATGTATGATATCAAATACAAGTTTTCAATTTGGACTGTGATTGGATCTGTCTTCTTTAGTCATTTCATATTACATTGAATTTTTGGACCAGAGAGTATTTGGTATTTTCTCAATGGTCAGAATCTACTGTCTTTAAAAGAAAATAGATGTTGATCAAGTTGGACAACTTTGCCAAGGCCATATCCAATTAAGTTGTGCATGGGAGAATCAATAAATATTATAAAAATAATATATTTTCTCAACGACTTGATTGGCAATAACTTTTACATAAAGTGTCTTCAATTAGTTTGCAAGTAATGTCACACAAAAATAATGTGTTTTCTTTATTAATTTTTAATTTATTTTTTAATTGAAAAATAACAGCTTTACAAAGTTTTCTTGTTTATTGCCAAACATTAACATGAATCAGCCACAGGCATACATATGTTCCCTCCATCTTTAGTTAAGGGATCTAGAAGAAATATACCAGTTGGAACAGAGAGAATGATTGGCATTTGTTAGTACTTACAACTTATATTGGTGACTTTATATATTTCAATGGATAAACAATATAAAATTGTGGGCCTTAGGTTTTAGACAGTAGCACCTAAGCCAAGGAATATTTATATTTATATACTCCTATGACTATTGTCAACTCCTAATGCCTAGTCCAAACATAAAATGGAAAGCTATGAGGTTTCCTAGATGTACTCAAAAGAGCCATCAGTGTGTTTACTAGAGGTTGCCATAAATTTTTTTGTTCCCAATTTTTTCACAAGTGAATGCAAGCATATCTCTACTATATATTAAAAACAAAATTCCATTACAACATAAAATTTATTATAAGGAAATACAGTGGAGAGGATCATATTTTTGGTGAGTACTACAGAAAATTGTGTGAACATTAATTTTTAAAATGTCAATGTCTTATTCAAATCTATATCCTTTACTTTTGACCCTTTGTAAACCACAGAGATATAGGTGTTACAAGGGCATGGTTTGAAGGGTGTTGCTAGGCTCTTATTAATGAATATTTTAATTAATTTTCACTTAATCTTTCAATTATTCAGCCCTGACTTCTAGTTTTAGTATGTAATGTATGATATCAAATACAAGTTTTCAATTTGGACTGTGATTGGATCTGTCTTCTTTAGTCATTTCATATTACATTGAATTTTTGGACCAGAGAGTATTTGGTATTTTCTCAATGGTCAGAATCTACTGTCTTTAAAAGAAAATAGATGTTGATCAAGTTGGACAACTTTGCCAAGGCCATATCCAATTAAGTTGTGCATGGGAGAATCAATAAATATTATAAAAATAATATATTTTCTCAACGACTTGATTGGCAATAACTTTTACATAAAGTGTCTTCAATTAGTTTGCAAGTAATGTCACACAAAAATAATGTGTTTTCTTTATTAATTTTTAATTTATTTTTTAATTGAAAAATAACAGCTTTACAAAGTTTTCTTGTTTATTGCCAAACATTAACATGAATCAGCCACAGGCATACATATGTTCCCTCCATCTTTAGTTAAGGGATCTAGAAGAAATATACCAGTTGGAACAGAGAGAATGATTGGCATTTGTTAGTACTTACAACTTATATTGGTGACTTTATATATTTCAATGGATAAACAATATAAAATTGTGGGCCTTAGGTTTTAGACAGTAGCACCTAAGCCAAGGAATATTTATATTTATATACTCCTATGACTATTGTCAACTCCCTAATGCCTAGTCCAAACATAAAATGGAAAGCTATGAGGTTTCCTAGATGTACTCAAAAGAGCCATCAGTGTGTTTTATCTGTAGCATTACTACTGGAAATTTATCTTGTAGGCCTAGACGTTGTTTCCCGATATCCTTTCATTTTCCATTATCTACAAATATAACTGTCAATCTTTTGGCTTTAGGACAAAGAAAGGGCTGAAACTTTGTAATTTAGTCCTTGTGATCATGTGCCAGTTGTAAACTTTTAAAGTAAGAAAGTTCATGTGGGTTTTGGTTATGTCTATTCACTATAGCACTATGAATGTAAAGGTCTTCTAAGTCAAATCACCATTTTTATGTTTAATCAATTACAAATAGAATTGAAGCTTCCTCGCTTTTGCAGCTTGTTGACATTCAAGTGTCATTTACAGCTACAATGTCATCCGGTTTTGAAATTACCTCATAATTTCACTAATAATTTCTTATCATGATTTTTACAATTGGAATTTCATTCCTTACCCCATAAGAAAAAATTCTGAATAGGGATTTCTCATTTTTGGCTATCACAAAATGTTTTTATGTATGAGGCATCTTAGTCTACTTACAAGTTTTTTTTTTTTTTTTTTTAATTTTGACCTCTTTTATTGGTCATTCATTTATTTTTACCCATCTTAATTCTTTAGCTTGTGTGGGCCTCCCATCTCTGTGGCCTCTCTCGTTGCAGAGCACTGGCTCTGGGCATATTCTCTCCAGAGTGCTGGCTCCTAACTGGACACACCGGTCCAGCGGCTCTGCAGCATGTGGGATCTTCCCATGCCAGGGATTGAACTTGCACTGCAGGGTGGACTCTTTTTACCCACTGGACCACCAGGGAAGCCCTATTTACAAGTTTTAACTGCATGCATTATCTATTGTCTCCATTTGATTAATCCATTAAATAGATCAATTACCAGAGGTCTGGAAACCCTAGGGTGTTGGTATCCAATATCATTCTAAACTCTTGCCTAAAGTTTTTCTATTTTCTCTAATTTTCAAAAGTTCTTCAATATAGTTCTTCAATAAACTAGAAGTGAGTTTTTATGATAAGCAATGCAACTTCCAGGAACTTGGGTAGTGTTTAGAGCAAATTAAGGACTGAATTATAATCATGAAGAAATGATAAATTGTGCAGTTCGTTCTCCTCACTATAATCTCTGAATGAGTTCTTATAATTAAAAAAGGAACTCCTTGAGCTATGCAAACCAATGTGTACACACAAAGATCATAGGTGAAGTGAGGACAGTATTGAGGGATTTTTATTCAAAGATTTAGGAATCCAGTCAATTATCTTAATTAATTGTCAGTAGAATCCATTTGCAAGGCTTCCATGGTGGCTCAGTCAGTAAACTATCCTCCTGTACACAGGAGACCCTGGTTCTATCCTTGGTTGAAAGAGGGGGCTAACAGTCACTATGAATGTAAAGGTCTTCACCCCGTTTAATCAATTACAAATAGAATTGAAGCTTCCTCGCTTTTGCAGCTTGTTGACATTCAAGTGTCATTTACAGCTACAATGTCATCCGGTTTTGAAATTACCTCATAATTTCACTAATAATTTCTTATCATGATTTTTACAATTGGAATTTCATTCCTTACCCCATAAGAAAAAATTCTGAATAGGGATTTCTCATTTTTGGCTATCACAAAATGTTTTTATGTATGAGGCATCTTAGTCTACTTACAAGTTTTTTTTTTTTTTTTTTTTAATTTTGACCTCTTTTATTGGTCATTCATTTATTTTTACCCATCTTAATTCTTTAGCTTGTGTGGGCCTCCCATCTCTGTGGCCTCTCTCGTTGCAGAGCACTGGCTCTGGGCATATTCTCTCCAGAGTGCTGGCTCCTAACTGGACACACCGGTCCAGCGGCTCTGCAGCATGTGGGATCTTCCCATGCCAGGGATTGAACTTGCACTGCAGGGTGGACTCTTTTTACCCACTGGACCACCAGGGAAGCCCTATTTACAAGTTTTAACTGCATGCATTATCTATTGTCTCCATTTGATTAATCCATTAAATAGATCAATTACCAGAGGTCTGGAAACCCTAGGGTGTTGGTATCCAATATCATTCTAAACTCTTGCCTAAAGTTTTTCTATTTTCTCTAATTTTCAAAAGTTCTTCAATATAGTTCTTCAATAAACTAGAAGTGAGTTTTTATGATAAGCAATGCAACTTCCAGGAACTTGGGTAGTGTTTAGAGCAAATTAAGGACTGAATTATAATCATGAAGAAATGATAAATTGTGCAGTTCGTTCTCCTCACTATAATCTCTGAATGAGTTCTTATAATTAAAAAAGGAACTCCTTGAGCTATGCAAACCAATGTGTACACACAAAGATCATAGGTGAAGTGAGGACAGTATTGAGGGATTTTTATTCAAAGATTTAGGAATCCAGTCAATTATCTTAATTAATTGTCAGTAGAATCCATTTGCAAGGCTTCCATGGTGGCTCAGTCAGTAAACTATCCTCCTGTACACAGGAGACCCTGGTTCTATCCTTGGGTTGAAAAGATCCCTGGAGAAAATAATGCCTGCCCACTTCAGTATTTTTGTTTGGAGAATTCCCTGGACAGAAGACCCTAGTGGGTTACAGTCCATTGGGCTCCCAAGAGTCAGACACAACTTGGCGACTAAACCACAATCACACAACAGAATCTCTTTGCACAGAACAAGATTAATGACTTGGCAGCTCCCATACCTGCTTGTTCTAGGGTGTACTTGGGCAGAAATTTATGGTATTTGATCAAG
Source organism: Tragulus kanchil (assembly GCA_022376925.1). NCBI lineage: Eukaryota > Metazoa > Chordata > Mammalia > Artiodactyla > Tragulidae > Tragulus > Tragulus kanchil. The sequence continues at coordinate 149,697,789 of JAIOJX010000025.1, read as the reverse complement.
GTTCATTCTCTGTGAACAATACTCAAGGATATAGAGATGTTGGTGGTAGAAGACAAGTTGAAAGTTTGAAAGTACACGGAATATTAAATAGCAGTTTCTTGGTTTAAATAGGAGCTGGCCTTAAAATCCACTGGATTGAATTGGCCTTCATAACGTAATGTGTGTGTGTGTAAAATAAGGAGAAGATGCAGACTGTCTTTGCTTAGCAAAACGTAAAAAGACAAGGGCACAATAGGACAAATTCATGTGGTATAGAATTTCAAATGAATGAAAGAAACCATAAAAGAGTATAATATAAGACCAGTAAAGTAGCTTACTTAAACCTGAATATATTAGCTGACCAAGTAAGAGAGTACCACATCACTTAAAAGTACAATGAATTTTCTCAGTGAAGAATGAAAGGACTCCTATAAAGGTGTCGTGGGGAAACCTTAAAGATAATTCTTTATTGGTCAAAAAGAAAATCATGTGGGCTTTTTTGGGGGGTCTGGTAATTATTTCAACGTGTGACATTAAGCACTACATATTCAATATAAAGATGAATTATAATCATGAAGAAATGATAAATTGTGCAGTTCGTTCTCCTCACTATAATCTCTGAATGAGTTCTTATAATTAAAAAAGGAACTCCTTGAGCTATGCAAACCAATGTGTACACACAAAGATCATAGGTGAAGTGAGGACAGTATTGAGGGATTTTTATTCAAAGATTTAGGAATCCAGTCAATTATCTTAATTAATTGTCAGTAGAATCCATTTGCAAGGCTTCCATGGTGGCTCAGTCAGTAAACTATCCTCCTGTACACAGGAGACCCTGGTTCTATCCTTGGGTTGAAAAGATCCCTGGAGAAAATAATGCCTGCCCACTTCAGTATTTTTGTTTGGAGAATTCCCTGGACAGAAGACCCTAGTGGGTTACAGTCCATTGGGCTCCCAAGAGTCAGACACAACTTGGCGACTAAACCACAATCACACAACAGAATCTCTTTGCACAGAACAAGATTAATGACTTGGCAGCTCCCATACCTGCTTGTTCTAGGGTGTACTTGGGCAGAAATTTATGGTATTTGATCAAGGTTCATTCTCTGTGAACAATACTCAAGGATATAGAGATGTTGGTGGTAGAAGACAAGTTGAAAGTTTGAAAGTACACGGAATATTAAATAGCAGTTTCTTGGTTTAAATAGGAGCTGGCCTTAAAATCCACTGGATTGAATTGGCCTTCATAACGTAATGTGTGTGTGTGTAAAATAAGGAGAAGATGCAGACTGTCTTTGCTTAGCAAAACGTAAAAAGACAAGGGCACAATAGGACAAATTCATGTGGTATAGAATTTCAAATGAATGAAAGAAACCATAAAAGAGTATAATATAAGACCAGTAAAGTAGCTTACTTAAACCTGAATATATTAGCTGACCAAGTAAGAGAGTACCACATCACTTAAAAGTACAATGAATTTTCTCAGTGAAGAATGAAAGGACTCCTATAAAGGTGTCGTGGGGAAACCTTAAAGATAATTCTTTATTGGTCAAAAAGAAAATCATGTGGGCTTTTTTGGGGGGTCTGGTAATTATTTCAACGTGTGACCATTGAGCAGTCTTAAGCACATACATATTTTCAATAATGAAAGGAGCTGCATTAAGTTTTGTGATCATTGTGTGTAGCTGTTGTTATATCTGAAAGTGAATGTGTTATTCGCTTAGCTGTGTCCGCTTCTTTGTGATCCCATGGATTGTAGCCCACTAGGCTCCTCTCTTCATAGAATTCTCCAGGTTAGAATATTGCAGTGTTCTCCAGGGGATCTTCTCGAGCCAGATTGAACCCAGGTCTGCTGCACTGCAGGCAGATTCATTACCATCTGGGCCAGCAGGGAAGCCCTATTTATATTTCATGTATCTTTTACGTCTGTCATCTATCTATGTCTTTACATATCTATCCATGTATCTCTGTTTCTATGTATCTAGTTTTGTATGTGTTTGTCATCTAAGTATCTGAAAATCTATGTATCTGTCTATCTTGCCTGGAAATTAGAAGCATTAAGGATGTAGTGAGAAAGTTCATGTAGATATCAACAAGGCTGAGCAAAAAAAACTCCCTCTTATCAAATTCTTATGCCAGTCCTTTTACCAACAGATATCTATAGTCACGTATTGTGTGTTGGACATCTAGTATGTATAGGTTGTACTTTAGATACAAAAGCTTTGCAGAGCTTTCTTGATCTTCAGATTAGATCTAAGTTGCGAGGTATATATAAAAAGCATCATGCAGCAACTACTTTAATAATTATTTCCATTGTTTAGCTATGAGAAAAACCCAGACACTCTTTTTATGTGTCTCTAAAACTCCCTTTTAAGTGTGAGAGCCTCCTTCAAATAAAGATGTACCCACCTGGGTTCACTGGACAGTAAGAACAGATTCACGTGGATTTTAAATTGCTTTCAGGGTCACTTAAGAAGCTTTTGGAATAATTGGATAAAAGCTGCAGTTGTTCTTTTGGAGCCTGTCTGGTGCACCCATTACATCTCTACTTGAAGTCAGAATGCCACATAGAGTGTTGCAGCTGTATTGGCAGTTACGAAAATTTCATATTTCTTTTTAAAGCCCTCTAAGATAATTCTTAAATTTTGGTCAAAAGAAAATCATGTGGGCTTTTTTGGGGGGTCTGGTAATTATTTCAACGTGTGACCATTGAGCAGTCTTAAGCACATACATATTTTCAATAATGAAAGGAGCTGCATTAAGTTTTGTGATCATTGTGTGTAGCTGTTGTTATATCTGAAAGTGAATGTGTTATTCGCTTAGCTGTGTCCGCTTCTTTGTGATCCCATGGATTGTAGCCCACTAGGCTCCTCTCTTCATAGAATTCTCCAGGTTAGAATATTGCAGTGTTCTCCAGGGGATCTTCTCGAGCCAGATTGAACCCAGGTCTGCTGCACTGCAGGCAGATTCATTACCATCTGGGCCAGCAGGGAAGCCCTATTTATATTTCATGTATCTTTTACGTCTGTCATCTATCTATGTCTTTACATATCTATCCATGTATCTCTGTTTCTATGTATCTAGTTTTGTATGTGTTTGTCATCTAAGTATCTGAAAATCTATGTATCTGTCTATCTTGCCTGGAAATTAGAAGCATTAAGGATGTAGTGAGAAAGTTCATGTAGATATCAACAAGGCTGAGCAAAAAAAACTCCCTCTTATCAAATTCTTATGCCAGTCCTTTTACCAACAGATATCTATAGTCACGTATTGTGTGTTGGACATCTAGTATGTATAGGTTGTACTTTAGATACAAAAGCTTTGCAGAGCTTTCTTGATCTTCAGATTAGATCTAAGTTGCGAGGTATATATAAAAAGCATCATGCAGCAACTACTTTAATAATTATTTCCATTGTTTAGCTATGAGAAAAACCCAGACACTCTTTTTATGTGTCTCTAAAACTCCCTTTTAAGTGTGAGAGCCTCCTTCAAATAAAGATGTACCCACCTGGGTTCACTGGACAGTAAGAACAGATTCACGTGGATTTTAAATTGCTTTCAGGGTCACTTAAGAAGCTTTTGGAATAATTGGATAAAAGCTGCAGTTGTTCTTTTGGAGCCTGTCTGGTGCACCCATTACATCTCTACTTGAAGTCAGAATGCCACATAGAGTGTTGCAGCTGTATTGGCAGTTACGAAAATTCATATTTCTATTTAACAGCATCATTATGAATCACGGTAAAGGGTAACATTTACTTCTAATAAATCTTTCCACAGATCCACATCTCCCTAAGCTTTGTGAGTCTAACTCATATGCCAGAGACAGAGGTCGTTATGGCTTACTCAGATCTTGTTTTCAACAAAAGAATTCAATCTCCCATGCAAGCTGCCAGAATATTCATTCTGTTTATTACATTTAAGCAAAGGACAAATAGAATGATTTGGGGGGAAATGGAACAAACCCTTGAATAAACTAACCATTATTTATGAAGAAGCTTATAATGAATGTGATATCCAATGGGAGTATAATGAAGTAGTTTGTCACTTTTGAGGAGACAGTGGAAAAGTTTGCAATCATCTCTGATATTTACCACAGTGCTTTTTACTATGTTCTCTTATTTTATTTCCTAAATCAGTAAAATAATTTTTCAAAGATCCTGAAGAAAATATAGACATGTATGACATTCAATGCTGAGATCAAAACAGTGATGAACATGAAAACTCTGATCATCCTCTGAGTTACAGGCACAAGACACTTGGTTTTGGTCTTGTCCTTTACACTGTTAGAATGTATGAAAAATATACAAAATCAAGAAACTGCTGAAAATGATCTTTAGTGTTACTTACAAGAATTGGGAAATCATTCTGTGAGGGGGTATCTATTGTCAATTTGGGAGATTTTTCTATCTAATAACATCAAATTTAAATAGATATGAGAAAGACAACCAGTTGCAGGTATTACCTGCTGCCCCAGTGAACAGAAATTACTGTAATCTCTCACTACTTTCCTCCAGAGTATCTCAGAGGAGAGAAACAATGCTTCATAAAAAAACAATATGATGATGGTAAAAATAAAAATGACACAATAGAACCACCATCTTCTTTTGTTTATTCCACAGGGAGCTAAAAACCATGTTTACAAAATAGTAAAGCTGTTATCTATGGATTTAGAACAGGAGCCATAATATTAGTGCTGTCCAATTCAACATCTTCTCTGTCTTTGCATACTCAAAGAATCATAATTCAATTTTTAGCCCGAAACAACTTTATTTTTCTGATTAATCCTGACATCTTTCTCTCCTTTCCCATTAGTGCTATCATACTTACTTTTGTATGTCACCCTTACTTATTTGTATCCAATCACACACAATAAGTTGCTTTAGTTTCCTTTTATTCCTACTATATCTCCAATCAAATATAGACTAATATGTTTTGAGGATATCCATGCCCCCTATTCTCTGAAACATTGCTCTTAGCAAAGGAAAAAAATAAATATGAAGAAGAAGGGATAGAAACTCAACAAAGTAAAAGCCTAAGCATAAAATCCACATACGCTATAAGTATGGTTTCTGTCTTATTTGCATAAAAATATCAGAAAGAACTGCTGTTTTTGCAATGATAATACCCATTATTATGAAGAAGCTTATAATGAATGTGATATCCAATGGGAGTATAATGAAGTAGTTTGTCACTTTTGAGGAGACAGTGGAAAAGTTTGCAATCATCTCTGATATTTACCACAGTGCTTTTTACTATGTTCTCTTATTTTATTTCCTAAATCAGTAAAATAATTTTTCAAAGATCCTGAAGAAAATATAGACATGTATGACATTCAATGCTGAGATCAAAACAGTGATGAACATGAAAACTCTGATCATCCTCTGAGTTACAGGCACAAGACACTTGGTTTTGGTCTTGTCCTTTACACTGTTAGAATGTATGAAAAATATACAAAATCAAGAAACTGCTGAAAATGATCTTTAGTGTTACTTACAAGAATTGGGAAATCATTCTGTGAGGGGGTATCTATTGTCAATTTGGGAGATTTTTCTATCTAATAACATCAAATTTAAATAGATATGAGAAAGACAACCAGTTGCAGGTATTACCTGCTGCCCCAGTGAACAGAAATTACTGTAATCTCTCACTACTTTCCTCCAGAGTATCTCAGAGGAGAGAAACAATGCTTCATAAAAAAACAATATGATGATGGTAAAAATAAAAATGACACAATAGAACCACCATCTTCTTTTGTTTATTCCACAGGGAGCTAAAAACCATGTTTACAAAATAGTAAAGCTGTTATCTATGGATTTAGAACAGGAGCCATAATATTAGTGCTGTCCAATTCAACATCTTCTCTGTCTTTGCATACTCAAAGAATCATAATTCAATTTTTAGCCCGAAACAACTTTATTTTTCTGATTAATCCTGACATCTTTTCTCTCCTTTCCCATTAGTGCTATCATACTTACTTTTGTATGTCACCCTTACTTATTTGTATCCAATCACACACAATAAGTTGCTTTAGTTTCCTTTTATTCCTACTATATCTCCAATCAAATATAGACTAATATGTTTTGAGGATATCCATGCCCCCTATTCTCTGAAACATTGCTCTTAGCAAAGGAAAAAAATAAATATGAAGAAGAAGGGATAGAAACTCAACAAAGTAAAACAGCCTAAGCATAAAATCCACAAAAGCTATAAGTATGGTTTCTGTCTTATTTGCATAAAAATATCAGAAAGAACTGCTGTTTTTTTGCATTATCCTTATCACACTATTCCCATATGGCCTTTGAGTGCCAAATGTCTTGTGAATTAAATAAACATGAAATAACAACCCCTATGTAGAATTTAAATTCCTGTTCACTTTCAGTGCAAAGTTGTCATTCTTTGCTTCATCCCAGGTTTTGATCTAGCAAGCCAAGAACACAAAGAGACCATCAGCAGCCCCTACTCATACTGTAGACCCCAAATGGGTGAAAGATAAAGGGCAAGGAGGGTGACTGGGTTTTTTTTCGGAGGCCACCCCACAGCATAAAGTACACACAGAGTCTTTAACTCACCTTCAGTTTCAATTAATGATGGACAGAGGAGCCTGGCAGGCTACAGTCCAGAGGATCATAGAAAGTCAGACATGACTGAAGTGGCTAATCACCAGAGAACCCTTGAGGTGAGAAGGGAAAGAAGCTAGATTCTTCATATATTTGAAAATAATTATTACAGTGTTAGAAAACCCAGTTTGGAATATAGGGTCAACCACTGCCCGTCTATGGAAGGAGGTGTTTTTCAAGTCAAAGTTGCTCTATTCTTACAGAAATAATTATCCTTAGAGAATATCTGTCCCCAACTTCATGCTTCACCTACCTCTTCCCAAGATCAAGAAAGCCCAGTGGGCCTGACTTACCTTTAACCAACTCTCTACAGTTTTGTCTAAAAAAGGTAGCTCCCAAGATTCAGACACTGTGGCTTATTTCTGAAGCCCAGAATCTGGCAATAGTATGCAGTGTAGTTGCTCTCTTTTTTTCCTTGAGTGTCTCAAAATGGCTTCTTTTTATTTGCTCTGGTTATGTTTATGACACACTTAATGTCTTTGAGCACCATTTCTGATTGTGTGTGTGTATGTGTGTTTAAATTAATTAGTTTTATTTACTTTGCTTTGAAATTGTCACAGGTTAAAAAGAATAGGGAGACAAAATGTTAAAAAAAAAAAGATTAGAAACTTCTAATTCCAAGCAAATTCTTCTTGATGTGGCAGGCCATCCTATATAGCGATATTTAAGTTCTCTAGTGGCAAGAACTAAATTCAAATCTAATACGTGCTAAATGAAGTGTAAATGGCCTATTGTGGGCCACTAAAGACTGTTTCATCTTTCTGTCAGTTGGAGGAGTGAGGCTGAAAATTGGAACTCAGAAGTGGGATGGCTTCTAGGAGACTCAGTGTCTAGGTGTGCAGTTTCTAAATTTCTCTCATCAGTAACTCAGCAGCTGTCAAGGGAGTCATTGAGCTGGGACTGACTTGGAATGCTCTGAGTATTTTGGACGGGAATGGTGCAGGGTCAGTGAGTGCCAGAGGGCACTATGAAGTAACAACCAGGGTGGCAAAAAATTCATCAGGGGCTTTTAATATTCAACTTTATCTTCTAAATTCTTTGAATCTCTATTTTCTTCTTATCCAATGTCATACTCATCCTCTGAACATGAAAAGAGAAAAGCATGACTAAATGTGGCTAGACTCACATTCTAGTTAATAAGCAGAGCCAATTAAGTAGCTGATCTTCTCATCGTTCACTCAAGAAAGTGGAGATCTTAGTCATGCATTTACTATTTTGATTACAGTATCTGTGTCAATCATGGCAGTAGACATCATACATTTATGATCTTATATGTTCATATCAGTTTGAAAGGCTTGTACCATATCTCTTCATTTTCTGTAAGGAGAATATCTGTCCCCAACTTCATGCTTCACCTACCTCTTCCCAAGATCAAGAAAGCCCAGTGGGCCTGACTTACCTTTAACCAACTCTCTACAGTTTTGTCTAAAAAAGGTAGCTCCCAAGATTCAGACACTGTGGCTTATTTCTGAAGCCCAGAATCTGGCAATAGTATGCAGTGTAGTTGCTCTCTTTTTTTCCTTGAGTGTCTCAAAATGGCTTCTTTTTATTTGCTCTGGTTATGTTTATGACACACTTAATGTCTTTGAGCACCATTTCTGATTGTGTGTGTGTATGTGTGTTTAAATTAATTAGTTTTATTTACTTTGCTTTGAAATTGTCACAGGTTAAAAAGAATAGGGAGACAAAATGTTAAAAAAAAAAAGATTAGAAACTTCTAATTCCAAGCAAATTCTTCTTGATGTGGCAGGCCATCCTATATAGCGATATTTAAGTTCTCTAGTGGCAAGAACTAAATTCAAATCTAATACGTGCTAAATGAAGTGTAAATGGCCTATTGTGGGCCACTAAAGACTGTTTCATCTTTCTGTCAGTTGGAGGAGTGAGGCTGAAAATTGGAACTCAGAAGTGGGATGGCTTCTAGGAGACTCAGTGTCTAGGTGTGCAGTTTCTAAATTTCTCTCATCAGTAACTCAGCAGCTGTCAAGGGAGTCATTGAGCTGGGACTGACTTGGAATGCTCTGAGTATTTTGGACGGGAATGGTGCAGGGTCAGTGAGTGCCAGAGGGCACTATGAAGTAACAACCAGGGTGGCAAAAAATTCATCAGGGGCTTTTAATATTCAACTTTATCTTCTAAATTCTTTGAATCTCTATTTTCTTCTTATCCAATGTCATACTCATCCTCTGAACATGAAAAGAGAAAAGCATGACTAAATGTGGCTAGACTCACATTCTAGTTAATAAGCAGAGCCAATTAAGTAGCTGATCTTCTCATCGTTCACTCAAGAAAGTGGAGATCTTAGTCATGCATTTACTATTTTGATTACAGTATCTGTGTCAATCATGGCAGTAGACATCATACATTTATGATCTTATATGTTCATATCAGTTTGAAAGGCTTGTACCATATCTCTTCATTTTCTGTAAGAAAACTATACTCAAAGACTTGTGAGTGGCTGGTAGAAATTGCAGGTAACTCATTCAAGTGATTCAAGTAGGATTTTAGAACTCTGAGATGGGTGCTCTCACTCAGGCTCCATCAATGTGCGATTCATCTCTAAAAACTAAATGGATGGGAAAGCAAGTAAGGCAGATGTGAGACCCCTGTTACAAGGAAGAAATCCCAGGGTCACATGTGATTTTTGTGTTATGAACTGATCCCAGCTGAGTAGTTCAGTTTGAACAAATATTTGAGATAGGTCTGTGTATAGAGTCAGTTAGCAGCTGCTAGTATTCAGTATATCACCTTTTGTATCAAATATGAGCCTGGATTGTGATAGGAGCCCAGTCTCTTCCATTACTAGTTATCCTAAATAACATAGTTTATCAAGAACAGTAAAATTTACAGAATGAAAGCAATATTCCATACTTCATAGGAGACTTATATGTTGATAACTATATATATATATTAATATTTATAATTGTGCCTGGTGCAGTATAGAAAGATATTAATGAATGCTAATTGTTGTTATATTACTATAATTGTTAACATTTCCCTCATGCCACAAATGACTTTTAAAAATAAGTATGTTGAAGTATGATACACAACAAAACTGGGCATATTTAATATACATAATTTGAGATATGCATATACTTATGAAAACATCACCACAATCAAGGTAATGAACAAATTCATCACTTCCTAAAATCCTCCCATCTCCACTTTGTGTGTAGGCTAAGAACATGTAACATGACATCTACCCTCTTAACAAATTTTAAGTGTATAATACTGAGTTGTTAAATATAAGCGTGATGCTATGAAACAGATCTCTATCATTAAGCTTCATGCACTACTGAATTTTATACCCACGTTCCTAGTCTTTGGCAGCCACCATTCTGCTCTCCCATTTGTATGAGTCTGACTATGTAAAATACCTTATGTAAGTGGACTTGTGTAGTATTTGTGAATCTGTGATGGGCTTATATTGTTTAGCATAATGTTGTCCAGGTGCGTCCATGCTGTTGCATATGGTGGGGAAAAGGACTGACTAGACAGTTCTCCAGAAAAGACAGGTACATGAAAAGGTATTCCAAATCACTAATCATCTGGGAAAGGCAAAGTAAACCTCAGTGAGATAACACCTCACACCTGTTAGGGACGGCTATCCTCAAAAAAACAAAAGATAAAAAACTGTTGGCAAGGATGTGAAGAAACTGTCACTCTTATATACTCTGGATAGGAGTGCAAACAGGTAAAGCCATTATTGAAAACAGTATGTAGGTTCTTCAAAAATTTACATATAGAACTACCATATTATCCAGCAATCCTATTCCGGATATATATTCAAAAGAGTTGAAATTAAAGTCTATAAGAGGTTATCTGCACTCTTGTGTTCACTGCAGCTTTATTTACAATAACCAACATATAGTAGCGACTAAAATATCCATGGGCAAATGAATAGATATAAAAAATGTGGGGGCTTCCGTGGTGGTCCAGTGGGTAAGGACACCACTTTGCAGTGCAAAGGGCACCGGTTCAATCCCTGGCCTGGGAAGATCCCATGTGCCGCGGAGTGACTGGACCAGTGTGTCCAATTACCGAGCAGGAGCTCTGGAGCGCATGCGCCCCGAGCGGGTGCTCTGCGACAACAGAGGCCAAAGAGCACAGATGGATGAAAACAGATAAATGAAAGACCAATAGAAGTGGCCTGCTCGCCCCCCTCCCTACCCAACCACCCCCTCCCCCAAATGTGGTACATATATATAATGAAATAGTCCTTAACAATAAGAAATTCATATTACTTTTTTTGGGTGTTAGATGGAAGGTAATTGGAGATGATTTCCATCTCTGCCCTCAATTATTGATAAATTTTATTTTGATTCTGTGTAATGCTCCCCACCCCACCTGTGAAAATATGAAGACTTGGAGCATCTTCCCTTTTACAGCACCAAGATCTGCTTAGGCATCTTTAATTTTGGGGTTTTGAATGGATTAAACCTTCGAAATTGGGATCAGTAGGTTTCAGGCTGAATAAGTGATCTTTTTTCCTGCTGACCTTATTTCTATTTCAAGTTCTCACTGATTTCATGCTTCTTCCAGTCAAAGATATGCAATTGTCCTTAAATACTGATTGGGGAGTACAAATGAAGAGGAAAAACCAGATTATTTCTCCAAATGTAACCTGTCTTTCCCCAGGTCTGAGACTTCTGAGATTTTAAAGGACGATCTAGAAATGCAATTGAGAAAAACCCCAGTCTAACGAGTGTATTTAGTAAAGTGAAAGTTGCTCAGTCATGTCCAACTCTTTGTGACTCCATGGATTGTAACCCACCGGGCTCCTCTGTCTATGGGGTTTTCTAGGGAAGAATACTGGAATGGGTTGCCATTTCCTTTTTCACGGGATCTTCCTGACCCAGGGATTGAACCTGGGTATCTGAGCATTGTAGGCAGAATCTTTCCTGTCTGAGCCATCAGGCTCTTACTTTGGTCTGGTTTTAAAAGTTCTTAGAAATCAATAAAAAAGACTGGCTGTGGTTCCATGCTGAGGGAAGGGGTAGGGAGAGCATATAGAGACAGAGAAACTGAGACAGAAACACAGAGATGCACAAAGAGAGAAACACACAGAACTGTGAGAAGGAAGTACTTCAGATTCCCTTGCGAAAGGGCACCGGTTCAACCCCAAGATCCCATGTGCCGGAGTGACTGGACCAGTGTGTCCAATTACGAGCAGGAGCTCTGGAGCGCATGCGCCCCGAGCGGGTGCTCTGCGACAACAGAGGCCAAAGAGCACAGATGGATGAAAATAGATAAATGAAAGACCAATAGAAGTGGCCTGCTCGCCCCCCTCCCTACCCAACCCCCCCCTCCCCCAAATGTGGTACATATATATAATGAAATAGTCCTTAACAATAAGAAATTCATATTACTTTTTTTGGGTGTTAGATGGAAGGTAATTGGAGATGATTTCCATCTCTGCCCTCAATTATTGATAAATTTTATTTTGATTCTGTGTAATGCTCCCCACCCCACCTGTGAAAATATGAAGACTTGGAGCATCTTCCCTTTTACAGCACCAAGATCTGCTTAGGCATCTTTAATTTTGGGGTTTTGAATGGATTAAACCTTCGAAATTGGGATCAGTAGGTTTCAGGCTGAATAAGTGATCTTTTTTCCTGCTGACCTTATTTCTATTTCAAGTTCTCACTGATTTCATGCTTCTTCCAGTCAAAGATATGCAATTGTCCTTAAATACTGATTGGGGAGTACAAATGAAGAGGAAAAACCAGATTATTTCTCCAAATGTAACCTGTCTTTCCCCAGGTCTGAGACTTCTGAGATTTTAAAGGACGATCTAGAAATGCAATTGAGAAAAACCCCAGTCTAACGAGTGTATTTAGTAAAGTGAAAGTTGCTCAGTCATGTCCAACTCTTTGTGACTCCATGGATTGTAACCCACCGGGCTCCTCTGTCTATGGGGTTTTCTAGGGAAGAATACTGGAATGGGTTGCCATTTCCTTTTTCACGGGATCTTCCTGACCCAGGGATTGAACCTGGGTATCTGAGCATTGTAGGCAGAATCTTTCCTGTCTGAGCCATCAGGCTCTTACTTTGGTCTGGTTTTAAAAGTTCTTAGAAATCAATAAAAAAGACTGGCTGTGGTTCCATGCTGAGGGAAGGGGTAGGGAGAGCATATAGAGAGACAGAGAAACTGAGACAGAAACACAGAGATGCACAAAGAGAGAAACACACAGAACTGTGAGAAGGAAGTACTTCAGATTTAATTCTCCAAATAGTAATGGGTGGCAAAATAATCTGGAAAGAGAAAGGTTAAACTATGGTAGATGTTTTCATAAAATAGAAAAATCAACACAAAATTGTATTTTGCCATTTATTTTGTGCAGTACACTGGCATGTAGAATCTATAAGATATTCTGTAGAATTAATACAGCTATATTCCCTGAAAAAAAATCTATATTCCTTTTTTCTGTGTTTGTGTAATATTTAACTCAATGCTATGGTACATACAGCTTTTTAATAATAATATTTGTGTCTGGGAGAGTCAATTAGTTAAGAAAACAGGATCATAAATTATAAAAACTGAATTTTTGACCATTTTTAACACAAATAGAATAATTTTATAGTAATATCTGTATTTTTGGAATGACCAGCTAATTCAAAATACAGAAATCTCTTTATGTATTCCCTATATCTTCTGAAACATGGAAACACAATTGTGACCAAAAGCTTTCTGTAGCATTATTTTTCTTCAAAGATCAGTGAGAATGTGTGCCACTCTCTCTTATCCCCCCCCCCCCCCGCCACCAACTGCCACATGTACACACATGCACAGATAATAAGCCCATAAAACACTACCAAATCAAAAGAAGCAAAATGAAGTGACATTTCGGCTGTGAAGTCTTCATTTACGTGCCACAATGATTAGAGTGTTTTAATATCATCATAACTGATAAATAGACTACATGTCAGACATTTCATTCCCTTTTAATCAAAACTCCTACTCTGCTAAATTAATCACCCCCTTGGGGTACAGTAGCAGATTTCCAATTTAGTCATAGAACATTAATAATGAAAAGTTCCGGGGGCGCATTTCTTTATTTATGTTCTTCTTCTTTTTATTTAATTATCAAGTGGTTTAAAGAGACAAAGCAGCAAAGGGGCTGTTACCTTGACAGCTGCAAGTAACACAGATAAATTCAGAGTGATTCAAGTCATAGATTTTAAATGCATATAAAGTGTACAAAGAATATAGACATTGACATTTTTCTGCCTTTCCTGTAAAATATTTCATCTGACCCTCAATTACCCGCAACTAAACTGAGTAGAGAAGAGGCAGTCAATTCAGATTTGGTGGAAGCAGGGGTACAAGTATTATTATTAGGGGTACTTGTAAGAGCCACATCACTTGAGTGACAGCAGAGAAGACTGAAAAGGTTGGTGTGCTTCTATATCATATTTATTTGAAATCCCTTTGCCACTTTCACATAGAGCATTAAATCAGTTCTGCCCATCCTATTTTTTACAAGACTCGAATTGTATCATATAAAATTATTTTGTTGTTACCTTTTTAAAAATGTTGTTACCCACCACATTCCAGGCTAATTTTCCCCACATTTTGACTCTTTAGATCAACATGAGGTTTATTAAAGATTTTTCACCTATTTGGTTCAATATTCCAAAACTGGATTATCTCTTCCTTTCAGAATTCTATGATTTATTTCTATTTTGAATCTGCAATTTTAAATAGATGATTGAATCTTTAGAGATAGTCCCTGGATCCTTTGATCTAGAAACCTGTATGTATATAATCCAATCTAGTTTCATATACCCTGTATACTATAATAATTCATTAATAGTTTTATACAAAATCCATGACCTATATCTTCTGAAACCACATGTAAAAACAGCTTTTTTGCAACCACTCTCTTATACCCCCGCCACCAACTGCCACATGTACACACATGCACAGATAATAAGCCCATAAAACACTACCAAATCAAAAGAAGCAAAATGAAGTGACATTTCGGCTGTGAAGTCTTCATTTACGTGCCACAATGATTAGAGTGTTTTAATATCATCATAACTGATAAATAGACTACATGTCAGACATTTCATTCCCTTTTAATCAAAACTCCTACTCTGCTAAATTAATCACCCCCTTGGGGTACAGTAGCAGATTTCCAATTTAGTCATAGAACATTAATAATGAAAAGTTCCGGGGGCGCATTTCTTTATTTATGTTCTTCTTCTTTTTATTTAATTATCAAGTGGTTTAAAGAGACAAAGCAGCAAAGGGGCTGTTACCTTGACAGCTGCAAGTAACACAGATAAATTCAGAGTGATTCAAGTCATAGATTTTAAATGCATATAAAGTGTACAAAGAATATAGACATTGACATTTTTCTGCCTTTCCTGTAAAATATTTCATCTGACCCTCAATTACCCGCAACTAAACTGAGTAGAGAAGAGGCAGTCAATTCAGATTTGGTGGAAGCAGGGGTACAAGTATTATTATTAGGGGTACTTGTAAGAGCCACATCACTTGAGTGACAGCAGAGAAGACTGAAAAGGTTGGTGTGCTTCTATATCATATTTATTTGAAATCCCTTTGCCACTTTCACATAGAGCATTAAATCAGTTCTGCCCATCCTATTTTTTACAAGACTCGAATTGTATCATATAAAATTATTTTGTTGTTACCTTTTTAAAAATGTTGTTACCCACCACATTCCAGGCTAATTTTCCCCACATTTTGACTCTTTAGATCAACATGAGGTTTATTAAAGATTTTTCACCTATTTGGTTCAATATTCCAAAACTGGATTATCTCTTCCTTTCAGAATTCTATGATTTATTTCTATTTTGAATCTGCTATTAATATGTCCCAAATCAGATGATTGAAAGTCTTTAGAGATAGTCCCTGGATCCTTTGATCTAGAAACCTGTATGTATATAATCCAATCTAGTTTCATATACCCTGTATACTATAATAATTTTCATATAATAGTTTTTATAAAAGCATGAAAATTGTATATATATATATTCTTATCTAGCAAGAAAGATGTAGCATACTTATATTGAACTCATGCATGCTAGCCTAAAATGTCAGCTATTTTCTCAAATGGATTTAGTATCAGTTACCTTGGTCAAAAGCATACCATTTATGAACATATCATCTGCTTGTTCATACATTCTAAAATTCATCTTGGCACCTTTTGAGTTTTTTTATTTTCATCTAAAGACAACTTCCATCTTCTGACCTGGTCCCCTTGTTCTTTTCTCTATATGTGTAATTGTTTTAAGTCTGGAGACAAAATCAGTTAGCAGAGTAAGAACTGTCTGTCTGCTTCTTCTAACGAATAACAACAAATTGTAGGCCTAATAAACTGGCTTTGTTATTGAATCACAGACATTAAGTCTAAAAGTTATTGAGTATAAGTGGAGTTCTGAAAACTTTGCACAGGCTTATTTAATAAACCAGCTCTAAGATATTGCCAAAGCAGACATTCTTCAATCTGACAAGTCTGTGATATAAAGTAGAATCAGGAGGGGTGTGTGTGTGTGTACGTATGCATTGGGTTAAAGACATTGGAACCTATTTTTATAAGTAGCGGTATCTATATGGTTACAAAAAATCTTGGTTGCAATGAGAGACTATATAATTCTTCATTCCACAAATTCTCCAACCAATCTTATTTTTCTCGGTTTCTCTGCAATGTTGCAAGCTTGGGCTCTGCCATGTACTTTCCATGCTTTGGAGTTACAAAACATTTTGGAGAAAATAGCAAGCAGTGATCGTAAAGGAAGGTTTGTATTCTTTTTGCACAGAGTGGGCAGAGATTTCTCATTTTATACATCATTACGACTTTCTCCAATGATTGGGCACCAATTTCAGCTCACTCCATCACAACAAGCTACCTGCTCATGAATTCAGCATCCAGGGCAAGTTGAAACAATCTCCGCAACACACTATCTGCAAAGCCTTGTAATTTCAGTTGTTCATGCTAAAATGTTATGTTATGCATCTCAGTGCAATCTCATCGTACTAGCACGTTGCAATAGGCTAATGAACTGTAACAAAACTCAGTTTCAAATATGTCAAACATAATGAAAAAAGAAAAAAAGCATAATAAAAATACACAGGTCCTCAACTGAATTTATATATTCTCTGTGTTTAGACATATATAAGTTTCATAAGCTATTACTGGTTTGATTTAAATGGCCTTAGTATTTTAGCATTACTTGGCTAGTCTATCTAAATCAACACACTGAACTAGTAGCAAAAGGTACTGACTCAACTGAATATTCTTTCTCAGGTTTCCCTCTCTCAATTACATTTGTTTGCCCTTTTTTTTCCTTGTTTTATTTTTGAGCATCTACTGTGTACAGGGTTCCAGGGAAATCAGGCAGATCATAGCAGAAAAGACGTCCCTTCTCACAGAGCATGTGACATAGTAGAAAAATAGAAATTAATAAAGTATCCCTCAAATCTATATAATTTACAAGCTGTGGTAAGGACTAGGAAAGAAAAGTTTAGAGAGATCTGCGTAATATTACAAATCATTGTTCTAGGGCTTAGAAGAAAAGACTTCCCTGAAAAAATGATTAACCCAACACTAAATAATGGATTGGGGGGAATGGACGTGAACATATATTCTAGAAATAGACATGTGTAAAACTCTAGGGGGATTTTTTTTTGATCAACTGGAAAAGGGCAGTATGATCCTGGTACCAGAAAAGATTGGTAAATGGTAAAACAAGAGATCTGAGATATTGGCACAGCCACATTCTTATGGATTTGGTATTGTAAGAATCAAGTACTCTACTGAGGGGAATTTCTAAAACTAAAATGAATTTATCAGATATTCATGTTAGCATGTTTCTTCTAGTAAAAGTGAAAAGAGTAGATTTCTCATTTTATACATCATTACGACTTTCTCCAATGATTGGGCACCAATTTCAGCTCACTCCATCACAACAAGCTACCTGCTCATGAATTCAGCATCCAGGGCAAGTTGAAACAATCTCCGCAACACACTATCTGCAAAGCCTTGTAATTTCAGTTGTTCATGCTAAAATGTTATGTTATGCATCTCAGTGCAATCTCATCGTACTAGCACGTTGCAATAGGCTAATGAACTGTAACAAAACTCAGTTTCAAATATGTCAAACATAATGAAAAAAGAAAAAAAGCATAATAAAAATACACAGGTCCTCAACTGAATTTATATATTCTCTGTGTTTAGACATATATAAGTTTCATAAGCTATTACTGGTTTGATTTAAATGGCCTTAGTATTTTAGCATTACTTGGCTAGTCTATCTAAATCAACACACTGAACTAGTAGCAAAAGGTACTGACTCAACTGAATATTCTTTCTCAGGTTTCCCACTCTCAATTACATTTGTTTGCCCTTTTTTTTCCTGGTTTTATTTTTGAGCATCTACTGTGTACAGGGTTCCAGGGAAATCAGGCAGATCATAGCAGAAAAGACGTCCCTTCTCACAGAGCATGTGACATAGTAGAAAAAATAGAAATTAATAAAGTATCCCTCAAATCTATATAATTTACAAGCTGTGGTAAGGACTAGGAAAGAAAAGTTTAGAGAGATCTGCGTAATATTACAAATCATTGTTCTAGGGCTTAGAAGAAAAGACTTCCCTGAAAAAATGATTAACCCAACACTAAATAATGGATTGGGGGGAATGGACGTGAACATATATTCTAGAAATAGACATGTGTAAAACTCTAGGGGGATTTTTTTTTGATCAACTGGAAAAGGGCAGTATGATCCTGGTACCAGAAAAGATTGGTAAATGGTAAAACAAGAGATCTGAGATATTGGCACAGCCACATTCTTATGGATTTGGTATTGTAAGAATCAAGTACTCTACTGAGGGGAATTTCTAAAACTAAAATGAATTTATCAGATATTCATGTTAGCATGTTTCTTCTAGTAAAAGTGAAAAGAGTAGATTTGAAATGGCGGAAAATGAGGAGGGTAGGACATAAACAATGGACAGGAAGGAGTCTTGATGCCAGTAGAATTGGAGCAATGTATGCAGGTTACAGAGATATTTTGGAGAAAAAAAAGTAGACATAATAATAGACTGGATATAAAAAGTGAAGGGAATGAATGTGGCAAGGATGATAGCTAGATTAATTAAAGGTATGTTCAATAAATATTTATTGAGTGTCTGTTGAATCCAAATGCTATTTAAGGGCCAGTATAATAGCAGTGAAAACAAAAATTTCTGCCTTCATAGAATTTGTATCCTAGTTGGAAGAGATAGACAATAAATTAATTGGTAAATAAAAGAGATAATTGTTCATATAGTGAGAAAAAATGGATAAAAATGAACTCAAAACAATGTATGGGGAAAGTGGAGTTAAAATGAGTGGGAAGTTCCTAATTTCAAATAAGAAAACTTCACAAGGAAAGCCACATAGGAAGGTAAAATTGGAGCAAAGATCGGAAGGACAGAAATCTATAAAGAATGCCAAGAAAGTGGCATCTGTGGGAATATAGATTATTTTAAAATGTCCTTGTGTTCCTTGAATTATATCTCTTTCCTTTGTTGCCGTCCAGTTTTAATGGGATGCTTCCCTCCTGTACAGTTCAGTTTTTTCTCCTAAATATAAGTTAACTACTGGGTTTTTATTTTTTGTTAATACTTATATACAGTATTTCTGTAAGGATTTACTTTTTATATGCATTTTATTAAACTAATTATAAGTTTAAAATATATTAGCATGTCCAATGACACTTTTCATTTTAGAATCATGGTTAAAAATGTTAGAGGACAAACTGAGCACCTTATTATATGTAAGGGAAGTTAAAGGGCTCTAATCTGGTGTGCAAACCCTGACACCCAAACCTCAGTAACTCACTGGCAAATTACACATATTTCTTATGGATTCAGATATGATGTTAAATATTTCCACTGACAAGTGTTCTCTATCTAGGGAATGTGCTTAAGAATGATTATCCATTGATGATCATTCAATTAAAAACCTAGAGCATTTCTTTATACTCCACTCTGAGTTTGGAATCCCTGTGGAGCCTCATTTGGTAGAAAACTCCAAATTTTATTACAGCCATGGGTGCATGGGGTACTCAGTCATGTCCGACTCTCTGCAACTCTATGGACATGGTTTCCACTGGCGATTTTGGAGAAAAAAAAGTAGACATAATAATAGACTGGATATAAAAAGTGAAGGGAATGAATGTGGCAAGGATGATAGCTAGATTAATTAAAGGTATGTTCAATAAATATTTATTGAGTGTCTGTTGAATCCAAATGCTATTTAAGGGCCAGTATAATAGCAGTGAAAACAAAAATTTCTGCCTTCATAGAATTTGTATCCTAGTTGGAAGAGATAGACAATAAATTAATTGGTAAATAAAAGAGATAATTGTTCATATAGTGAGAAAAAATGGATAAAAATGAACTCAAAACAATGTATGGGGAAAGTGGAGTTAAAATGAGTGGGAAGTTCCTAATTTCAAATAAGAAAACTTCACAAGGAAAGCCACATAGGAAGGTAAAATTGGAGCAAAGATCGGAAGGACAGAAATCTATAAAGAATGCCAAGAAAGTGGCATCTGTGGGAATATAGATTATTTTAAAATGTCCTTGTGTTCCTTGAATTATATCTCTTTCCTTTGTTGCCGTCCAGTTTTAATGGGATGCTTCCCTCCTGTACAGTTCAGTTTTTTCTCCTAAATATAAGTTAACTACTGGGTTTTTATTTTTTGTTAATACTTATATACAGTATTTCTGTAAGGATTTACTTTTTATATGCATTTTATTAAACTAATTATAAGTTTAAAATATATTAGCATGTCCAATGACACTTTTCATTTTAGAATCATGGTTAAAAATGTTAGAGGACAAACTGAGCACCTTATTATATGTAAGGGAAGTTAAAGGGCTCTAATCTGGTGTGCAAACCCTGACACCCAAACCTCAGTAACTCACTGGCAAATTACACATATTTCTTATGGATTCAGATATGATGTTAAATATTTCCACTGACAAGTGTTCTCTATCTAGGGAATGTGCTTAAGAATGATTATCCATTGATGATCATTCAATTAAAAACCTAGAGCATTTCTTTATACTCCACTCTGAGTTTGGAATCCCTGTGGAGCCTCATTTGGTAGAAAACTCCAAATTTTATTACAGCCATGGGTGCATGGGGTACTCAGTCATGTCCGACTCTCTGCAACTCTATGGACTGTAGCCTGCCAGGCTCCTCTGTCCATGGGATTATCTTGGCAAGAATACTGGAGTTGAATGCCATGTCGTTGGACATGGGTTATCTTTTTTGGTGGGGTACAGCATCCTCCTCTGGATGGTTGTTCAGTGGCTAGTTGCAATTTTGGTGCTCTCGCAGGAGGAGATCAGTGTAGGTCCTACTCTGCCATCTTGAACCAGAAACTGATCTTAATTTTTGTGAATGTTGAGTTTTAAGTTAGTGTTTTTGCTCTCCTCTTTCACCCTGATCAACAGGCTTTTTAGTTCCCCTTCACTTTCTGCCATTAGAGTGGTATCATCAGCATATCCGAGGTTGTTATTTCTCTCAGCAGTCTTTATTTCAGCTTGTGATTCATCTAGGCTGGCATTTCACATGATATATTCTGCATATAAGTTAAACAAGCAAAGTGACAATATACAGCCTTTGCATACTCCAATTTGGAACCTGACAGTTGCTCCAGTAAAGTTCTAACTCTTGCTTCTAGATCTGAATACAAGTTTCTCAGGAGACAGGTAACATAATCCATCTCTTTAGAATTTTTCTACAATTTGTTGTGATCCATACAGTCAAAGGCTTTAGTGTAGTCAATGAAGCAGAAGTAGAAGTTTTTCTAGAATTCCCTTGCTTTCTCTATGATCCAACCAGTGTTGGCAATTTGATCTCTGGTTCCTCTTCCTTTTCTAAACGCAACTTTGCATGTGGATGTTCCTGGTTCATGTACTGCTAAAGCCTAGCTTGAAGGAAATGGATTTACTCAGAGTAAATACTTAAATAGCTAGTCCACTGCTAAATAACTTTGTGGATTACTATATGCTACAAGTGATAAAACTACTTTCCTTTGTCTCAGGTGTAAATGATTTCAATAATCTATTCTAAATAGGTAAAGCCTTCAAGTTCCATTCATTAATAATAAAAGTATCAAGCACATATGCAAATAAACACATTTGTGAAACATGGATACCACTTTCTCAGAGGATCTTGAGACCTCCATTTTTTTTGAGTTTGGAATCCCTGTGGAGCCTCATTTGGTAGAAAACTCCAAATTTTATTACAGCCATGGGTGCATGGGGTACTCAGTCATGTCCGACTCTCTGCAACTCTATGGACTGTAGCCTGCCAGGCTCCTCTGTCCATGGGATTATCTTGGCAAGAATACTGGAGTTGAATGCCATGTCGTTGGACATGGGTTATCTTTTTTGGTGGGGTACAGCATCCTCCTCTGGATGGTTGTTCAGTGGCTAGTTGCAATTTTGGTGCTCTCGCAGGAGGAGATCAGTGTAGGTCCTACTCTGCCATCTTGAACCAGAAACTGATCTTAATTTTTGTGAATGTTGAGTTTTAAGTTAGTGTTTTTGCTCTCCTCTTTCACCCTGATCAACAGGCTTTTTAGTTCCCCTTCACTTTCTGCCATTAGAGTGGTATCATCAGCATATCCGAGGTTGTTATTTCTCTCAGCAGTCTTTATTTCAGCTTGTGATTCATCTAGGCTGGCATTTCACATGATATATTCTGCATATAAGTTAAACAAGCAAAGTGACAATATACAGCCTTTGCATACTCCAATTTGGAACCTGACAGTTGCTCCAGTAAAGTTCTAACTCTTGCTTCTAGATCTGAATACAAGTTTCTCAGGAGACAGGTAACATAATCCATCTCTTTAGAATTTTTCTACAATTTGTTGTGATCCATACAGTCAAAGGCTTTAGTGTAGTCAATGAAGCAGAAGTAGAAGTTTTTCTAGAATTCCCTTGCTTTCTCTATGATCCAACCAGTGTTGGCAATTTGATCTCTGGTTCCTCTTCCTTTTCTAAACGCAACTTTGCATGTGGATGTTCCTGGTTCATGTACTGCTAAAGCCTAGCTTGAAGGAAATGGATTTACTCAGAGTAAATACTTAAATAGCTAGTCCACTGCTAAATAACTTTGTGGATTACTATATGCTACAAGTGATAAAAACTACTTTCCTTTGTCTCAGGTGTAAATGATTTCAATAATCTATTCTAAATAGGTAAAGCCTTCAAGTTCCATTCATTAATAATAAAAGTATCAAGCACATATGCAAATAAACACATTTGTGAAACATGGATACCACTTTCTCAGAGGCATATCCGTTTTCTTAGGTAAAGGTTTAACATTTTTCTTAAGTTCACTTTGTATGTGGCTAAGTGGTGGTAAAATGTGAATGAACAGGAGGCTTGACACTTTCTATCTCTGAATACAATGGCTCTTCCTTCACAAATTAATTTTAATGTCTATGGATAGTTTGTCATGAATTTAAAAGTTGTGCATGAATACACACAATTAGATTTATATGCAAATCTTGGACTTCTCCTGGAATACTAAGAGGTGTGCTTTGAGATAAGGGTAAAAAGAAGAATAAGAAGTGAAATTCCAAAAACTCAAGTTATTATTTAAAGTTTTTTTTCTGCTTTCTCTGCCTTTAGCAGAATGTGTGAATTAGCATTCATTCTTTTAAACTTGATATGATGGATATTAAATAGGAAAAAATTCCCCAGGAAATAGAACAATGCATATTGGAGGATGCTTCCAAAAGCTGGTTAAAAGTGAGAAATCCTAGTTTGAATAGTGAAGATCATGTGTGGATTTCCGTGTCCTCCCTCTCTGCTGCCTTGTAAAAAATTCTCTGCTGCCACTGGAGGAAAAAGCTTAAGACAATTCATGTAAACTCATTATTCTCTTCATAATTTTCTGGAGTGGGTATTTTTAAAAATTAAAAGAATATATTGTTTAAGTTCCCTTCTCTATCCTCCTTCTGGTAGAACTACTATTCTTGTCACAAAATAATCTTAGACCATGATAGAATCTAGAAAGGCGGTATTTTCTGCAGCATTCAACAATCTTAAGCCTCTGTAGTTATCTTTGTGTATGTGTTCATGTGTGTTGAGGAAAATGAGAAGGAAGGGAGGTACATTTCTTTGAAGCCTTTGTGATCTGGTTTATGAGGGGCAACTCTGAGCAGCTGAATAAAGAACTTCAAGGGCCCCTATTTAAATTTGATCTCTGGTTCCTCTTCCTTTTCTAAACGCAACTTTGCATGTGGATGTTCCTGGTTCATGTACTGCTAAAGCCTAGCTTGAAGGAAATGGATTTACTCAGAGTAAATACTTAAATAGCTAGTCCACTGCTAAATAACTTTGTGGATTACTATATGCTACAAGTGATAAAAACTACTTTCCTTTGTCTCAGGTGTAAATGATTTCAATAATCTATTCTAAATAGGTAAAGCCTTCAAGTTCCATTCATTAATAATAAAAGTATCAAGCACATATGCAAATAAACACATTTGTGAAACATGGATACCACTTTCTCAGAGGCATATCCGTTTTCTTAGGTAAAGGTTTAACATTTTTCTTAAGTTCACTTTGTATGTGGCTAAGTGGTGGTAAAATGTGAATGAACAGGAGGCTTGACACTTTCTATCTCTGAATACAATGGCTCTTCCTTCACAAATTAATTTTAATGTCTATGGATAGTTTGTCATGAATTTAAAAGTTGTGCATGAATACACACAATTAGATTTATATGCAAATCTTGGACTTCTCCTGGAATACTAAGAGGTGTGCTTTGAGATAAGGGTAAAAAGAAGAATAAGAAGTGAAATTCCAAAAACTCAAGTTATTATTTAAAGTTTTTTTTCTGCTTTCTCTGCCTTTAGCAGAATGTGTGAATTAGCATTCATTCTTTTAAACTTGATATGATGGATATTAAATAGGAAAAAATTCCCCAGGAAATAGAACAATGCATATTGGAGGATGCTTCCAAAAGCTGGTTAAAAGTGAGAAATCCTAGTTTGAATAGTGAAGATCATGTGTGGATTTCCGTGTCCTCCCTCTCTGCTGCCTTGTAAAAAATTCTCTGCTGCCACTGGAGGAAAAAGCTTAAGACAATTCATGTAAACTCATTATTCTCTTCATAATTTTCTGGAGTGGGTATTTTTAAAAATTAAAAGAATATATTGTTTAAGTTCCCTTCTCTATCCTCCTTCTGGTAGAACTACTATTCTTGTCACAAAATAATCTTAGACCATGATAGAATCTAGAAAGGCGGTATTTTCTGCAGCATTCAACAATCTTAAGCCTCTGTAGTTATCTTTGTGTATGTGTTCATGTGTGTTGAGGAAAATGAGAAGGAAGGGGAGGGTACATTTCTTTGAAGCCTTTGTGATCTGGTTTATGAGGGGCAACTCTGAGCAGCTGAATAAAGAACTTCAAGGGCATTGCCTTTACTTATTTTTTAAATTAGGCTCACATTCTGTATTTTTGTTGATGCCTTTATGTAGTAACAAGAATCAATTCCTTCATATACACAGAAATGCTGGACTTTATAAATAAATTCCATAACATTTTAAGGAGGTGTGAAAAGCAAACCTAATACTTGATACTTTGATGAAAGAAAGAAAAAGGAAAAAAACACGCTCTACATTATCTTCAGTCATAGGAAAGGAAAGATAAATTAGCCACACATAAAGATCAATAGAGTGTCCATGAACAGTACTGTTAAATCTTCTATAAATGACTAACTAGAGGATCTGAAACACAATTAATTGCCTATTGTAGGTATTTTCTCATAGGAGTAATAGATGCCTGATCATCTGAGATTACATCTGCTTCATGCATACAAAGTACATAAGGCAATGATCCTGCAAAGACTCTCGACATCATCAGTCACACTCAAAGCAGATGGAAGCAATGAAGGGAAAGGGGCTCAGAATTAAATAGTAAACTCCTGGCTTATAATTTTATAAGGGTATTCACAATTATTATCTACATGGACATCAACTTACCATAGCCATAGAAGAGAGAAACTCCTAAGATACTGTAGATACTTTTTTGGCTGCTAAGTAAAACGTTTTACCTCTCTTATATAGCAATAATATCATCTCCCACTTCTAATAACTGCATTTCTCCATCATTTTATGTTATTATCTCCTTTTCTACCTGATAAAAATCAGCCTAAATTTGATGATAAACAGTTATTCTTTTTTTTTCAGTTTTAGTATCTACCAAGAAACTGAATTGTTTCTGAATTGGGAATTCCAGAAAATGAGGCCTTTTCTGGTAGAACTACTATTCTTGTCACAAAATAATCTTAGACCATGATAGAATCTAGAAAGGCGGTATTTTCTGCAGCATTCAACAATCTTAAGCCTCTGTAGTTATCTTTGTGTATGTGTTCATGTGTGTTGAGGAAAATGAGAAGGAAGGGGAGGGTACATTTCTTTGAAGCCTTTGTGATCTGGTTTATGAGGGGCAACTCTGAGCAGCTGAATAAAGAACTTCAAGGGCATTGCCTTTACTTATTTTTTAAATTAGGCTCACATTCTGTATTTTTGTTGATGCCTTTATGTAGTAACAAGAATCAATTCCTTCATATACACAGAAATGCTGGACTTTATAAATAAATTCCATAACATTTTAAGGAGGTGTGAAAAGCAAACCTAATACTTGATACTTTGATGAAAGAAAGAAAAAGGAAAAAAACACGCTCTACATTATCTTCAGTCATAGGAAAGGAAAGATAAATTAGCCACACATAAAGATCAATAGAGTGTCCATGAACAGTACTGTTAAATCTTCTATAAATGACTAACTAGAGGATCTGAAACACAATTAATTGCCTATTGTAGGTATTTTCTCATAGGAGTAATAGATGCCTGATCATCTGAGATTACATCTGCTTCATGCATACAAAGTACATAAGGCAATGATCCTGCAAAGACTCTCGACATCATCAGTCACACTCAAAGCAGATGGAAGCAATGAAGGGAAAGGGGCTCAGAATTAAATAGTAAACTCCTGGCTTATAATTTTATAAGGGTATTCACAATTATTATCTACATGGACATCAACTTACCATAGCCATAGAAGAGAGAAACTCCTAAGATACTGTAGATACTTTTTTGGCTGCTAAGTAAAACGTTTTACCTCTCTTATATAGCAATAATATCATCTCCCACTTCTAATAACTGCATTTCTCCATCATTTTATGTTATTATCTCCTTTTCTACCTGATAAAAATCAGCCTAAATTTGATGATAAACAGTTATTCTTTTTTTTTCAGTTTTAGTATCTACCAAGAAACTGAATTGTTTCTGAATTGGGAATTCCAGAAAATGAGGCCTTTTCAATGAGAAAAGCACTATCAATGTAAATCATTATTTGTTTTGTTTCTTTAATTCAGTGAACATTTTTATAGACCTCAACATGCAAGGCAGTTTGTTTTTTGTGTTATGAAAGTACGAAGATGAATTTGTCAAGATGATTATGCCCTTAAGGTATTCTCATTTTAGTAAGGAAGATGGAACAATTCATTTACCTTATTAAAAAGTATAGATTCTAATAGAGGAGTCAAGATTTAGAGATACAACATGATTATTAATAATTTTTCTATCTAATTTTTGATAAAGATAGTTTGACTATCCATTTTAAAGTTGAGGAAATTGCGGTTTAAATAGTAAAATAAAAAGGTAGATCTTGTGGCATGAGGTATTTTTTCCTTAAAAATAAGCTTTGGGGTCTTAATAGGAGCTGATCAGGAACCAGAACGTAAAACCCAGCTTCTGAGATCACAGAGCACTGGGTATGGGCTTCCTATGCAGGTCCCTATTCTAGCATGAATGTAAAGTTGAAGGCCCCACCTGAGCCATGCTGGCCTTGTATTGAGGGGAAAGGTGCTATTGTAGAACCATGCAGTGGCTTAAATCTTCTGCTAGAAATGAGCACATATCACTGCCACTCACATTTCACTGACCAAAGCAAGTCAGGTCCCTGATCTTGGGAGATTAGAAAGACTAATTTTCCTTCACACAGGGAAAGGATAGAAAGGGGCCAGTCAGAATGAAACAAAGCAAGGGGCCATAATTGCTTTGAACAAGGAATACATATATACACTTCTGGCTCCAACCAAAGACAAAGAGCAAAGTTGAAACTGTTCAGTTCAAGTTATTTATTTTCATTTAATCTTTACTTTAGGAAATGAATATTATTTTTCCCTGAAAGGTATTGAACCATTTTAGGGATATCTTATAGCATAGAAAGTGTAATATGTTGTAACGATCTGCTATTGAAAGACTAATAAGGCCATCATTATCAACTCTTTATCATTATAAGTCTTAGGAATCCTTCCATATAATAAATGACAAGTGACTTGACAGGTGGATTCGTTTTTGGTCAAATATAAGCAGACATGACTTTATTTCTTTTTTCTTGTTTAATCATGTATCTATACAAGGAGATTTCAAATCAACGATCTGAAAAAAATCAAGTCATTAAGTAAAGCACTCATAATTCTGTTTTCCTAGAGACATTCTGTTTCCTAATGACAAAGAAGTATATCTGGCTCTATCAAAAGTTATAGACACTTGGGAGGTTCCTAAGGTTTTATGTGTCTGTCATGTATCCCTTTGACCATTTAGTAAAGTATACGTACTCATTCTTTAAATAATGTTTTTAGTGAAATGACTGCAATTATAAAGGAAACTTGTTATACTGAAATTTAGCTATAATATTTTGAGACCAAAATAGAGAAAAAAATAGTAAAATAAAAAGGTAGATCTTGTGGCATGAGGTATTTTTTCCTTAAAAATAAGCTTTGGGGTCTTAATAGGAGCTGATCAGGAACCAGAACGTAAAACCCAGCTTCTGAGATCACAGAGCACTGGGTATGGGCTTCCTATGCAGGTCCCTATTCTAGCATGAATGTAAAGTTGAAGGCCCCACCTGAGCCATGCTGGCCTTGTATTGAGGGGAAAGGTGCTATTGTAGAACCATGCAGTGGCTTAAATCTTCTGCTAGAAATGAGCACATATCACTGCCACTCACATTTCACTGACCAAAGCAAGTCAGGTCCCTGATCTTGGGAGATTAGAAAGACTAATTTTCCTTCACACAGGGAAAGGATAGAAAGGGGCCAGTCAGAATGAAACAAAGCAAGGGGCCATAATTGCTTTGAACAAGGAATACATATATACACTTCTGGCTCCAACCAAAGACAAAGAGCAAAGTTGAAACTGTTCAGTTCAAGTTATTTTTTTTCGTTTAATCTTTACTTTAGGAAATGAATATTGTTTTTCCCTGAAAGGTATTGAACCATTTTAGGGATATCTTATAGCATAGAAAGTGTAATATGTTGTAACGATCTGCTATTGAAAGACTAATAAGGCCATCATTATCAACTCTTTATCATTATAAGTCTTAGGAATCCTTCCATATAATAAATGACAAGTGACTTGACAGGTGGATTCGTTTTTGGTCAAATATAAGCAGACATGACTTTATTTCTTTTTTCTTGTTTAATCATGTATCTATACAAGGAGATTTCAAATCAACGATCTGAAAAAAATCAAGTCATTAAGTAAAGCACTCATAATTCTGTTTTCCTAGAGACATTCTGTTTCCTAATGACAAAGAAGTATATCTGGCTCTATCAAAAGTTATAGACACTTGGGAGGTTCCTAAGGTTTTATGTGTCTGTCATGTATCCCTTTGACCATTTAGTAAAGTATACGTACTCATTCTTTAAATAATGTTTTTAGTGAAATGACTGCAATTATAAAGGAAACTTGTTATACTGAAATTTAGCTATAATATTTTGAGACCAAAATAGAGAATAATATATCTATTTCTTTATTTATGTATAAATAACAAAATCTAATAATGGTTTCAATAACCATTGAAATTTTATGATGTTAAATGCAAATGGATTTTGAGGATTTCTGTAAGATGTGTTTGTTACATGCATGTGTCTATAACTTATATTGATTACAAAGTCATAAATATTAACACTATAATAGTTTATTATTTATATTTATGATTCAGGAAGTATTAATTTTCAGTTAAAGGTTAGTGAAAACATAGATGTAGCTAATAGTTTCCCACATTGATTCACGGACTGCCTGACTTCCATTCACAGATTCTGGGTTAAATGTCTCTAATAGAAAACTGGTCAGGTGAGACTATCAAAGAAATAACATTCTGGGTTTGGTGATAACTAGCCATGTCACTAAAGTTATGTAGAGGAGAATAAGGACTATTAACAGGCAAAGTGTTTTGTTTTTACAAAATAAGTAGGCATTTTACTGACTTCACCTGATTTAAATCGTTTTTGCTCTAACTATAGCTAAATATATGGATAGACCATCGAACGCTATTTTTAGACATCAACTATTTTCCATCTCTCTAGGTTTTTCCTCCCTTTTCTCCCTTATCCATCCACTTAAGGAATGAGAATTTGTTTGGGTTGTCTTCAGGGAAAAAAATGTAAGAGGTTAATAGATAGCTAAGCATTTAGAGAATCAAAGGCAATTCAGAATATAACCAAAAGGTAAGGGAGAAATTGTATTTTAAGAGACCACCTTATTCCAGACTGACAAATAATTCCCTGGTCTTGAAACAGGTGGTGAGATGAAAGAAAAATATGAGCTCAAAAGGTGATTGGAGAAAGCAGTTCTCACACAAAGAACTTTTGTGCAGGTGATGAGGTAGACAGAGCTTTAGAAAGTCTTGGAGACTCACAAGTCCCAATATGTCCTGAAATTCAGTCTTAATGAATAGTAAAGAAATACCTAGATTTATCTGATGAGAAAGACTTGTCCAAAGCAAGTCTGAAAAAGCCTTATGTTAACTTCAATTTTTGCCAGTTAAAATATATGCATTTTATCTGGGTGGATAAAGAAAACTATTAACCAAGGACCAGCTGAGTCCTACATCTCCCTCTGCAAAACAGAAAACCTAGACCCTGCTCTGTATCACTGACACTGTTCCCCACTGAATTATAAATCCAAAAGTGTAGTATTTCAAAAGGAAGCCAAGCCAAATTCTCTAATGTAGAAACCACTAGAATTTGAGCACATGGCCTATTTCTTCTCCAGCTGAGGCAAATTCTGGACCTTGTCACAGTGTACCTGCAAGTGACCTTGTGCACTGATGCCTGCACCAACCTGAGAAAACATGCAGTCAAAGTCATAAATATTAACACTATAATAGATTTTTTCGGGCTTAAAGGTTAGTGAAAACATAGATGTAGCTAATAGTTTCCCACATTGATTCACGGACTGCCTGACTTCCATTCACAGATTCTGGGTTAAATGTCTCTAATAGAAAACTGGTCAGGTGAGACTATCAAAGAAATAACATTCTGGGTTTGGTGATAACTAGCCATGTCACTAAAGTTATGTAGAGGAGAATAAGGACTATTAACAGGCAAAGTGTTTTGTTTTTACAAAATAAGTAGGCATTTTACTGACTTCACCTGATTTAAATCGTTTTTGCTCTAACTATAGCTAAATATATGGATAGACCATCGAACGCTATTTTTAGACATCAACTATTTTCCATCTCTCTAGGTTTTTCCTCCCTTTTCTCCCTTATCCATCCACTTAAGGAATGAGAATTTGTTTGGGTTGTCTTCAGGGAAAAAAATGTAAGAGGTTAATAGATAGCTAAGCATTTAGAGAATCAAAGGCAATTCAGAATATAACCAAAAGGTAAGGGAGAAATTGTATTTTAAGAGACCACCTTATTCCAGACTGACAAATAATTCCCTGGTCTTGAAACAGGTGGTGAGATGAAAGAAAAATATGAGCTCAAAAGGTGATTGGAGAAAGCAGTTCTCACACAAAGAACTTTTGTGCAGGTGATGAGGTAGACAGAGCTTTAGAAAGTCTTGGAGACTCACAAGTCCCAATATGTCCTGAAATTCAGTCTTAATGAATAGTAAAGAAATACCTAGATTTATCTGATGAGAAAGACTTGTCCAAAGCAAGTCTGAAAAAGCCTTATGTTAACTTCAATTTTTGCCAGTTAAAATATATGCATTTTATCTGGGTGGATAAAGAAAACTATTAACCAAGGACCAGCTGAGTCCTACATCTCCCTCTGCAAAACAGAAAACCTAGACCCTGCTCTGTATCACTGACACTGTTCCCCACTGAATTATAAATCCAAAAGTGTAGTATTTCAAAAGGAAGCCAAGCCAAATTCTCTAATGTAGAAACCACTAGAATTTGAGCACATGGCCTATTTCTTCTCCAGCTGAGGCAAATTCTGGACCTTGTCACAGTGTACCTGCAAGTGAGCCAAGATAGGAGTCTATGGAGTTGGCCCTGGCTACTGATGCCTGCACCAACCTGAGAACATGATGCTATCAGTGTCCAGGAAGCTGATTAATCAAGTAATTATCCCTTCCTCTTGTCTAACTGATGTGAATAGAATAGAGTGATCAAAAAGAAAGTTTACTCAGAGAAGTTGGATGACCTTTCTCATCCTTAGGCACAGAGGGAATATGTCTAGAATTCACATTTCCGTCTGTACTAAAAGAATCTATGAATTAATACAGTGGCTTTATCTGTGTGTAACTTTGCAGAATGGACCCGGCTTGGAATTCTGACTCTCCTACTCTTCTTCTTAGGTTATTAAAGATTAAAATATTTTTAGTAAGCACTCGAAAGTACTAAATTTAAAAAATGCATAGTTATTTTTCTTTGAAGCCTTCTACTGTGATTGCAGATTTGTCAGAAATACTTGTTGGAATAGAAAGGGGGAATGCACTGAAAATCCTATTTGGTGAAACAATCAGAAAGAAAAAAATATGAAAAAATCAATGAAAAGCTATTTAGTGGAGGCCTTACCACATGGTTTACTTTTATTCTGTATACATAGTTGGTTTTCTGTTTTTAACTTTGTATGGGAGTTTTCCTTGTCAAAAATATGTTGCACTGTTCTTTGGACTCCTAAACCATTGCTGAAGTCAGATGACAACACATTTGCAGTTCCTGGCACCCCAATCTCCTGCTGTCAGGATTGTAAATGATGCTACTTTTCAACAGAGCAATGATCCAGTGAGGATTAGAGGCATGATTTTCAAAAATAATGTGCACATGAGACTCACAAGTCCCAATATGTCCTGAAATTCAGTCTTAATGAATAGTAAAGAAATACCTAGATTTATCTGATGAGAAAGACTTGTCCAAAGCAAGTCTGAAAAAGCCTTATGTTAACTTCAATTTTTGCCAGTTAAAATATATGCATTTTATCTGGGTGGATAAAGAAAACTATTAACCAAGGACCAGCTGAGTCCTACATCTCCCTCTGCAAAACAGAAAACCTAGACCCTGCTCTGTATCACTGACACTGTTCCCCACTGAATTATAAATCCAAAAGTGTAGTATTTCAAAAGGAAGCCAAGCCAAATTCTCTAATGTAGAAACCACTAGAATTTGAGCACATGGCCTATTTCTTCTCCAGCTGAGGCAAATTCTGGACCTTGTCACAGTGTACCTGCAAGTGAGCCAAGATAGGAGTCTATGGAGTTGGCCCTGGCTACTGATGCCTGCACCAACCTGAGAACATGATGCTATCAGTGTCCAGGAAGCTGATTAATCAAGTAATTATCCCTTCCTCTTGTCTAACTGATGTGAATAGAATAGAGTGATCAAAAAGAAAGTTTACTCAGAGAAGTTGGATGACCTTTCTCATCCTTAGGCACAGAGGGAATATGTCTAGAATTCACATTTCCGTCTGTACTAAAAGAATCTATGAATTAATACAGTGGCTTTATCTGTGTGTAACTTTGCAGAATGGACCCGGCTTGGAATTCTGACTCTCCTACTCTTCTTCTTAGGTTATTAAAGATTAAAATATTTTTAGTAAGCACTCGAAAGTACTAAATTTAAAAAATGCATAGTTATTTTTCTTTGAAGCCTTCTACTGTGATTGCAGATTTGTCAGAAATACTTGTTGGAATAGAAAGGGGGAATGCACTGAAAATCCTATTTGGTGAAACAATCAGAAAGAAAAAAATATGAAAAAATCAATGAAAAGCTATTTAGTGGAGGCCTTACCACATGGTTTACTTTTATTCTGTATACATAGTTGGTTTTCTGTTTTTAACTTTGTATGGGAGTTTTCCTTGTCAAAAATATGTTGCACTGTTCTTTGGACTCCTAAACCATTGCTGAAGTCAGATGACAACACATTTGCAGTTCCTGGCACCCCAATCTCCTGCTGTCAGGATTGTAAATGATGCTACTTTTCAACAGAGCAATGATCCAGTGAGGGGATTAGAGGCATGCATTTTAACTGACAAAATAAGAGTTTGAAGTTAACATGAGGCTTTTTCAGTGACTATGTTCTGAGAATACTGTTGCTGCAGTTAGAGCACCAGCTGCTCCTTTTATTTGCCACTGTAAGTGGAAGTCACCCACTACTCCGTCAGCTAGGCTTAAAGACCTAATGAGATAGTAAAGTGTAAGTGAGTTTGTTCTTGTTATATTGGCTTCCACCTTGTCAGGGCTTGCTTTTCCTCTCTGAAGAATAACTGAGTCATTATTGTTGGGAGGATAATGGGAAGGGCTATCACTATGACTAATTAATAGAAAGGCTTTATATCATTTAATAGGATCTGCTGTGACAATTCATTATTTATCATATCATTGTATATATGCTATGTTTAAGCATAAAGTTAACATACGGTCATAAACAGTGAGTTCACTCCCTCTCATATCTGCAGCTGTCAGATGTAAGATGTTTTTTCAAGTTTTTGATGAAATTAAATATATATGTATTCTTCTTGGGGCTTCCAAGGTGGCTGCCTGCCAATGCAGGGGATGCGTGTTCAATCCCTGAGTCAGGAAGATCCCCTGGAGGAGGCAATAACAACCCATTCCAGTAGTCTTGCCTGGGAAATTTCATGGACGGAAGAGCTTGCCAGGCTCTGGTCCATGGGAATCACAAAGAGTTGGATATGACTGAGCAACTGAGTATGCACCATGCAGGCATTCTTAAGTCACTTCACATCTTTTTCAGTTGAGATGTAATTTGATTCCTCTATGTAACTGTTCCAAGGAAGGAAGTTTTCTTCTGCCAAGGCCACACTGTCCCCTCACCAGAGAACTGTGTAAGCCAAGCAGACAAGTGAGAGAAGACATAGTTAGGCTCTGTATCAGTATAAGGAAGGATGCTAAGGACCTTGCCTATGGAGATGAGCAGCAAAGAAGCAAGTATGCATTTGAAATGGAAGACTATTAGACTTCCAGTTCTTTTGGGCTCCCTTTTAGTTGAGTAAATTATATTTCTTTCAAAATATCAATATATCAATAGTATTATTTTTATTAATGCATGCATTTATTTGTTTATTAAATTGTTATGGATACCAAAGAACCATAGCCTTCTAATGTGATTTTCCAATTTTAACAAATACTAACTTATCATTCGTACTACTTATTATTATGTATTATGTATATCCAATTAAATCCTACCTATTCTTTTTTATTTAAATTTTGGCCTTTTTTTACTGATTATTCATCCACCTTTATTTTTTGGCCTGTGTGGTTTCCCATTGCAGTGGCCTCTCTTGTTTCAGAGTGCTGGCTCTGGCTGCATGTGCTCCAGAGCACTGGCTCATAATTGGACGCACTGGTGCAGCCGCTCTGCAGCATGTGGGATCTTCCCAGGCCAGAGATTGAACCTGTGTCCCTTGCACTACAAGGTAGACTCTCTACCCTCTGGACCACCAGGGAAGTCCTAAACCTACCTATTCTTAAAGTCTGAATTCAGTGAGATTATGCATCTCTGGTCATTTCCACTACCAAGAATTTAGACAGTTAATTGCTTACATGTGCAAAAATATAAAATTAACATCAGTCTACACCTCTGTCCTGGAAGAGGAAAGGGCAACACACTCCAGTATTCTTTCCTGGAAATTCCCATGGACAGAGGAGCCTGGAGGGCTATAGTCCATGAGGTCACAAAGAATCAGACACGACTGAGCAACTAAATAATAATACCTCTGTCCAATTGAATGAGGAAGTCATTTCTTCTGTGTTTGCCCTAGTTTGGGTAGAATGCATGACATATACTGTATACAATAAATCAAGATTTTAAATAAATCAATGGACAGTTAATTTGATTCCTCTATGTAACTGTTCCAAGGAAGGAAGTTTTCTTCTGCCAAGGCCACACTGTCCCCTCACCAGAGAACTGTGTAAGCCAAGCAGACAAGTGAGAGAAGACATAGTTAGGCTCTGTATCAGTATAAGGAAGGATGCTAAGGACCTTGCCTATGGAGATGAGCAGCAAAGAAGCAAGTATGCATTTGAAATGGAAGACTATTAGACTTCCAGTTCTTTTGGGCTCCCTTTTAGTTGAGTAAATTATATTTCTTTCAAAATATCAATATATCAATAGTATTATTTTTATTAATGCATGCATTTATTTGTTTATTAAATTGTTATGGATACCAAAGAACCATAGCCTTCTAATGTGATTTTCCAATTTTAACAAATACTAACTTATCATTCGTACTACTTATTATTATGTATTATGTATATCCAATTAAATCCTACCTATTCTTTTTTATTTAAATTTTGGCCTTTTTTTACTGATTATTCATCCACCTTTATTTTTTGGCCTGTGTGGTTTCCCATTGCAGTGGCCTCTCTTGTTTCAGAGTGCTGGCTCTGGCTGCATGTGCTCCAGAGCACTGGCTCATAATTGGACGCACTGGTGCAGCCGCTCTGCAGCATGTGGGATCTTCCCAGGCCAGAGATTGAACCTGTGTCCCTTGCACTACAAGGTAGACTCTCTACCCTCTGGACCACCAGGGAAGTCCTAAACCTACCTATTCTTAAAGTCTGAATTCAGTGAGATTATGCATCTCTGGTCATTTCCACTACCAAGAATTTAGACAGTTAATTGCTTACATGTGCAAAAATATAAAATTAACATCAGTCTACACCTCTGTCCTGGAAGAGGAAAGGGCAACACACTCCAGTATTCTTTCCTGGAAATTCCCATGGACAGAGGAGCCTGGAGGGCTATAGTCCATGAGGTCACAAAGAATCAGACACGACTGAGCAACTAAATAATAATACCTCTGTCCAATTGAATGAGGAAGTCATTTCTTCTGTGTTTGCCCTAGTTTGGGTAGAATGCATGACATATACTGTATACAATAAATCTATAGATTTATTAAATAAATCAATGGACATGGAATTGACATGGCTCTTGAGGCAGATGATAACATAGTGGAGAAAAGTGTACATAACCCAGTATGAGATTCTGAAATGAGTACATGGTGCTATGGGAGACCAGGAGTGAAGTTTAAAATTCAGTTTTGTGACTACTAGAAATGACTTTGAGTAGAAAATCTATCTTTAGAATGTATTCCATTTTTTTCCCAGCAACCACATACATCCTTGCTGTACCAATCATATTCTCTCTGGTGCATAAACATTCAATATTTTTTCCATTTTAAGACAATTACCCCAAGCACCACCAGAAACTTATTTACTTTAGATGTAAAAGTGAGATCTCTTCCACTGTGATAGAAGGCTAGGTGAAAGGAATGATCTTGAATAAAAGTAAATTGTGCAGGAGGGAAGGGAGTTGAGGCAGTTTCTACAACATTATTTCTTCTGATATAATGTGGTGAAGTTCCTCCTTGAAATTGACAAGGGGAATTTCAGGGGAACACTAAAGATCTGCAGCATCTTCTGAGCAGAAAGTGACACTGGATTATATTGAAAAAATTTCCAGATGAATTGAAGCCAAGGAGGATGCTAGTAAAATGTGCTTTTTCATGAAGATTAATCCAAATGCCTATATGATTGTTCCTCTCCAGAAGGACTATTCAATTTTAAAAAATTATACTGCCTTGGATACAATCTTCCAAACAATTTAAACAGTTGGAAATACAAGAAAAATGGCATCTGCAGCTTGTATAGAAATTATATCTTTAATTTTGATAATTGTCCCTTGCACTACAAGGTAGACTCTCTACCCTCTGGACCACCAGGGAAGTCCTAAACCTACCTATTCTTAAAGTCTGAATTCAGTGAGATTATGCATCTCTGGTCATTTCCACTACCAAGAATTTAGACAGTTAATTGCTTACATGTGCAAAAATATAAAATTAACATCAGTCTACACCTCTGTCCTGGAAGAGGAAAGGGCAACACACTCCAGTATTCTTTCCGGGAAAATTTCCCCATGGACAGAGGAGCCTGGAGGGCTATAGTCCATGAGGTCACAAAGAATCAGACACGACTGAGCAACTAAATAATAATACCTCTGTCCAATTGAATGAGGAAGTCATTTCTTCTGTGTTTGCCCTAGTTTGGGTAGAATGCATGACATATACTGTATACAATAAATCTATAGATTTATTAAATAAATCAATGGACATGGAATTGACATGGCTCTTGAGGCAGATGATAACATAGTGGAGAAAAGTGTACATAACCCAGTATGAGATTCTGAAATGAGTACATGGTGCTATGGGAGACCAGGAGTGAAGTTTAAAATTCAGTTTTGTGACTACTAGAAATGACTTTGAGTAGAAAATCTATCTTTAGAATGTATTCCATTTTTTTCCCAGCAACCACATACATCCTTGCTGTACCAATCATATTCTCTCTGGTGCATAAACATTCAATATTTTTTCCATTTTAAGACAATTACCCCAAGCACCACCAGAAACTTATTTACTTTAGATGTAAAAGTGAGATCTCTTCCACTGTGATAGAAGGCTAGGTGAAAGGAATGATCTTGAATAAAAGTAAATTGTGCAGGAGGGAAGGGAGTTGAGGCAGTTTCTACAACATTATTTCTTCTGATATAATGTGGTGAAGTTCCTCCTTGAAATTGACAAGGGGAATTTCAGGGGAACACTAAAGATCTGCAGCATCTTCTGAGCAGAAAGTGACACTGGATTATATTGAAAAATTTCCAGATGAATTGAAGCCAAGGAGGATGCTAGTAAAATGTGCTTTTTCATGAAGATTAATCCAAATGCCTATATGATTGTTCCTCTCCAGAAGGACTATTCAATTTTAAAAAATTATACTGCCTTGGATACAATCTTCCAAACAATTTAAACAGTTGGAAGAATTTATTTCTAACTTCACTGTGAATTGGAGGTATTTAATATGGCATCTGCAGCTTGTATAGAAATTATATCTTTAATTTTGATAATTCATTCCAGTCATGATTTCAAAAGCTTGCCTTTCTTTCTCAAAGCATTAAAGAGTATGATAAATAATTATGTATTATTTCATGCATGCTAGTAGTTAGTGATACTATGTTTTTCTCATAATGAATGTTTTTTGTTTCTTAGTATTATTTTTCAGTTTGATTAATTTAAGCCTCCTTGTAAACCTATTTCTTTTCCAATGAATTGTATGTTGACCATATTAATTACATTTAGAATTATTTTTTGTTTTTATATTCTTTAATTTCTTTCTTTTTAAAAACTTTCTTTCTTGAACTTTGCTATACTTTATAAGATTACTAGGACTTTTTTGATGGTATTAATAAAGTTTTTTTTTTATTTCTTCAGGGCAATTAGTCTGTACTCCTACCTTTTAATGAGATATTTATACCAATTTCCGGCTGTTTATAAGCAGAAAAGTCTATTTTATGACTATTATCCAAAACTATAATAATCTGCTTTAAATGATGTTTTCCTTTGAATTTGTGGTTTATTAACATTTATTATTTGCAGTGTTACCTATGTATATTTTCTCTTGATGTTCTTTATCTGACAACGCAAGATTGTGGGGCTTTCCCTGTAATTTCGTTTTCTGTATCTGATAAAATACCAGTTCCACTGTGATAGAAGGCTAGGTGAAAGGAATGATCTTGAATAAAAGTAAATTGTGCAGGAGGGAAGGGAGTTGAGGCAGTTTCTACAACATTATTTCTTCTGATATAATGTGGTGAAGTTCCTCCTTGAAATTGACAAGGGGAATTTCAGGGGAACACTAAAGATCTGCAGCATCTTCTGAGCAGAAAGTGACACTGGATTATATTGAAAAAATTTCCAGATGAATTGAAGCCAAGGAGGATGCTAGTAAAATGTGCTTTTTCATGAAGATTAATCCAAATGCCTATATGATTGTTCCTCTCCAGAAGGACTATTCAATTTTAAAAAATTATACTGCCTTGGATACAATCTTCCAAACAATTTAAACAGTTGGAAGAATTTATTTCTAACTTCACTGTGAATTGGAGGTATTTAATATGGCATCTGCAGCTTGTATAGAAATTATATCTTTAATTTTGATAATTCATTCCAGTCATGATTTCAAAAGCTTGCCTTTCTTTCTCAAAGCATTAAAGAGTATGATAAATAATTATGTATTATTTCATGCATGCTAGTAGTTAGTGATACTATGTTTTTCTCATAATGAATGTTTTTTGTTTCTTATTATTATTTTTCAGTTTGATTAATTTAAGCCTCCTTGTAAACCTATTTCTTTTCCAATGAATTGTATGTTGACCATATTAATTACATTTAGAATTATTTTTTGTTTTTATATTCTTTAATTTCTTTCTTTTTAAAAACTTTCTTTCTTGAACTTTGCTATACTTTATAAGATTACTAGGACTTTTTTGATGGTATTAATAAAGTTTTTTTTTTATTTCTTCAGGGCAATTAGTCTGTACTCCTACCTTTTAATGAGATATTTATACCAATTTCCGGCTGTTTATAAGCAGAAAAAGTCTATTTTATGACTATTATCCAAAACTATAATAATCTGCTTTAAATGATGTTTTCCTTTGAATTTGTGGTTTATTAACATTTATTATTTGCAGTGTTACCTATGTATATTTTCTCTTGATGTTCTTTATCTGACAAAGCAAGATTGTGGGGCTTTCCCTGTATTTTCAAAGAAAATATATTAATCTGCTATCTGATAAAATACCAGTTCCACTGGTATTTTTCTAAGCTAGTTATTGTCCCTGCTAAGGTCAATTATTTTTTTATTAATTTCTTTTCAAAATACTTGAACTGAAGATTTCACTTATTTGTATCTAGTATAACTGAAGACTATGAAAGATTCTCACAACACAGCTTATTCTGCATTAAAAAATGTTTATAAATAACCAGTAATCCATGTTTGCAGTTATTACTGATCCAAAGGCTATTTGTTCTTAAAAAGTAAACGTGTGTGTGTGTGTGCGCATGTGGAGGAGGGGGACAGCTAATCAATTTCTATAATAGCTTATATGAATTTGTGAAAAATATTTCTCTTCACAGAGTGAGTATATATTTAAATCCATATCATATTCCTTTGTTTCCTTTCTATTGAACTGAAAGTTTTCTTTATTTTTATTCCACTAGTGATTTTAAGAATGAACATTTCTACCTCAGTATCAAAATATAAAGCTTCAACTATAAATGTGCTTACATGTACGCTTATAAAAATAGAAAACATATTTAGCATACTTTAAAGTTTTTGCTACCATAGTAAAGTTGATTTTTAGTATTATTTTTCAAATGTGTTACATTGCATTTGATTTGAGAATTACATTGTATCTTACAAATCACTGTATCAAACATCATAGAGGTATACAAATATTGTCAAAAGCAATAGTATTTATTATAATTTAGAATATTTTTTAAGCCTTTGCAGCTAAATACAGTAACTTATTTAACCTTCATGATTATCTTGTAAACCAACTACTGTTCTTTGTTTAAATGTAGTTCCTCCAGTGGCTCAATGGGTAAAGAATCCATGTGCAGTATAGGAGATACAGGAAACATGGGCCCTCAGGAAGATTTCCCCTTTTCCTGGGCATGGACAGGAAGATATTTTATTAAATTTTTTTTTATTTCTTCAGGGCAATTAGTCTGTACTCCTACCTTTTAATGAGATATTTATACCAATTTCCGGCTGTTTATAAGCAGAAAAAGTCTATTTTATGACTATTATCCAAAACTATAATAATCTGCTTTAAATGATGTTTTCCTTTGAATTTGTGGTTTATTAACATTTATTATTTGCAGTGTTACCTATGTATATTTTCTCTTGATGTTCTTTATCTGACAAAGCAAGATTGTGGGGCTTTCCCTGTATTTTCAAAGAAAATATATTAATCTGCTATCTGATAAAATACCAGTTCCACTGGTATTTTTCTAAGCTAGTTATTGTCCCTGCTAAGGTCAATTATTTTTTTATTAATTTCTTTTCAAAATACTTGAACTGAAGATTTCACTTATTTGTATCTAGTATAACTGAAGACTATGAAAGATTCTCACAACACAGCTTATTCTGCATTAAAAAATGTTTATAAATAACCAGTAATCCATGTTTGCAGTTATTACTGATCCAAAGGCTATTTGTTCTTAAAAAGTAAACGTGTGTGTGTGTGTGCGCATGTGGAGGAGGGGGACAGCTAATCAATTTCTATAATAGCTTATATGAATTTGTGAAAAATATTTCTCTTCACAGAGTGAGTATATATTTAAATCCATATCATATTCCTTTGTTTCCTTTCTATTGAACTGAAAGTTTTCTTTATTTTTATTCCACTAGTGATTTTAAGAATGAACATTTCTACCTCAGTATCAAAATATAAAGCTTCAACTATAAATGTGCTTACATGTACGCTTATAAAAATAGAAAACATATTTAGCATACTTTAAAGTTTTTGCTACCATAGTAAAGTTGATTTTTAGTATTATTTTTCAAATGTGTTACATTGCATTTGATTTGAGAATTACATTGTATCTTACAAATCACTGTATCAAACATCATAGAGGTATACAAATATTGTCAAAAGCAATAGTATTTATTATAATTTAGAATATTTTTTAAGCCTTTGCAGCTAAATACAGTAACTTATTTAACCTTCATGATTATCTTGTAAACCAACTACTGTTCTTTGTTTAAATGTAGTTCCTCCAGTGGCTCAATGGGTAAAGAATCCATGTGCAGTATAGGAGATACAGGAAACATGGGCTCAATCCTTGGGTCAGGAAGATCCTCTGGAGGAGGAAAAGGCAACCCGCTGCAGTATTATTGCCCTGGGAATTCCATGGACAGAAGAACCTGGTGGTTTACAGTCCACGGAGTCACAAAGAGTTAGGCACAACTCAGTGACTAAGCACAACACACCAAGGAAGTCAGGAAAGGAGAAATAGGGTAAAGGGCCAGGATAGCATAGTTGGTATGAGGCAGAACTGGAAGCAGAATGGATGTGCCATTAATCAAATATGCTAATTATCTTGCTACAATACACCAAACCAATTCTAAAGGCATTATGGGCCATTTATTTCTCCAATATATCCAATCTATTTATCAAGAAATGCGTGTTTGGCCATAGCTCCTAAAACAGTATAAACCGAAAGCTTTTATATTGGCTCAGGGATACAGATAAGTACTTAAAAATTCAGGTCCAACATCTGAAGGTTGTGCCTTCATGACTTGGCCTGAGGAAAGGCAGACTTATTACTTTAGCCCCATTACAAGCTGTATTTGCATGTCAATTGAGAGATAACAAGTAGCAAGCCTTGGTTTAGTAGTCTTTCCCTGAACGGGTCAGTATTGTCCCCAAAATGTTGTTAAAATACCTTAAACTTGGGTGTGCCTTAAATGGGGCACGAAGGAGATAGATTTACATGTCTAGTTAGTTGCTCAGTCTGTCCAACTCTGTGACCTCATAGATGGCAGCTCACCAAGCTCCTCTGTCCATGGAATTCTCCAGGCAAGAATACTGGAGTGTTCTCTGTAAAAGTTAAAAGTCAAATAAAAGTTAAAAAGAAAAAAAAAAGAATACTGGAGTGTACTGGAGTGGTTGCCATTTGCTCTTAACGGGGGGTCTTTCAAATCCACGGATTGAAATGGGGCCTCTTGCACTGGCAGGCAGATACTTTGAGACACAAGGAAAACTCAAACTAGATAAGGATACAAATGGATAAATCTCTCTCCTCAGTGCAACATTTAAGACACACCCAAGTTTAAGGTTTTCTAGCCACATTTTGAAGGGTAACACTTCTTAGCGCAGAGAAAGACTACTGAACTGAGGCTTGCTACTCTTTCTCAATTAGCATACAAAGACAGCATGTGATGGTGCTAAAGCAGTAAGTTAGTATAAGGTAAACAAGTATTAACAGCTCTGAAAGTAAACTAAATTTACTGTGATGTTAACAAACAGAAACTTACAGCACAGTGTCTTCAAAAGGAACCCTGATCCAGTCTTTGTGGCTCCCTTTAACAAACAGCCCCACATAGTCTCGTTTTTAAAATGTCTGGTGGTTTACAGTCCACGGAGTCACAAAGAGTTAGGCACAACTCAGTGA
Organism: Tragulus kanchil; assembly: GCA_022376925.1. Taxonomy (NCBI): domain Eukaryota; kingdom Metazoa; phylum Chordata; class Mammalia; order Artiodactyla; family Tragulidae; genus Tragulus; species Tragulus kanchil. The sequence goes on along the minus strand of JAIOJX010000025.1, from coordinate 149,653,866 downwards.
CTAAGCACAACACACCAAGGAAGTCAGGAAAGGAGAAATAGGGTAAAGGGCCAGGATAGCATAGTTGGTATGAGGCAGAACTGGAAGCAGAATGGATGTGCCATTAATCAAATATGCTAATTATCTTGCTACAATACACCAAACCAATTCTAAAGGCATTATGGGCCATTTATTTCTCCAATATATCCAATCTATTTATCAAGAAATGCGTGTTTGGCCATAGCTCCTAAAACAGTATAAACCGAAAGCTTTTATATTGGCTCAGGGATACAGATAAGTACTTAAAAATTCAGGTCCAACATCTGAAGGTTGTGCCTTCATGACTTGGCCTGAGGAAAGGCAGACTTATTACTTTAGCCCCATTACAAGCTGTATTTGCATGTCAATTGAGAGATAACAAGTAGCAAGCCTTGGTTTAGTAGTCTTTCCCTGAACGGGTCAGTATTGTCCCCAAAATGTTGTTAAAATACCTTAAACTTGGGTGTGCCTTAAATGGGGCACGAAGGAGATAGATTTACATGTCTAGTTAGTTGCTCAGTCTGTCCAACTCTGTGACCTCATAGATGGCAGCTCACCAAGCTCCTCTGTCCATGGAATTCTCCAGGCAAGAATACTGGAGTGTTCTCTGTAAAAGTTAAAAGTCAAATAAATCTTAAAAAAAAAAAAAGAATACTGGAGTGTACTGGAGTGGTTGCCATTTGCTCTTAACGGGGGGTCTTTCAAATCCACGGATTGAAATGGGGCCTCTTGCACTGGCAGGCAGATACTTTGAGACACAAGGAAAACTCAAACTAGATAAGGATACAAATGGATAAATCTCTCTCCTCAGTGCAACATTTAAGACACACCCAAGTTTAAGGTTTTCTAGCCACATTTTGAAGGGTAACACTTCTTAGCGCAGAGAAAGACTACTGAACTGAGGCTTGCTACTCTTTCTCAATTAGCATACAAAGACAGCATGTGATGGTGCTAAAGCAGTAAGTTAGTATAAGGTAAACAAGTATTAACAGCTCTGAAAGTAAACTAAATTTACTGTGATGTTAACAAACAGAAACTTACAGCACAGTGTCTTCAAAAGGAACCCTGATCCAGTCTTTGTGGCTCCCTGAACTTTATTTTCTTTCAGTTTTTCTTACACTGGACTACGCCCCCACATAGTCTCGTTTAGAGAAGTTGTATGGGTGGCATACAGCCTGAGACGTGTCAAGTTTGAAAGTGTCTTTCATCTTTACCCATGAAATATATCAATGTTTTTTTTTTTTTTTTTAATCACATTTAGGTTTTGGTCCTCTACTTGAGAATGTCTATAACTGAATCACTTTGCTGTATACTTGAAACTAACACAACATTGTAAACTATCTATACTTTAATAAAAAACAGTTTATTCAGTTCATGTCATGTTAAAGTACAATATTTTAGATATATTAAATACAACATATTTTTAAATTGGAAAAAAAATGTAATGCCATCTCAGGGGGGAAAAAAAAAATCTGATGATCTGGCCTGAAGGTAGGAACCTTTTTTAGCCTCTAATAATATAATTCTGATTTTTCTTGTTATTAATTTTTATTGGAGTAGAGTTGCTTTAAAGTGTTATGTTAGTTTCTGCTGTACAGCAAAGTTAATCAGCTATACGTTTATATATATATGTATCTCTTTTCTGTATTCTCTTCCCTTTTAGGTCACCACAGAGCATTAAGTAGAGCTCTTTGTGCTGTACAATAGGTTCTCATTTCTGTTTTCATGTGAAAAGATGATCTTACAAACTCTCCATCCTCCACATATGACTTTCTGCAGATACCATGTGTATCATCTAAGTCTTTCTTTAAACTGAACATATAGTGAAGAGTTCTAGTTTAAAATGAGGTTAACTTTTGTTTCAATGTACCTTGAGCCAGGTATATGTTACCAAAGATCCTATGCTGGAGAAAACATGATGTAAGAGCCACATGTATATATCAGTCCAAGTATCATCAGAAAAACAACAGTTATATGGTTTTAGATAAGGATACAAATGGATAAATCTCTCCTCAGTGCAACATTTAAGACACACCCAAGTTTAAGGTTTTCTAGCCACATTTTGAAGGGTAACACTTCTTAGCGCAGAGAAAGACTACTGAACTGAGGCTTGCTACTCTTTCTCAATTAGCATACAAAGACAGCATGTGATGGTGCTAAAGCAGTAAGTTAGTATAAGGTAAACAAGTATTAACAGCTCTGAAAGTAAACTAAATTTACTGTGATGTTAACAAACAGAAACTTACAGCACAGTGTCTTCAAAAGGAACCCTGATCCAGTCTTTGTGGCTCCCTGAACTTTATTTTCTTTCAGTTTTTCTTACACTGGACTACGCCCCCACATAGTCTCGTTTAGAGAAGTTGTATGGGTGGCATACAGCCTGAGACGTGTCAAGTTTGAAAGTGTCTTTCATCTTTACCCATGAAATATATCAATGTTTTTTTTTTTTTTTTTAATCACATTTAGGTTTTGGTCCTCTACTTGAGAATGTCTATAACTGAATCACTTTGCTGTATACTTGAAACTAACACAACATTGTAAACTATCTATACTTTAATAAAAAACAGTTTATTCAGTTCATGTCATGTTAAAGTACAATATTTTAGATATATTAAATACAACATATTTTTAAATTGGAAAAAAAAAAATGTAATGCCATCTCAGGGGGGAAAAAAAAAATCTGATGATCTGGCCTGAAGGTAGGAACCTTTTTTAGCCTCTAATAATATAATTCTGATTTTTCTTGTTATTAATTTTTATTGGAGTAGAGTTGCTTTAAAGTGTTATGTTAGTTTCTGCTGTACAGCAAAGTTAATCAGCTATACGTTTATATATATATGTATCTCTTTTCTGTATTCTCTTCCCTTTTAGGTCACCACAGAGCATTAAGTAGAGCTCTTTGTGCTGTACAATAGGTTCTCATTTCTGTTTTCATGTGAAAAAGATGATCTTACAAACTCTCCATCCTCCACATATGACTTTCTGCAGATACCATGTGTATCATCTAAGTCTTTCTTTAAACTGAACATATAGTGAAGAGTTCTAGTTTAAAATGAGGTTAACTTTTGTTTCAATGTACCTTGAGCCAGGTATATGTTACCAAAGATCCTATGCTGGAGAAAACATGATGTAAGAGCCACATGTATATATCAGTCCAAGTATCATCAGAAAAAAACAACAGTTATATGGTTTTTAGAAAGAAAATTATTTAGTAGAGGACACTGTTCCACAGATAGTGGGAAGCTCAAAGGGCATAAAAGGGATGCACAAGTTCCCCAGAGATTAATAACTGCAGCAAGAGGCTATGACCTCCAGGACTGAGAAACCAGAGAGGAGAGTTGGCCTGCCAGAACTTAGGAGTTTAGAGGATAAATCCTGTTGGTCCAGTGCTTGGACCTATGTACAAGAATATCATGGATTTGACTTTCAGATCTATGAGGAGGAGGCACCTTTTTGTGGTTGGCAGCAGAAGACTTGAAAGACTGGAGGCTAAAAATTGGAGTTGGCTGCTCTCTTCTCCCTGAAAATAAATGTAGGGAGGGAGTCATCTGTTCCAAGTTCCTTGGCTCCTCTAGGGCAGAAATTACCTTTGTCAAGTAGTTTACTGTTATCTAATAAATACAGTTTTTAGAATTCTATACCCAGCAACTCTGTACAGAGTATAGAAAGGTAGAGTCAGAGCTAAAATCCAATAATGGTCACTGGGAACACAGCCAAGTTAGAAGTGAAGAAAGCTCAGAGATTCCTACAGGCAAAACTGAAGAGGCATGGAGGATCTTTGTATAAGATATAGTGAACAGCCACAGTGAAAATCTTATCTATTTAAGCCTCACAAGATTACTGACTCTCTAAACCAGACCAGTTTCCTTATTTGGTTAATAAAAAAAAGTTTTTTTAACCTCCCAGACTCTTACAAATGATAAATCATTTTATAAAATATCAGTGAGACATATATATGTATCTCTTTTCTGTATTCTCTTCCTTTTAGGTCACCACAGAGCATTAAGTAGAGCTCTTTGTGCTGTACAATAGGTTCTCATTTCTGTTTTCATGTGAAACAGATGATCTTACAAACTCTCCATCCTCCACATATGACTTTCTGCAGATACCATGTGTATCATCTAAGTCTTTCTTTAAACTGAACATATAGTGAAGAGTTCTAGTTTAAAATGAGGTTAACTTTTGTTTCAATGTACCTTGAGCCAGGTATATGTTACCAAAGATCCTATGCTGGAGAAAACATGATGTAAGAGCCACATGTATATATCAGTCCAAGTATCATCAGAAAAAAACAACAGTTATATGGTTTTTAGAAAGAAAATTATTTAGTAGAGGACACTGTTCCACAGATAGTGGGAAGCTCAAAGGGCATAAAAGGGATGCACAAGTTCCCCAGAGATTAATAACTGCAGCAAGAGGCTATGACCTCCAGGACTGAGAAACCAGAGAGGAGAGTTGGCCTGCCAGAACTTAGGAGTTTAGAGGATAAATCCTGTTGGTCCAGTGCTTGGACCTATGTACAAGAATATCATGGATTTGACTTTCAGATCTATGAGGAGGAGGCACCTTTTTGTGGTTGGCAGCAGAAGACTTGAAAGACTGGAGGCTAAAAATTGGAGTTGGCTGCTCTCTTCTCCCTGAAAATAAATGTAGGGAGGGAGTCATCTGTTCCAAGTTCCTTGGCTCCTCTAGGGCAGAAATTACCTTTGTCAAGTAGTTTACTGTTATCTAATAAATACAGTTTTTAGAATTCTATACCCAGCAACTCTGTACAGAGTATAGAAAGGTAGAGTCAGAGCTAAAATCCAATAATGGTCACTGGGAACACAGCCAAGTTAGAAGTGAAGAAAGCTCAGAGATTCCTACAGGCAAAACTGAAGAGGCATGGAGGATCTTTGTATAAGATATAGTGAACAGCCACAGTGAAAATCTTATCTATTTAAGCCTCACAAGATTACTGCCTCTCTAAACCAGACCAGTTTCCTTATTTGGTTAATAATAAAAATGCTATTTAATATTTTTTTTGAACCTGCCTTGCGCTAGGACTGCTTACTCTTAGGAAGTAAGATAAAGCTCATTTTATAAAATATCAGTGAGACTAGAATCATCTGGAATCTACCTATGCCAAACTTAGTATTTATGAAATACAGAAGATATTATCATATACTCAGGGACATTCCAACTCAGTTGAAAAAAATTCCTTAAAAAACTGAAATTTATACATAGTTCTATCAAAATTTATACAAGATGGAAAGAAAAATTATGGAAACTTAAAATTGAATAGATGAACATACCATTAAGGACATTAGAAAAAAGAAATCAGAGAATGTACCAGGACCTAACAAAATTATAAAGGGACATGTATGGATAATTTTACAAAACAATTTTTTTTTCAATGCACTATGATTTCTTAGTGAAGTGAAGGAAAGGTAATAAAAAAGGAACATCTAAAGATTAAAATTTAGTGAATTGCTGTTGAGAGCACAAGTTCAATTCAATAATTTTAAAACTCTAATAGATCATCACTATTAAAAACTCAGAGAGCTGAGTCAAACAATCAATAGTCATTTGTTTTAGTTTTCTACTGTTTGTTAGCATGGGGCCAAGCAACAGGACCAAAAATCTGTAAGTTGCAATAATAGGAGAGTGGAAATCTGAGAAACACTAGCAGTTCCAATAAATCCATCTAGACATCAGTGTATTTCTGTGATACATAAATGATTCAACGAAGATCCTGTATAAAGATGTGAAACTATATTAACTCTTTCAGGCCCATGTGATCTGATTTAAGGTTTCCAATTTCAGTGGCTAAGGAGGATAGCAATGGTGCCTATTTCATAAATTACACTCTCTTGCCAGATATGCTTTGTGCGAGCACACACTTTCAACCACATTTTACTATTGTCCCCAAATATTCCATTGCTTCTAACAATGATTTGTCCAGAGATCACACAGATTGTTCTCTAAAACAGCAGAAAAGTTAGTTTTAGAGATATTGAAGAAAGCTCAGAGATTCCTACAGGCAAAACTGAAGAGGCATGGAGGATCTTTGTATAAGATATAGTGAACAGCCACAGTGAAAATCTTATCTATTTAAGCCTCACAAGATTACTGCCTCTCTAAACCAGACCAGTTTCCTTATTTGGTTAATAATAAAAATGCTATTTAATATTTTTTTTGAACCTGCCTTGCGCTAGGACTGCTTACTCTTAGGAAGTAAGATAAAGCTCATTTTATAAAATATCAGTGAGACTAGAATCATCTGGAATCTACCTATGCCAAACTTAGTATTTATGAAATACAGAAGATATTATCATATACTCAGGGACATTCCAACTCAGTTGAAAAAAATTCCTTAAAAAACTGAAATTTATACATAGTTCTATCAAAATTTATACAAGATGGAAAGAAAAATTATGGAAACTTAAAATTGAATAGATGAACATACCATTAAGGACATTAGAAAAAAGAAATCAGAGAATGTACCAGGACCTAACAAAATTATAAAGGGACATGTATGGATAATTTTACAAAACAATTTTTTTCAATGCACTATGATTTCTTAGTGAAGTGAAGGAAAGGTAATAAAAAAGGAACATCTAAAGATTAAAATTTAGTGAATTGCTGTTGAGAGCACAAGTTCAATTCAATAATTTTAAAACTCTAATAGATCATCACTATTAAAAACTCAGAGAGCTGAGTCAAACAATCAATAGTCATTTGTTTTAGTTTTCTACTGTTTGTTAGCATGGGGCCAAGCAACAGGACCAAAAATCTGTAAGTTGCAATAATAGGAGAGTGGAAATCTGAGAAACACTAGCAGTTCCAATAAATCCATCTAGACATCAGTGTATTTCTGTGATACATAAATGATTCAACGAAGATCCTGTATAAAGATGTGAAACTATATTAACTCTTTCAGGCCCATGTGATCTGATTTAAGGTTTCCAATTTCAGTGGCTAAGGAGGATAGCAATGGTGCCTATTTCATAAATTACACTCTCTTGCCAGATATGCTTTGTGCGAGCACACACTTTCAACCACATTTTACTATTGTCCCCAAATATTCCATTGCTTCTAACAATGATTTGTCCAGAGATCACACAGATTGTTCTCTAAAACAGCAGAAAAGTTAGTTTTAGAGATATTGAAGTAACAGAAGGAATGGAGACTGTGGAGTCAAACACAAATCACAATGGTTCCAGTTACCAGACATGTCAAATTATGCTTCTGAATTTCTCTGTTAAATTTGGACAGTAATATCTTCCTTGTAGAGTTATTGTGAGGATTAGATAATACCCATATACAGTACCTAGCATATGTGCATGCATGCTAAGTCACTTCAGTCATGTCCAACTCTTTGAAACTCCGTGGACTATAGCCTACTGACACCTCTGTCCATGGAATTCTCTAGGCAAGTATACTGGAGTGGTTTGCCATTCCCTTCTCCAGGGCATTTTGCCAACCTAGTGATCAAATTCCTGTCTTCTGCATTGGCAGGCACGTTCTTTATCACTAATGCCAAATGGAAAGCCTCTACCTAGTACATAGTAGGTGCTTAGTAAATGACTTAACTATGTAATGAAAATTTTACTTAGGTTTTAAAATTCTTTTGAAAATTAATTCTTGTCATAATTTTAGGGCAGTTTGATTTTATTATTTGCTAATCCTCAGCAATGAAGACATGCACTAAAATGCAGAACTTCCTGATGAACTTCATTAGAGGCTATTAAGATATACAAATTTGCACCTATGGAAATAGCACTTCTCAAATCTAATGATTCACTGCCATATCAAAATGAGAAATTGAGTTTTACCATTAATGGTCAGAAAAACCTAAACCATAACTCCTTCAAGGCAGTCATTGAGACTTATTTATTTCACTATAACAGTGCCCAAAATAGAATACTTAGTGCAAGAAAACAGAAGATAAACTAATACCTTTTTATTTAAAAGCTATCTACAAGGGCAAAAAATGAGAAATATTAAATGATTCAACGAAGATCCTGTATAAAGATGTGAAACTATATTAACTCTTTCAGGCCCATGTGATCTGATTTAAGGTTTCCAATTTCAGTGGCTAAGGAGGATAGCAATGGTGCCTATTTCATAAATTACACTCTCTTGCCAGATATGCTTTGTGCGAGCACACACTTTCAACCACATTTTACTATTGTCCCCAAATATTCCATTGCTTCTAACAATGATTTGTCCAGAGATCACACAGATTGTTCTCTAAAACAGCAGAAAAGTTAGTTTTAGAGATATTGAAGTAACAGAAGGAATGGAGACTGTGGAGTCAAACACAAATCACAATGGTTCCAGTTACCAGACATGTCAAATTATGCTTCTGAATTTCTCTGTTAAATTTGGACAGTAATATCTTCCTTGTAGAGTTATTGTGAGGATTAGATAATACCCATATACAGTACCTAGCATATGTGCATGCATGCTAAGTCACTTCAGTCATGTCCAACTCTTTGAAACTCCGTGGACTATAGCCTACTGACACCTCTGTCCATGGAATTCTCTAGGCAAGTATACTGGAGTGGTTTGCCATTCCCTTCTCCAGGGCATTTTGCCAACCTAGTGATCAAATTCCTGTCTTCTGCATTGGCAGGCATGTTCTTTATCACTAATGCCAAATGGAAAGCCTCTACCTAGTACATAGTAGGTGCTTAGTAAATGACTTAACTATGTAATGAAAATTTTACTTAGGTTTTAAAATTCTTTTGAAAATTAATTCTTGTCATAATTTTAGGGCAGTTTGATTTTATTATTTGCTAATCCTCAGCAATGAAGACATGCACTAAAATGCAGAACTTCCTGATGAACTTCATTAGAGGCTATTAAGATATACAAATTTGCACCTATGGAAATAGCACTTCTCAAATCTAATGATTCACTGCCATATCAAAATGAGAAATTGAGTTTTACCATTAATGGTCAGAAAAACCTAAACCATAACTCCTTCAAGGCAGTCATTGAGACTTATTTATTTCACTATAACAGTGCCCAAAATAGAATACTTAGTGCAAGAAAACAGAAGATAAACTAATACCTTTTTATTTAAAAGCTATCTACCAAAAGGTGTCATAGGAATACCAAATGCAATGTTTTAACACAGAGATGATTTGTAAATTCCAAATGGAGTCAGATGTTATCACTAAGGGCTTTAAAAAATTTTTTTTATTCAAGTATAGTTGCTTTAAAATGTTGTATTAATTTCTGTGATATAGCAAAATGATTCAGTTACATGTTGTTGTTAAGTCATATTTGACATGTTTTGTGATGCCATGGATAGTAGCCTGCCAGTCTCCTTTGTCCAGGGATTTCCCAGGCATGAATACTGGAGTGGGTTGCCATTTCCTTCTCCAGGGGATCATACTGACCAAGAGATTGAATATGCATCTCCTACATTGGCAAGCAGATTTTTTACCACTGAACCACCTGAAAAGCCCTTCAGTTATATGTATGTGTATACACACACAGAGACATACACGTGCACATTTTAAAATACTCATTTCCATTAAAGTTTATCATAGGATACTGAATATAGTTCTATACTTTACAGCAGGACCTTGTTGTTTATCCATTCCATATATAATAGTTTATATTTCATAACCTCAACTTCCCACCCAACCCTCCCCCAACCCCATCCCCCTTGGCAACCACAGTCTGTTTTCTATGTCCATAAGTCTGTTTCTGTTTCATAGATGGGTTTGTGTCATATTTTTGATACCACATATGACTAATATATGGCATTTGTCTTTCTCGTTTTGAGTTCACTTAATATGATAATCTCCAGTTGTATCCATGTTGCTGCAATGGCCTTATGTCATTCTTCTTTATGACAAAGTAGTATTCCATTGTATATATGTACCATTCTCTTTATCTATCCATTTGTTGATGGACAATTAAATTGTCTCCATATTGTGGCTATTGTAAATAATGCTGCTATCAATACAGTGGTACATGTACATTTTTGGATTAGAGTTTGGTCTGGATATATGTCTAGGAGTCAGTTTAATGTATCATATGGTAATTCTACAGTTAGTTTTGGTCTGGAAAACCCAAAATGTCTTTTGGAGTCAGTATTATCGCACTTCTCAAATCTAATGATTCACTCTATTAATGAGTTTAAAAGGAAAAACCTAAACCATAACTCCTTCAAGGCAGTCATTGAGACTTATTTATTTCACTATAACAGTGCCCAAAATAGAATACTTAGTGCAAGAAAACAGAAGATAAACTAATACCTTTTTATTTAAAAGCTATCTACCAAAAGGTGTCATAGGAATACCAAATGCAATGTTTTAACACAGAGATGATTTGTAAATTCCAAATGGAGTCAGATGTTATCACTAAGGGCTTTAAAAAATTTTTTTTATTCAAGTATAGTTGCTTTAAAATGTTGTATTAATTTCTGTGATATAGCAAAATGATTCAGTTACATGTTGTTGTTAAGTCATATTTGACATGTTTTGTGATGCCATGGATAGTAGCCTGCCAGTCTCCTTTGTCCAGGGATTTCCCAGGCATGAATACTGGAGTGGGTTGCCATTTCCTTCTCCAGGGGATCATACTGACCAAGAGATTGAATATGCATCTCCTACATTGGCAAGCAGATTTTTTACCACTGAACCACCTGAAAAGCCCTTCAGTTATATGTATGTGTATACACACACAGAGACATACACGTGCACATTTTAAAATACTCATTTCCATTAAAGTTTATCATAGGATACTGAATATAGTTCTATACTTTACAGCAGGACCTTGTTGTTTATCCATTCCATATATAATAGTTTATATTTCATAACCTCAACTTCCCACCCCAACCCTCCCCCAACCCCATCCCCCTTGGCAACCACAGTCTGTTTTCTATGTCCATAAGTCTGTTTCTGTTTCATAGATGGGTTTGTGTCATATTTTTGATACCACATATGACTAATATATGGCATTTGTCTTTCTCGTTTTGAGTTCACTTAATATGATAATCTCCAGTTGTATCCATGTTGCTGCAATGGCCTTATGTCATTCTTCTTTATGACAAAGTAGTATTCCATTGTATATATGTACCATTCTCTTTATCTATCCATTTGTTGATGGACAATTAAATTGTCTCCATATTGTGGCTATTGTAAATAATGCTGCTATCAATACAGTGGTACATGTACATTTTTGGATTAGAGTTTGGTCTGGATATATGTCTAGGAGTCAGTTTAATGTATCATATGGTAATTCTACAGTTAGTTTTCTAAGGTATCTTCATACTGTTTTTCATAGTGCTCTACCAACTTACATTCCCACCAATAGGGTAGGAGGGTTCCTTTTTTCTCCACATCCTCTCCAGTATTTACTTCTCCTGTTTTTAATATTGACTGTTATGACTGGTGTGAGGTGGTACTTCATTGTAGTTTTGATCTGTGTTTCTCTGATAATTAGCAATGCTGAGCATCTTTTGCCTATTGGACAGCTGTAGATCTTTGGATAAATGTACCTCTGTCTTCTGCCCATTTTTTTGAATGTGTTGCTTTTTTTGTTGGTGAGTTTTATGAACTGTTTCTATATTTTGGAAATGAAATCTTTGTCAGTCACATCATTTGCAGATATTCTCTCCATAAAAGTCACCTAAAAACTGTTTTAGGTGCAATAAAATAACACAAACCAAGCAAACGTTAGTCTTTTTCCATGTATATTTACCAGACTGAATTATTATTGTAGTTATTTAGCATTTCTATGACAGTTTTATCATGGATGTTTTATAAATCTTTCATGGCAATCTTACAGACAAAACAGACTATGTATATTTATAATAAAGTAAATATGTGACATTATTAATAACTTTCCTTAGAGAAAGTTAAATTACAGATTAGTGTCAATTTGAAAGAAATTTCAGGCATGCTTTAAAATGATAATACTCAGCATTCATACCAATCACAGTAATAAATATTTATTGAATTATTGGCTCTCCTGGCTCTCCCAGACCAGGGAGAAGTACAGAATTCATTGAATAAAAAAGCTATAATTGGCCTTTATTTTGTTAGGCTAGGGCAATGATACAATTACAAGCAAATAATTTAATGGATGTTAAGTTAGACCCTCAGAAAAGTCTTCAGTGACTATCAGACTAGATTAAATGGTCATCTTATGTGTTTCATTCTATATAAACAACTAAGAAAAAACCCATGGTTAAATATATAACCTATGGCATAGCCATAAGTTATTTATTACTTCTTTATGACAAAGTAGTATTCCATTGTATATATGTACCATTCTCTTTATCTATCCATTTGTTGATGGACAATTAAATTGTCTCCATATTGTGGCTATTGTAAATAATGCTGCTATCAATACAGTGGTACATGTACATTTTTGGATTAGAGTTTGGTCTGGATATATGTCTAGGAGTCAGTTTAATGTATCATATGGTAATTCTACAGTTAGTTTTCTAAGGTATCTTCATACTGTTTTTCATAGTGCTCTACCAACTTACATTCCCACCAATAGGGTAGGAGGGTTCCTTTTTTCTCCACATCCTCTCCAGTATTTACTTCTCCTGTTTTTAATATTGACTGTTATGACTGGTGTGAGGTGGTACTTCATTGTAGTTTTGATCTGTGTTTCTCTGATAATTAGCAATGCTGAGCATCTTTTGCCTATTGGACAGCTGTAGATCTTTGGATAAATGTACCTCTGTCTTCTGCCCATTTTTTTGAATGTGTTGCTTTTTTTGTTGGTGAGTTTTATGAACTGTTTCTATATTTTGGAAATGAAATCTTTGTCAGTCACATCATTTGCAGATATTCTCTCCATAAAAGTCACCTAAAAACTGTTTTAGGTGCAATAAAATAACACAAACCAAGCAAACGTTAGTCTTTTCCATGTATATTTACCAGACTGAATTATTATTGTAGTTATTTAGCATTTCTATGACAGTTTTATCATGGATGTTTTATAAATCTTTCATGGCAATCTTACAGACAAAACAGACTATGTATATTTATAATAAAGTAAATATGTGACATTATTAATAACTTTCCTTAGAGAAAGTTAAATTACAGATTAGTGTCAATTTGAAAGAAATTTCAGGCATGCTTTAAAATGATAATACTCAGCATTCATACCAATCACAGTAATAAATATTTATTGAATTATTGGCTCTCCTGGCTCTCCCAGACCAGGGAGAAGTACAGAATTCATTGAATAAAAAAGCTATAATTGGCCTTTATTTTGTTAGGCTAGGGCAATGATACAATTACAAGCAAATAATTTAATGGATGTTAAGTTAGACCCTCAGAAAAGTCTTCAGTGACTATCAGACTAGATTAAATGGTCATCTTATGTGTTTCATTCTATATAAACAACTAAGAAAAAACCCATGGTTAAATATATAACCTATGGCATAGCCATAAGTTATTTATTACTTATTTATATTTAGTACGTTTTTATGGTAAAGTTGCAATGCCTAATCTGTTTTCCTCATCTTGAGTATGTGCTAAGTTGCTTCAGTCGTGTTCAACTCTGTGCAATAGGCTCCTCTGCCAAATAGGATTCTCCAGACAAGAGTACTGGAGTGGGTTTCCATGCCTTTCTCTTGGGGAATCTTTCCACCCCGGGAATCAAACCTGCATCTCTTGTGTCTCCTGCACTGACAGGCATGTTCTTTACCACTAGCACTACCTGGAACACCCATAATCCTATTTGATTGAGCTCAAACTGCTTCATTGGCTGTCAAAGTTTTGAAATGGATGGAATGACAAAAATTTGCTTGCAGAAATTGAAATATTAATATAAAGCATTAAAAAGAAATATATTTGGGGATTTCTTTGTATTCTAAATTGCCATAAAAATCTGAATTTACAAATACTTTGACTAAAAGTTAGTCTCCCCTAGTAGTTTTAGTACTCAGTCATTTCAGTCATGTCTGACTCTTTGCACCCCCATAGACCATAGCCTGACAGGCTCCTCTGTCCATGGCGTTTTCCCAGCAAGAATGATGGAGTGGGTTACCTTGCTCTCCTCCAGGGGATCTTTCTGACTCAGGGATCAAACTTGCATCTCTTTAAGGCAGATTATTTTATTGGAGAGCCACTGGGGAAAACCCCCTAGTAGAGTAAGTATTTTTAAATAGATACAATAAGAGCTCTTAAGTTTTTTTCCCCATCAGAAACAAACAGAAAAAGCCAAAAAAAAAAAAAAATCCATACTTACATAGTCTTACTATTCAGAAGTAGGGTGTGTGGTTAAAGCTCACATTCTGGCACTAGTGTATTTTTTCTTTTCCTCACCACGCCTCTTTTATTCATATTTATTTTCATCCATCTTTTTATTCTTTGGCATGTGTGGGCCTCTGAGTGCAGTGGTCTCTCTCATTGCAGAGCACTGGCTCTGGGCACATGCACGCCAAAGCACTGGCTCGTAATTGGACAAACTAGTCCAGCCACTCTGGGGCAGGTAGAATTCTCCTGGGCCAGGGATCGAATTGGTGCCCCTTGCACTACAAGGCAGACTCTACCCACTGGACCACCAGGGAAGCCCAACTAGTCCATGTTTTCATCTTGAGTATGGCTAGCCATAGTTTTTTTCAACTCTGTGCAATGGCTCTTGCAATAGTTCCAGCTAATCTGTTTTCCTCATCTTGAGTATGTGCTAAGTTGCTTCAGTCGTGTTCAACTCTGTGCAATAGGCTCCTCTGCCAAATAGGATTCTCCAGACAAGAGTACTGGAGTGGGTTTCCATGCCTTTCTCTTGGGGAATCTTTCCACCCCGGGAATCAAACCTGCATCTCTTGTGTCTCCTGCACGGGTTCTTTACCACTAGCACTACCTGGAACACCCATAATCCTATTTGATTGAGCTCAAACTGCTTCATTGGCTGTCAAAGTTTTGAAATGGATGGAATGACAAAAATTTGCTTGCAGAAATTGAAATATTAATATAAAGCATTAAAAAGAAATATATTTGGGGATTTCTTTGTATTCTAAATTGCCATAAAAATCTGAATTTACAAATACTTTGACTAAAAGTTAGTCTCCCCTAGTAGTTTTAGTACTCAGTCATTTCAGTCATGTCTGACTCTTTGCACCCCCATAGACCATAGCCTGACAGGCTCCTCTGTCCATGGCGTTTTCCCAGCAAGAATGATGGAGTGGGTTACCTTGCTCTCCTCCAGGGGATCTTTCTGACTCAGGGATCAAACTTGCATCTCTTTAAGGCAGATTATTTTATTGGAGAGCCACTGGGGAAAACCCCCTAGTAGAGTAAGTATTTTTAAATAGATACAATAAGAGCTCTTAAGTTTTTTTCCCCATCAGAAACAAACAGAAAAAGCCAAAAAAAAAAAAAAATCCATACTTACATAGTCTTACTATTCAGAAGTAGGGTGTGTGGTTAAAGCTCACATTCTGGCACTAGTGTATTTTTTCTTTTCCTCACCACGCCTCTTTTATTCATATTTATTTTCATCCATCTTTTTATTCTTTGGCATGTGTGGGCCTCTGAGTGCAGTGGTCTCTCTCATTGCAGAGCACTGGCTCTGGGCACATGCACGCCAAAGCACTGGCTCGTAATTGGACAAACTAGTCCAGCCACTCTGGGGCAGGTAGAATTCTCCTGGGCCAGGGATCGAATTGGTGCCCCTTGCACTACAAGGCAGACTCTACCCACTGGACCACCAGGGAAGCCCAACTAGTCCATTTTTATACAAATCCTTCATTAATTTCCACCTGGGCATTAATTTCCCTTGACACATGCCATTGAAATACGTTACTAAGTTTTATATATGGTTTTATCTTAGGAAAAAAGAGACAATAATAGTTCATCACTTACTGGTTCTTGTGAAAACTTGCTTAATATATGTAGAATGATAAGTAAGGTGCTTAACACATCACTATATAACTGTTAACTTGCCTTCTTAGAAACTTATCACTATGGTGAGATTGTTAGTTCCTGAAATGACAGTAGTAAAAAGCTTTCCAAAAATACAAAGTTTCAACTTTAAGCATGACAATTTTAACGATTCTGACCCCATTTTTTGCTTCTCATTCTTCCTTCTTCCCACATCTAGGAATCTAAGAAAATGCCTATATGCTACCCTGTTTAGAGAAGGCAGGATATTCAAAGCATACAGTTCCCTGGCTGTGTGCAAAAACCTTAATTCTGGAAGCATGCCCTAAGCACGATACAAACCTTAAGATACTTGATATATTCGCACCCTCTTAAGGTTCCCTTCCCACCACTATCTCCAGAAAAGTTTAATTATGTATTAATAAATATACCTTTAGATACATTCTAGCTGTATATGTATGACATCCTGAGTCTCCACATCTGGACCAAATTTTTGGTGGGCTTCCACCCTGCCCTTGCAGGTAACTAAAGCATATGCATATATAGATAGCTATAGCTATATGTAAACTAAAGAATATTACCATCATTCTGTAAACTTACAGAACTATCCAGGAACTTTCAATATATAAACAGAAAGGTACATCTGTTATAAGTCAAAATATTGTACTTTTATCAATATTTTCCAGAATTAATTTTTCTACATGTTTTTGGTTCAGACTTACCTTGCTGGCATTCTCTTTAAAAAACAAATCTGAATTTCCTGATCAATATCTATTTTCTTTTACTTGGGTGATTTCTTTATTCCTCTTTAAAAGAACTTTCTTTTCTCTTGAAATATAAGTTTTATGCATCCTTTCAAGCAGTTTTAATACTTCAGAGAGTTGAGCATTGAATAAACAGGTATTCTTGCTATGACACATTTGCACTGTTAAGTTTCTATAACAGACTAGAATTTTAAATAACAAATTTTATACTTCTCAATCATGTTCAATTTATGTCTTAATTATTTATGATGAAATAGGTACAGTTAGACATTCACATATCATCAGCCATATTTAATACATTTTTTCTCAGCACCTATTTATATTGCTTTGCACCATTACATTGCATTTAGCAATTTAATCCTGACATGCAATGAATGAGAAAACAATGTGGAAGTAATTGCCAATAAGAAAAATATTAACATGAATTTGATATGGTTTTAGAAGATGTGTTTTAGCTGTAGCTAAGTCTAAATAATTATGCCAGTCAGAATTTCATATAACAAAAGCATTTGTTTGATCTAATTTTCTAGGCAGGAAATGCAGGGACTGATATTGCTCTGTGCCATCGCAAAAAGTTTTTTACCTGAAATTTGGTCCATGGATTTCCCTTGGACATATATACATGCTGTGAAAACTATTTAAACATTCTCTACTATACTTTACCATCAAACTACCAAAAAAAAGGTAAAATCATAATAAAAAATTAACAGGTAGACTAGAGCCTCGATATTTGTCTTCCATCCTTAATGTATAAATATAACATGAAATGATCTACTAACTCTGGTATAAAGCTGTTTAGCTGAGAATTAATTTGTGTGGAACAAACTGAACTGAACTAAAAATGGCAGATTATCTATACCATGTAGAAAGTATTCAAAAGTTTTGTTGTATGTGTGTGTTGACACAGGCCCATAAGCAGTGGTCTATTACTTTAAATGAGGTATATGTAAAACTGTTATTTTTGATACATGACATTTGTTTTCTTCTTCTGTGAAAGTAAAGACCTTGTTGTTTTACTCATTGCTGTTTCCACTGTTGTTTGTAGTGCTGTATCCATAATAATCTGGGTCATGGAGAACAAAATGAAGTAGGTAGAATTGGAGAAAAAGAAAAAATAGTGTGAAGAATTGACCAGATCCTAGAAGGAGCCCATTACATTATGTTAGCACTGTATTTGTTGATGGATGAAAGGTAACAGTACAAAAGGTGATGCTGGGAAGAAGAGGAAAAGGATTTCTTTATTCCTCTTTAAAAGAACTTTCTTTTCTCTTGAAATATAAGTTTTATGCATCCTTTCAAGCAGTTTTAATACTTCAGAGAGTTGAGCATTGAATAAACAGGTATTCTTGCTATGACACATTTGCACTGTTAAGTTTCTATAACAGACTAGAATTTTAAATAACAAATTTTATACTTCTCAATCATGTTCAATTTATGTCTTAATTATTTATGATGAAATAGGTACAGTTAGACATTCACATATCATCAGCCATATTTAATACATTTTTTCTCAGCACCTATTTATATTGCTTTGCACCATTACATTGCATTTAGCAATTTAATCCTGACATGCAATGAATGAGAAAACAATGTGGAAGTAATTGCCAATAAGAAAAATATTAACATGAATTTGATATGGTTTTAGAAGATGTGTTTTAGCTGTAGCTAAGTCTAAATAATTATGCCAGTCAGAATTTCATATAACAAAAGCATTTGTTTGATCTAATTTTCTAGGCAGGAAATGCAGGGACTGATATTGCTCTGTGCCATCGCAAAAGTTTTTACCTGAAATTTGGTCCAGTGATTTCCCTTGGACATATATACATGCTGTGAAAACTATTTAAACATTCTCTACTATACTTTACCATCAAACTACCAAAAAAAAGGTAAAATCATAATAAAAAATTAACAGGTAGACTAGAGCCTCGATATTTGTCTTCCATCCTTAATGTATAAATATAACATGAAATGATCTACTAACTCTGGTATAAAGCTGTTTAGCTGAGAATTAATTTGTGTGGAACAAACTGAACTGAACTAAAAATGGCAGATTATCTATACCATGTAGAAAGTATTCAAAAGTTTTGTTGTATGTGTGTGTTGACACAGGCCCATAAGCAGTGGTCTATTACTTTAAATGAGGTATATGTAAAACTGTTATTTTTGATACATGACATTTGTTTTCTTCTTCTGTGAAAGTAAAGACCTTGTTGTTTTACTCATTGCTGTTTCCACTGTTGTTTGTAGTGCTGTATCCATAATAATCTGGGTCATGGAGAACAAAATGAAGTAGGTAGAATTGGAGAAAAAGAAAAAATAGTGTGAAGAATTGACCAGATCCTAGAAGGAGCCCATTACATTATGTTAGCACTGTATTTGTTGATGGATGAAAGGTAACAGTACAAAAGGTGATGCTGGGAAGAAGAGGAAAAGGAAAGAAAACAAGGAGGAAATTCAGCAGTTAGGACATGTTTAAAGGACCCAGCAAGATTTATGTGTCAAAATGGGGAAGCTCTGACTGACTGGAAACATTGTTCAAAATTTAAAACAATAATGTACAACATGGGCAGAGAAATATAAGCAAGTATTTTAGCCAGTACAACCAGGGCATATCTTAAACCAGATATCGGCAAGCTATGATCCACAACCCAATGTGGACCATTGCTTGTCTTTATATTGCAAGTTAGAATGGATTTTACATTGTGAAATAATTGGACAAAATAAATTGAGGACTACTTTATGACATGTAAAAATTATGAGATTGAAATTGCAGTGTGCATAAGTAATATTTTATTGGGAGATAGCCATGCTTATTTGTTTATGTATCATCTATAGCTATTTTATAGGCATGAATTTGAGTAGTTGCTACAGACACTCTGTGGCTTAGAACATGTACTCTGGTCCTTGAAAAACATGTTTGTTGACCACTCTTAAGCCAATGACTGCAGAACAGGAGTTTTTATGTTCTGTTCAATACAAGGTGTTAGATTAGCAAAAATGGCTCTTGGCTATAATGTGATTCTTGGTTAGAGAGATTAGAGAGCAAAGCAATCCCAAACATATGGTTCCTTTGTTCGTAAGACAATAAAATTCCGCCTCATAATTTTTCCAGAGATTTTTTCCTTGTAGAGTCATAAATATGAAAAAACTTATCTCTAGTCCATTATGTAAAGTTATAGTCATATCAAGTCATAATTAGGAAAGCAAATGTCTTAATCAAAACATTATACAAACTGAAATATTGCCCCATCACTTGAAACATCCATTAAAAACAACAGAACTTCCACACATTTCTAGAAGAGTCAAAGAAAACAAACCTGAGAAACTGTTTACCTTCATGACTGTGATTGACTTAAGAGTGAATTATGGTTTAAATGTCTCTTTTTCTAAGATATATAAGACATCCAGTTTCTTAAAAATGGTTACTCTTTGAAAGTACTTTAAATCTCACAGAACAATAAAGAAAAAAATGTAATAGAAGTTCCAAAAAGTTTTTTGTTTGGTATGCCTCTGTGCTATGCAGTTTAGCTTTGCATGATTTCCCCACAGCCTTTCCAGAAATGTTATTAACTTCAAAAAATTGTTTCTCTTCCTGCATGTTGAAAGAAAAAGCAATTTGAAATGTTTATTTTATGTTTGAAGTTTCTATTCATAAAGAAAAGGTGAAAATATTATTGTTGACTTCAATTTGTGGCTCAAACCACCAAAAGTGCACATTCATGCAATGATTTACTACAGTTTGGGTCTGATAAATAAAAGTAATCTCACATTTTTTTCATTCATAAATACAAATTGATGTAAAAGGTACATTGCATTTTCATGAAGAGAAAGGAAGTCACTGTTATTTTCATTTTCCCGGTGGTGGATAAAATACTTATTCCTTGGTAGAGGTCAAGAGAGCTGTTACACCCTAATAGAATGTAGTAGAGTTGAGACCTTGCGCATTCACATTAAATGAACTGAGACTCATTGTTAATTACTAGATTTTATACGCTGATACACAAACAAAGAAACTCTGCAATAAAGAAGTGGCTACACTATCCTGCAAACATCCTCTTATGCACAGCTCAGTGGATGGCATGTTTGAGTGAATAACTATATATGGTAAAATGGCTTATTATGCACTTTAGTATGGTTTACTGGCTAATCAGGTTACACACAACTTATGAAAAACACTGGCTACTTACACATTGGTAAACATCAAGCTCAAACACTCTCAATAAAGTAATAAGTACACATTTCTACATAAGATTTCTATTGCCTCAGGAACTGTTCTGCCTGTGTAATGGCTCACATTCCAGTGACCAGATTAAATTTCTAATTATACTGTATTGAACATTTCTCTATAATGCTCAGATACAAACAAAATCACACCCTTCCATAACTGCAGCTATTAGAATTGGAAAAAAACTTGAAAATAATTTTTTTTCAGAATTCATATTAACACAGCTAGAAGTCTTCACTATAAAAACAAGAAAAATAAATGTCTCTTTTCTAAGATATATAAGACATCCAGTTTCTTAAAATGGTTACTCTTTGAAAGTACTTTAAATCTCACAGAACAATAAAGAAAAAAATGTAATAGAAGTTCCAAAAAGTTTTTTGTTTGGTATGCCTCTGTGCTATGCAGTTTAGCTTTGCATGATTTCCCCACAGCCTTTCCAGAAATGTTATTAACTTCAAAAAATTGTTTCTCTTCCTGCATGTTGAAAGAAAAAGCAATTTGAAATGTTTATTTTATGTTTGAAGTTTCTATTCATAAAGAAAAGGTGAAAATATTATTGTTGACTTCAATTTGTGGCTCAAACCACCAAAAGTGCACATTCATGCAATGATTTACTACAGTTTGGGTCTGATAAATAAAAGTAATCTCACATTTTTTTCATTCATAAATACAAATTGATGTAAAAGGTACATTGCATTTTCATGAAGAGAAAGGAAGTCACTGTTATTTTCATTTTCCCGGTGGTGGATAAAATACTTATTCCTTGGTAGAGGTCAAGAGAGCTGTTACACCCTAATAGAATGTAGTAGAGTTGAGACCTTGCGCATTCACATTAAATGAACTGAGACTCATTGTTAATTACTAGATTTTATACGCTGATACACAAACAAAGAAACTCTGCAATAAAGAAGTGGCTACACTATCCTGCAAACATCCTCTTATGCACAGCTCAGTGGATGGCATGTTTGAGTGAATAACTATATATGGTAAAATGGCTTATTATGCACTTTAGTATGGTTTACTGGCTAATCAGGTTACACACAACTTATGAAAAACACTGGCTACTTACACATTGGTAAACATCAAGCTCAAACACTCTCAATAAAGTAATAAGTACACATTTCTACATAAGATTTCTATTGCCTCAGGAACTGTTCTGCCTGTGTAATGGCTCACATTCCAGTGACCAGATTAAATTTCTAATTATACTGTATTGAACATTTCTCTATAATGCTCAGATACAAACAAAATCACACCCTTCCATAACTGCAGCTATTAGAATTGGAAAAAAACTTGAAAATAATTTTTTTTCAGAATTCATATTAACACAGCTAGAAGTCTTCACTATAAAAACAAGAAAAATAAATTTCAACTTTTGAGATCTATATCTCAAAGCAAGGGAAAGTTTTCTTTCACTATTAAATGATCATCATCAATTTAATGTTGTCGTTATACCATGTTGGAAACACAGCAATGAGTCAGTATCTCCTAGCACATAACTATTAGCAAAATTAATAATAAAGGATTACAATATATTTTTATTTCAGTCAGATTTTATTAACTGGCTCTGCTTTGTATTGCTTGTCATCCTAGTTATTTTGTTACTGCCTATCCTGTGTATTAACAAATGTCAAACCTCCAACTGAAGTGAATTTTAAAATTCATCTGATGTTTAAAATTATCTAAATAATTGTCATCGTATTTCTAAAGATTTATCACTTTTATAGTCCACAGCCACTTAATATGTGGTTGACTCATTTCTGGGACACACAATGTTGGATTTTGTTTAAACAAAAAGTTACTAAAGACATTAACCCAGGGATTGAACCTGCGACTCTTACATCTGCATTGGCAGGTGGGTACATTACCAGTAGTGCCACCTGGGAAGTCCCAGAAAAAGCACAACGGTCCTCAATTTGAAAAAGCTGACTACTGCCACAGTAACAAGATATACACATTATCATCTCATTTTTCTCCTTTCATCATTGTACTTTTATGTGGAATCAGGAGAAAAAAGTAATAAAGTGAGCATAGGAATTGTGAGTAGGTGAGAGAGGTGAAGAAGGTTGAAATAAACGGAGAAGAACTCATAGAAGGTGATCTGTGAATAATGGCATTACTTCGATAAATGCCCAGATCTAAACAAATTAACCTGAAATTATCCCTCCAAAAAGCCCCTTAAGCATTTATTAGTAGACTTTATTATCATTCCCTCTAGAGTACAAGATACACGGTCTATTTCTAATATATGTAATTGTGAAAGAGAACATTTCTCTATAATGCTCAGATACAAACAAAATCACACCCTTCCATAACTGCAGCTATTAGAATTGGAAAAAAACTTGAAAATAATTTTTTTTCAGAATTCATATTAACACAGCTAGAAGTCTTCACTATAAAAACAAGAAAAATAAATTTCAACTTTTGAGATCTATATCTCAAAGCAAGGGAAAGTTTTCTTTCACTATTAAATGATCATCATCAATTTAATGTTGTCGTTATACCATGTTGGAAACACAGCAATGAGTCAGTATCTCCTAGCACATAACTATTAGCAAAATTAATAATAAAGGATTACAATATATTTTTATTTCAGTCAGATTTTATTAACTGGCTCTGCTTTGTATTGCTTGTCATCCTAGTTATTTTGTTACTGCCTATCCTGTGTATTAACAAATGTCAAACCTCCAACTGAAGTGAATTTTAAAATTCATCTGATGTTTAAAATTATCTAAATAATTGTCATCGTATTTCTAAAGATTTATCACTTTTATAGTCCACAGCCACTTAATATGTGGTTGACTCATTTCTGGGACACACAATGTTGGATTTTGTTTAAACAAAAAGTTACTAAAGACATTAACCCAGGGATTGAACCTGCGACTCTTACATCTGCATTGGCAGGTGGGTACATTACCAGTAGTGCCACCTGGGAAGTCCCAGAAAAAGCACAACGGTCCTCAATTTGAAAAAGCTGACTACTGCCACAGTAACAAGATATACACATTATCATCTCATTTTTCTCCTTTCATCATTGTACTTTTATGTGGAATCAGGAGAAAAAAGTAATAAAGTGAGCATAGGAATTGTGAGTAGGTGAGAGAGGTGAAGAAGGTTGAAATAAACGGAGAAGAACTCATAGAAGGTGATCTGTGAATAATGGCATTACTTCGATAAATGCCCAGATCTAAACAAATTAACCTGAAATTATCCCTCCAAAAAGCCCCTTAAGCATTTATTAGTAGACTTTATTATCATTCCCTCTAGAGTACAAGATACACGGTCTATTTCTAATATATGTAATTGTGAAAGAGAACATATCTGGTAATATGGTAATAGAGTTCAAACAGTTGTGTTTGAACCTCAGCTATTCCACATTTATCATGATTTATTCATGTTGAAATTTATAATCATTTAATTTTAAAAAGCTATTATTAAATATTGTCTAAAATAAAATGATAGTGATTCAGTCATGTTTTCTCGTCTTTATCTGGGGAATTTGTTTTGCTTAATTTTCTTTTTAACTTTGATTTCCATAGTTATTTTATATAATTTGATGGTAGGTAAAATATGTTCCTGTGACCATATCTGTTTTTATTTTGCTTACTTACTATAATAATAATTCATATGACAACTATTATTTAAAAATACATCTTATAAAATATAATTTCATTATTATAAGTTAATTTTATGCACATTGAAAACATTTAGAATTACTGTATTTTACATTTTGAAATTTAAAAATTACATTAAAAGATATACCTAAGTCAATGATACTATGCTAAATTAATTTTCTAAACATTTTTGGTCTTTTTATTACTTCTTTCTGATTAAATCACTTTATCTAAGGATATAGTGTTTATCTATTACTATATCATGTCACAAGCAGCAAGAACATTATTACCCTTCCCAGTAATAACCACAGATAGTATTTTAGAAATTTATAACTATTGTTTTCTATAATTTTTCCCCAACATATTTTTTTCCAAAATTACCTTTGTTTTTGTTTCTATAGAGGCATTATGTTCACAAAAGCTTTATAAAAAATAAAATAGCTATCTTACATGCTGAATGTAGGATCTCTTAAATAAAAAGTACATATAAAGCAAAGGCAAATGTAAGATAGTAAAATATAATGCATGAGACCATCTGTAATCATGTAACATTCTTCTAAAGACCTCTTTATTTACTTAAGAATGCTTATAGATGCATACAAATGTAATCAGTCACTCTGATATATCTATCAGCTAATCTCTGCACTCCTTGATGCAGCAAGAGAGCATATATCAGCCCGTTTTTTCATAACGGGTTAATCCAGGTTAAAGTAAGTGGCAATTTATGTTTTATATTTTTTTAATATTGACCATCTCCAGGAAGTAGCCAAGTTCTGAATCCTCAGGTATATCCTTTCCTTTTTGGTCTTTAAGTTATTCACAGGATTGCTATTACTCTTAAGGAAGGACTTCTCTATTGTTTCCATTCATAAAAAGCACTCTCAAATAATTCACAAAAAAGAACTACAGGAATGTGAGCGAGATAACTGCAAATGTTAGAAACAATTGTCAGATTTGAGAGCATATACATAGTGTGTGTGCAGGCTAAGTTTCTTTCGTTGTGTCTGACTCTGTGTGGCCCTCTGGACTGCAGCCTGCCAGGCTCCTGTCCATGGGATTCTCCAGGCAAGAATACTGGAATGGGTTGCCAAGCCCTCCTCCAGGGGATCTTCCGGACCCAGGGACTGGACACATGTCTGTTATGTCTCCTGCATTGACAGGCAGGTTCTTTACCATTTGTACCACCTGCAAAGCCCATATAGAGAGTAACAATGTATAAGTAGTGGCCATATACAAACCACAGTGAGCAGATCTACTTCAGCATGCATAACTGAAACCAATTTTTTTGCAATTAGAAGAGTAAACCCAGGCACAAAAACCAAACATTTGAATAATCCTGCTTTGGTCATACGTTTCTAAGGCAGTTATTATCCCTTCCTACTGCTTAGTTTGGATAGATTTCCATTTATATTAATCCCTCTAATTTTCTGTTAGATTATCAGTGGTTTTTGAACAGTTATTCATTTGGCAAATATTTCTGTACACTTGTGAACTTGGCTTTGTGATAATGTCCACTTCCACGGATTAATTTTCCCAAAATGCATACACTAAAATCTCTAGCAAAAATCAGACAGATAAAAGTGGGTTTTTTTGTTTGTTTTAATGAAACAGATGCCAGGAGTAAGGTGATCAGTAGGGTAGTAACCTTCCTTCCTACCTTCATTTCTGACTAGCCCACCTGCTGGCTACTGAAGATCACTGCAATATAGGTCCTGCTCAGACCTTAGGAAATCCTAAGACTTTTTTGAGGTTTCTGTTTCTGTGTGTGTATGTGAAATTTACCTTCATATTAAGATTTTTTTCAATCAATTACTGTCAAGCCTCAGAAAGAGCTATTGTACTACTATCACTCCAAATAGTGAGAAATAAAATCCTGGTTTTCTCTAGACAGTATCCTTTATGCCAATTGTCTAAGTCTAATTAACGAGCATCTCATTTTACGCCCGTTTTTCATAACGGGTTAATCCAGGTTAAAGTAAGTGGCAATTTATGTTTTATATTTTTTTAATATTGACCATCTCCAGGAAGTAGCCAAGTTCTGAATCCTCAGGTATATCCTTTCCTTTTTGGTCTTTAAGTTATTCACAGGATTGCTATTACTCTTAAGGAAGGACTTCTCTATTGTTTCCATTCATAAAAAGCACTCTCAAATAATTCACAAAAAAGAACTACAGGAATGTGAGCGAGATAACTGCAAATGTTAGAAACAATTGTCAGATTTGAGAGCATATACATAGTGTGTGTGCAGGCTAAGTTTCTTTCGTTGTGTCTGACTCTGTGTGGCCCTCTGGACTGCAGCCTGCCAGGCTCCTGTCCATGGGATTCTCCAGGCAAGAATACTGGAATGGGTTGCCAAGCCCTCCTCCAGGGGATCTTCCGGACCCAGGGACTGGACACATGTCTGTTATGTCTCCTGCATTGACAGGCAGGTTCTTTACCATTTGTACCACCTGCAAAGCCCATATAGAGAGTAACAATGTATAAGTAGTGGCCATATACAAACCACAGTGAGCAGATCTACTTCAGCATGCATAACTGAAACCAATTTTTTTGCAATTAGAAGAGTAAACCCAGGCACAAAAACCAAACATTTGAATAATCCTGCTTTGGTCATACGTTTCTAAGGCAGTTATTATCCCTTCCTACTGCTTAGTTTGGATAGATTTCCATTTATATTAATCCCTCTAATTTTCTGTTAGATTATCAGTGGTTTTTGAACAGTTATTCATTTGGCAAATATTTCTGTACACTTGTGAACTTGGCTTTGTGATAATGTCCACTTCCACGGATTAATTTTCCCAAAATGCATACACTAAAATCTCTAGCAAAAATCAGACAGATAAAAGTGGGTTTTTTTGTTTGTTTTAATGAAACAGATGCCAGGAGTAAGGTGATCAGTAGGGTAGTAACCTTCCTTCCTACCTTCATTTCTGACTAGCCCACCTGCTGGCTACTGAAGATCACTGCAATATAGGTCCTGCTCAGACCTTAGGAAATCCTAAGACTTTTTTGAGGTTTCTGTTTCTGTGTGTGTATGTGAAATTTACCTTCATATTAAGATTTTTTTCAATCAATTACTGTCAAGCCTCAGAAAGAGCTATTGTACTACTATCACTCCAAATAGTGAGAAATAAAATCCTGGTTTTCTCTAGACAGTATCCTTTATGCCAATTGTCTAAGTCTAATTAACGAGCATCTCATTTTACTTTTGAAGTGTCCCAGTTGGTAAAATAAACTATAAGGCGTCTAGAATTCTAAGCTACTACTAACTGGTCACACTCCTCTGAAAGTCTTTCATTTCTTAAGACTCAAAGTCATCTTGAAATATCAGGGTTAGAAGAGACCCTAAGCCACCTAAATTTAACCATATGTCTACATTTAGATCTCCTCTTCATCTTGATAACATGCAATTTACTAAGACAAAAATCATCACATTTCTAGAAGACAATTTATAGAATACAAATATTAAATGGACATTTGACAACCAGAAAAAACTCAAAAATAAAATCCTTTCATTTTTAGATACATTTGTTATTGCTTGAGTATATAACAAATTTGGAGAATTTCCTTTATTTTTTCAGTATGAGCTCTATGTAGCTTACTGGGTCTACACCAATATTGGAACAATATATTTATAAGTGAAATCCTAATAACACATCTGCTAAAATTGCTGAGCTCAGTATTTGTCTGAGGTATTAATATGGACATGAGAGATAGAACACTCAAGAAAATAGGATAGGGTTTAGTAGCATATAGAATATTTTTGAAGGAATAATAAAGTAACTAGAAGATAAATCAAATGGAGAAAGGGATAGAAAAATCACTTTTTACATGCCAAGATATAGGAGAGTAAATAGAATTATCAAAGTGAGTAAACAAAAGAAGCTTCTGTGTCTTACAAGTAAAG
Source organism: Tragulus kanchil (assembly GCA_022376925.1). NCBI lineage: Eukaryota > Metazoa > Chordata > Mammalia > Artiodactyla > Tragulidae > Tragulus > Tragulus kanchil. Next base: position 149,625,487 of record JAIOJX010000025.1, on the reverse strand, counting down.
CATACTGTGAGATGCTGCAATCAGAAGAGCCTTTAGACTGAAACCTACAAGCCCATTTGTTACTGTGGTATCTTTAAAATTTCATCTTACTGTTCAAAATCTTTAAAAATTGAGCCTTGTAGAAATGTAAGGGGACATGCTTTTTTCCAGGAGTAAGGTGATCAGTAGGGTAGTAACCTTCCTTCCTACCTTCATTTCTGACTAGCCCACCTGCTGGCTACTGAAGATCACTGCAATATAGGTCCTGCTCAGACCTTAGGAAATCCTAAGACTTTTTTGAGGTTTCTGTTTCTGTGTGTGTATGTGAAATTTACCTTCATATTAAGATTTTTTTCAATCAATTACTGTCAAGCCTCAGAAAGAGCTATTGTACTACTATCACTCCAAATAGTGAGAAATAAAATCCGGGTTTTTCTCCAGACACTACCCTTTATGCCAATTGTCTAAGTCTAATTAACGAGCATCTCATTTTACTTTTGAAGTGTCCCAGTTGGTAAAATAAACTATAAGGCGTCTAGAATTCTAAGCTACTACTAACTGGTCACACTCCTCTGAAAGTCTTTCATTTCTTAAGACTCAAAGTCATCTTGAAATATCAGGGTTAGAAGAGACCCTAAGCCACCTAAATTTAACCATATGTCTACATTTAGATCTCCTCTTCATCTTGATAACATGCAATTTACTAAGAAAAAAAAATCATCACATTTCTAGAAGACAATTTATAGAATACAAATATTAAATGGACATTTGACAACCAGAAAAAACTCAAAAATAAAATCCTTTCATTTTTAGATACATTTGTTATTGCTTGAGTATATAACAAATTTGGAGAATTTCCTTTATTTTTTCAGTATGAGCTCTATGTAGCTTACTGGGTCTACACCAATATTGGAACAATATATTTATAAGTGAAATCCTAATAACACATCTGCTAAAATTGCTGAGCTCAGTATTTGTCTGAGGTATTAATATGGACATGAGAGATAGAACACTCAAGAAAATAGGATAGGGTTTAGTAGCATATAGAATATTTTTGAAGGAATAATAAAGTAACTAGAAGATAAATCAAATGGAGAAAGGGATAGAAAAATCACTTTTTACATGCCAAGATATAGGAGAGTAAATAGAATTATCAAAGTGAGTAAACAAAAGAAGCTTCTGTGTCTTACAAGTAAAGCATACTGTGAGATGCTGCAATCAGAAGAGCCTTTAGACTGAAACCTACAAGCCCATTTGTTACTGTGGTATCTTTAAAATTTCATCTTACTGTTCAAAATCTTTAAAAATTGAGCCTTGTAGAAAGTGAAACAAATGAGAGAGAGACATGCTTTTCTCTAACTTTTGCCCCTCCCCTCTTTTCTAATGTATATTGAATTCTTTTTAGAAAACTATATTCTAGGCCAGCTGTTACCTAGCATAAATGTCTCCACCTCCATGGCTGGAATTGCCCCTGGGGCTTCATACTCAACTGCACATTGGGGTCAATTCATTTCACAGTTTCTACTGTCATATGTGTTTGAGAGAAAGTGAAAATGTTTATTGAGTTGCTTAATGGTTATGTTTAGCAAATTTGTCTGCCAGCATGCTGTTACTCTATATCCCAATCGGAAGGCCCCTTTACAATCTGAGGTGCCTTGTCTTCATCTTTATTCTCAGAATACAGCTGGATTAAGTTCTAGATTTTCTCTATAACCTTAGGGGATGTTTTCTCCTTAAAATTATTTCCCTATTCTAGATCAGGAGACGGTTATTGTTGTGAGTAAATGAGTGTCTATAACTAATTCAGTGTTCTTAGGGGTGTTTGATGTGGATTTAATTGTGCTATTCCTGCAGGCTAGAGGATAATTAGTTGCATATAATATTTTAATAAGTCTGGGCTCTTTTGCTCTGTTAAGTTAATAACTGCTGGTAGGAAAATAGCAGGAAAACACAATGAGGATTTTCTCAGTAATGCAACATGGTATTTTTCTTTTGTTCACCTGTTAGATACTTTCTCTAGGATACTAAATTTTAAATAGACGTATTTTACACTTGAAAAATGGAACAGAAGCTTACCACATTCAATTTGATAGCTTCTTTGAGAAAGTTTTCTGAAGGGAAACCTTTTATGAACACATAGAACTATACTTTACTGAGAGCTTATAGTAACATTGTTGAAGTTTTATCCCTTCAAGAGAAGTGATTCCTAAAAATGAAGATTACTTCAATATTCATGAGCAAAGCACACACTCTGGTGTGGCAAAAGTATGAGCCCCTTATTCTTGCATAATTTAGAATTCTACAATTCCAAACTGCATGGGCACCGCTGGAAACACACACACAAAAATCCCCAAAACACACAAAAATGTCTTTGTCTACATTTTGTGGAAACAGATCAAAATAATGGAGGTAGTACTAATCTCAATAACAGTTTTACACTGTAACTTTTTCTGATGAATGTAATATAGCCCTCAGAAGGAAAAGGAATAAGAAAGGGGCTTTTCTGGTAGCTCAGTGGTAAAGAGTTCATCTGCCAATGTAGGAGACAAGGCTTCGATCCCTGATCTGGGAAGATGCCACATGCTGCAGAGCAACTAAGCCCATGAGCCCCAACTATTGAGCCTGTGCTCTGGAGCTTTGGAGCCGCATCTGTTGATGCACACAACTACTGAAGTGCATGTGCCCTAGAGCCCAAGGTCCTATATCCCAATCGGAAGGCCCCTTTACAATCTGAGGTGCCTTGTCTTCATCTTTATTCTCAGAATACAGCTGGATTAAGTTCTAGATTTTCTCTATAACCTTAGGGGATGTTTTCTCCTTAAAATTATTTCCCTATTCTAGATCAGGAGACGGTTATTGTTGTGAGTAAATGAGTGTCTATAACTAATTCAGTGTTCTTAGGGGTGTTTGATGTGGATTTAATTGTGCTATTCCTGCAGGCTAGAGGATAATTAGTTGCATATAATATTTTAATAAGTCTGGGCTCTTTTGCTCTGTTAAGTTAATAACTGCTGGTAGGAAAATAGCAGGAAAACACAATGAGGATTTTCTCAGTAATGCAACATGGTATTTTTCTTTTGTTCACCTGTTAGATACTTTCTCTAGGATACTAAATTTTAAATAGACGTATTTTACACTTGAAAAATGGAACAGAAGCTTACCACATTCAATTTGATAGCTTCTTTGAGAAAGTTTTCTGAAGGGAAACCTTTTATGAACACATAGAACTATACTTTACTGAGAGCTTATAGTAACATTGTTGAAGTTTTATCCCTTCAAGAGAAGTGATTCCTAAAATGAAGATTACTTCAATATTCATGAGCAAAGCACACACTCTGGTGTGGCAAAAGTATGAGCCCCTTATTCTTGCATAATTTAGAATTCTACAATTCCAAACTGCATGGGCACCGCTGGAAACACACACACAAAAATCCCCAAAACACACAAAAATGTCTTTGTCTACATTTTGTGGAAACAGATCAAAATAATGGAGGTAGTACTAATCTCAATAACAGTTTTACACTGTAACTTTTTCTGATGAATGTAATATAGCCCTCAGAAGGAAAAGGAATAAGAAAGGGGCTTTTCTGGTAGCTCAGTGGTAAAGAGTTCATCTGCCAATGTAGGAGACAAGGCTTCGATCCCTGATCTGGGAAGATGCCACATGCTGCAGAGCAACTAAGCCCATGAGCCCCAACTATTGAGCCTGTGCTCTGGAGCTTTGGAGCCGCATCTGTTGATGCACACAACTACTGAAGTGCATGTGCCCTAGAGCCCAAGGTCCATAACAAGAAAAGTCACCGCAACAAGAACCTGCTCACCTCAACTAGAGAGTAACCCCTACTCCCTGCAGTTTTAGAGTAGAGCCTGTGGCAGCAGTGAAAACCCAGAATAGCCAAAAATAAATACATAAAATTTAAAAAAGAGAAAGTTCCTCTTTAAAAAAAAGGAATAAGGAAGGAAAGCACATAAGCATTGTTTATGTTATATAATTACAGTTAAAATGCATTAGAAGTTCATGGAAAAAAAAATTCACTCAGGTAGAAATCTTTCATTAGAAATGGTAGGTTTTTTCATATACATTTTTTCCCTGATCAAAATATATCAACATTCCTATTTATAAACTATTTAGGGAGCTGCTATTTTTAGCTAAACAATACTATTATTATAAGTGTGCTTATCTTTTAGTTTACACATAACATTGTGAAATATATTAGAGGAATGGAATCAATGTGTTTTAAATACTCATTAACTTCACTAGAGTAACTGATGCCCAACTAACACAAGCATATCTATAACAGTCGTAAAACTAACCAAAATGATCACATGGATTACAGCTTTATGTAACTTAATGAAACTCTGAGTCATGTCATCTTGGGTCACCCAAGATGGACAGGTCATGGTGGAGAGTGCTATTAAAACGTGGTCAACTGGAGAAGGGAATGGAAAGCCACTTTAACATTCTTACCTTGAGAACTCCATGAACAGTATGAAAAGGCAAAAATGTATGACACTGAAAGGTGAACTCCACAGATCAGTAGGTGTCCAATAGCTACTAGAGAATAGTGAAGTGGTATCTCCAGAAGGTATGAAAAGCTGAGCCAAAGCAGCAACAATAACCATTTGAGGATGCTTCAGGTGGTTAAAGTTAAGTTCAATGAAGAAAAAAATAATGTTGCATAGGAACATGGAATGATAGGTCTGTGAATCTAGGCAAATTGGAAGTGCTCAAACAGGAGATGGCAAGAGTGATCATGGACATTTTAGGAATTAGTGAATTAAAATGGACAGGAATGGGTAAATTTAATTCAGATGACCATTATATCTACTACTGTGGGCAAGAAGCCCTTAAAAGAAATGGAGTAGCTCTCACAGTCAATGAAAGAGTCTGAAATGCAGTACTTGGGTGGAATCTCAAAACCAACAGTATGATATTTGTTTTCAAGGCACACCATTCAGTATCACAGTAATCCAAACCTATGCCCCAGCCACTAATGCTGAAGAAGCTGAATTTGAATGGTTCTATGAAGATATACACGACCTTCTAGAACTAACAACAAAAAAAAGATGTACCTTTCATCATAGGGGATTGGAATGTAAAAGTAGGAAGTCAAGAGATACCTGGAGCAATAGGAAAATTTGGTATTGGAGTACAAAATTAAGTAGAGCAAAGGCTAACAGAGTTTTGCCAAGGGAATGCATAGGTCATAGCAAACACCCCCTTCTAATAATACAAGAGATGACTCTACACATGGACATCACCAGCTGGGAAACTGTCAGATTTCATTCCAGTAACAAAGACAGGCAATGCCAAGTAATGTTCAAACTACAGCACAATTGCATTCATTTCACATGCTAGCAACGTAATGCTCAAAATCCATCAAGCTAGGCTCCAACAGTACCTGAATCAAGAACTTCCAGATATACAAGCTGGATTTAGAGAAGACAGAGGAACTTAAGATCAAATTGTCAACATCCACTGGATCGTAGAAAAAGTGAAAAACTACAGAACAAACATCTACTTCTGCTTAATTGACTATGCTAAAGGCTTCGACTGTATAGATCACAACAAACTGTGGCAAATTCTTAAATAGGGAATACCAGACCTCCTTACCAGCCTCCTGTATGAAACCTGTATGCAGACCAGGTCAAGAATCAATAGGTAAAACTGGATGTGGAACAACAAACTGGTACAATGATCAAATCTAACAAAATTTTTATCAAAATTCAATTTTAAAATAGAAAAGTAGAGAATATGCCAAAACTCATTCTGTAAGTGCCCCAAAACAAAGTTAGGAGTTCAATGGAATGATAGGTTCTGTGAATCTAGGCAAATTGGAAGTGCTCAAACAGGAGATGGCAAGAGTGATCATGGACATTTTAGGAATTAGTGAATTAAAATGGACAGGAATGGGTAAATTTAATTCAGATGACCATTATATCTACTACTGTGGGCAAGAAGCCCTTAAAAGAAATGGAGTAGCTCTCACAGTCAATGAAAGAGTCTGAAATGCAGTACTTGGGTGGAATCTCAAAACCAACAGTATGATATTTGTTTTCAAGGCACACCATTCAGTATCACAGTAATCCAAACCTATGCCCCAGCCACTAATGCTGAAGAAGCTGAATTTGAATGGTTCTATGAAGATATACACGACCTTCTAGAACTAACAACAAAAAAAAGATGTACCTTTCATCATAGGGGATTGGAATGTAAAAGTAGGAAGTCAAGAGATACCTGGAGCAATAGGAAAATTTGGTATTGGAGTACAAAATTAAGTAGAGCAAAGGCTAACAGAGTTTTGCCAAGGGAATGCATAGGTCATAGCAAACACCCCCTTCTAATAATACAAGAGATGACTCTACACATGGACATCACCAGCTGGGAAACTGTCAGATTTCATTCCAGTAACAAAGACAGGCAATGCCAAGTAATGTTCAAACTACAGCACAATTGCATTCATTTCACATGCTAGCAACGTAATGCTCAAAATCCATCAAGCTAGGCTCCAACAGTACCTGAATCAAGAACTTCCAGATATACAAGCTGGATTTAGAGAAGACAGAGGAACTTAAGATCAAATTGTCAACATCCACTGGATCGTAGAAAAAGTGAAAAACTACAGAACAAACATCTACTTCTGCTTAATTGACTATGCTAAAGGCTTCGACTGTATAGATCACAACAAACTGTGGCAAATTCTTAAATAGGGAATACCAGACCTCCTTACCAGCCTCCTGTATGAAACCTGTATGCAGACCAGGTCAAGAATCAATAGGTAAAACTGGATGTGGAACAACAAACTGGTACAATGATCAAATCTAACAAAATTTTTATCAAAAATTCAATTTTAAAATAGAAAAGTAGAGAATATGCCAAAACTCATTCTGTAAGTGCCAAACCAAGACAAACATTGATAAGAAGCCAACTACAGAACAGTACCCCTTGACTATAGGAGCAAAATTCAACAAAATTCTAGAAAACTGAATATAAGACTTAAGGTTACCCTTGATAACCAAGTAGAATTTACTCCAGGAACGCAAGGTTGGTTTTACATTTGAAAGTCAATCAGTGTAATCTAACATATTAATAGAATAAGTAGATACAAAAATATTTGAGAAAATCCAATACTTTTGTGATTAAAAAGGAATCTCAACAAATTAAGAATAGACAAAAACATCTTCAGCTTGATAAAGTGCATCTAATTAAAATCACCTGCCATGATTAGGGTTAAAGGAAAAAAAAACGCTAAAATTATACACATGAAAAGGTTAACGATTAAGTGCTTTTTCCCGACACTAGGAGCAAGACAAAAGGTTCATTCTTTTGACTTCTATTCAATGTTGTACTGGAGGGTCTAGCCAGAAAAATTAGTCAAGAAAAATAAGATATGAACAAAGTAATATTGTCTCTATTTGTAAACAATGTAATCTTATGTACAATCTGAAGAAAATCACAACAATATTATGAATAATAAACATTTTCATTAAAGTTATAATATATGAGATCAATATAAAAATACAGTTGTATTTATGTACCCTAATATGAATTTTAAATACAAATTTAAGAAAGCAAATCTATTTACAGCAGAACCACAATGAATAAAATATGTGGGAATAAACTTAAAATGTAAGACCAGTACACAAGCCTACAAGACATCATTGAAAACTATTAAAGAAAATCTAAATAAATGACAAGATATTCCATGTGCATAAATTATATAACTTCATATTGCTAAGATGTCAATGCTTTCTAGTTGGCCTGCAGATTCAAAGTATTTTATTTTCCTTTTGAAAAGTTTCAAAAACTGTTCCTAATATTTCCATCAAAATTTTAGGAACTGAGAATAGCCAAAACTCATTCTATAAGTGCCAAACCAAGACAAACATTGATAAGAAGCCAACTACAGAACAGTACCCCTTGACTATAGGAGCAAAATTCAACAAAATTCTAGAAAACTGAATATAAGACTTAAGGTTACCCTTGATAACCAAGTAGAATTTACTCCAGGAACGCAAGGTTGGTTTTACATTTGAAAGTCAATCAGTGTAATCTAACATATTAATAGAATAAGTAGATACAAAAATATTTGAGAAAATCCAATACTTTTGTGATTAAAAAGGAATCTCAACAAATTAAGAATAGACAAAAACATCTTCAGCTTGATAAAGTGCATCTAATTAAAATCACCTGCCATGATTAGGGTTAAAGGAAAAAAAAACGCTAAAATTATACACATGAAAAGGTTAACGATTAAGTGCTTTTTCCCGACACTAGGAGCAAGACAAAAGGTTCATTCTTTTGACTTCTATTCAATGTTGTACTGGAGGGTCTAGCCAGAAAAATTAGTCAAGAAAAATAAGATATGAACAAAGTAATATTGTCTCTATTTGTAAACAATGTAATCTTATGTACAATCTGAAGAAAATCACAACAATATTATGAATAATAAACATTTTCATTAAAGTTATAATATATGAGATCAATATAAAAATACAGTTGTATTTATGTACCCTAATATGAATTTTAAATACAAATTTAAGAAAGCAAATCTATTTACAGCAGAACCACAATGAATAAAATATGTGGGAATAAACTTAAAATGTAAGACCAGTACACAAGCCTACAAGACATCATTGAAAACTATTAAAGAAAATCTAAATAAATGACAAGATATTCCATGTGCATAAATTATATAACTTCATATTGCTAAGATGTCAATGCTTTCTAGTTGGCCTGCAGATTCAAAGTATTTTATTTTCCTTTTGAAAAGTTTCAAAAACTGTTCCTAATATTTCCATCAAAATTTTAGGAACTGAGAATAGACAAAACTATCTCAAAAAGGAAAAGCAATGTTGGGCACTCATGATTGTCAATTTAACTTACTACAAAGTTACACTGTACTAACCAGTACAGTTTAGCACTGGCATGAATAAAGAATGATAAATAGGTAGGCAGATAATGGGATACAATTGACAGTGTAGATATAAATTTCTTATGAGAAGTGCAAGTGTTAGTTGCTTGGTCCTGTCCAACTCTTTGCAACCCTATGGACTGTAGCCCATGGGACTCCTCTGCCCATGGAATTTTCCAAGCAATAATACTGGAGTGGATTGGCATTTCCTTCTTCAGGGATCTTCCTGACCCAGGGATAACACCTGAGTCTCCTGCATTGCAGGTGGATTCCTTACTGTCTAAACCACCAGGTAAGCCATTATGTACAGTCAGTTGATTCTGACAAAGATCCTCAGACTAATGAAGGGGAAAAGAAGAGTATTTCAAGGTATTGTGCCAGGGATACCTGGCCATTTATATGCAGAGTACTTAAGTCGAACCTTCACTTCAGATCATACAGAAAACATTATGTTAAAATTGATCACAGACCTAAATGTGATAGTGAGAACTGTACTCCTTTAAAAGAAATCATATGAGTAAACCTGTAAAATTAGATTTAATAATGATTTATTAGCTATCATACCAAACAACCTAGGAACCAGAGAAAACAAATTGGATTTTGTTAAAATTAAAGACTTTTGTATTGAAAACTCCAATCTGAATGAGAACAAATATAAGCAACCCACATAATTGGAGAAAATACCTACAAATCATGGATCTAAGGATCTAATGATCAGAAAAAAATATATAGAAGTCTTAGTCAACAAATAAAAAGATAAAAGCTCAGTTTAATGGACACAGCATTTAAACGGGCATTTTTCCAGAGAAGATAGGCAAAGGGTGAATAAACACATGGAAAGATGATCAATGTTCTTAGTCATCAGTAAAATGAAAATCAACACAGTAATGAGATGCTATGTTATATACACTAGGATGATTGTAACAGAAGGGTAGGTAAGGATAAATGTTGGTGTAAAATTTTTTTATAAATGACAAGATATTCCATGTGCAAAAAAAAGAATGTCAATGCTTTCTAGTTGGCCTGCAGATTCAAAGTATTTTATTTTCCTTTTGAAAAGTTTCAAAACTGTTCCTAATATTTCAATCAAAATTTTAGGAACTGAGAATAGACAAAACTATCTCAAAAAGGAAAAGCAATGTTGGGCACTCATGATTGTCAATTTAACTTACTACAAAGTTACACTGTACTAACCAGTACAGTTTAGCACTGGCATGAATAAAGAATGATAAATAGGTAGGCAGATAATGGGATACAATTGACAGTGTAGATATAAATTTCTTATGAGAAGTGCAAGTGTTAGTTGCTTGGTCCTGTCCAACTCTTTGCAACCCTATGGACTGTAGCCCATGGGACTCCTCTGCCCATGGAATTTTCCAAGCAATAATACTGGAGTGGATTGGCATTTCCTTCTTCAGGGGATCTTCCTGACCCAGGGATAACACCTGAGTCTCCTGCATTGCAGGTGGATTCCTTACTGTCTAAACCACCAGGTAAGCCATTATGTACAGTCAGTTGATTCTGACAAAGATCCTCAGACTAATGAAGGGGAAAAGAAGAGTATTTCAAGGTATTGTGCCAGGGATACCTGGCCATTTATATGCAGAGTACTTAAGTCGAACCTTCACTTCAGATCATACAGAAAACATTATGTTAAAATTGATCACAGACCTAAATGTGATAGTGAGAACTGTACTCCTTTAAAAGAAATCATATGAGTAAACCTGTAAAATTAGATTTAATAATGATTTATTAGCTATCATACCAAACAACCTAGGAACCAGAGAAAAACAAATTGGATTTTGTTAAAATTAAAGACTTTTGTATTGAAAACTCCAATCTGAATGAGAACAAATATAAGCAACCCACATAATTGGAGAAAATACCTACAAATCATGGATCTAAGGATCTAATGATCAGAAAAAAATATATAGAAGTCTTAGTCAACAAATAAAAAGATAAAAGCTCAGTTTAATGGACACAGCATTTAAACGGGCATTTTTCCAGAGAAGATAGGCAAAGGGTGAATAAACACATGGAAAGATGATCAATGTTCTTAGTCATCAGTAAAATGAAAATCAACACAGTAATGAGATGCTATGTTATATACACTAGGATGATTGTAACAGAAGGGTAGGTAAGGATAAATGTTGGTGAGGATATGGAGAAACTAGAGCATTAATACACAGCTGGTGGGAGTATAAATGGCAGAGTTACTGTGAAAACAGTTTGACTTTTTGTTAAAATGTTAGAGTTATTATACGTCCAAGTTACGATATGTTCCACTCCTGGTATACACTCAGTAGAAATGGCAACATGCTCATGCCATAATCAGATTATAGTTCACAGAAGTGCTAACAATCAAAATGTCCACTGACTAAATCTGCATAAAATGTGCATTTTTTGCAGTGTATTATCATTCTTTTTATTATATAATAAAAATGAGTGAAATTCTGACATATACCATAACACAGATAGACTAGAAACATTGTGCTAGGTGAAAAAAGTCAGTCCAAAATATCACAGATTAATGAATATATGTATATATGTCCAAAATAGGCAAGTCTATAGAGTTAATCAGACAAGGAGGCTGTTAGGGGCTGAGTGTAATGTCTTGATAACCCCATAAACAAAGCACATCTAAGTCAGAGTCAGTGAACTGGAATCCAAGAAAATGAAACTTAAGAACCAATCACAAATAGCCAAGGTGGCTTTCCAAATAAAGCAACTGTTTAAACCATAGCAATAAAATAATTTCCTTGTGTTGCTGCTTCATCTTCTCTCTAAAAGCATCTGTTTTACCTCCCTGTTTGTTGGTGCAGTGCTCCTAACAACTTTTGTTTGGTGATATCTAATTGATGCATGCTCAAATAAACTCTTGAAAATTTTAATACACCTCAGTTTATCTTTTAACTGAAATATAATGTTAATATTATAGTGTTACTATATCTTAGTACTTTGATGTAGCATGAACGATATCATATCCTCAAAGTCTTTTAGGAATTATCATTATGAAATGTGATAAATGACTTTTAAGGAGAATCAACCCACATAATTGGAGAAAATACCTACAAATCATGGATCTAAGGATCTAATGATCAGAAAAAAATATATAGAAGTCTTAGTCAACAAATAAAAAGATAAAAGCTCAGTTTAATGGACACAGCATTTAAACGGGCATTTTTCCAGAGAAGATAGGCAAAGGGTGAATAAACACATGGAAAGATGATCAATGTTCTTAGTCATCAGTAAAATGAAAATCAACACAGTAATGAGATGCTATGTTATATACACTAGGATGATTGTAACAGAAGGGTAGGTAAGGATAAATGTTGGTGAGGATATGGAGAAACTAGAGCATTAATACACAGCTGGTGGGAGTATAAATGGCAGAGTTACTGTGAAAACAGTTTGACTTTTTGTTAAAATGTTAGAGTTATTATACGTCCAAGTTACGATATGTTCCACTCCTGGTATACACTCAGTAGAAATGGCAACATGCTCATGCCATAATCAGATTATAGTTCACAGAAGTGCTAACAATCAAAATGTCCACTGACTAAATCTGCATAAAATGTGCATTTTTTGCAGTGTATTATCATTCTTTTTATTATATAATAAAAATGAGTGAAATTCTGACATATACCATAACACAGATAGACTAGAAACATTGTGCTAGGTGAAAAAAGTCAGTCCAAAATATCACAGATTAATGAATATATGTATATATGTCCAAAATAGGCAAGTCTATAGAGTTAATCAGACAAGGAGGCTGTTAGGGGCTGAGTGTAATGTCTTGATAACCCCATAAACAAAGCACATCTAAGTCAGAGTCAGTGAACTGGAATCCAAGAAAATGAAACTTAAGAACCAATCACAAATAGCCAAGGTGGCTTTCCAAATAAAGCAACTGTTTAAACCATAGCAATAAAATAATTTCCTTGTGTTGCTGCTTCATCTTCTCTCTAAAAGCATCTGTTTTACCTCCCTGTTTGTTGGTGCAGTGCTCCTAACAACTTTTGTTTGGTGATATCTAATTGATGCATGCTCAAATAAACTCTTGAAAATTTTAATACACCTCAGTTTATCTTTTAACTGAAATATAATGTTAATATTATAGTGTTACTATATCTTAGTACTTTGATGTAGCATGAACGATATCATATCCTCAAAGTCTTTTAGGAATTATCATTATGAAATGTGATAAATGACTGAATGTGATAGAGCCAAGCAGAACTGACCTGTGAATACTTGGAGCAAGTACTTAAAGCTTCAAAAACTGAAAAGTATAATACTTTCATAGGGAGATTAGGTGATGAGGGCAAACTAAAACAGAACCTGGTCAAAATAATTAAAGCCAGCTTATTGGGTATAAAGTAAGAATTTGCATATAAGAACAAATATTTAAAAACAAATACCTGCTTGTCTAATTTTTGCCTGTTTTTAATAATAGGGGTAGGAGGAAGAAGCAGCAAGGAAGGGGAGGAAAGAAAGGATGAAGAGAAGGTATAGTTAGGGGTAAGAGTGGAGGGGGGCAGCAAAACAGAGGAGAAGTAACTGCTAGGTTCATTTAGTGCAGTTAAGTGGCAAGCACTATGACAGATTCTTGATGTACACCAACTCTAACTCTAAAAATAGAAAGAAATGGTATGATAGGTAATATTACCTGTATTCTAAAGAGGTGGGAAGTAAAACTCTGTATAATGTTTCAATGGCGCAAATGAGTAGTATTACACAAAAGTGAATTCACTGGAGACAGATGCACATGATTTATCACAGGCATATTTAACTAAAATTGCATATTCTATTTCATAACTATATTTCCAACTACAATTCTCAATATGATAATGTTCATTGGCTTACACACTCATAATGTCAAATATCCATTAGTAAGTAATACATCAGCAAGTTAGTGGCACAGGCAAGATTCAACACCCATGGGCCTGTTTTCTGAATAAATTTCTACTTTAACAGTTTTATTATTCTTGCTAATTGGTTTGCCATAAACTTTGGAAACATCATTTATCCAGATATATTCAATTGTGTATCATTGAGATAGTCAATTTCAAGAATATTCAGCAATACCCCCTTCCCCATGAAGGAATTTGTATATGGGTGAGTATGCGCACACACACACACACAAATTCATGAGGGCTTTCCATTCTAATAATATTTATAAATGATTAGTCTATATTTTGCAAATTTTCTTATCTGAAGTTAGGAAATAAAGGAGCACTGAAAAAAACTCAAGGGATTTTCAAATCCATGTTGTTTGGTTGTTTAGTCGCTAAGTTGTGTCTGACTATGACCTCTTGTATTACAGCCCGCCAGGCTCCTCTGTCCATGGTATTTCCCAGGCAAGAATACTGAAGTGGGTTGCCATTCCTTTCAAATCCATAGATGTGAATAACTGTTTCCTTGACAGCCTCCAGTAAATCACACCTTCTATGTCCACACCATGCGTAGTCCTCTCTCCTACTGAATGTGGGCTTACTTACCTATGCGATTTTGATTTGGTCAATGTGACATCAGCAAACTGAGTCAACTATAGAAGTGTGCTAAAGTCTTTGTAGACTAGCAGCTTGCATCTTGAGACCCTGAGGAAAACCTGGACAAAAATATTGGGAAGAAAAGCTTTTCCATCCGAGTTGTTCTACTGAGCCTAGAGGTCAGTGGACCCATCAGGGAAATGCAGTTGCAAAGTAAGCCCAAGTCAAACAAGCAAAAGAACCACCTGGTCACCTAACAGAATCAATGAGGAATAATACACTGATCTTGTTTTAAGCCACTAAATGTTAGTGTGCCTTGTTAAACAGTAACAGATAACTAAGCTACTTACTGTATTTCACTCTGTACTCACTAGCTGGGTAATGATGAGCAAGGCAATTAAACCGAGATTTTTTTCAAAATTAAAATCAGGATAATTACAGCCAAAAATTGCATGGATGTAACTATTTAATACCCATCACATTTAAATGTATGGGCAACCCTTCAGCAGTAACAGTTACCATCTCCATGTTTTGGAAGAGAGGTGAACAAATGAAAAGTAGCTTTAGAGTCTGTGCTTTCAATATTTATTCAATACAGTCAGGACATTACCAGTATTTAAACAAGAAATCTCTGTTTCTCTTTTCCCTAAGTATCCTTCTTGTTAGAATTTATATATATCATTTGGATTTTAAGGGCTTCCCAGGTTGTGCTAGTGGTAACGAATCCTGCCAGTGCAAGCGACATGGGTTAGATCCTTAAGTCAGGAAGATCCCCTGGAGTATGAAATGGAAACCCACTCCATTACTCTTGCCTGGAAAATCCTATGGACAAAGGAGCCTGGAGGGCTACAGTCCACAGGGTTGCGAAGTCAGGTATGACTGAGCACACCACAGTTAGATTTTAACTATTACAGGTAGTTCTTTCAGGTCAGCTGTAAGATTTTTCTCTGCAGCTGCCTGAATTTCTGTGGTTTTGTAGAGGAAGCTTTCTCCTCTATAAAATTCTACATTGTTCTATTGTACTCTGGAGAGCAGTCCATCTGCTTCTGCTGGTTTATACATAATAGGCTCTGCTTAGGAACCTATAAGGACATAAATCTAGAACTACAGATCCATGCGCTCATCAGTGCCATATAATACAGCTCTTGCTCAGTAATTATGTATGATAAACATCATGATTATAATACATCTCATCCACTAAAGTGGTCTGCTAACACACACACACAATACTGGTTTACTGACATAACTAGGCTATACACAGCTTTATAGTGTGCTATTTCCTGTACAGAGAGACGTCTTTTTATCTTTTTAAAGATTGTGCAAATGATAATGACTTGCATTCTGAATGCACCATTTACATTCAATTAAAATTTGAGGCGTCAACCTCTCCAAACCAAGTTTGCTTTCAATTCAGTCAACCATTAAGAGGTAATATTTTTAAGCCTCTTAAGATTTATCATTGACAAAATTTGAAAATTGTAATTCTAAATAATTTTATTCTTAGCTTTTCTGTAAGCAGTCTTTCCCCACATGTTCTGATAAGAAGTATTTGTTCATTCGAGTATGAAAACTCAGACTTTATAACAATGAACAAATGAATTCACATCCAGTGCAACTGAAGTAATGTTATTGCACCATAAGAATATAAGTTGGGGTAATACAGAACCTACCCACTTTAGGTATTTGACAAATTAGAAAATGTTTTTCTAATATGTCAGAGAAGATTGATAAGTTGTATTCTTCATGGTTATAGTTTGAATGCTCAATCTCTGTTTCTCTTTTCTAGTATCCTTCTTGTTAGAATTTATATATATCATTTGGATTTTAAGGGCTTCCCAGGTTGTGCTAGTGGTACGAATCCTGCCAGTGCAAGCGACATGGGTTAGATCCTTAAGTCAGGAAGATCCCCTGGAGTATGAAATGGAAACCCACTCCATTACTCTTGCCTGGAAAATCCTATGGACAAAGGAGCCTGGAGGGCTACAGTCCACAGGGTTGCGAAGTCAGGTATGACTGAGCACACCACAGTTAGATTTTAACTATTACAGGTAGTTCTTTCAGGTCAGCTGTAAGATTTTTCTCTGCAGCTGCCTGAATTTCTGTGGTTTTGTAGAGGAAGCTTTCTCCTCTATAAAATTCTACATTGTTCTATTGTACTCTGGAGAGCAGTCCATCTGCTTCTGCTGGTTTATACATAATAGGCTCTGCTTAGGAACCTATAAGGACATAAATCTAGAACTACAGATCCATGCGCTCATCAGTGCCATATAATACAGCTCTTGCTCAGTAATTATGTATGATAAACATCATGATTATAATACATCTCATCCACTAAAGTGGTCTGCTAACACACACACACAATACTGGTTTACTGACATAACTAGGCTATACACAGCTTTATAGTGTGCTATTTCCTGTACAGAGAGACGTCTTTTTATCTTTTTAAAGATTGTGCAAATGATGATGACTTGCATTCTGAATGCACCATTTACATTCAATTAAAATTTGAGGCGTCAACCTCTCCAAACCAAGTTTGCTTTCAATTCAGTCAACCATTAAGAGGTAATATTTTTAAGCCTCTTAAGATTTATCATTGACAAAATTTGAAAATTGTAATTCTAAATAATTTTATTCTTAGCTTTTCTGTAAGCAGTCTTTCCCCACATGTTCTGATAAGAAGTATTTGTTCATTCGAGTATGAAAACTCAGACTTTATAACAATGAACAAATGAATTCACATCCAGTGCAACTGAAGTAATGTTATTGCACCATAAGAATATAAGTTGGGGTAATACAGAACCTACCCACTTTAGGTATTTGACAAATTAGAAAATGTTTTTCTAATATGTCAGAGAAGATTGATAAGTTGTATTCTTCATGGTTATATGAAATTTATGAAACAGAAATAAAGCTCACTTTCTTGTAGTGATATTTTAAATATTTCAATTCAAGAAAGTGATCAACATACATACTTTTAAGAGTATTTGGAATTCCTAGAATATATAGCCTTTAAGATGCTGCAGTATCTGGTTGCTATAACTAGACACCTGAATTTTTAATAAAAACTGCCAGAAAATCTTATAATTTTGAGCAGCATATTTGAACTTGAAATGTGTAATAGCTTCTGGGAAAACTGAAAAGTCAGTCTATGTAATGAGATTTTAGCAAATATTACATGTAAGATCTTGTCCTTCTTATTTTCTTTTACTAGGAGGTTATTCCATATGCATGCAGAAGAAACCTGACTTGTTCCCTTAAAGGATTTCTGGAAAATTTATATTATGATTTGGTCTTTTTTTTTGCCAAGAAAGATTCACCACTTCCACTTGCGGTCTATATAACATCTTTAACAGTAGAGGAAAAGAAGAAAGATAAACATTAGGAAAATAGCTGTGGTTTCTTGAAATAATATGTATATGACCTGTTTTCCTGTTGCATAGTTTGTTTCCTTACAAATATACCTTATTTAAGGTATGTCTATTTATTCAACTACATTTTTAATTTTCAATGTCTCCAAATTAATATTGTACCAATAACCTAACTTTTCTTTGCCCAATGCTTAAAAATATCCTACAGTAATTCTGTAGACTATCTGCATTTATTATCAGCACATTATTAAAAATATACTTTTAACTATAGTTTTAATTTTTTAGAAGATCTTTCTAATAAAATCTTACCTATATTTTTGTTGAGCACAATTTGTTCATTATTACACAGTGAGAGCAATTTAAATGAATAAATGTATAAAATATGTATAAATAGATGAATATATAAAATTTCTACATAAATGTGTATGTATACACACATTAAATATAAATATATATATATTTACTGTATTATGTGCTTTTGTTTCAGAGTTTCATAAAATCTGAGGAGAAAAGAAAAATCAACCTGTGGCTAATATTTTAATTAAAGAAATAATAATCTAGAGATATCTTTTATAATTGGTAAATAATTTAACATTTCTCACAAAGACTTAGTCGTAGAAAAGCATATACATTCATATATATATATATGTTTTATCATTGATCATTCTACTTTTCAAAACCATTTTGAATAGATATAACTATCTTATGCTAGTTTATCCTCTGTAGCTAATGCTGTAATATAATTCTTATCATGCTTTACTTCCTATCCATTTGGTTATTCACTCATCTTTTAAATAGACCATGAACATATCACACACACACCTCTGTCCAGTTGTTCCATATATAGTTAATCATGGACAAGCTTATTTCTCCTCCCAGGAGACTAGAGACTGTGGATTGAGTGAAAGTCATTGTTGGCCAAGAGATGGATGGTGAGATTATTGTAGGAAACCTCTAGGTACCTTCAGGTGGAGGATGGAAATTAAACAACTTCTGAATCTTTGCCATCTTATATCTGGCTTTTGGCCGCAAGTCTATAAATGTGCTCCTCCCTAAATGCATTGGACATTTGTATCTATCAGACAGAAGAAAATGTTATTGGACTATTTGTCTACTTAATTTTTCACAAAGTATATTTTAAGTATCAACTTTATGTGTACAGTTATTTTTAAGACATTACTTAGTCATGAATTAAAATAATTACTAGTAACATTATATGTTTCTCAAAAATGCCAAAGCACATTTGAATCACATTCAATCACCCTTCAATGCTACAGAGATATGGGATAGTGCAGAAGACACTAATCTGGCCTTAGAAATTCTCTGGGTTCTTCCCATAACAAGCAAGGTGGAGACTTCTTTTCATGAGAAGATAGATAGCTAAAAGTGCAAAAACATTCAGTGTTTCTGTGACAATAACCCTCGTCCTTAGTCTAATTAGAATTTTCATTATATTAGTTGTCACCCAGATGTAGTGTGACTGGAAAATTTATCACCTAAACCAGTTTTGAGAGGGAAGAGGAATGCTATTAAAAAATCAAGCACAGGGCTTCCCTGGTGATCCAGTGGTTAAGAATTAACCTTGCAGTGCAAGGAACACCCTGGCATTGTTTGAAACCTGGGCCAGAAAGATCCCACATGCTGTGGAGCAACTGAGCCTGGGTGGCTCAATTATTGAGTGTAGGTGCTGCAGCTACTGGAGCCTGTGTGCCTGGAGCCTGTCATCTGCCACAAAAGAAGCCACCACAAGGAGAAGCCTACACACCGCTACGGAGTAGTCCCTGCTTGCTGGTGAATACACCAAAGAACACCCATCACAGACAAAACTAAATAAATCTTAAAACTCAGGCACAAACCAAGACTCTTACAGGAAACTTAGTGGTATGTCTCCCTACCCATTCAGTCTATAAACTTTTTACTTCTTTTCTTATCACATTTATAGGTTATTCACTCATCTTTTAAATAGACCATGAACATATCACACACACACCTCTGTCCAGTTGTTCCATATATAGTTAATCATGGACAAGCTTATTTCTCCTCCCAGGAGACTAGAGACTGTGGATTGAGTGAAAGTCATTGTTGGCCAAGAGATGGATGGTGAGATTATTGTAGGAAACCTCTAGGTACCTTCAGGTGGAGGATGGAAATTAAACAACTTCTGAATCTTTGCCATCTTATATCTGGCTTTTGGCCGCAAGTCTATAAATGTGCTCCTCCCTAAATGCATTGGACATTTGTATCTATCAGACAGAAGAAAATGTTATTGGACTATTTGTCTACTTAATTTTTCACAAAGTATATTTTAAGTATCAACTTTATGTGTACAGTTATTTTTAAGACATTACTTAGTCATGAATTAAAATAATTACTAGTAACATTATATGTTTCTCAAAATGCCAAAGCACATTTGAATCACATTCAATCACCCTTCAATGCTACAGAGATATGGGATAGTGCAGAAGACACTAATCTGGCCTTAGAAATTCTCTGGGTTCTTCCCATAACAAGCAAGGTGGAGACTTCTTTTCATGAGAAGATAGATAGCTAAAAGTGCAAAAACATTCAGTGTTTCTGTGACAATAACCCTCGTCCTTAGTCTAATTAGAATTTTCATTATATTAGTTGTCACCCAGATGTAGTGTGACTGGAAAATTTATCACCTAAACCAGTTTTGAGAGGGAAGAGGAATGCTATTAAAAAATCAAGCACAGGGCTTCCCTGGTGATCCAGTGGTTAAGAATTAACCTTGCAGTGCAAGGAACACCCTGGCATTGTTTGAAACCTGGGCCAGAAAGATCCCACATGCTGTGGAGCAACTGAGCCTGGGTGGCTCAATTATTGAGTGTAGGTGCTGCAGCTACTGGAGCCTGTGTGCCTGGAGCCTGTCATCTGCCACAAAAGAAGCCACCACAAGGAGAAGCCTACACACCGCTACGGAGTAGTCCCTGCTTGCTGGTGAATACACCAAAGAACACCCATCACAGACAAAACTAAATAAATCTTAAAACTCAGGCACAAACCAAGACTCTTACAGGAAACTTAGTGGTATGTCTCCCCTACCCATTCAGTCTATAAACTTTTTACTTCTTTTCTCATAGTTCATAACTGCTTATCTGTTTCATATCTTATATCAATATGCATATGCTAGTAGATTGATGCTATATAAAATTCCCTATCTATAATTTAGTTACCTATAATCTATATATACCTGAACCACAATATTTTTTGCTACTATATGCCTGTGCCACGTGCTCAGTTGTGTCCGACTCTTTGCAACCCCGTGGACTGTAGCCCGCCAGGCTCTTATGTCCGTGGAATTTTTCATGCAAGAATACTGGAGTGGGTTGCCCTTTCTTACTCCAAGAGATCTTCCCAGCCTAAAGATCGAACCCAGTCTCCTCCATCACAGGTGGATTCTTTACTCACTGAACCATCAGGGAATAATTCACTTATGCAATTCCCTAGTTATGCCTATAAATCACAAATTTCTGACAGGAATGTTAATGATTGTCATTACCTCCTCTGCATTATATTCCTTCTATTTTTATTTTACTTCTATTTTTTAGATTCATTTCCTTCTAATAGGAAGTCCCCAGGTCATTGACTTTCCTTTTTCTAACCCCAATACATTTCCCCCCAACATGCTTATCATCATCTGAATTCACTGTAATATTTTTACACAGAGAAATCTACAAAAGGAAGCATCAATTAATCTCTTCTAGCATTCTAAGTATCTTACATCCTTGACAACCTATGTTACTCACGCCTAATCTTAATATTAATTATGATATTAATTATGCTGATAATAATAAACCAGATAAACATTTGCTTCTTTTGTGATGTTGCTTGTCATTAGCAAAATAGGTCACAGTAACTGTTGGACTTAGTAAAAAATTATCCACTTTAGGATCAGTTATTTCTATTCTTGCTTGGCATAATATCTTGATCTCTAGTTAACTATAATTGTTTAAATAGTAGCTACTGCTTTTAAAATATCTTCAAAAAATACTCCCAACAAACAAAAGTTCAGAACGAGAAGTCTTCATGGGTGAAATCTATTAAACATTTAAAGCATAGTAAAAAAATCCTTTTCAAACTCTTCTCAAAAAAGAAAAGGGAATACTTCAAGACTTGTTTTATGAGGCCAATATTTCTCTGATACTGAAACCATACAAGGTAGTCATAAGAAAAAAATTACTGTGCAATATCCCTGATGAATGTAGATGCAAAAAAAAAATAAATAAACAGAATATTAGCAAACTAAATTCAATAGCACATTAAATTATTATATCCTATGATCAAGTAGGATTTACTTCACAGATGCAAAAATACAAAGCATGTGGTAAACCACATTAAAAAATGAAGGTAAAATTATATGATCATTTCTATAGATATTGAAAAGCATTTGACAAAATTCAATATTCATTCACAATAAAACTCTCAATGCAGTGGGTACAGAGAGGCCCTATACCACAACATAATAAAAGCCAAATGTGACAAGCTCACAGCAAATATTATTCTTAATAGTAAAAAGCTTTTCTTCCAAGATTAGTAACAAGACAAGGGTGCCCACGTACACATTATTCAACATAGTATTGGGAGTTCTAGTCAGAGAAATTAGACAAAAGGCATAAAAGTCATCCAACTGGATAGAGGGAAATGAAACCACCATTATTTGCAGATAGCATGATATTACATGTATTACAAGATATTAAATGTATAAAACTCTAAAGCCTCCAAAGAAATCATTAGAACTAATTGACAAATTCCATAAAAGTACAAGATACAAAATCAATATACAAAAATTCTGTATTTATTCACAGTAATAACAAACAGAAAAAAATAAGAAAGTAGTCACACTTATAATGCATCAAAAAGAATAAAATACACAGTAATACATTTAACCAAGAAGGCAAGAGTAGGTGTAGCCTGTTATCTGAAAACTATTAGTCATTTTTGAAGCAAATTGAAGAAGACAAATAAATGGAAAGGTAATCTGTGTTCGTGGATTGAAAGAATATGCTTAAAATGTCCATACTATCCAAAGAAATCTACAGACTCAACACAATACCTATCAAAATACCAAGGGAATTTTTCACAGAACTAGAACAAATAATTTTAAGATTTGTATGGAAACATACCTGCAAAAACCCCAAGTAGTCAAAACAGTCTTCAGAAAGAAAAACACAGCTGGAGGCATGATGCTCCCTGATTTCAAACTATACTACAAAGCTATAGATATTACAAAACAGTATAGTAGTGGCATAAAAACAGACACAGATCACTGGAACAGAATTGAGAGCCCTGCTATCAACGCACACATAAATTTCAATCAATTAACAACAAAAAAGCGAATACTATCAAGTGCGTAAAGAATAATCTTTTCAAAAAACGATGCTATGAAAACTGGATAATTACATAAAGAAGAATCAAACTGAATGATTACCTTACCCATCACATAGAAACAATCTCAAATATCCCATCAGCTACATAAGTAAAGTGGACTTATCAAATATACCAAAGTAAAGGACTGATATTTGAATATTTTTAAATGTTATTTAACTGTATTAATCTATTTAGGAAAGAATCTCAAGGAACTAAAACACATTATTTCTACCCATAATAATTTTATCAGAATGCTTTGAACTGCCTTTTCATGTTTCTTGTTTCTAGTTTTTAAAAATTTCCCAGAACATCATTGCGAGTATATTCATATATCACTTTTTCCTCTATACCGTCTCAGTTTTCTGCAATTAAAAAATAATTTTAAGAGTGAAAATGCTGTATTCTCTTATGCATAGTTCTAGTGGATCAGTCAGAGTTCTGTAAAGAAACAGAACCAATAGGAGATATATAAAGACTTATTATGTATAAAGATATAAGGTATGGACTCACATGATTGTGAAAGCTAAGTCCCAAAGTTTGTCTTCTGTAAGCTGGAGTCCCAGAAAAGTCAGCAGTATAGTTTGAAGATCTGAGAGTCAGAGAGGTGATGATGTATGTTCCAGTTGAGGTCTGAAGACTGAGAACAAGGAGAACCAAGGGCAACAGATTAATGCCACAGTTCAAATAGGTAAAAAGTGAACTTGACTTTCTTTGGCCCTTTTGTTCTGTTCAGGAGCTCTGAACAAACCCATCACCTAGGGAAATGGATGCTTCAATCCCAAAGCTAGGGTGGAGATGCTAGCAGTTGTAGGGAGATACAGTCCGATCTACCCCTGTACCAATGGTTCTAAATTGTTTTCTAACATTAGTGCTGGATGGAGTTAATCCCAGATTCTAAAGAGTCCCTTCATTAGAATAACATAAAATATATGAATGAACCATACGCCACCATAGTTGGTCTGACGGTCACAACTGATCCTTGCTATTTGCCTTCTCTATTACTCATTATAGATTTCCCTCATTCCAGGTAGTTCCTCTACTGGACTGGGTAGCCTTTCTTTTGGGGTTACACAGATTCTCATTTCTAAGAAGTTGGAGCCATTTGTCACCATACTACATCCTTTTCTTGTGAAAACGGGACGAAAATACCCAACGATGCTCAAGTGAATCATTTAGGTGTCAAAGAAGTTCTTTCCTGTACTTAAGTCTAAAATCAACTTGCAGCTTGGTAAGTCAAAACCCTTTTTCCCCCAAAGATATGGTCATTGCTACATAAGTAAAGTGGACTTATCAAATATACCAAAGTAAAGGACTGATATTTGAATATTTTTAAATGTTATTTAACTGTATTAATCTATTTAGGAAAGAATCTCAAGGAACTAAAACACATTATTTCTACCCATAATAATTTTATCAGAATGCTTTGAACTGCCTTTTCATGTTTCTTGTTTCTAGTTTTTAAAAATTTCCCAGAACATCATTGCGAGTATATTCATATATCACTTTTTCCTCTATACCGTCTCAGTTTTCTGCAATTAAAAAATAATTTTAAGAGTGAAAATGCTGTATTCTCTTATGCATAGTTCTAGTGGATCAGTCAGAGTTCTGTAAAGAAACAGAACCAATAGGAGATATATAAAGACTTATTATGTATAAAGATATAAGGTATGGACTCACATGATTGTGAAAGCTAAGTCCCAAAGTTTGTCTTCTGTAAGCTGGAGTCCCAGAAAAGTCAGCAGTATAGTTTGAAGATCTGAGAGTCAGAGAGGTGATGATGTATGTTCCAGTTGAGGTCTGAAGACTGAGAACAAGGAGAACCAAGGGCAACAGATTAATGCCACAGTTCAAATAGGTAAAAAGTGAACTTGACTTTCTTTGGCCCTTTTGTTCTGTTCAGGAGCTCTGAACAAACCCATCACCTAGGGAAATGGATGCTTCAATCCCAAAGCTAGGGTGGAGATGCTAGCAGTTGTAGGGAGATACAGTCCGATCTACCCCTGTACCAATGGTTCTAAATTGTTTTCTAACATTAGTGCTGGATGGAGTTAATCCCAGATTCTAAAGAGTCCCTTCATTAGAATAACATAAAATATATGAATGAACCATACGCCACCATAGTTGGTCTGACGGTCACAACTGATCCTTGCTATTTGCCTTCTCTATTACTCATTATAGATTTCCCTCATTCCAGGTAGTTCCTCTACTGGACTGGGTAGCCTTTCTTTTGGGGTTACACAGATTCTCATTTCTAAGAAGTTGGAGCCATTTGTCACCATACTACATCCTTTTCTTGTGAAAACGGGACGAAAATACCCAACGATGCTCAAGTGAATCATTTAGGTGTCAAAGAAGTTCTTTCCTGTACTTAAGTCTAAAATCAACTTGCAGCTTGGTAAGTCACCCTGCCAGAATGGTGAAATTTCCTCTTTGCTCATACCTCTCATACTGCAATAAACCTGTTATATCTGAGGAATATATAAACATGAAGTTTAACAGGATTCTTACTCTATGCCCCTAAGGAAAATTTCCCACTCTGAGCACCAGAGGAGCAAGCACAGAAAACATAATTTCTCAAAGTGAGTCAATGAGAGTAAGTAGGACAATTCATATTTCTATACCTTTATTCCCAGACCCAACATGCATAATGGTAATTAATTTGAGGGGCTACACTACATCTTTAAGGATGGCATATATTTTTGTAGGTGAATATATCCAGGCAGGTTCCCCAGCACCTCTTCAGAATTGATTTCTCTATCAAGATGGTAATTTTCTGGGCAGTATAATGAGTTCTAAAACTGGAGAATCCAAAATGACTAATTGTCACACATTTTCTTATTAAATGAAACATTAAGTGATACAATGTTCCTTAAGATAAAACACACATTAATCTGTTAGGTAGTAGTGTTGATGGACGCCCGTAGACAGGATAGGCAAACTCATGCTTGGAATATAGATTGATTCCAGTTAAGATAAACTGTTGTCCAATTCAGGATAAGAGGGACCCAATTTAAATTAAATACCTGCCAGCTAAGGTAAATCTAAGCCTACACACTCTCTGCCATACCTAGTCTTAAAAGATGATGAAGATTATTTCTTATTGATGCTGGGGCCCCTCTCATCAAGAGATTCCTCATATCTTTGCTAAGTGGAGTGTTTGTGAAGTCCTCTTACAGATTATATTCATCAATTTTTCCAACATTACATAATATAATCACTTGAACATTTCAAGAAGTACTGATCCAGTTTTTATAGCATCAGCCAAAATAGCACTGACAGTTATACCTTAATTATATCTTAATTACCACAGGTCATCTCTTTGTTCAAGCTTCTAAGATCCATATTAGAACCATCATTCAGATGTCTTACAAACAAGGTATTCCATCTCGATACATTCTCTCTTTTCCTCATGTATATATCCACAGTGTGACAGATGAAACACTATTCCTATTTGAAATAATCAAATTTCTAGCTAGGGAATATTAACTAAGTGTTAAAGGCTTTTTTTTTTTTTAGTAGATACAAGATATTTATGGCTCAAATATATCATGACTTTAACCATAATGATTAATTTTGGTGGTCAAAAGAGGTAAAGGGAGAGACCTTAAATGTTGAAGTGTCTTATTTTCTATGGCAGAGTCATCACAATATTTTCAATTAAGTGAGAAGCATTAGTTTTTGACAAGAAAATGGGGACATTTTCTGCAGACTCAGAGTTGAAGGAAACATGGAGATTCAAAATTATTGTGTAATTTGGTTCAGATAGTTCCCCTAATATATTTTAAGATCCCACTTCCTCCCAGTCTAAACCTTGGCTTTGCTGGACAGACCTGCCGGGATCTAGAAATCAACCTTATCCAAAGCAGTCAAGAATACTAAGAAATAACTAACATGTAAGGACACATGTAAGAAGCTTCTCAAGCAGTGCTCAGTTCTCAAGATAAGCTGAGTGTCTATAGTGGAACAAAGAGTGGCAGGATTATGCAGCCAAAAAAAAAAAAAGCTTGCTAGATCCCACACAGGTAACTCTGGATCCGAGATGACTTTGTAAAGTTTCTTGCACTGAATCAAAAGGGGCAGACATTAATACCCTGATTAACCAGCATTTCATATTGAGCCCCCACAGATTGGGAGATCTGAGTGAGATGACTTCCGTTCAAGAGCAGTTCCTCCAGGAGTCTCATCTGAACACCCAGCTGCCAACATCATCAGCAGCTCAGAGAATGAGTGCTTCCATCCTAATGGAAGTGGGAGGAAAATCTAGGCAGCATCCTACGTCATTTACAGTGGTTTTTGTTAGTCTTGTTAATTTGTTTTATGGTATAAGTTCTATAATTAAGGTTTACCATAAAGCATACAGTTAGAAATACCTGCTAGAAAAGTTTTTGTTCAAGCTTCTAAGATCCATATTAGAACCATTCAGATGTCTTACAAACAAGGTATTCCATCTCGATACATTCTCTCTTTTCCTCATGTATATATCCACAGTGTGACAGATGAAACACTATTCCTATTTGAAATAATCAAATTTCTAGCTAGGGAATATTAACTAAGTGTTAAAGGCTTTTTTTTTTTTTTAGTAGATACAAGATATTTATGGCTCAAATATATCATGACTTTAACCATAATGATTAATTTTGGTGGTCAAAAGAGGTAAAGGGAGAGACCTTAAATGTTGAAGTGTCTTATTTTCTATGGCAGAGTCATCACAATATTTTCAATTAAGTGAGAAGCATTAGTTTTTGACAAGAAAATGGGGACATTTTCTGCAGACTCAGAGTTGAAGGAAACATGGAGATTCAAAATTATTGTGTAATTTGGTTCAGATAGTTCCCCTAATATATTTTAAGATCCCACTTCCTCCCAGTCTAAACCTTGGCTTTGCTGGACAGACCTGCCGGGATCTAGAAATCAACCTTATCCAAAGCAGTCAAGAATACTAAGAAATAACTAACATGTAAGGACACATGTAAGAAGCTTCTCAAGCAGTGCTCAGTTCTCAAGATAAGCTGAGTGTCTATAGTGGAACAAAGAGTGGCAGGATTATGCAGCCAAAAAAAAAAAAAGCTTGCTAGATCCCACACAGGTAACTCTGGATCCGAGATGACTTTGTAAAGTTTCTTGCACTGAATCAAAAGGGGCAGACATTAATACCCTGATTAACCAGCATTTCATATTGAGCCCCCACAGATTGGGAGATCTGAGTGAGATGACTTCCGTTCAAGAGCAGTTCCTCCAGGAGTCTCATCTGAACACCCAGCTGCCAACATCATCAGCAGCTCAGAGAATGAGTGCTTCCATCCTAATGGAAGTGGGAGGAAAATCTAGGCAGCATCCTACGTCATTTACAGTGGTTTTTGTTAGTCTTGTTAATTTGTTTTATGGTATAAGTTCTATAATTAAGGTTTACCATAAAGCATACAGTTAGAAATACCTGCTAGAAAAGATCTACATCTTCCAGAAAGCCAATGATCATCTATTAAAAACTCACAATATTGGGAAAATTGCTTATTTCTTCCTAACAGTTACATAAAATTAACTTAAAAACTAAATAGAATAAAATTAATATAAGCTATCTCATAGAAAAAGAGAAGAAAAGCTTAGCTGAAGGAAGCCAAGATTTCTTTTGAACAGTATTACATAGGATAGTTTAGTCTTGAACAATATAGGTTTCCATTGTGCAGGTCCACTTATATGCAGGTATTTTTCATAGTAAATACTGTAGTATTACACAATCTGTGATTGGTTGAATTCATAATGCAGAAGAAATTTGGCTATGGAGGGCCCACCTCTAAATTATATTTGGATTAACCCCAGTGTTCTAGGATCAACTGTGTGTATAAAAACAAATATTTTATATACCTATGTATAATTGTATATAATACACATTTTATATGTATAATATAGATAACATTATATTGTATATATCCTTTATGTATGTTAACTGTTTATTGTTATTTTACATATAATATTATTTAATATATTATATATTCTTTTAACAAAATTTCTAGTAAACAATATTATTTGTTCTGTGATTGCTGTTCCATGAGCTCTCTTTTAAGGATTTAGGGTGGCATGAATGAAGTCCTACCCAACATATAGTTCCAGTTGTTCTGAATAAACATACATTTATTTTCATTTGAAACATTTTCTTTTGATCTTGTTAGCATACTCTAGCTACATCATTTTGATTGTTGGCAGGAAAACAAACTTGTAGATAAAGCCATCTGTTGACTATTCTCCTCAGGACTTTCTCATTCCTGATAGGAAACAAAATTTAGAAAAACAAACCATAGGGACTAATTTTATTTCAGCTGACATATGCACCCTAACTTTTTGTTCACTGTCATATAACTAATTCTAGATACAATTTGAACACAGACACTTAAGATATAAGAGTTCAAACTAGTCAAATATTGAAGTTTTATGGTAAGGCAAAATTTGGGCCAGAAATTTTCCTTGTAGTATTATCCATCCTATGATATTTCTGATCACTCATTCTTGCCAAGTAGTAGTTTATTCTGGATCCTGCAAGTTGTCTTATTTGACCACTTCAAAACCTATCCCATATTTTTGTTGCTACTAAATTATAAAATATTAAATGACTTTGTCTCTTTATATGGCAATGAAATGTGAGGGCAATTCAAACTGCACCATAATATACATATGTGCTCTATTTCATATATATGGTAAAGTGTTAAACTATAGTATTTTCATAGAAAATATGATTTTTGTTTTATTCATAATGCAGAAGAAATTTGGCTATGGAGGGCCCACCTCTAAATTATATTTGGATTAACCCCAGTGTTCTAGGATCAACTGTGTGTATAAAAACAAATATTTTATATACCTATGTATAATTGTATATAATACACATTTTATATGTATAATATAGATAACATTATATTGTATATATCCTTTATGTATGTTAACTGTTTATTGTTATTTTACATATAATATTATTTAATATATTATATATTCTTTTAACAAAATTTCTAGTAAACAATATTATTTGTTCTGTGATTGCTGTTCCATGAGCTCTCTTTTAAGGATTTAGGGTGGCATGAATGAAGTCCTACCCAACATATAGTTCCAGTTGTTCTGAATAAACATACATTTATTTTCATTTGAAACATTTTCTTTTGATCTTGTTAGCATACTCTAGCTACATCATTTTGATTGTTGGCAGGAAAACAAACTTGTAGATAAAGCCATCTGTTGACTATTCTCCTCAGGACTTTCTCATTCCTGATAGGAAACAAAATTTAGAAAAACAAACCATAGGGACTAATTTTATTTCAGCTGACATATGCACCCTAACTTTTTGTTCACTGTCATATAACTAATTCTAGATACAATTTGAACACAGACACTTAAGATATAAGAGTTCAAACTAGTCAAATATTGAAGTTTTATGGTAAGGCAAAATTTGGGCCAGAAATTTTCCTTGTAGTATTATCCATCCTATGATATTTCTGATCACTCATTCTTGCCAAGTAGTAGTTTATTCTGGATCCTGCAAGTTGTCTTATTTGACCACTTCAAAACCTATCCCATATTTTTGTTGCTACTAAATTATAAAATATTAAATGACTTTGTCTCTTTATATGGCAATGAAATGTGAGGGCAATTCAAACTGCACCATAATATACATATGTGCTCTATTTCATATATATGGTAAAGTGTTAAACTATAGTATTTTATTATATTAAATAAAAATAATCTTGTCAATCTTATAAAGAGAAGCATAACTGATAATGTCTATTACTGATTTAATACAAAAGTAATCGTTTTTCCTAACAAAGAAATATAAAAAAATAGCCACCTAGAAAATGAAGATGAAGTGAGAGATAAAATTAATATTTTTATGCCTTTAAATTTTATGATTTATGATTATAAGATAGTTATAGGCTCTACCAAGTACTCTAATAATAGATACTGATGTTTCATATTCAGGGTAAGCAAATTAAAGAACTTGATTATCATAGGCACTAAATGTGCCTTCATAATTTTTACAAATTGTTAAAAGTAGACTGGGGGCTGGATCTAGAACCTATCATACAAAGTGAAGTAAGTCAAAAAGAGAAGGGCAAGTACAACGTACTAACACACATATATATGGAATCTAGTAGGATGGTAATGATAACACACACAGTGAAGTGATGGAAAAACAGACATGGACTGTAGACATATGGACATAGTAGGGAATGAACAGTGGGTGGGAGGTGTAAAGGAAGCAGCATGAAAACCTATACTATCATATGTGAAAAAAATCACTATTGTCATTGCACTGTGAGAAAAGAGGATCCTGCAGAGGTGCTGCGTGACGGCCTGGAGAGGAGTATGGGGATGATATACATATGACTAATCTGGGACTATACATATCTGTAAACAACAAAACTCTGTAAAAGTAAAAAGTAAAATAAAAATTAAAAAAAAAAAAAAAAAAAGTAGACTAGGGGTTCTGGAAAATATGGAACAGCCTCATTCCTCCCAAATTATCCTTCCTACAGCTGAAACATCCTGCACAAAACACAGCAACTGATCATAGAAAGACCCTTAAAGGTGAAGAGGATGAACTGTGCCTGGGGACCTTAGGCCTTCAGGGAGACAGAGTGATCAATCACTTGGGCTTCAAGTTGCTTCCTCTATACTGTGGACAATCTCTACAGTGAGTTACCAAATTAGTGAGTTACCAGAAATCTCCAACTAAGAGTTACCAAGAGGCAGCTAAAATGTTTCTACTATATGATTCCATTTATACAACACTTTTGAAAAAATAAAACAATAGAAATGAAGAATAAATTAGTGGCTCTCAAGGGACATTGAAATGGGGTTAGGGATGTTGGCAGGTAGGAAGGACGAGGATGTACTTATAAATGTGTGACAGAAGGGACCTTTATGGTGATAAAATTATTCTTTGTCTTCAATGTGCGGGTGGGTACAACTACATGTGTAATAGGGCTTCCCTGGTGGTCCAGTGGGTAAAGAGTTCGCCTGGCAGTGCAAGGGGCACTGGTTCGATCCCTGGCCATGTGCCACTGAGCGGCTGGACTGGTGTGTCCAATTACTAGCCAGCGCTCTGGAGCACATGCACTCAGAGCTGGTGCTCAGCAGTGACAGAGGCCACTGCAATGGAAGGCCCACACATGCCAAAGTTTAAAAAGATGGATGAAAATAAATATAAATAAGAGGCATGATGGGGAAAAAGAAAAAAATGTAATTATCTAAAAAAATTGTATGGAAGTAAATGCATACTTGTGCACATGTACAAGTGAGTACAACTAACTGCAGAAATATGAATAAGATATGTGGATATGTTGATTGAAATGTCAATAAGATATGTTAATATGTTGATTGTTACATTGTGCTCTATAGTTTGCCAGATGATGCCTTTGAAGAAACTGGATAAATTGTACACTGTATCTTACTTGTTACAATTTTCTGTGAATCTACAATGATCTCAAAGTAGAAAGTTAAAAATTGGTTTATATATTTCTAAGAAACATGCATAGGATTTTCATATAAATTATAAAACTAAAATTAACATAATATAATATATACCTTATATACAGCTTCTCAGCAGACTAAACCTTAAAATTTCTGATAGAAAATACTGCCTTAAAAAACTAGATCATTCTATACTGAATTTTCTCTGTGTGAAAAGTTTCATTTGTATGACTTTATTCTACAGATTTTATTCTAATAGCAAAAATATGCTATTTTGCATATTTAGACTATGTTGTCTAAATCCTCTTCTAGTCAGCATCGATTTGTAAGATAAAAGTCTCCATTACTTCATCTTCCATTAATATATAATTTGCTGATCCTTCATTAGGCAGTTTGAACTCCCTTGATTATACTTCTATTTATTTCTGTCTTTTAAAGTGTGAATTTCAAATTCACATGAATACATGTTTTTAAAAAAATAAAACAATAGAAATGAAGAATAAATTAGTGGCTCTCAAGGGACATTGAAATGGGGTTAGGGATGTTGGCAGGTAGGAAGGACGAGGATGTACTTATAAATGTGTGACAGAAGGGACCTTTATGGTGATAAAATTATTCTTTGTCTTCAATGTGCGGGTGGGTACAACTACATGTGTAATAGGGCTTCCCTGGTGGTCCAGTGGGTAAAGAGTTCGCCTGGCAGTGCAAGGGGCACTGGTTCGATCCCTGGCCATGTGCCACTGAGCGGCTGGACTGGTGTGTCCAATTACTAGCCAGCGCTCTGGAGCACATGCACTCAGAGCTGGTGCTCAGCAGTGACAGAGGCCACTGCAATGGAAGGCCCACACATGCCAAAGTTTAAAAAGATGGATGAAAATAAATATAAATAAGAGGCATGATGGGGAAAAAGAAAAAAATGTAATTATCTAAAAAAAAAATTGTATGGAAGTAAATGCATACTTGTGCACATGTACAAGTGAGTACAACTAACTGCAGAAATATGAATAAGATATGTGGATATGTTGATTGAAATGTCAATAAGATATGTTAATATGTTGATTGTTACATTGTGCTCTATAGTTTGCCAGATGATGCCTTTGAAGAAACTGGATAAATTGTACACTGTATCTTACTTGTTACAATTTTCTGTGAATCTACAATGATCTCAAAGTAGAAAGTTAAAAATTGGTTTATATATTTCTAAGAAACATGCATAGGATTTTCATATAAATTATAAAACTAAAATTAACATAATATAATATATACCTTATATACAGCTTCTCAGCAGACTAAACCTTAAAATTTCTGATAGAAAATACTGCCTTAAAAAACTAGATCATTCTATACTGAATTTTCTCTGTGTGAAAAGTTTCATTTGTATGGCTTTATTCTACAGATTTTATTCTAATAGCAAAAATATGCTATTTTGCATATTTAGACTATGTTGTCTAAATCCTCTTCTAGTCAGCATCGATTTGTAAGATAAAAGTCTCCATTACTTCATCTTCCATTAATATATAATTTGCTGATCCTTCATTAGGCAGTTTGAACTCCCTTGATTATACTTCTATTTATTTCTGTCTTTTAAAGTGTGAATTTCAAAATTCCACATGATATACTGAATAAAATTAACAACTTAAACATTGCAT
This sequence comes from Tragulus kanchil, assembly GCA_022376925.1. Classification (NCBI taxonomy): domain Eukaryota; kingdom Metazoa; phylum Chordata; class Mammalia; order Artiodactyla; family Tragulidae; genus Tragulus; species Tragulus kanchil. Next base: position 149,591,249 of record JAIOJX010000025.1, on the reverse strand, counting down.
AAGACAACAGTTAATTTAGCAAATAGAAGTAGAAAACATCCAATATTAAGGAAAAAACTGAAAATTAAATTTTAAAAAGTAAAATGATTAAACTGTGGTAAAACTTCAAGCATCTGATATACATGAGTTAGAGTTCCTAAAGGAGAAGGAAAAATATCTGATGAAAAAAAGAATTATTTGAATTATCTTAAAATTGTATAAAAATTATAAACTCAAGCACAAGACGTATAAACTCTAGTCACAAGAAACCCAAAGAAAACTACATCAAAGTACACCATAAATGAATGGCTTAAAACCAGTGACAATAAGAACTTATAGGTGACCAGAATAAAACACTTTACAAAGAGAGGGGAAAAAATATAAAGATATTTTGCCAGAGTTCATGTGAGATGAGAGTGGAGGAACATTTCTCAAGTATTGAAAGAATAATTTAACTATCAAAATGTCTATCCCAGTGGAAACACATTTAAAAATCACAGGTGAATTAGTTTTCAGACATACAGTGGCTGAAATAGCTCACTCCTAAGGACTCATAAGAAATAGAGAAGTTTCTTCAGGCAGATGTAAAATAGTATCAGGTGGAAATATGAATCACAACACAAAAATACATAGCACCAGAAATGTTAACTGTTTAAGTACATATATTTCTTATCATATAAATGTCTTTAAAAGACAAGCAATGAACAAAATAAACAGCAGTGTAGTTTATATGTGTGGTTTATAATATATGACAATAGAAGAAAAGCTGGGAAGAAAGTTGTGAAATAATATTAGCATAAGGGTTTGCATATATATATGTAAAGTGGTGTAAAGAAATAGGTACCCTTCTTAACAAAATACAATAAAACTGAATCAAAAAATACATTAAAAGGGTCATACATCATGATCATGTGAGATTTATCCCAAGGATTCAAGAATTTTTCAATATCTGTAAATTAACCAATATGATACACCACATTAACATATCAAAGAGTAGAACCCTTATGATCATCTCAATACATGCAGAAAAAGGTTTTGATACAGTTCAGTATTTATGATGAACACTCTCTGGGAAATATGCATAGAGTTAAGATATCCTAACATAATACAGGCCATATATAACAAACTCACCTCTAGCATATTCAATAGTGAAAAGTTGAAATCATTCTTTCTAAGATGGAGACTAAGACAAGGATGCCCACTCGCTGTGACTACATGAACTACTGCCTGCCCAGCCTCTCTGTCCATGGAATTCTCCAGGCAAGGATAATGGAGTTGGTTACCACTTCCTACTCTAGGGGATCTTCCCGACCCAGGGATCTCATGTTAATTCTTAAAAGGCTTCCTCCTTATATTCTTTTTTTTTTTTTGGAGGGGGGGGCGGGTTGGGGGGGGAGGGGGTGGGCGGGCCACTTCTATTGGTCTTTCGTTTATCTATTTTCATCCATCTTTGTTCTTTGGCCCGTGCGGGTTTCCCATCGTGGTGGCCTCTGTCGTCACAGAGCACTGGCTCTGGGCGCATGCGCTCCAGAGCTTCGGCTCAGTAATTGGACACATCGGTCCAGCCGCTCAGCAGCACGTGGGATCTTCCCAGGCCAGGGATCCAACCGGCGCCCCTTGCACTGCAAGGCGGTGTCCTTACCCACTGGACCACTAGGGAAGCCCCTTCCTTATATTTTGTCAACATGAAACAATTTTAAATAACCAAGGTAAATTTGAAAACAACAATCAGAAGTCAAAACTTTGCCATGCGGTATGGTCTAGAATCCAGAACACTAAGCAGAGGAAAAGGTATATTAATGGTTTTTCTGTTGACTAGACATTTGATTTTGAATAATGTTTAACTGAAAAAAATAAGTAAATCTAATGCAGTGATGTCAGCAAAAATGATAGAAGAAATGCTTCAAAAAATAATTTCTTCCATAAAAACAATAAGAACACAAGCAAAAATAGAATTAACTTTTTTTTCAAAGGATTCTGGGAAAATTTAAACCCAAAATTTTACAGCCATCTGGAGAGTTTTTAAGAAAATTGCCTTAATTTCATTAAGTACAGTGCATTTTATGTTATTTTTTCTAACTTGCCTTTTTTCCATCTTCTCCCCAGCAAGAAGGTAGCCTGAAAAACTAATAGCCCACAGTCATGGAGAATACCAACATTCTTCAGTTGCTGGTGAGGCAAGAACAGGATCCATATTCCTAGGTATCTTTTATCATTAATCAATGTAATTAGTCCCTGAACAACCCCCTCAGGAAGGGCTGTTCTTACAGGTCCTTGCTAAGATTCCCCAGTGTGAACAGCACTGTCCCCAGGGTATCTATCTTTATAGATCCCTGTGGACATGAACTACTGCCTGCCCAGCCTCTCTGTCCATGGAATTCTCCAGGCAAGGATAATGGAGTTGGTTACCACTTCCTACTCTAGGGGATCTTCCCGACCCAGGGATCTCATGTTAATTCTTAAAAGGCTTCCTCCTTATATTCTTTTTTTTTTGGAGGAGGGCGGGTTGGGGAGGGAGGGGAGTGGGCGGGCCACTTCTATTGGTCTTTCGTTTATCTATTTTCATCCATCTTTGTTCTTTGGCCCGTGCGGGTTTCCCATCGTGGTGGCCTCTGTCGTCACAGAGCACTGGCTCTGGGCGCATGCGCTCCAGAGCTTCGGCTCAGTAATTGGACACATCGGTCCAGCCGCTCAGCAGCACGTGGGATCTTCCCAGGCCAGGGATCCAACCGGCGCCCCTTGCACTGCAAGGCGGTGTCCTTACCCACTGGACCACTAGGGAAGCCCCTTCCTTATATTTTGTCAACATGAAACAATTTTAAATAACCAAGGTAAATTTGAAAACAACAATCAGAAGTCAAAACTTTGCCATGCGGTATGGTCTAGAATCCAGAACACTAAGCAGAGGAAAAGGTATATTAATGGTTTTTCTGTTGACTAGACATTTGATTTTGAATAATGTTTAACTGAAAAAAATAAGTAAATCTAATGCAGTGATGTCAGCAAAAATGATAGAAGAAATGCTTCAAAAAATAATTTCTTCCATAAAAACAATAAGAACACAAGCAAAAATAGAATTAACTTTTTTTTCAAAGGATTCTGGAAATTAACCAAAGTTTTACAGCCATCTGGAGAGTTTTTAAGAAAATTGCCTTAATTTCATTAAGTACAGTGCATTTTATGTTATTTTTTCTAACTTGCCTTTTTTCCATCTTCTCCCCAGCAAGAAGGTAGCCTGAAAAACTAATAGCCCACAGTCATGGAGAATACCAACATTCTTCAGTTGCTGGTGAGGCAAGAACAGGATCCATATTCCTAGGTATCTTTTATCATTAATCAATGTAATTAGTCCCTGAACAACCCCCTCAGGAAGGGCTGTTCTTACAGGTCCTTGCTAAGATTCCCCAGTGTGAACAGCACTGTCCCCAGGGTATTTGTCAAAAATAATTAAAGACAGTTGTTTAACAGTGCAGCTGCATTGGCAGTAAATAACAAATGAAGAAAGAGCTAGTCAACCAAAATCTGAAAAAAAGAAAATTGGGAAAGAAGAGTTACACAGAGACTTTGAAACGCTCTAACATATTCCCAGGTATCTGAAAGTCCATACATAAGAATAATGCTTATGAACAGGTCTGTGTGCATGCTCAGGAAAGGTCTCAAAAGCCCCTACGTTTGTTCCTTTGACTAACTTTGAGTGTCTGCACATGCAGAAAGTGAATGCTAAGGTCCTGTAAAGAACCTGTCTGAATGTTGAAGGCATAACCTCCGTCCTGAACACACACACACACACACACACACACACACAGAGTAAACTCCCTGGTGTAAACAAGACTTCTTTTCAGATCACTAAGTCCAGTATTTAGTTGAAAAAACAGAGACTTCAGAACTGTAGATGTCAAAAAACTACAGACTTGCAGAATCAGTTCAGAAAAGTCAATAAACAAACAAGCACAACAACGAGAAATAATATTTCAAAAGGAGCAATTCTGATTTCTAGAGTTGCTACTTTAAAATATACAGTTAACAAATATTATGAGGCATACAAAGAAACAAAATATAGCCCATTCACAATAAAAAATAAAGCAGTCAATAAGAAATGTCCCTGAGAAAGGATAAATGTTGGACTTCCTTAAAAAGACTTCACATTGACTATTTAAAATATATTTAAATAACCGCTGAAAACCAAGTCAAACTAATCAAGAAGAAGAATGTTTTCTCATTAAAGAAAATAGAATTAACTTTTTCAAAGGATTCTGAAATTAACCAAAGTTTTCCCTGGGTTAAAATTGCCTTATTTCATTAAGTACAGTGCATTTTATGTTATTTTTCTAACTTGCCTTTTTTCCATCTTCTCCCCAGCAAGAAGGTAGCCTGAAAAACTAATAGCCCACAGTCATGGAGAATACCAACATTCTTCAGTTGCTGGTGAGGCAAGAACAGGATCCATATTCCTAGGTATCTTTTATCATTAATCAATGTAATTAGTCCCTGAACAACCCCCTCAGGAAGGGCTGTTCTTACAGGTCCTTGCTAAGATTCCCCAGTGTGAACAGCACTGTCCCCAGGGTATTTGTCAAAAATAATTAAAGACAGTTGTTTAACAGTGCAGCTGCATTGGCAGTAAATAACAAATGAAGAAAGAGCTAGTCAACCAAAATCTGAAAAAAAGAAAATTGGGAAAGAAGAGTTACACAGAGACTTTGAAACGCTCTAACATATTCCCAGGTATCTGAAAGTCCATACATAAGAATAATGCTTATGAACAGGTCTGTGTGCATGCTCAGGAAAGGTCTCAAAAGCCCCTACGTTTGTTCCTTTGACTAACTTTGAGTGTCTGCACATGCAGAAAGTGAATGCTAAGGTCCTGTAAAGAACCTGTCTGAATGTTGAAGGCATAACCTCCGTCCTGAACACACACACACACACACACACACACACACAGAGTAAACTCCCTGGTGTAAACAAGACTTCTTTTCAGATCACTAAGTCCAGTATTTAGTTGAAAAAACAGAGACTTCAGAACTGTAGATGTCAAAAAACTACAGACTTGCAGAATCAGTTCAGAAAAGTCAATAAACAAACAAGCACAACAACGAGAAATAATATTTCAAAAGGAGCAATTCTGATTTCTAGAGTTGCTACTTTAAAATATACAGTTAACAAATATTATGAGGCATACAAAGAAACAAAATATAGCCCATTCACAATAAAAAATAAAGCAGTCAATAAGAAATGTCCCTGAGAAAGGATAAATGTTGGACTTCCTTAAAAAGACTTCACATTGACTATTTAAAATATATTTAAATAACCGCTGAAAACCAAGTCAAACTAATCAAGAAGAAGAATGTTTTCTCATTAAATAAAGAATATCAATAATGAGGCAGATATTAGTTATTAAAGAATAGAAATACTGTAGGTTAAAATACAATAACTAAAATGAAAAAGAGTCTTAAAAGTGCAACAACAGCAAATCTGAGCAGACAGAAGAAGAATTTACCTACCTCTTTAAGGTAGGTAAATTGATATAATATAGTCAAACTGATGATTAAAATATTCAGGGCATTAAAATGCATGTAAAATCAAGTAGTATGACAATAAAAGCCAAAGGTGAAATATGCAGTGCTAAAGTACTCCTAGGTTCTATCATTACTGTATTTATAAAAAAGTGAACTATTCTGATATTACTAAGGAAGTGGTAAAAAGTAATCATTTGTTTAGGACTGATCCATCAGAAATGATACCTTTGATCTCTAACGGAATAATTTTTAAAAGTTAAATGAATAAGAAACAAGATAATATATGGTAATATTTTAAATAGGAAACAAAAATAATTAAACCCAAATAAGCCATATAAGGGAAAAAATGGTATGCTATAGATACAAATATCTGTATAAAGTGAAAGATGGTCTAGCTATATTACTCAAAGACTTTAAGGCTATGAACATTAGAGATGAAGACAAAGGCATCATCGATTAAACTGTCAATTCAACAGGAATACATGAATCCTAAATTTCTATTTATCAAATAGTTCATCTTCTCAGCATGTAGAGCCAAAGTGTAGCTAAATGTGAGCTAAATGTGCCTTGAACAATCCCTATTTGTAATGTGAGGCTAACAAACATTCCCAACTGCTAATAAAAATATCAGTAATGATAGGGGATTTAAATACATGATTAGCAAATTATATATATATAGAATACTGTACCCTATTTAAAGGTGTATGTGAGGCCTCACTTACTTGCTGAGATGCACTGCATTCTGTCTCTGCAGTTGGTATTTACTGTGTACTTTATTACATCTCTTTTCACTTAGAAAAAAAAATCTTGTGTGTGAGAATACACATTTTTCAGATAAACAGGATAATTCTAAAATGTTAGATGAGTACTATCATACAAAGTATATTTATGGCATAGTAAAACTAAACTAGGAACTAATAATAGGGTATCAAACAAGGCATTTATAAATATGCTATAGGTCAAATAAAAATTTATACTAACTATTCAGAAAATATGTGATCAAAATTCATTTATTAGAAACTAGAAATTAGTAAAAAGGAAATCAGATTATATCTAAATAAATAAACTGAAAGATAGTAACACAGATAATAGCAATGGTCAATGAAATAGGAAACAAAAATAATTAAACCCAAATAAGCCATATAAGGGAAAAAATGGTATGCTATAGATACAAATATCTGTATAAAGTGAAAGATGGTCTAGCTATATTACTCAAAGACTTTAAGGCTATGAACATTAGAGATGAAGACAAAGGCATCATCGATTAAACTGTCAATTCAACAGGAATACATGAATCCTAAATTTCTATTTATCAAATAGTTCATCTTCTCAGCATGTAGAGCCAAAGTGTAGCTAAATGTGAGCTAAATGTGCCTTGAACAATCCCTATTTGTAATGTGAGGCTAACAAACATTCCCAACTGCTAATAAAAATATCAGTAATGATAGGGGATTTAAATACATGATTAGCAAATTATATATATATAGAATACTGTACCCTATTTAAAGGTGTATGTGAGGCCTCACTTACTTGCTGAGATGCACTGCATTCTGTCTCTGCAGTTGGTATTTACTGTGTACTTTATTACATCTCTTTTCACTTAGAAAAAAAAATCTTGTGTGTGAGAATACACATTTTTCAGATAAACAGGATAATTCTAAAATGTTAGATGAGTACTATCATACAAAGTATATTTATGGCATAGTAAAACTAAACTAGGAACTAATAATAGGGTATCAAACAAGGCATTTATAAATATGCTATAGGTCAAATAAAAATTTATACTAACTATTCAGAAAATATGTGATCAAAATTCATTTATTAGAAACTAGAAATTAGTAAAAAGGAAATCAGATTATATCTAAATAAATAAACTGAAAGATAGTAACACAGATAATAGCAATGGTCAATGAAATAGAAAATAAAAAATAATAAAGAAAATTAAAACACTAAAATTTGTTCTAAGAAGAAAGTAATAATATTCATAAAGAGCAGTTCAATAAGAAATATGAGAAAACACTATCAATTTGAAAACTGGGATGTCAATGTAAACTTTTTAGATACTGAAGTAGTAAATATGATCATACTTGAGATTTTTGCCAATAAAATGGACAGTTTATCTAAAATGCGCAAATACTTGCAGTAGAAAATTTTAAACAGAGATGATAGTAGAAGTATAAAGTATCAATAATGTGATTCATATTAAAGAAACTAAACCCATGATTAATCATTTAAATAATTTTTTAAATAATTTTCCAGGATCAGATGGCATTGCCATTAAATTCCTCTGAGCATTTTGAAAAGTAGGTTTAATTTTAGAAAAATTATCTCAGTAAATAGACAATAAGATAAATCTTAACACTTTTATATCAGGCAATCATAAACTAGACACCAAAACCTACCAATGATATAAAAAGAAAAGGATTTTATAAGATAATTATGCACACAGTACAAAAAACTTTGAAATTATCTAGTAGTAACCAGAGATATATAAAACTGATTATATATCAAAACCAATCATATTTGTTCAATGAATGCACAGGTAAATATTTAGAAATTTATCAATGATTCATCACATTTAAAGAAAAAATGAAAAAAATATATCAATTTAAGAGATTCAAAGTATTTGATGAAATATTCCCTTCATTTTAGAAAGACTTAGCAATCTGAGACTATAAGATAATTGTCTTATATTCATCATTGACTTCTTTATGCACTGCATTCTGTCTCTGCAGTTGGTATTTACTGTGTACTTTATTACATCTCTTTTCACTTAGAAAAAAAAATCTTGTGTGTGAGAATACACATTTTTCAGATAAACAGGATAATTCTAAAATGTTAGATGAGTACTATCATACAAAGTATATTTATGGCATAGTAAAACTAAACTAGGAACTAATAATAGGGTATCAAACAAGGCATTTATAAATATGCTATAGGTCAAATAAAAATTTATACTAACTATTCAGAAAATATGTGATCAAAATTCATTTATTAGAAACTAGAAATTAGTAAAAAGGAAATCAGATTATATCTAAATAAATAAACTGAAAGATAGTAACACAGATAATAGCAATGGTCAATGAAATAGAAAATAAAAAATAATAAAGAAAATTAAAACACTAAAATTTGTTCTAAGAAGAAAGTAATAATATTCATAAAGAGCAGTTCAATAAGAAATATGAGAAAACACTATCAATTTGAAAACTGGGATGTCAATGTAAACTTTTTAGATACTGAAGTAGTAAATATGATCATACTTGAGATTTTTGCCAATAAAATGGACAGTTTATCTAAAATGCGCAAATACTTGCAGTAGAAAATTTTAAACAGAGATGATAGTAGAAGTATAAAGTATCAATAATGTGATTCATATTAAAGAAACTAAACCCATGATTAATCATTTAAATAATTTTTAAATAATTTTCCAGGATCAGATGGCATTGCCATTAAATTCCTCTGAGCATTTTGAAAAGTAGGTTTAATTTTAGAAAAATTATCTCAGTAAATAGACAATAAGATAAATCTTAACACTTTTATATCAGGCAATCATAAACTAGACACCAAAACCTACCAATGATAAAAAAAGAAAAGGATTTTATAAGATAATTATGCACACAGTACAAAAAACTTTGAAATTATCTAGTAGTAACCAGAGATATATAAAACTGATTATATATCAAAACCAATCATATTTGTTCAATGAATGCACAGGTAAATATTTAGAAATTTATCAATGATTCATCACATTTAAAGAAAAAATGAAAAAAATATATCAATTTAAGAGATTCAAAGTATTTGATGAAATATTCCCTTCATTTTAGAAAGACTTAGCAATCTGAGACTATAAGATAATTGTCTTATATTCATCATTGACTTCTTTAATATAATACTACTAAATACAATATAAATTATACTAAAGATGAATTAAGTACATCTTCATTCAGATAAAGCAGATAATTCAGAGGAACCAGAGATCAAATTGCCAACATTCACTGGATCATAGAAAGAGCAAGGGAATTGCAGAAAAACATCTACTTCTGCTTAATCAGCTATACTAAAGCATTTGATTGTGTGGATCACAACAAACTGTGGAAAATTCTGAAAGAGATGGGACCACCAGAACACCTTATCTGCCTCCCGAGAAACCTGTATGCCAAACAAGAAGCAACAGTTAGAACCGAACATGGAACAACAGACTGGTTTCAAATTGAGAAAAGAATACATCAAGGCTGCATATTGTCACCCTGATTATTTAACTTACATGCAGAGTACATCATGTGAAATGCTTAAGATGAAGCATAAACTGGAGTCAAGATAGCCAGAAGAAATATCAATAACCTCAAGCATGCAGATGACACTACCTTTATGGCAGAAAGCGAAGAGGAACTAAAGAGCCTCTTGATGAAGGTTAAAGAAGAGAGTGAAAAAGCTGGCCTAAAACTCAATATTCAAAAAACGAAGGTCATGGCATCTGGTCCCATCACTTCATGGCAAATTAGATGGGTATACAATGGAAACAGTGACAAAGTTTACTCTCTTGGTCTCCAAAATCAATGCAGATTCTGACTGCAGTCATGAAAGTAAAAACCTTGGAAGAAAAGCTATAACACTTACAACATATTCAAAAGCAGAGACATTACCAACAAAAGTCCGTATAGTCAAAGCTTTGATTTTCCTAATAGTCGATGTATGGATGTAAGAGTTGGACCATAAAGAAGGTTGTGTGCTGAAGAAATGATGCCTTTGAACTGTGGTGTTGGAGAAGATTCTTGAGTGTCCTTTGGATATCTAGAGTAACCAGAGATAATTAAACCAATCATATTTGTTCAATGAATGCACAGGTAAATATTTAGAAATTTATCAATGATTCATCACATTTAAAGAAAAATGAAAAAAATATATCAATTTAAGAGATTCAAAGTATTTGATGAAATATTCCCTTCATTTTAGAAAGACTTAGCAATCTGAGACTATAAGATAATTGTCTTATATTCATCATTGACTTCTTTAATATAATACTACTAAATACAATATAAATTATACTAAAGATGAATTAAGTACATCTTCATTCAGATAAAGCAGATAATTCAGAGGAACCAGAGATCAAATTGCCAACATTCACTGGATCATAGAAAGAGCAAGGGAATTGCAGAAAAACATCTACTTCTGCTTAATCAGCTATACTAAAGCATTTGATTGTGTGGATCACAACAAACTGTGGAAAATTCTGAAAGAGATGGGACCACCAGAACACCTTATCTGCCTCCCGAGAAACCTGTATGCCAAACAAGAAGCAACAGTTAGAACCGAACATGGAACAACAGACTGGTTTCAAATTGAGAAAAGAATACATCAAGGCTGCATATTGTCACCCTGATTATTTAACTTACATGCAGAGTACATCATGTGAAATGCTTAAGATGAAGCATAAACTGGAGTCAAGATAGCCAGAAGAAATATCAATAACCTCAAGCATGCAGATGACACTACCTTTATGGCAGAAAGCGAAGAGGAACTAAAGAGCCTCTTGATGAAGGTTAAAGAAGAGAGTGAAAAAGCTGGCCTAAAACTCAATATTCAAAAAACGAAGGTCATGGCATCTGGTCCCATCACTTCATGGCAAATTAGATGGGTATACAATGGAAACAGTGACAAAGTTTACTCTCTTGGTCTCCAAAATCAATGCAGATTCTGACTGCAGTCATGAAAGTAAAAACCTTGGAAGAAAAGCTATAACACTTACAACATATTCAAAAGCAGAGACATTACCAACAAAAGTCCGTATAGTCAAAGCTTTGATTTTCCTAATAGTCGATGTATGGATGTAAGAGTTGGACCATAAAGAAGGTTGTGTGCTGAAGAAATGATGCCTTTGAACTGTGGTGTTGGAGAAGATTCTTGAGTGTCCTTTGGACTGCAAGGAGATCAAACAAGTCGGCCCTAAAGGAAATCAACGGTAAATACTCATTGGAAGGACTGACGCTGAAGCTGAAGCTCCAATACTTTGGCTATTTGATGCAGAGAGATGACTGCTTGGAAAAGACCCTGAAGCTGGAGAAACTAGAAGGCAAAAGGAGAAGGAGACAATAGAGGATGAGATGGTTGGATGATATCACTGAGTCAAATGGACATGAGTTTGAGCAAGTTCCTGGAGATGGTGAAGAACAGTGAAGCCTGATGTCCTGCACTCCATGGCGTCACAAAGAGTTGGACACAACTGAGCAGCTAAACTGACTGACAATATGCATTGTACTTAAAGATGAATTATAACCAGATTTCTCTTACTTGGAATAAGAGAAGTATGTCTATCATCACAGCTTCTATTGAAGAGTGGTGTTGATCAGTTGCAAACTATAAAAGCAAATGAGACTGACAAAATTACAGGTTAAAAACAATTTTGTTTGTATACCAGTAATCAAAATTCAATGCTTTGAAATATATATTATTTATCATATCCTAGAATTAAAGCAAATTCAATAGACCCCACCTAAATAAAATCAAGTGATTTTTTAAAAAAGAAGGAATATAATGGCAAAAACAGTCTTTCTACAAGTGGTGCAGGAAAACAAGCAAAAATTGAGTCTAGACACAGACTTTACACCTTTCACAAAATTAACTCAAAAAAGATAATGGAACTAAAAGGTAAATTACTAAACTGTAAAATTTCTACCAGTTAACATAGGAGAAAATCTAGTTGACCTTGGATATAGTAATGACTTTTTAGGTTCAGTATCAAAAGCATAACCCATAAATGAAATAATTTATAAACTGACCTTAAATAAAATGAAAAACCTCTGCTCTGCTAAAGACATTATCAACAGTACAAGAAGAAAGGTACAGATTGGGACGAAATATCTACCAAGGACTGATCTGACAAAGACATATTGACCTAACAAAGAACACTTAAAACTCAACAATGAGAAAATCCAATTAAGAAAGGGGCGAAAGACTTGAAAAGACATTCCACCAGAAAACTATACAGATGGCAAATAAGCATATGAAAAGATGCACATCATGTTGTTAGAAACTTGAAAAGTAAAGTGAGATACCACTACAAACCTACTTACTAGAAGAAGGGGATTCTTGAGTGTCCTTTGGACTGCAAGGAGATCAAACAAGTCGGCCCTAAAGGAAATCAACGGTAAATACTCATTGGAAGGACTGACGCTGAAGCTGAAGCTCCAATACTTTGGCTATTTGATGCAGAGAGATGACTGCTTGGAAAAGACCCTGAAGCTGGAGAAACTAGAAGGCAAAAGGAGAAGGAGACAATAGAGGATGAGATGGTTGGATGATATCACTGAGTCAAATGGACATGAGTTTGAGCAAGTTCCTGGAGATGGTGAAGAACAGTGAAGCCTGATGTCCTGCACTCCATGGCGTCACAAAGAGTTGGACACAACTGAGCAGCTAAACTGACTGACAATATGCATTGTACTTAAAGATGAATTATAACCAGATTTCTCTTACTTGGAATAAGAGAAGTATGTCTATCATCACAGCTTCTATTGAAGAGTGGTGTTGATCAGTTGCAAACTATAAAAGCAAATGAGACTGACAAAATTACAGGTTAAAAACAATTTTGTTTGTATACCAGTAATCAAAATTCAATGCTTTGAAATATATATTATTTATCATATCCTAGAATTAAAGCAAATTCAATAGACCCCACCTAAATAAAATCAAGTGATTTTTTAAAAAAGAAGGAATATAATGGCAAAAACAGTCTTTCTACAAGTGGTGCAGGAAAACAAGCAAAAATTGAGTCTAGACACAGACTTTACACCTTTCACAAAATTAACTCAAAAAAGATAATGGAACTAAAAGGTAAATTACTAAACTGTAAAATTTCTACCAGTTAACATAGGAGAAAATCTAGTTGACCTTGGATATAGTAATGACTTTTTAGGTTCAGTATCAAAAGCATAACCCATAAATGAAATAATTTATAAACTGACCTTAAATAAAATGAAAAACCGCTGCTCTGCTAAAGACATTATCAACAGTACAAGAAGAAAGGTACAGATTGGGACGAAATATCTACCAAGGACTGATCTGACAAAGACATATTGACCTAACAAAGAACACTTAAAACTCAACAATGAGAAAATCCAATTAAGAAAGGGGCGAAAGACTTGAAAAGACATTCCACCAGAAAACTATACAGATGGCAAATAAGCATATGAAAAGATGCACATCATGTTGTTAGAAACTTGAAAAGTAAAGTGAGATACCACTACAAACCTACTTACTAGAACAGTCAAAACACTGACAACACCAAATGCTAGCAAGGATGTGAAGTCATGGGAACTCTTAATCACTTTCTGGAGGGAATGCAAAATGGCACTATGATTCAGTGAAGTGCAAAAGGACAGAATAACCTTTTAAACATTTTAGAGTTAACTCTACACACATATGGGATTCCCAGGTGGCACTAGTGGTAAAGAACCTGCCTGCCAATGCATGTAGATGTGAGAGATGTGGGTTTGATCCCTGGGTAGGAAGATCCTCTGGATGAAAAATTTTGTATACATATGAAAATGAATATTTTAGAGTTAATTATATACATATGCAAATATGTATGAACAAATATGGACATCATACTTTCCACAAAAATGAACTCCTCATGGATTATAAATCTAAGTTGAGCTTATATATATATGTGTGTGTGTGTCTGTGTGTGTGTGTGTGTGCGTGCCTATGTGTGTATATATATATATATATATATATATATATATAGGCTTCTCTGGTGGTCCAGTGGGTAAAGAGTTCGCCTTACAGAGCAAGGGACACTGGTTTGATCCCTGGCACGAGAAGATCTTACGTGGCTACCGGTATATCCAGTTATGAACCAGTGCTCTGGAGCACAGGCACCAAGAGCTACCAGGCCACTTTGATGGAAGTAAAATTTAAAAAACTTTCAAACGTAAAATTTCTACCAGTTAACATAGGAGAAAATCTAGTTGACCTTGGATATAGTAATGACTTTTTAGGTTCAGTATCAAAAGCATAACCCATAAATGAAATAATTTATAAACTGACCTTAAATAAAATGAAAAACCTCTGCTCTGCTAAAGACATTATCAACAGTACAAGAAGAAAGGTACAGATTGGGACGAAATATCTACCAAGGACTGATCTGACAAAGACATATTGACCTAACAAAGAACACTTAAAACTCAACAATGAGAAAATCCAATTAAGAAAGGGGCGAAAGACTTGAAAAGACATTCCACCAGAAAACTATACAGATGGCAAATAAGCATATGAAAAGATGCACATCATGTTGTTAGAAACTTGAAAAGTAAAGTGAGATACCACTACAAACCTACTTACTAGAACAGTCAAAACACTGACAACACCAAATGCTAGCAAGGATGTGAAGTCATGGGAACTCTTAATCACTTTCTGGAGGGAATGCAAAATGGCACTATGATTCAGTGAAGTGCAAAAGGACAGAATAACCTTTTAAACATTTTAGAGTTAACTCTACACACATATGGGATTCCCAGGTGGCACTAGTGGTAAAGAACCTGCCTGCCAATGCATGTAGATGTGAGAGATGTGGGTTTGATCCCTGGGTAGGAAGATCCTCTGGATGAAAAATTTTGTATACATATGAAAATGAATATTTTAGAGTTAATTATATACATATGCAAATATGTATGAACAAATATGGACATCATACTTTCCACAAAAATGAACTCCTCATGGATTATAAATCTAAGTTGAGCTTATATATATATGTGTGTGTGTGTCTGTGTGTGTGTGTGTGTGCGTGCCTATGTGTGTATATATATATATATATATATATATATATATATAGGCTTCTCTGGTGGTCCAGTGGGTAAAGAGTTCGCCTTACAGAGCAAGGGACACTGGTTTGATCCCTGGCACGAGAAGATCTTACGTGGCTACCGGTATATCCAGTTATGAACCAGTGCTCTGGAGCACAGGCACCTAGAGCTAGTGCTCTGCAAGGAGAGAGGCCACTTTGATGGAAGGCCCACACAGGACAAAGAATTAAGATGGATGAAAATAAATAAATGGACGACCAATAAAAAAAAAGAGGCCAAAATTAAATAAATAAATAAATATATATATATGTATATATGTAATATTTATGACTGAGAAGCATAGATTTCATAAATAGAACACAAGAGGTGTTAATTAAAATGGAAAGATTACTACATAGACTTCAATATTTGAATATTGAAAAAGAAATCTGCACAGAGTGAAAAATGGATACATCAGACCAAGAATAGATAGATAAATGTAATGCATTAAAAAAAAGGACCAGGCTTCCCTGGTGGTCCAGTGGGTAAGGACACCACCTTGCAGCGCAAGGGGCGCCGGTTCAATCCCTGGCCTGGGAGGATCCCACGTGCCGCCGAGCGGCTGGACAGATGTGTCCAATTACTGAGCCGGAGCTCTGGAGCGCATGTGCCCAGAGCCGGTGCTCTGCAACAACAGAGGCCGCTGCTATGGGAGGCCCACACGGGCCAAAGAACAAAGATGGATGAAAAAATAGACAAATGAAAGACCAACAGAAGTGGCCCGCCCACCCCCAACTCCCCCACCAAAAAAAAAAAAGTTAATAAAAAAAAAACTGGGCAAGATAATTAAACATACACATAGAAAAGGGTACTCTAATGGTCAATAAGCATACAAAATATATATAATTGTTCAACACACAGGAAATGTAAAGCAGAACCTTATCAATAGCAAACAAACACCATGAAAATCCCAAAAGAACAAAAAGGACATAACCAGAATCATTAAAATGAAAGAGTCTATGACTCAGTGAATATATAGAGCAAGAACTCCACTGATAAAAGTGAAAGCTGATACCAGTATCATAATCATAGTTAAAAATGAATTGATTTTGTTTAATAAAGATAAACATATATATATCCTTTTGTCATGGAAGATACATATATTATATATATATATTTGTAATAATAGATATATTTGACAAAATTCATTTATAAGACTCTTCAGTGTCATTCATCATTTCCTCAAAGGAAATCTATTCCAAATATTAATTGTATAATGGATGAATATTTTGCAATATTTTGTGGATTGAACACTATGAAGCATTGAGAATGAAAAGACCACAAATGACTCTATTAACAGAATCAATCTAAAAATATGTCAAAAAGAAACAAAAATAAATTTGTTACTCCTTTTACATTTATATAATGTTCAATAACATGCAACGTTTACTTTTGGTATTAGAAGTCAGGATTGAAGATGCTTCTTTGTACTGTTCAGTGCAAAGCCTGAATTGATAGTCAGTGTAATTTTACCTTATTGGCAACGTTATGCTACTTGACTTTGGTTACTGGTTTTATATGAGGTTACCAAATGTAAAAAGTTTTCTAAATGTGTTCTTACAATCTATGAGCTTTCCAGTCTGTTGCATTTCAAATAAAAACTTATTAAATAAATGTAATTTATTAAATAAACAAAAACACTAATCTTTCTCCAGAAATGATTGCTTTTAAATATTTTGAAGTATCTCTATATTTTCTATTATAAAACCATTTTTCAAAGAATAAAAATGAGATTATTTACAACATATCATGCAAACTGGTAGTGTCATTAAACAAAATATTGTGAAAAATCATCTGCACAATAGCTTTATTATTAATGTGGTATCTTATTGTAGAAATCTACCATAATTTAAACCTTCACATTTTTTAATGATAGTAAAAGGGCAGATATTAAGTCAAACTTGTGCCTGTTTTATTTTTAAATTTTTATAATAAATTCATAAAAGTGAACTTGCCCAGTGCCCAAATCACTATTAGCAAATTCTCCAACAGCTGGTACCAATTTGCCTATGGCTAGCAATGCATGAAACTGGACATTTCCCATAAAGTGTTGGTCATGATACAAAAAACACACAGGAAATGAAAAATAATAGAAAAAAAAAAGAACAAAAGGACATAACCAGAATCTTTTCAAAAAACTGATACAAGTGAAAGCGGCTACCAGTATCATAATCATAGTTAAAAATGAATTGATTTTGTTTAATAAAGATAAACATATATATATCCTTTTGTCATGGAAGATACATATATTATATATATATATTTGTAATAATAGATATATTTGACAAAATTCATTTATAAGACTCTTCAGTGTCATTCATCATTTCCTCAAAGGAAATCTATTCCAAATATTAATTGTATAATGGATGAATATTTTGCAATATTTTGTGGATTGAACACTATGAAGCATTGAGAATGAAAAGACCACAAATGACTCTATTAACAGAATCAATCTAAAAATATGTCAAAAAGAAACAAAAATAAATTTGTTACTCCTTTTACATTTATATAATGTTCAATAACATGCAACGTTTACTTTTGGTATTAGAAGTCAGGATTGAAGATGCTTCTTTGTACTGTTCAGTGCAAAGCCTGAATTGATAGTCAGTGTAATTTTACCTTATTGGCAACGTTATGCTACTTGACTTTGGTTACTGGTTTTATATGAGGTTACCAAATGTAAAAAGTTTTCTAAATGTGTTCTTACAATCTATGAGCTTTCCAGTCTGTTGCATTTCAAATAAAAACTTATTAAATAAATGTAATTTATTAAATAAACAAAAACACTAATCTTTCTCCAGAAATGATTGCTTTTAAATATTTTGAAGTATCTCTATATTTTCTATTATAAAACCATTTTTCAAAGAATAAAAATGAGATTATTTACAACATATCATGCAAACTGGTAGTGTCATTAAACAAAATATTGTGAAAAATCATCTGCACAATAGCTTTATTATTAATGTGGTATCTTATTGTAGAAATCTACCATAATTTAAACCTTCACATTTTTTAATGATAGTAAAAGGGCAGATATTAAGTCAAACTTGTGCCTGTTTTATTTTTAAATTTTTATAATAAATTCATAAAAGTGAACTTGCCCAGTGCCCAAATCACTATTAGCAAATTCTCCAACAGCTGGTACCAATTTGCCTATGGCTAGCAATGCATGAAACTGGACATTTCCCCATAACAGTGTTACCTTTATATCAGTTTTGCTAATATGAAATATGAAAATTAGCATAACAATTCTATTGAATTCTCACTTTGTAGTGGAAAACCAATTTTATTTTGTTCACAGTAATTTTTACGTACAGAAGTTTTTATTATTTGCGTGGTCACATCAGTAATTACTCTCTTCTATGGTATGTGCCTTTTGTGTCACATTTAGAGATGTTTATCTGCTTAAATTGCCCATAAATATTCAATGAGTTTTCTTTTCTGAGAAATTCATCATGGCTATTCTTGTTTATATTCTTTCCAATAAACCCGAGGATTATTTCCTTTGGTAGCTCAATAAAAATAATAACAGTCAAAAATTTTGATTTCAAATATATTAAATGTACACAATAATTTGGGGAGGAATAATTTTAAATTTTATATATTTCCATTAAAGGAATAAAAAACCAGTTCATTTCTTTGAGACTTCTTGTATGTTACTGAATAATGTTTTATAATTTTAGAGATATCACATTGAAGAGTTTTAGGAAAAGGAATGAAAACAGCCCACTTATATTTATATATTTGTTTTTATATTGTTATTCACTGATACTAGTTAAGTTATATGAAATTTATTACTATTTTATATACACATTATTGTATATATATGTGTGTTTATATTATAGATATTTATATACTTGAATATCCCTAGTATATATATTAATATTTAATAATCATGTAACTGACAAGCTTAGTGCAGAATTAGGTCATTTCTAAAGTATTTTTAACTGACAAAATTGAGTTGCTTACACCAAATAGTTCAATTTTCTGATGTATAGGTTTCCATTTGGTAACTGTATATGATTGATTGCTTCTATAAAATTGGAAGAGACTGAAATAAAAACTTGTTACCCAGATGTCATATTAAATGCAATTAAGAGTGAATTTTGATGAACAATAAGATTTTGTTTTTATTTACATCTTTTACTAATTTTATCATGGATTCTGTATTTGAGTTTTACTAAATTAACTTCCTCACCCTCAGTTTATGTATATTTACAAATATATTTTCTTATTTAATATATGATTTTATACAGAATTTAAAAATATATGTGAAATATATTTTGTTACAGATCCTAATTTCATTTTTAATTAGCATACAATTCTATTGAATTCTCACTTTGTAGTGGAAAACCAATTTTATTTTGTTCACAGTAATTTTACGTCAGAAGTTTTTATTATTTGCGTGGTCACATCAGTAATTACTCTCTTCTATGGTATGTGCCTTTTGTGTCACATTTAGAGATGTTTATCTGCTTAAATTGCCCATAAATATTCAATGAGTTTTCTTTTCTGAGAAATTCATCATGGCTATTCTTGTTTATATTCTTTCCAATAAACCCGAGGATTATTTCCTTTGGTAGCTCAATAAAAATAATAACAGTCAAAAATTTTGATTTCAAATATATTAAATGTACACAATAATTTGGGGAGGAATAATTTTAAATTTTATATATTTCCATTAAAGGAATAAAAAACCAGTTCATTTCTTTGAGACTTCTTGTATGTTACTGAATAATGTTTTATAATTTTAGAGATATCACATTGAAGAGTTTTAGGAAAAGGAATGAAAACAGCCCACTTATATTTATATATTTGTTTTTATATTGTTATTCACTGATACTAGTTAAGTTATATGAAATTTATTACTATTTTATATACACATTATTGTATATATATGTGTGTTTATATTATAGATATTTATATACTTGAATATCCCTAATATATATATTAATATTTAATAATCATGTAACTGACAAGCTTAGTGCAGAATTAGGTCATTTCTAAAGTATTTTTAACTGACAAAATTGAGTTGCTTACACCAAATAGTTCAATTTTCTGATGTATAGGTTTCCATTTGGTAACTGTATATGATTGATTGCTTCTATAAAATTGGAAGAGACTGAAATAAAAACTTGTTACCCAGATGTCATATTAAATGCAATTAAGAGTGAATTTTGATGAACAATAAGATTTTGTTTTTATTTACATCTTTTACTAATTTTATCATGGATTCTGTATTTGAGTTTTACTAAATTAACTTCCTCACCCTCAGTTTATGTATATTTACAAATATATTTTTCTTATTTAATATATGATTTTATACAGAATTTAAAAATATATGTGAAATATATTTTGTTACAGATCCTAATTTCATTTTTAATTAGCAGGTGAGCTTTTTGTTTTGTTCTGTTTTGTTTTTATCTTCTGAACCACCAGAGAAGCCCCATGAAAGGAGACTATAGACATAGAAAAGGACTTCTTTCCTTTCTCTTGTTGGTAGAGTTTTTGCTAGGGTATCTTCAAACCTTTTCTATGTAAAAGAAAACTATAAGCATAGAAAGTTAGACAAACTTGAGATGACAGAAATATGTTCCACATGAGGGAACAAAATAAAAATCCCACAGGAACAACAAAATAAAGAGGAAATAGGCAATCTACCTGGAAAAAAAAATTCAGAGTAAAGATAGTAACAGTGATCCAAAATCTTGAAAAATAGAGTGGAGGCACAGATGGAGAAGATACAAGAAATGCTTAACGGGCTTCCCCTGGTGGTCCAGTGGGTAAGGACACCGCCTTGCAGTGCAAGGGGCGCCGGTTGGATCCCTGGCCTGGGAAGATCCCACGTGCCACTGAGCAGCTGGACTGGACTGATGTGTCCAATTACCGAGCCAGAGCTCTGGAGTGCATGCGCCCAGAGCCGGCGCTTTGCAACGACCAACGCCACCGCGATGGGAGGCCCACAGGAGCCAAAGAACAAAGACGGAGGAACATAGAGAAACGAAAGACCAATAGAAATGGCCCGCCTGCTCCCCTCCCTCCCCAATCCGACCCCCGCCCAAAATAAATAAATAAATAAATCTTAAAAAAAAAAAGAAAGAAATGCTTAACAATAAGCTACAAGATTTAAATGACAAAGATGAACAATACAATAACTGAAAGAAAAATACAGTGGAAGGGATCGATAGCAGAATAACTGAGGAATAATGTAGTTCAGCTGGTAAAGAATCCGTCTGCAGTGCAGGAGACCCTGGTTCGATTCCTGGGTTGGCAAGTTCTCCTGAGAAGGGATAGGCTACCCACTCCAGTACTCTCAGGCTTCCTTGGTGACTCAGACGGTAAAGAATCTGCCTGCAATGCGAGGGACCTGGGTAGAATCCCTAGGTAGGGAACATCCCCTGGAGAAAGGAAAGGCTACCCTCTCCAGTATTCTTGCCTGGAGAATTACATGGCTTGTCCATGGACTACAAAGAAGTGGACACGACTGAGTCACTTTCACTTTAACTTTCAACTGAGGAAGGATAACAAGTAAGTGAGTTAGCAGACAGAGAGGTGGAAATTCCAAACACGATACTAAAGATGTCACAGGAGAAAAAATTAAAAGAAATCAAGACAGTCTCAGAGACCTCTTGGACAATATTAGCTAAATCAACAACATTATAGTGGTTCTCAGAAGGAGAAGAGAAAGACAAAACGTCTGAGAAAATATTTGAAGACATTCTAGCAAAAACTACACCAACATGTGTAGGGAAACAAGTCCAGAAAGCACAGAGAATCTCAAAGAGGAACACCGAGAAACACATATTAATCACAGTGATAAGAATTAAACATGAAAAAATATTAAAACCAATAAAGGAAAAGCAGCGAATAACACACAAGGGAATCTCCATAAGGTTATCAGTTTTGTTTTGTTTTGTTTTGTTTTGTTTAGCAGAAACTGCAGACCAGAAGGGCATGTCATGACGTATTTCAAGTCATGAAAGGGAAAAAACTTCCAAATAATGCTTGACCCAGCAAGACTCTCATGCAGATTTGATGGAAGAATCAAAAGCTATAAAGACAAGCAAAAGCTAAAAGAGAAATCAGCACTTCCGAACCAGCCTTATAGCAAATACTAAAGGATCTTTATATATATAGACTGCTAAAAACCTCATGGAAAACAGCAAACCCAAAACTGATACACAGAAACAAAAAAACAACCCAAGCACAACACTAAAGATGATCATCAGACTGCAAGAGAATAAAAGAGGAAGGGAAAAAAAAAAGATGTACAAAAGTAAACAATCTACATTTATTAAGATGGCAATAGGAACATACCTATAGATAATTACCTTATACATAAAAAGATTAAATGCTTCTACCAAGAGACACAGACTGGCCAAATGGATACAAAAATAAGACTTGTATATATGCTGTCTATGAGAGACCCACTTGAGACCTGGGGATACATACAGGTTGAAAGTGAGGGATGAAAAAAGATCTCCCATGCAAATGGGAATCAAAATAAAACTGGAGTAGGAATATTCATATCAGACAGAATTGACTTTAAAATAAAAAGTCTTACAAGGGATGCAACATACTTCCTGTAACTAATTTCGGTATTTCAACATTTCTAAAAATTTATTAGCCATCATTTCTCAAAGGTTGCCTCTACTATATCCTATTCTTCACTTTTGAGAACCTAATTGGATGTATATTATCTATTTTTCTTGTTACTTTTTTTCTGCCTTTCCATTTTCCTTTCTCGTTTGTTCGATTATTTTCTGGTCTTTGTTCCAACTTACTAATCCTCCCTTCAAATTTTATTTCTTTAAGCACATTAAGTATGTATTTCCTACACTGTGTCATCCTAATATCTCACTTCTGGTAGAGCTGTATAAATCAGCTATTTTCAAGAAAAGATACATTTATGTGATTGATGATGACAGAGTGTTGCTGCTGATTAACAGAATAATACATCTATTACCTGGTTAGTAAGCAATGTTATAGAGACTTCTGAGATTCTAACATTGATGAATGACTTCCTAAATACGTTCTCCTATGAGGTTCTTCACTGACTCCTAGGCATTACAGTTTCTGTGAAATAAGTTATTTTTTTGGTAAAAAGTTTTGCATCTTCTGTGAATTTTTGTCTTCCTTGTTATTTCATTTTAAATTGCTCTTCATTGAGCTAAAAATCAGTCAATTTCAATTTAACATAATAAAACAGAAACAAAGCACAAAAGTAAATAACATTGGACTATTGACTCATTCTCTTATTAAAAATCTGAGCAAGAATTTAAGAGCAGAACAGAAATAATTATTGTTATAATCCAGGAATGAAGCATAGTACTCAGTCTGATCACCACCTTGTTCTGCATGACCTCACAAACGCATCGCAGTTGAGATTCTGCTAACATGATTCACTTCTTCATGCCTCTGGCTAGTCATATACCAACAGCAGAATCTAGTGCATACATAAGGCTTGCTCTAAATAGTTGTGTGTAAATTAGTGAGGTTTTAACTGCAAAGTAGTTGAACTTTCTTATAAACATCACAGGAAACCATCAAAATGATATAAACACTTCAGGTTAGTGGTAAGGCTGAAGAAACTACAGAATAAGGAAATACCTAAGAATATGATTTACATACAACACAATATTCTGCAAGTGTTTTAATTTTCCCTGTTTCCTCTTTGTCAGCTTGTCTCTAAAATTAAATCACCTCCTTCCTAATTGAATGCTTTCTAAGAGCATTAGTATTAGGAAAAGATTACTTTGATATCCCATAAAGTTGGGCTTCATTTCTAAGTGGCTTTATAAATGGTTAGCTTTATGTTGCCATTTGAATGGTATTCAGGAAGGCTTCCTATAAGTTTATTTGAAATTCAAAGGGTTTTATCATTTGAAATTTTGCTGTTTGTTTTATCATTTGAATTTTGCTGAATTATGCCTTTCATATTGTTATTAAAAATTGTTATTAAAAATAAAAACCACTGAATATAGGTAAAAGCAATATGAGCATGAAGATCACAGAAAGAATAGAATGACCATCTAACATAGGATATAGGGTTGTAAATTTACACTTAAGGCCTTAGTGGAGTATACTCATTTTTATTAATCAACTGTTTTCCAACTTATTTAGATGTCATCATTCTTGCCTCTCCATATAAAATTCCATATTACCATTTCTAATATGATGTTTTCCAAATGTTTGGCAATTTCTGGGAACGCCAGAACCTACATTCTTATAAATTTCAGATTCATTTACATATTATCATATCAACCTGTTATTTCAATTTTTTATATAGCCACTTGTAAGTAAAGGGCAAAATATATCCTAGCATGAAAGAATCATAAGACACAGTAAAATACTACCTAGAAGTACAACACTGGAATTCAACAGGAGCCAAACTCAGCTCATCAGTATTGCCATGAATGCAATGCTTCACTTTGTTTTATGAGCACCTAGAGCCAGATGCTATAAAATAGCTGTAAGGGATTACCTACTATGGACCCATATAGACTATGCCAGGAGCAACACAGAGGTCTTTTCATACTGTGATCCTTATAATAAGAATTCTGCACAGCAGAGCTTGGAAATGGAGGAAGTACTTTTTATATTATGTCCTAAGGAAGTATTTGTCTCACATGCTAATATTCATTCTACCACACCATTCCCTAGAAGTCTCATTCAGCATTCTCACACATGTTTATAATAACAGCGGTTTTGCTGGCCAGTGTTCCCAACACCAAGAGCGCAAAAAATCTATGTTGGCGAAGTAGGTAGCAACCATCTACATGTGCGGTTGACTGATTCCCGGCAGTTTACTTCACTGGTGAATAGGACTTATGGCCAAAAATGCTAGCTTGCAAGTTCTTTCACCTCATTTGGAAACATATATTTCATTTGAAAAGTCCCTCTGGTATGCAGAATAATAAAAAATATATATAGTGAGTTTTTAAGATAAAAAATGGTGTGCTCTGCCACTTCTTTTAATCAACTACTTCTATACTTTTCCCTTTTCTCTTCATTTTCTTCAGAGTTGAAGCTGAGCCACCCAATTGATAGGAGTTTGCCAAAACATAAAAACAAACACAAAAAGATTCATCTTTGTAAAAAGCTGTTAGATAGCTGTTTTATAAAGATATCAATAGATACATTTTCATATTTTGAAAATACCAGGGCTCATCTCATGAAACCAAATAAGAAATATATACCCATATTTCTGGTTTAGAATATGTCACTTAAACATCTTGGTGGTGAACACTAACTTTTTTTGTGTTCATGCTACTCCTATACAATGAAACAAACAGCAACCTCCCCTTCATTTTTTTTAGTTAATTATTTTTATTTTGCTTTTTATTTTTACATGGTTTTGTTGCTTAGAGATATATATAATCCCAGATAAGTCCTATGTATATCCCTGACCCCCTCCTCCCTCCTGTGCCCCCTCCCTCCCTTTCACTTTTTGATTTTATAATTTATGTTTGGTTCTATTAGGATATAATTTTGTGTAGATCTGAAATCACATTTTACATTTAAAAATACTTTAACTGTGATCAAGTAGTTTTCACTAAAATAAACAACCTCTTAAATAATGTTTCCTTTGATTCCTACTATCCTAAACAATTTACCATAGCAACACAAGTTGACTTCAAAATCTACTTCTGAACTCATTTTTAAAAATAAACAATAATAGGTCCTAAACAATAGAACTGTAAGAAATTAAAGGTTTTACTAAAAGAGTTATTTAGATGAGAAAATTATAGCTTCGTATTAGCACATCTGCACCTTGACAATCAAATGCATGAGTGTATTATAATTTCAATGAATTATGCAAAATGCTAATTAAAAAGTCGAATTTACTAATCATCTCTCAGGGTCATAACTGGGATTGCATTTGAGTAAGGACAAACAATTCCACGAAGTACATTTTCATCATGAAGGTTTTCATCTTTTTTAAACTGTTTAGAAATGCATGCCAGAAAAAACAATTCTTGTTTTTACACAGATGCTAATTGATTTGTGTGTTCAGCCTATCAGAAATTATTGATTACTCTTATAAATAATAGCTACATACTGTAGCTGTGGATTTCAGAATATGGTGCATTATAAATATACACAATTTTAATAAATGTAGGTTTTGTTTTTAAAATTAAAAGTTGATTAAACAGTGGAAATGCCCCATAATTTTCTACATCTAAAGTTTACCTTTCAAGCATAACACATAAGAATGAAATGTGTTTATATATTTCCTATGATATTTTCAATTCTTAGCCTTTTTAAAAATAGTTTGAAAATTATTTATTATTATTTATTTCTAAACCCTGGAACATCTAATTATTTCAGAACATGGTATTATAGTTTCAGAGATAATTATATTCATGGAAGATAGAAATCGGCAAGATAGGTGAGTCAGATAGACAGAAGAAACAATTTTTCACAACTGCATTTTTAAAAAATGATGTATACTTTTTAATGTTTCTTCCAAATTTTAATTCAATATTTACTTCTAAGTAAGAAATTAAAAGATGCTTGATCCTTGAAAGATTGAACTGAGACAGTGTATTAAAAAGCAGAAACATCATTTTGTAGACAAAGGTCCATACAGTCAAAGCCATGGTTTTTCCAGTAGTCATATATGGGTGTGAGAGTTGGACCATGAAGAAAGCTGAGTGCTGAAGAACTCACGCCTCCAAACTGTGGTGCTGGAGAAGATTCTTGAAAGTCCCTTGGACAGCAAGGAGATCAGACCAGTCAATCCTAAAGGAAATCAACCCTAAATATTCATTGAAAGGACTAGTGCTGAAGCTGAAGCTCTAATACTTTGGCCACTTGATGAGAAGAGCCAACTCATTGGAAAAGATCCTGATGCTCAGAAAGACAGAGGTCAAGAGAAGGCGGCAACAGAGGACAAGATGATTGGATGGCATCACTGACTCAATGGTCATGACTTTGAGGAAACTCAGGGAGATAGTGAAGGACAGTGAAGCCTGACAAGCTGCAGTGCATGGATGGTGGACATGACTTAATGGCTGAACAACAAATATCTTGAGTATATTCCTCAATCATACCATTTTGTTTTCATCTTTTTAAACTGTTTAGAATGCATGCCAGAAAAAACAATTCTTGTTTTTACACAGATGCTAATTGATTTGTGTGTTCAGCCTATCAGAAATTATTGATTACTCTTATAAATAATAGCTACATACTGTAGCTGTGGATTTCAGAATATGGTGCATTATAAATATACACAATTTTAATAAATGTAGGTTTTGTTTTTAAAATTAAAAGTTGATTAAACAGTGGAAATGCCCCATAATTTTCTACATCTAAAGTTTACCTTTCAAGCATAACACATAAGAATGAAATGTGTTTATATATTTCCTATGATATTTTCAATTCTTAGCCTTTTTAAAAATAGTTTGAAAATTATTTATTATTATTTATTTCTAAACCCTGGAACATCTAATTATTTCAGAACATGGTATTATAGTTTCAGAGATAATTATATTCATGGAAGATAGAAATCGGCAAGATAGGTGAGTCAGATAGACAGAAGAAACAATTTTTCACAACTGCATTTTTAAAAAATGATGTATACTTTTTAATGTTTCTTCCAAATTTTAATTCAATATTTACTTCTAAGTAAGAAATTAAAAGATGCTTGATCCTTGAAAGATTGAACTGAGACAGTGTATTAAAAAGCAGAAACATCATTTTGTAGACAAAGGTCCATACAGTCAAAGCCATGGTTTTTCCAGTAGTCATATATGGGTGTGAGAGTTGGACCATGAAGAAAGCTGAGTGCTGAAGAACTCACGCCTCCAAACTGTGGTGCTGGAGAAGATTCTTGAAAGTCCCTTGGACAGCAAGGAGATCAGACCAGTCAATCCTAAAGGAAATCAACCCTAAATATTCATTGAAAGGACTAGTGCTGAAGCTGAAGCTCTAATACTTTGGCCACTTGATGAGAAGAGCCAACTCATTGGAAAAGATCCTGATGCTCAGAAAGACAGAGGTCAAGAGAAGGCGGCAACAGAGGACAAGATGATTGGATGGCATCACTGACTCAATGGTCATGACTTTGAGGAAACTCAGGGAGATAGTGAAGGACAGTGAAGCCTGACAAGCTGCAGTGCATGGGTCATAAAGAGCTGGACATGACTTAATGGCTGAACAACAAATATCTTGCATCTGTATATTCCTCAATCATACCATTTTGTTTACCAAACAAATCTTGTATAGAAGATAACAAAAATAGAGTTTCTATCCTTCTCTTTCCATCTACACAACTGTGCATACTTTCCAAGGTCCAGATAGGACAGGAATGAAGATGTTGATCAAAAGCATCTCACCCAATAAATGATTTTTGTCTTCCATTGGACAAACTGAATAAAATAAAAAATAAAGTGAAAATAGTCTTAAAAATAAAAAGGTTGAGCCAATAACCTCATATGAGAAAAATTGAGCAGGTATGTTGAATTAAATTTAGGTTACCAGATTTATTAAGTCCAAATTGGTTGTAGAACCTTGATGCTCCTCATTAAGTGTCTGAAATTCACAATTAATTTTGAGATGCCTTTGGCAGTCAGTGTAAAATCGTGTCTAGTGAAGCCCTGCTTTCAGGATTCATTTGGCAATACCTCTTTTGATTATTAAATTTAAGTGCTTATTACCTGCAATTCTATAAAATGTTTAATGTTCCAAGACAGGTATTTGTAGAGATTCAAAACCTCTGTGTTACAAGGACAAGGTAGATTTTGTCAGACATTTTAAAGCCACCGTTGGTCACTCAGGCTATAATTGGCCCTAATTAGCTCTCTCATCCAGCTGTAACATTCTTTACCTGCAGCTGAGAGGTACTCAGGAGAGGTTAGGAAAACATGAGACCATACAGTCAAAGCCATGGTTTTTCCAGTAGTCATATATGGGTGTGAGAGTTGGACCATGAAGAAAGCTGAGTGCTGAAGAACTCACGCCTCCAAACTGTGGTGCTGGAGAAGATTCTTGAAAGTCCCTTGGACAGCAAGGAGATCAGACCAGTCAATCCTAAAGGAAATCAACCCTAAATATTCATTGAAAGGACTAGTGCTGAAGCTGAAGCTCTAATACTTTGGCCACTTGATGAGAAGAGCCAACTCATTGGAAAAGATCCTGATGCTCAGAAAGACAGAGGTCAAGAGAAGGCGGCAACAGAGGACAAGATGATTGGATGGCATCACTGACTCAATGGTCATGACTTTGAGGAAACTCAGGGAGATAGTGAAGGACAGTGAAGCCTGACAAGCTGCAGTGCATGGGTCATAAAGAGCTGGACATGACTTAATGGCTGAACAACAAATATCTTGCATCTGTATATTCCTCAATCATACCATTTTGTTTACCAAACAAATCTTGTATAGAAGATAACAAAAATAGAGTTTCTATCCTTCTCTTTCCATCTACACAACTGTGCATACTTTCCAAGGTCCAGATAGGACAGGAATGAAGATGTTGATCAAAAGCATCTCACCCAATAAATGATTTTTGTCTTCCATTGGACAAACTGAATAAAATAAAAAATAAAGTGAAAATAGTCTTAAAAAGAAAAAGGTTGAGCCAATAACCTCATATGAGAAAAATTGAGCAGGTATGTTGAATTAAATTTAGGTTACCAGATTTATTAAGTCCAAATTGGTTGTAGAACCTTGATGCTCCTCATTAAGTGTCTGAAATTCACAATTAATTTTGAGATGCCTTTGGCAGTCAGTGTAAAATCGTGTCTAGTGAAGCCCTGCTTTCAGGATTCATTTGGCAATACCTCTTTTGATTATTAAATTTAAGTGCTTATTACCTGCAATTCTATAAAATGTTTAATGTTCCAAGACAGGTATTTGTAGAGATTCAAAACCTCTGTGTTACAAGGACAAGGTAGATTTTGTCAGACATTTTAAAGCCACCGTTGGTCACTCAGGCTATAATTGGCCCTAATTAGCTCTCTCATCCAGCTGTAACATTCTTTACCTGCAGCTGAGAGGTACTCAGGAGAGTGGAAAAACCTCCCCTATGGAGGATTTGAAAACATCAGCTAAATCCTTGCCAATATGATCATTATAAATGAGCTGCAAAACCATTAACTCTGATAGGAAATGGGTTGTAAGAAGTGAAATTTGATCCAAACTAGCCCCACAATAACAGTAATCAATGTCCAATGAAAACACTTCCACCACAAGAACTAAAGGCTATATTTACAAAAGTAGAACTGGACAGGCTGGGTGAAAGTTCAATTTTATGTTTACTCAGCTTACTTTTCACTTTACATATAGACTTCCAGCTTTTGAGTTTCATGAATAAAATGCTCTTTCATAAATTCAGAACTTTCTGATTTATTCTAAACCCTTAGGATGATAATGGAGTGATCTCACTGTGGTATAGTTTATCCCCAGGGATAATATGATTTTATATATATATATATATATATGTGTATATATACACACATACATATAAATATATGTTATATATATAAATATATATGTAAATATATATACATATATATACATATGTGTGTGAATGTATATACACACACACGCATATATATATATATATATATATATATATTCATTCAAAGACCTATAGAAAAACCTGAGAATATTTTCTCTCTACAATCTCTGATTTAAAAATATTTTCCTCATTTCTCAAGTAGCATCAACTACTAAAAGAGATTGATTTATATCCTGATAGAAGGCAAAGAATGTTTATCCCATCTAGAAGTTTGTATCTCTTCCATATTAAAAGCTCCATGGTGGAATTAATTTATTTTATATGCTATAAAAAAGTGTTCTGAAATTATGACTGCTACAATCCAAATGATATAATTTATTAAAAATAAAATTGTTCATTGTTCATTCTTTGAGGAATTGCCAGTAGGAACAAGTCTTTTTGAGTATATGTGGGAGGGTTATAACAGCCATACATCGTGCTAATTTCTATTAATACCTCTTTGATTATTAAATTTAAGTGCTTATTACCTGCAATTCTATAAAATGTTTAATGTTCCAAGACAGGTATTTGTAGAGATTCAAAACCTCTGTGTTACAAGGACAAGGTAGATTTTGTCAGACATTTTAAAGCCACCGTTGGTCACTCAGGCTATAATTGGCCCTAATTAGCTCTCTCATCCAGCTGTAACATTCTTTACCTGCAGCTGAGAGGTACTCAGGAGAGTGGAAAAACCTCCCCTATGGAGGATTTGAAAACATCAGCTAAATCCTTGCCAATATGATCATTATAAATGAGCTGCAAAACCATTAACTCTGATAGGAAATGGGTTGTAAGAAGTGAAATTTGATCCAAACTAGCCCCACAATAACAGTAATCAATGTCCAATGAAAACACTTCCACCACAAGAACTAAAGGCTATATTTACAAAAGTAGAACTGGACAGGCTGGGTGAAAGTTCAATTTTATGTTTACTCAGCTTACTTTTCACTTTACATATAGACTTCCAGCTTTTGAGTTTCATGAATAAAATGCTCTTTCATAAATTCAGAACTTTCTGATTTATTCTAAACCCTTAGGATGATAATGGAGTGATCTCACTGTGGTATAGTTTATCCCCAGGGATAATATGATTTTATATATATATATATATATATATGTGTGTATATATACACACATACATATAAATATATGTTATATATATAAATATATATGTAAATATATATACATATATATACATATGTGTGTGAATGTATATACACACACACGCATATATATATATATATATATATATTCATTCAAAGACCTATAGAAAAACCTGAGAATATTTTCTCTCTACAATCTCTGATTTAAAAATATTTTCCTCATTTCTCAAGTAGCATCAACTACTAAAAGAGATTGATTTATATCCTGATAGAAGGCAAAGAATGTTTATCCCATCTAGAAGTTTGTATCTCTTCCATATTAAAAGCTCCATGGTGGAATTAATTTATTTTATATGCTATAAAAAAGTGTTCTGAAATTATGACTGCTACAATCCAAATGATATAATTTATTAAAAATAAAATTGTTCATTGTTCATTCTTTGAGGAATTGCCAGTAGGAACAAGTCTTTTTGAGTATATGTGGGAGGGTTATAACAGCCATACAAATACCCTAAATCTTTTTGGGGGGGGAGGGGCACGGGCGGGCCACTTCTATTGGTGTTTCATTTATCTATTTCATCCATCTTTGTTCTTTGGCCCATGTGGGCCTCCCATGGCAGTGGTCTCTGTTGTGCATAAGCACCGGCTCTGGGCGCATGCGCTCCAGAGCTCCGGCTCAGTAACTGGACACATCGGTCCAGCCACTCTGTGGCACGTGGGATCTTCCCAGGCCAGGGATCAAACTGGCGCCCCTTGCACTGCAAGGCAGTGTCTTTACCCACTGGACCACCAAAGAAGCTCACCCTAAATCTTAATTTTTGAAGAACTACTTGAAGGGCATAGAATTATCATGTAAAAAAGAAAATATCATTAAAACACAACATATTATGAGGGTTATATGGTTGAGAGGAGTGAACAATAGTTACATGTTGTATAAGACCATCAGGAACTTCATAAAAGAGGTGCAGTAATGTTGGCCTCAAAGGAATACTGAGATTTAGACCTGAATAAGAGAAGGTAGAAGGTATTTCAGTTAATATTTCTATGATAGCTCTTGGTTAAGGAATAATGCAAAATCAATTTTCTATTAAAAAAATGGTTGAGGACAAATACAAAATGTATGCCACCATCTGATTATATTTTCTTTACAAAATTTTCTGTGATTCTGTGAAATTACTTTAACTGATAGAAACAGAATTCAGAAGAGAGTCCTAGATATTTTAAATTCTGATATTTTTCATATCAGGTTTATCTTGATTAATCATTTATCCCCTTTATGTTCTGTTGAAATATGATACATAATATGTACTTATATTTATAGTCATACATTTTAATAAAATTGTTCATTGTTCATTCTTTGAGGAATTGCCAGTAGGAACAAGTCTTTTTGAGTATATGTGGGAGGGTTATAACAGCCATACAAATACCCTAAATCTTTTTGGGGGGGGAGGGGCACGGGCGGGCCACTTCTATTGGTGTTTCATTTATCTATTTCATCCATCTTTGTTCTTTGGCCCATGTGGGCCTCCCATGGCAGTGGTCTCTGTTGTCGCAAAGCACCTGCTCTGGGCGCATGCGCTCCAGAGCTCCGGCTCAGTAACTGGACACATCGGTCCAGCCACTCTGTGGCACGTGGGATCTTCCCAGGCCAGGGATCAAACTGGCGCCCCTTGCACTGCAAGGCAGTGTCTTTACCCACTGGACCACCAAAGAAGCTCACCCTAAATCTTAATTTTTGAAGAACTACTTGAAGGGCATAGAATTATCATGTAAAAAAGAAAATATCATTAAAACACAACATATTATGAGGGTTATATGGTTGAGAGGAGTGAACAATAGTTACATGTTGTATAAGACCATCAGGAACTTCATAAAAGAGGTGCAGTAATGTTGGCCTCAAAGGAATACTGAGATTTAGACCTGAATAAGAGAAGGTAGAAGGTATTTCAGTTAATATTTCTATGATAGCTCTTGGTTAAGGAATAATGCAAAATCAATTTTTCTATTAAAAAAATGGTTGAGGACAAATACAAAATGTATGCCACCATCTGATTATATTTTCTTTACAAAATTTTCTGTGATTCTGTGAAATTACTTTAACTGATAGAAACAGAATTCAGAAGAGAGTCCTAGATATTTTAAATTCTGATATTTTTCATATCAGGTTTATCTTGATTAATCATTTATCCCCTTTATGTTCTGTTGAAATATGATACATAATATGTACTTATATTTATAGTCATACATTTTTAGTAAATTTGGAGACTATTAGTTTCAAATCATTTAAAATTGTTACCTTTATTTTAAAATCAAACATATTTTCAAAAAGATTATCAAAGTTTCATTCAAACTCAGCATTCTTCCAGAAGTTTCAGTAAAAATGGCTGACTTCAATAATACTACTTTTAATTCAATATTAGTGACAATTTAGTTGAAAGCCATTTAAACCAGAAATCTGGGTAAAGTATTAGATAATCAGAATGTGAATGTAGTATGATCCCAAATATCATGAATTTTTAATAAGGTTGAGTAATTTATAGAACTATTATGAGTCTCCCATAGAGGCAAATTTGAAGACTTAAAGATACTAATGTAAATTTAAATATAAGGAAATCAATATTTTGAATTATCTCATTTTGATATTTAACTTAATATCTCCTATAAAGAGAAATTTAAAAACTTCTAGAAGTTTGAATTTGAAATATATACCATAAAAGTAATACTTTCAATAAACAAGTTAGTGTTATCTATAGCATTATGCATTATGTTATGAAATGAGAAGAACTATCCACTCTGACCTGTTTCCAAATGGTGTATTTTCTGTGGTCTATGTCTATTTAAGGAAAAAGCTTCAGAGACGGTATAGGTAATACCTGTGTATTTTTAAACTTTAAATGTTATTGAGTACTAACCTGAATTTTCAGCTTCTACTTTCTCTTATTGAGTTTCTCAGTACTACCTTCTAAACTGCTAATCCCAGAAGCTCTCTGCAATAGTTACATGTTGTATAAGACCAAACTTCATAAAGAGGTGCAGTAATGTTGGCCTCAAAGGAATACTGAGATTTAGACCTGAATAAGAGAAGGTAGAAGGTATTTCAGTTAATATTTCTATGATAGCTCTTGGTTAAGGAATAATGCAAAATCAATTTTTCTATTAAAAAAATGGTTGAGGACAAATACAAAATGTATGCCACCATCTGATTATATTTTCTTTACAAAATTTTCTGTGATTCTGTGAAATTACTTTAACTGATAGAAACAGAATTCAGAAGAGAGTCCTAGATATTTTAAATTCTGATATTTTTCATATCAGGTTTATCTTGATTAATCATTTATCCCCTTTATGTTCTGTTGAAATATGATACATAATATGTACTTATATTTATAGTCATACATTTTTAGTAAATTTGGAGACTATTAGTTTCAAATCATTTAAAATTGTTACCTTTATTTTAAAATCAAACATATTTTCAAAAAGATTATCAAAGTTTCATTCAAACTCAGCATTCTTCCAGAAGTTTCAGTAAAAATGGCTGACTTCAATAATACTACTTTTAATTCAATATTAGTGACAATTTAGTTGAAAGCCATTTAAACCAGAAATCTGGGTAAAGTATTAGATAATCAGAATGTGAATGTAGTATGATCCCAAATATCATGAATTTTTAATAAGGTTGAGTAATTTATAGAACTATTATGAGTCTCCCATAGAGGCAAATTTGAAGACTTAAAGATACTAATGTAAATTTAAATATAAGGAAATCAATATTTTGAATTATCTCATTTTGATATTTAACTTAATATCTCCTATAAAGAGAAATTTAAAAACTTCTAGAAGTTTGAATTTGAAATATATACCATAAAAGTAATACTTTCAATAAACAAGTTAGTGTTATCTATAGCATTATGCATTATGTTATGAAATGAGAAGAACTATCCACTCTGACCTGTTTCCAAATGGTGTATTTTCTGTGGTCTATGTCTATTTAAGGAAAAAGCTTCAGAGACGGTATAGGTAATACCTGTGTATTTTTAAACTTTAAATGTTATTGAGTACTAACCTGAATTTTCAGCTTCTACTTTCTCTTATTGAGTTTCTCAGTACTACCTTCTAAACTGCTAATCCCAGAAGCTCTCTGCCTTATGATTTTTAAGCCTCCCATAACATTGCTATATCCAGATGACTAGGCTTAGTGCCTAGACTGTGCCTGCCGCTGTTTTGTTCACTGATCCCCACATTGTGGTACATTCCTGCAGTAATTCATAAAGGCAGGGTAATGACTGGTTACAATTCTTTTGTGACAGAGGTCTTGTCCATTTCTATTCACATATATATTTCCCCCAGGATGAATGCATGGAGAATTCCAATTTTCACTCCAACATACACAGAGCATCCCTTCATGGATCACAGCCTTGTCAGGAGGAAGGTGCTTGCAAAACTCAATGAAACTATGAGCCCAAGTGTATCACAGTGAAGAGTTCTAAATAAACATGGTGCAAATGGAGAAGGCAACCTACTCCATTATTCCTGCCTAGAGAACCCCATGGACAGTATGAAAAGGCAGAAAGATATGACAGGAAGATGAGCACCCCCCCCCCAAGTAGGAAGATGTCCTATATGCTACTGAGGAAGAGCAGAAGGCAATTACTAATAGCTCCAGAAAGAATGAAGTCAGTTATGGATGTGTCCAGTGGTGAAAGTAAAATCTGATGCTGTAAGAACAATATTACATAGGAACTTAGAATGCCAGATCAATGAATCAAGGTAAATTGAACTATGTCAAGCAGGAGATGGCAAGACTGAACATTGGTATCTTAGGAATCAATGAACTATAATGTATGGGAATGGGAATTCATATGATCATTGTATTTATTACTGTGGGCAAGAATCCCTTAGAAGAAGTGGAGTACCCATCATAATCAACAAAAGAGTCCAAAATGAAGTGTTTCAGTACAACCTCAAAAATGACAGAGTGATCTCATTGGTATTTCAAGACAAACCATTCAACATCACATTAATCCAAGTCTATGCCCCAACCACTGAGGCTGAAGAATGTGAAGTTGATTGATTGTCTGAAGATCTGTAACACCTTCTTAGCAGTAAAATGAAAAAAAAAATGTCCTTTTCATCATAGGGGATTTGAATGCAAAAGTAGGAAGAGACAATAGGAAATTTTGATGTTGTGGTATCAAATGAAGCAGGACAAAGGCTAACACCGTTTTGTCAAGAGAATACATTGATCATTGCAAACACCCTTTTCCAAAAGCACAACAGATGACTCTACTCTACACATAGACTTCACTGGTGGTCAATACCCAAATCAGAATTGATTATATTCTTTGCAGCCAAAGATGGAAAAGCTCTATATAGTTAACAAAAAAAGAAAAGAAAAAGACCTAGAGCTAACTGTGGCTCAGATCATGACTCCTTATTGCAAACTTGAGACTCATATTGAAGAATGAAGGGAAAGCCACTAGATCATTCAGGTATATATAACTTAAAAGAAATCAACTCCGAATATTCATTGGAAGGACTAATGCTGAAGCTGTAATACTTTGGCCACCTGATGAGATGAGCCAGCTCACTGGAAAAGATCCTGATTCTGGAAAGTTTGAAGGCAAAAGGAGAAGGGGGCAGCAGATTGTGAGGTGGTTACATCATGACCCAGTGGACATGAATTTCAGCCGACTCTGAGAGGTACTGGAGGACAGAGGAACCTGTCGTGCTACTGTCCATGGGGTCACAAACAGTCGGGCATGACTTAAAAACTGAACAACATAATACAAACACACTGAAAATTTGGGGTAAAAAAACTAGCCTAAGTAGCTATGAGAAAAGGTGTTATTAATAGGTCCAAAAGACTTACATAAATATCCTATTTCAGGAGTCAGCAAACCAACTTGTGAACAAACTCTAACCACTATTTTTGTTTGTAATATGACCCACAAGCTAACAGGGATTTTATAGTTTAAAATGTAAAACGTCAATCTAGTTATGTACAAAGTTTACCAATCCCAATTCTAGTTTAAAATGTATCTCACATAGGGGTGAGTTATCAACCCTGAAATTACTCTGTGTATATCTAATTTTAAATAAAATGGTATATGATTTATAAAAGTATAGATAAGCAGAGCCAGGTTTTTCACTATTATAGAAAGAAGTCACAAATAATGAAGAGGAGGATCGGAAGCCAGAATGAACCTCATGGTGCTAGATTAAAATACAGCGTCTGTATGAACTCATGTTTATCTTATTACATATAAGTGATAGAGCATAATAGATTTTTAATTTATTTTTTTAATTTTGGCCCCTTTTATTGTTTTTATTTATTTATTTATTTTCGTTCATCTTTATTCTCTGGCCTGTGTGGGCCTCCCACTGCAGTGGCCTCACTTGGTGCAAAGCACCGGCTCTGGGCACATGCGCTCCAGAGCACTAGCTCACAACTGGACACATGGGTCCAGGTGCTCTGCGGCACTTGGGATCCCCCAGGGCCAGGGGTTGAACTGGTGCCCCCTGCAGTGCAAGGCAGACTCTATATCCACTGGACCACCAGGGAAGCCCTAGACCATGGTAGATTTGTAGAATGCTAGATGATGTACAGATGGAGAAAGGCAGATATAGTTACACATGAATATAGATACATTTGTGTGTCTGTGTACATTAGTGTATGCACTTATATTCACCCAGTTTACCAGCTGATAAGATCTAGGATCAGCTACAACTCAGTAACAATGAATACACCAATTCCTAGGTCTTAATTTGGAAATTTCTCCCTTAAAATGAACTAGGACTTGGGGCAAGGAAAATACAAAATGATCCTGAACCATAAAGTAAGAAGAAACTCTTTGACATTGGTCTTCACATTATTTTTTTTTTTTGGATATGACACCAAAAGCACTAACAAAAGCAAAAATCAACATGTGGGAGTACACTACTCTTAAAAGCTTCTGTATAGCATAGGAAATAAGCAGCAAGATGAAAATACAACTACAGAAAAGGAAAATAACATTTGCAAATCACTTACTAGTTCCCAGGTTAATATCCCCAAAATAATTAAAAAATGAATACAACTCAATAACAAATAACCTGACTAAAAAAATGGGTGAAACAGTTCAATACACATTTTTGAAAGAATACATCCAAATGTCCAACAGATACATAAGAAGAAGCTCAAGATCACTAATCAATAGGAAAATGAAAATCAACACCACTGATGAGTTAGCACCTCACATCTATTAATATAGCTTATCATCAAGAAGAGACTAAGTATTCGTGACATGGGGAAAAAGGGGAAACACTTGGACACTGTTGTTGGGCCTGTAAATTGATTCAGCCTCTTTGGAAAACAATATGGAAGTTCTTAAAAGGACTAAAAGTAGAACTATCATATGTTCCAGCAACTCCATTTCTAGATTTATATTCCATGAAAATGAAAACAGTATATTGAAAAGACATATGCATCCCCGTGTTTATGATGCAAAAACAAGCTAAGTAACCATGAATAGTTTAATGGATAATATGATACACACACATACACACACACACATATATATACACATATCATCCTTACGCACACAGAGACATACATCACAGTACAGTATGATTCAACCTTAAGAAGGAAATTGTGCCATTTGTGACAACATTGGTGGATCCTCAGGAAATTATACAAAGTGAAATGTCAGGCAGAGAAGTATGGAATTTTTACTGCTATGTGGAATTTTTAAAAAGCTAACCTAGTAAATATAGAGTAAAATGGCAGTTACCAGTAGCATGACCATGAGGAATAGATGTCATTTAAAGATACAAACTTGCAATGAGTATTCATGAAGACATAATTCAGAGTAATAGTGATTATGGGGCTTCCCTGATGGCTCAGATGATAAAGAATCCAACTGCAATCCAGGAGACCTGGGTATAATCCCTGGGTTGGGAATATCCCTTGGCAAAGGAAATGGCAACCCACTCCAGTATTCTTATGTGAAAAATTCCATGAACGGAGGAGCCTGGGAGGCTACAATTGATAGGGTTTCAAGGAGTTGCATACAACTGAACAACACTTTCACTTTCATAGTGATTATACATAATATTATATCAAAAATATCAAACTCACTATATTTTAATTATTGTCATCAAAAAAAAGAAATGAAAATTACATGATATCATAGAGGGGGTAGCTAACACTACAATGACAGTCCTACAGCAATATATAAGTATGTCAGATCAAATTAAATGTATATAATATTATGTCAAAGATACTTCAACAACATAAAAAAGCAAGTGAGTAAATGGTATAGGATATGTCAAATGAACACAGGGACCATCATGAAACACCTCTTAATGGTCTAATCTGGAGAAATTTGAACAGAACTATAAATAACAATATCATTCTATAACTTAAATAATAGAATAAATAAATGTAGCTCCGTACTGATATGAAAATTCTGAAAGGACCCCTTATCCTTATGAAGAATTTAATATATTCTTGATGTTCCAGGAGTTGGCATTTATTTAGTGTTTCCCCTCTCAGACTGCCATCCACTAGTATGGGACAGATAAACTTAGTGGCTCATAGCTAAAGAATAAAGAAAAAAAAATAACTTCTTTACAGTGGAGAATACAGGCAAACACTACCTTAACCCAATAGTTAAGTTTAATATCATTAGTAATGTCATGTTGATACAATTAATTTCCTGATATGGTGTGATGAGAATGACATTTTCTATCTGTGGTCTTCATTCTCAGACCCATATACCTAGTCTGACCATGAGAAAACATCAGCAAAATCATGTTTTAGGATATTCCACAAACTACCTCATGAGTACTCTTTGAAAGTTTCAAGGTCAGAAAAAAAAAGGAAAAATTTAAGAAACTGTCTCAGGTCCAAGTGGTATCCTGGATAGGACGTAGGAACTGAAATAAGATACTGGTGGGAAAACTGGTGGGGTTCACATCAAATTTGTAACTGAATAATACAATTATTAATTCCTTAGTTTTGATAAATTTGTTCTATGTATTGATAAGACAGCATTAAGTGTGTCAGTTTATCGCTGGACTTCCTGTCCTCTTCCATTGATCTATTTGTTTTGTACCACACTGCTTTGATTGCTGTAGTTTGCAGTATAGTCTGAAGCCAGGGAGCCTTATTCCTCTAGTTTTGTTTGTTTCTCAAAATTGCTGTGGCGATTTGTGTTTCCATACAAGTTGTAAAATTTTGTGTTCTGAGTCTGTGTAAAAAGTCATTAGTAATTCGATAGCGATAGTTCTGAACCTGTAGATTGCTTTGGGTAGTATAGTCATTTTCACAGTATTGATTCTTCCAATCCAAGAACATGGCATCTCTCTTCATGTATTTGTGCATTCTTTAATTTCTTTCATAAATTATCTTGTATTTTTCTCAGCGCA
The DNA here is from genome assembly GCA_022376925.1 of Tragulus kanchil. Lineage (NCBI taxonomy): Eukaryota > Metazoa > Chordata > Mammalia > Artiodactyla > Tragulidae > Tragulus > Tragulus kanchil. The sequence continues at coordinate 149,549,900 of JAIOJX010000025.1, read as the reverse complement.
GGTCTTCTACCTTCTTAGGTAGTTTTATTTGCGGGTGAGGGCACTTCTATTGATCTTTCATTTATTTATCTTTGTTCTTTGGCCTGTATGGGGCTCCCATCGCAACGGCCTCTCTCACCGCAGAGCACTGGCTCTGGGCGCATGCACTCCAGAGCTCCAGCTCAGTAGTTGGACACAGTGGTCCAGCAGCTCTGTGGCATGTGGGATTTTCCCAGGCCCGGGATCAAACTGGCACCCCTTCCACTATAAGGTGGTGTCCTTACCCACTGGATCATCTGGGAAGCCCTTTGGTAGGTTTTTCCTTCATATTTTTTTTCTGTTGTTGTGATGATAGATGGTATTGTTTCCTTAATTTCTCTTTTTGAACTTTCATGGTTAGTGTATAGGAATGCAAGAGGTTTATTTTATTCACCATGTATCCTGCAACATTACCAAATTCACTGATGAGCTCTAGTAGTTTTCTGGTAGTATTGTTAGGATTTTCTATGTTTAGCATCATGTCATCTGCAGTGATAGTGTTACTTCGTTTCCAATTTGGCTTATTTTTATCTCTTTTTATACTCTGGTTGCTGTGGCTAAAAGTTCCAAAACTATGTTGAATAATAGTGGTCAGAACAGACATTCTTGTCCCTGATCTTACAGGAAATACTTTCAGTTTTTACCACTGAGAAAGATGCTTGCTGTGTTTGCCATATATGGCCTTTATTATGTTTAGTTCGGTTCCTCTATGCTCACTTTCTGGAAAGTTTTTTTATCATGAATATTGAATTTGTCAAAAGGTTTTCTGCTTCTACTGAGATGATGATTTTTATTCTTCAATTGGATTATATGGTATATCGTATTGATTGATTGAAAAATATATTGAAGAATCCTTGCATTCCTGTGATGAATCCCATATAATCATGGTATATGATACTTCTAATGTGTTATTGGATTCTATTTGATAGTATTTTGATGAGGAATTTTATGGCTGTGTTTAGTGATATCAGACTGTCATTATTAAATACTAAAATAAACTTGCTTTACAAATAGAATACATATGCTATACAGTGCCTTATTGTGAGCACTTGCTATTGACAAAGTCCATTAGCACACTGGTGTTGAGGTACAGTCCATAAAATATCCTAACTTTCATTTCTCCTATTGATGGATTTTAGAAAAAAATAAATGGTTTGCTAATATCAGACTGACTGTCATATTTGGTTGGTTCATTGTGAGGGTATTTCTACATTCCAGATTGTACAGAGGAAAATGTGTTTTTCACCAAAACAATGTTAGAAGCCTTGAAAGTGTTTTTAGATAAACTTGGACACAGTGTGGGCATGTGGGATTTTCCCAGGCCCGGGATCAAACTGGCACCCCTTCCACTATAAGGTGGTGTCCTTACCCACTGGATCATCTGGGAAGCCCTTTGGTAGGTTTTTCCTTCATATTTTTTTTCTGTTGTTGTGATGATAGATGGTATTGTTTCCTTAATTTCTCTTTTTGAACTTTCATGGTTAGTGTATAGGAATGCAAGAGGTTTATTTTATTCACCATGTATCCTGCAACATTACCAAATTCACTGATGAGCTCTAGTAGTTTTCTGGTAGTATTGTTAGGATTTTCTATGTTTAGCATCATGTCATCTGCAGTGATAGTGTTACTTCGTTTCCAATTTGGCTTATTTTTATCTCTTTTTATACTCTGGTTGCTGTGGCTAAAAGTTCCAAAACTATGTTGAATAATAGTGGTCAGAACAGACATTCTTGTCCCTGATCTTACAGGAAATACTTTCAGTTTTTACCACTGAGAAAGATGCTTGCTGTGTTTGCCATATATGGCCTTTATTATGTTTAGTTCGGTTCCTCTATGCTCACTTTCTGGAAAGTTTTTTTATCATGAATATTGAATTTGTCAAAAGGTTTTCTGCTTCTACTGAGATGATGATTTTTATTCTTCAATTGGATTATATGGTATATCGTATTGATTGATTGAAAAATATATTGAAGAATCCTTGCATTCCTGTGATGAATCCCATATAATCATGGTATATGATACTTCTAATGTGTTATTGGATTCTATTTGATAGTATTTTGATGAGGAATTTTATGGCTGTGTTTAGTGATATCAGACTGTCATTATTAAATACTAAAATAAACTTGCTTTACAAATAGAATACATATGCTATACAGTGCCTTATTGTGAGCACTTGCTATTGACAAAGTCCATTAGCACACTGGTGTTGAGGTACAGTCCATAAAATATCCTAACTTTCATTTCTCCTATTGATGGATTTTAGAAAAAAATAAATGGTTTGCTAATATCAGACTGACTGTCATATTTGGTTGGTTCATTGTGAGGGTATTTCTACATTCCAGATTGTACAGAGGAAAATGTGTTTTTCACCAAAACAATGTTAGAAGCCTTGAAAGGTTCAGAAGCTTATTTCAGATAAACTCTTCAACCTTATACAGATGTGATATGCTACAGCTATAAAACAGCTGAATATTTCCTAAATACATGCTTTCTTATAAGATTTCTAGAAACATGTCTTTTTTTCCTCCTGGCAAGGCTTGCAAATAAAATGTGGCAGCCTTCAAGGAAGAAAGTTCACATATTTGAGGATTCATGAGTCTCTTTTCCTTGCTAAAGCTCTGTTATTCACTGCCCTGATTAAACTTAGAGGTCAAAACAAAAGAGGGACGAAAGTTACTAAAATATTCTTTTCTTTCTTAGTTTTCTTTTCCCCAATTTTTAATCAATAAATCATAAACCAAGTAAGAACATGCTAGAAGTGAAATGATTTAACACTGTAAGAAATCAAAGTTTTACTTCTGGAGACGTGCTACTATTCTGTAATCTGTCCAACTCTACTTCTTCTGACTTCATAATTACATTAAATTCCACACACACAGAAAATATTTCCAGGAGCAAAAAACTTGATCAAGTTAGGAAACTTCAAACAAGAAGAAGCACAATTTGGGGTTTGATTATAAGAAGCTGTCTTGCATTGCCATTGAATCTATTGTATTTCCTCCATTTCACCTGTACTTCTTTCACCTGCCTATTCTCTCTGTTCCTCTCAGGAACTATATACTCAAATGCCCCTTTCCCTACTGATTGTAAGTCTACCTAAATTTTTCCTTTAGCTTACCCCTGGACTGGCACTCTTCTTTGCCAATAGATATTGATTCTTTTTTTACTTTTTTTTTTTTAAAGATTTATTTATTTATTTTGGGCGGGGGTCGGGTTGGGGAGGGAGGGGAGTGGGCGGGCCACTTCTATTGGTCTTTCTCTGTTTTCATCCGTCTTTGTTCTTTGGCTCCTGTGGGCCTCCCATCACGTTGGCGTCTGTCGTCGCAGAGTGCTGGCTCTGGACGCATGCGCTCCAGAGCTCCGGCTCGGTAATTGGACACATCAGTCCAGCCGCTCCGCGGCACGTGGGATCTTCCCAGGCCAGGGATCGAACCGGCGCCCCTTGCACTGCAAGGCGGTGTCCTTACCCACTGGACCACCAGGGGAAGCCCTTTTTTTTACTTTTATGTGACATCACCCAAGCAGTTTTTAAGAGATATACCTTTTATAATTAATAACTGACAATATTTTGCTTTTTATGTTACCATGCTATCATCTTGGTGTATTCACTTAACAACATTGACTCTTATTAAATACTCAGAAAACTCTCCCTGGCTAAAGAAATGCTACAGGATAAAATTTTAAATTTTGTAGTTCTGTTCCAGGAAATAGAATTCTTCCAAACATACAGAAAAATGATGTAAATATTTTTTACCTTAATCAGGGAATTTGTTTCTCTGTTCTCATAACTATTTATATCTTCTATACCAGAATATTTTTATTTGTAAGATTTCTCAGAGAAAAATATAAGAGTTTTATGTTATTAGGATTATGTGATGATGGTCCAGTGTTACAGTTTTAGGGTTATGGGGCCAACTGCTAATTTTTCCTCATAGCATAACCAATAGGTCTCCTCATATTTATAATGTTTCAAGAAGACTCAAATTCCTCCAGTTTCATGTTTTTTTTTAAGGAGCAAAAAACTTGATCAAGTTAGGAAACTTCAAACAAGAAGAAGCACAATTTGGGGTTTGATTATAAGAAGCTGTCTTGCATTGCCATTGAATCTATTGTATTTCCTCCATTTCACCTGTACTTCTTTCACCTGCCTATTCTCTCTGTTCCTCTCAGGAACTATATACTCAAATGCCCCTTTCCCTACTGATTGTAAGTCTACCTAAATTTTTCCTTTAGCTTACCCCTGGACTGGCACTCTTCTTTGCCAATAGATATTGATTCTTTTTTTACTTTTTTTTTTTTAAAGATTTATTTATTTATTTTGGGCGGGGGTCGGGTTGGGGAGGGAGGGGAGTGGGCGGGCCACTTCTATTGGTCTTTCTCTGTTTTCATCCGTCTTTGTTCTTTGGCTCCTGTGGGCCTCCCATCACGTTGGCGTCTGTCGTCGCAGAGTGCTGGCTCTGGACGCATGCGCTCCAGAGCTCCGGCTCGGTAATTGGACACATCAGTCCAGCCGCTCCGCGGCACGTGGGATCTTCCCAGGCCAGGGATCGAACCGGCGCCCCTTGCACTGCAAGGCGGTGTCCTTACCCACTGGACCACCAGGGGAAGCCCTTTTTTTTACTTTTATGTGACATCACCCAAGCAGTTTTTAAGAGATATACCTTTTATAATTAATAACTGACAATATTTTGCTTTTTATGTTACCATGCTATCATCTTGGTGTATTCACTTAACAACATTGACTCTTATTAAATACTCAGAAAACTCTCCCTGGCTAAAGAAATGCTACAGGATAAAATTTTAAATTTTGTAGTTCTGTTCCAGGAAATAGAATTCTTCCAAACATACAGAAAAATGATGTAAATATTTTTACCTTAATCAGAATTTGTTTCTCTGTTCTCATAACTATTTATATCTTCTATACCAGAATATTTTTATTTGTAAGATTTCTCAGAGAAAAATATAAGAGTTTTATGTTATTAGGATTATGTGATGATGGTCCAGTGTTACAGTTTTAGGGTTATGGGGCCAACTGCTAATTTTTCCTCATAGCATAACCAATAGGTCTCCTCATATTTATAATGTTTCAAGAAGACTCAAATTCCTCCAGTTTCATGTTTTAAGGGGCAATGTAATAATGAAAATTAAAATGTAGTACTCTCCTGTAAAGACTTTAAACGAATAACATATAGAAAGAACCAGGAAAATCCAAAGAAAAAGATGACATACACATATGTTTTTAAATATAAAAATTACTAAAACTATAAAGAGATATAGTACATCTGAAACTGTAAACAGAGCTATAGTACACATATAAATATACATATCAGATAAATTGATTCTGAATTAAATATCTTCCCAAATTAGATTCACTGCTGAATTCTCCCAAACAGGAAGGAAATATATCCACCCTTATACAACTATCCCAGATAATAAGAAAGAAGGGCCATTTTTCAAATTATTTCACGATACTAAGACATTGATATATCTTTCATATGAAAACCCTGATTTACATAAAAACTGTAATTAGATTACATGTAAAACCAGTATACCTGTCATTTCCTATGTTTATTTGACCTTAAAAACTAAAAATATGCAGTGCTAGTCTTGAAACGATAGAACAAGCAACAAAAATTTCAGTCTATATGGCCTGTTCTGCTGCAACATTTGGTCTAGCACGTTGAGTTTTTTATACGGAAGTCTTATTTAGACGTAGTCTATAGAAATTTGGAAAATCAAATGGACTAGTGGGCTCCTCTGGTGGATCAGACAGTAAAGAATCCACCTGCCATGCGGGGGACCTGGGTTGGGAAGATCCCCTGGAGAAGAGAACAGCAGTGCACTCCAGTATTCTTGCCTGGAGAATGCTATGGACAGGCGAACTTGGCAGGCTACAGTCCATGGGGTTGGGAACAATTGGACATGACTGATACACATTCACTGTACTTCACAAATGGAGTAGTAGTATCAGACATGAGTGAGATTGATTGCTTCCAGCATGTTGCTGATAAAGATGCTACCATGTTATTCTATTCCCTTTAACACTATAGCTCAGTTCAAAGAAAATGTTAAAGAATTTTAGTTTGTTTTTATCAACTTTCTAAATTCTATACACAGCTATGTATCTGACAGTTAGCCTAGGAACAGTCAGTGAACAGTTTAAAACTTAAATAAAATCATGTAAGATGATTTCACCCATGATAGAGTACTTTTCAACAGATTAGAAATACTTATACAAACAACTATGAAAGCTAGATGCCATTTTAAATGTTTTTTGGTAGATTTAGAACATATGTTTTTAAAACTAAATAAAAAAAAAATTACAAAAAAAAACAAAATAAAGAGATATAGTACATCTGAAACTGTAAACAGAGCTATAGTACACATATAAATATACATATCAGATAAATTGATTCTGAATTAAATATCTTCCCAAATTAGATTCACTGCTGAATTCTCCCAAACAGGAAGGAAATATATCCACCCTTATACAACTATCCCAGATAATAAGAAAGAAGGGCCATTTTTCAAATTATTTCACGATACTAAGACATTGATATATCTTTCATATGAAAACCCTGATTTACATAAAAACTGTAATTAGATTACATGTAAAACCAGTATACCTGTCATTTCCTATGTTTATTTGACCTTAAAAACTAAAAATATGCAGTGCTAGTCTTGAAACGATAGAACAAGCAACAAAAATTTCAGTCTATATGGCCTGTTCTGCTGCAACATTTGGTCTAGCACGTTGAGTTTTTTATACGGAAGTCTTATTTAGACGTAGTCTATAGAAATTTGGAAAATCAAATGGACTAGTGGGCTCCTCTGGTGGATCAGACAGTAAAGAATCCACCTGCCATGCGGGGGACCTGGGTTGGGAAGATCCCCTGGAGAAGAGAACAGCAGTGCACTCCAGTATTCTTGCCTGGAGAATGCTATGGACAGGCGAACTTGGCAGGCTACAGTCCATGGGGTTGGGAACAATTGGACATGACTGATACACATTCACTGTACTTCACAAATGGAGTAGTAGTATCAGACATGAGTGAGATTGATTGCTTCCAGCATGTTGCTGATAAAGATGCTACCATGTTATTCTATTCCCTTTAACACTATAGCTCAGTTCAAAGAAAATGTTAAAGAATTTTAGTTTGTTTTTATCAACTTTCTAAATTCTATACACAGCTATGTATCTGACAGTTAGCCTAGGAACAGTCAGTGAACAGTTTAAAACTTAAATAAAATCATGTAAGATGATTTCACCCATGATAGAGTACTTTTCAACAGATTAGAAATACTTATACAAACAACTATGAAAGCTAGATGCCATTTTTTTAAATGTTTTTTTTGGTAGATTTAGAGAACTGTGGAGTCAAACCATAATTAAGAGGCCAAAATTTCAGAGAGAATAGAACTGGATGCAGATGATGCAGTTTTCCATGGCCACTTTCCCTCTCAGTATGTCTGCTATTATTTGCTATTCTTTGGAATGGTCTAGAAACCAGAGAGTCCTAGGCAGAGGCTTTTTGGCTAAGGAGCATAATTTTGATAATTTCTCTAGTGGAGTGAGGGTTGCCTGCCAAAGTAGTCAGGGAAATTGCTTGGGATGGGTGTTTACCTTGTAAGAAAGAAAGCTTAGCAAAATGGTACTGATATTCTGCTAGTTTTCTCTTGAAGTATGCTGAGTCCTTGAGGTGCACAGGGCAGTAAAATAAGATATTAGAACAAGAGCCACTGATCAACAGATCTGAGGTTTTCATGGTCTCATAGTGCTGAAGTAAAAAGAAAAAAATTGCTGGATATTTCCAAAAGAAATTTCCCTCAAAATGGGGACTTAGAATAAAAACCAGATCTCAGTTGGAAGTAGAGGTGAGCTATTCCATTAGGAGTGCATGTACTTCCTACAAAATTGCAGACAAGTTTCTAGTGAACTTAGTTCCTTTTATCCTCCTGAATCATATCATAAGAAAAAAAAAAAAGAGTAAAGCAAAACATGGAGAGCAAAACATAAAATATAGCAAAGTGTAGAAAAGACATATATGATAGAGATAAATTAGTAATGAACAGATGTGCTAGTTGGACTATAAAGAAGGCTGAGCATTGCAGAATTGATGCTTTTGTACTGCTGTGCTGGAAAGACACTTGAATCACTTGGAGAGCAATAAAATCAAACCAATCAATTCTAAAGGAAATGAACCCTAAATGTTCATTGGAAGGACTCATGCTCCAGTACTTTGGTTACCTGATGCAAAGAGCTGACTTAGAAAAGATTGATGCTGGGAAAGACTGAGAGCAGGAGGAGAAAGGGGAGACAGAGGATAAGATGGTTGGATGGCATCATCGACTCATTGGACAGGAGTCTGAGCAAATTCCAGCAGATAGCGATGGGTGAGGAGGCTTGATGTGCTGCATTCCATGGGGTCACAGAGATTCAGACATGACTACGCAACTGAACCACAACAGAAGTAATCATTCAGCCTTTGTCAGAAATTCTTGCAAAAATTTATAGACAAATTTCTCTCTAATATCTTTAGAAAGACATATTGAAGCCACTGCATTTCTGGTTTTGAAGAAGGAAGAAGGGACTAACAGCCAAAGGATGACAATAGAATTGAATGTAGATCTAGAAAGCCTCCAGATGGAATAGAGCCTTGACTGCACTTTGATTTCACCACAGTGGAAAATTTATTGCTGTGACAGCAGAAATAGGTAAGATTTTAGAATATAATATAAACATGAGATACCTCAGACATACATTGGGTCACCTCTGCTTAAATATGCAGGAACACGAAAATATTTGTATCACGATATCTGAGTCTCTTGGGCTTTCTCAAGCGAGAACTGGGGGGGTTTTCTCACAGCCAGTATTAAATCCTTGCAATACTTCAGTGTTTGCAGGTTGCAATACTTTGCCGTGCCTGCAAAGATAGGCAGCTCTACAATCATTCTTTAAAACAGAGACGGAAGCGAGAAAAAGACTCTTAGAGGGATTATCACTGTAGCCTATCTTTTTTTTTTGGCAGGGAGCGGGGTGGGGGTTGGGTGCGGGTTGGGCGGGAGGGGTGGGTGGGCCACTTCTATTGGTCTTTCGTTTATTTATTTTCACCCATCTTTGTTCTTTGGCCCGTGCGGGCCTCCCATGTCGGTGGCCTCTCGCTGCAGAGCACCGGCTCTGGGCGCATCGCCCAGTCCAGCTCGTAGTTGGACACGGACATTGAATTGCTAGTTGGCTTACCTGAATTGATGCTTTTGTACTGCTGTGCTGGAAAGACACTTGAATCACTTGGAGAGCAATAAAATCAAACCAATCAATTCTAAAGGAAATGAACCCTAAATGTTCATTGGAAGGACTCATGCTCCAGTACTTTGGTTACCTGATGCAAAGAGCTGACTTAGAAAAGATTGATGCTGGGAAAGACTGAGAGCAGGAGGAGAAAGGGGAGACAGAGGATAAGATGGTTGGATGGCATCATCGACTCATTGGACAGGAGTCTGAGCAAATTCCAGCAGATAGCGATGGGTGAGGAGGCTTGATGTGCTGCATTCCATGGGGTCACAGAGATTCAGACATGACTACGCAACTGAACCACAACAGAAGTAATCATTCAGCCTTTGTCAGAAATTCTTGCAAAAATTTATAGACAAATTTCTCTCTAATATCTTTAGAAAGACATATTGAAGCCACTGCATTTCTGGTTTTGAAGAAGGAAGAAGGGACTAACAGCCAAAGGATGACAATAGAATTGAATGTAGATCTAGAAAGCCTCCAGATGGAATAGAGCCTTGACTGCACTTTGATTTCACCACAGTGGAAAATTTATTGCTGTGACAGCAGAAATAGGTAAGATTTTAGAATATAATATAAACATGAGATACCTCAGACATACATTGGGTCACCTCTGCTTAAATATGCAGGAACACGAAAATATTTGTATCACGATATCTGAGTCTCTTGGGCTTTCTCAAGCGAGAACTGGGGGGGTTTTCTCACAGCCAGTATTAAATCCTTGCAATACTTCAGTGTTTGCAGGTTGCAATACTTTGCCGTGCCTGCAAAGATAGGCAGCTCTACAATCATTCTTTAAAACAGAGACGGAAGCGAGAAAAAGACTCTTAGAGGGATTATCACTGTAGCCTATCTTTTTTTTTTGGCAGGGAGCGGGGTGGGGGTTGGGTGCGGGTTGGGGAGGGAGGGGGTGGGTGGGCCACTTCTATTGGTCTTTCGTTTATCTATTTTTATCCATCTTTGTTCTTTGGCTCGTGTGGGCCTCCCATGTCGGTGGCCTCTCTCGCTGCAGAGCACCGGCTCTGGGCGCATGCGCCCCAGAGCTCCAGCTCGGTAGTTGGACACATCGGTCCAGCGGCTCCACGGCACATGGGATCTTCTCAGGCCAGGGATCGAACTGGCGTCCCTTGCGCTGCAAGGCGGTGTCCTTACCCACTGGACCACCAGGGAAGCCCTAGTGTATCTTTTTTATTTTTATTTTTTTAATTTTTTTTAATATTTATTATTTATTTATTGGGGGGGGGAGCGGGTTGGGGATGGAGTGGGATGGGTGGGCCACTTCTATTGGTCTTTCGTTTATCTATTTTTATCCATCTTTGTTCTTTGGCTCGTGTGGGCCTCCCATGTCGGTGGCCTCTCTCGCTGCAGAGCACCGGCTCTGGGCGCATGCGCCCCAGAGCTCCAGCTCGGTAGTTGGACACATCGGTCCAGCGGCTCCACGGCACATGGGATCTTCTCAGGCCAGGGATCGAACTGGCGTCCCTTGCGCTGCAAGGCGGTGTCCTTACCCACTGGACCACCAGGGAAGCCCTAGTGTATCTTTTTTATTTTTATTTTTTTAATTTTTTTTAATATTTATTATTTATTTATTGGGGGGGGGAGCGGGCTGGGGAGGGAGGGAGTGGGCGGGCCACATCTATTGGTCTTTCATTTCTCTATTTTCATCCTTCTTTGTTCTTTGGCCTGTGTGGGCCTCCCATTGCAGTGGCCTCTGTTGTCGCAGAGTACCAGCTCTGGGCGCATGTGCCCCAGAGCTCCGGCTCGGTAGTTGGACACATCGGTCCAGTCGGGGATCTTCCCAGGCCAGGGATCGAACCGGCGCCCCTTGCACTGCAAGGTGATGTCCTTACCCACTGGACCACCAGGGAAGCCCCCTAGCCTAGCTTTTTGATGATCCTATTTGGACGGCAGCAATGGAGACAAACACATAAGAGAACAAACTTGTGGACAGTGGAGGAAGCAGAGGGCGGGAACCAATAGAGAGACTAGCATGGAAACACAGATATAACCATATGCAAAATAGTGTATGAGAATTTGCTATGTGACAAAGGGAGGAAAAAACCCACTGCTCTGTGACAGCCTGGAGAGTTGGGGTGGGGAGGGAGATGGGAGCAGGGCTCAGGAGGGAAGGGACACATGTATACCTATGTCTGCTTCATGTTGATGTATGGCAGAAACCAGCACAATACTGTAAAGCTTTTATCCTCCAATGGTAAGATGCAGTTCAATTTCAAATTAGTGTAAACTTTTTGGTGATTTGTTTTGGTTCTTGTTTTTGTTTTAACAAAGCAAGAATGTTACTGTGGGATACAGCACTTGACATTTTCACATAATAAATAATTTACTTGCTTGGTCAGTCTGGGAGAAGAACTAAAGTGTGGCCAGGCTCCACCTTGAGTCTCTTTTTGGAAATGCTTATCTCTAAAATGCATTTCATTTTGCACCTTCTTTGCTGTATGTATGCTAAGCCTCTTTCTGACAGAGGAGGTTTGAGGTGGTCCAGTGTGGATTGTGACTATCTAATTTAAACCTAATTCTGACATCAGTAGTGAGTCCTTTTTGTCACAAATCTAAAGTATCATTTTCCAACTGACTTACTTGGTAAGAATAGTGCCATTTTGATTTTCATCTGTTGGACAGAGACTCTTACTCTGCTGATCACTTTGTTACAAATTTGTGGCAAAAAAAAAAAGTGTGATTTAATAACTCATAAAAGTCAAGCAGAAATTACAGGAATTTTTAAAAGTAAGAGATAATGGAAGCAACCTAGATGTCCATCGACGAATGAATGGATAAAAAATCTCTGGTACATATATACAATGGAGTATATATATATATTTCTTCTCAGCTGTAAGAAGAAATGCAGAAAAATCAGTCCTAATGAGGTGAATGGATCTAGAACCTATTATACAAAGTGAAGTAAGTCAAAAGAAAACAAGTACAGTATGCAAAATTTAACATAATGATACAATGAAATGATATATAGCCTAGCTTTTTGATGATCCTATTTGGACGGCAGCAATGGAGACAAACACATAAGAGAACAAACTTGTGGACAGTGGAGGAAGCAGAGGGCGGGAACCAATAGAGAGACTAGCATGGAAACACAGATATAACCATATGCAAAATAGTGTATGAGAATTTGCTATGTGACAAAGGGAGGAAAAAACCCACTGCTCTGTGACAGCCTGGAGAGTTGGGGTGGGGAGGGAGATGGGAGCAGGGCTCAGGAGGGAAGGGACACATGTATACCTATGTCTGCTTCATGTTGATGTATGGCAGAAACCAGCACAATACTGTAAAGCTTTTATCCTCCAATGGTAAGATGCAGTTCAATTTCAAATTAGTGTAAACTTTTTGGTGATTTGTTTTGGTTCTTGTTTTTGTTTTAACAAAGCAAGAATGTTACTGTGGGATACAGCACTTGACATTTTCACATAATAAATAATTTACTTGCTTGGTCAGTCTGGGAGAAGAACTAAAGTGTGGCCAGGCTCCACCTTGAGTCTCTTTTTGGAAATGCTTATCTCTAAAATGCATTTCATTTTGCACCTTCTTTGCTGTATGTATGCTAAGCCTCTTTCTGACAGAGGAGGTTTGAGGTGGTCCAGTGTGGATTGTGACTATCTAATTTAAACCTAATTCTGACATCAGTAGTGAGTCCTTTTTGTCACAAATCTAAAGTATCATTTTCCAACTGACTTACTTGGTAAGAATAGTGCCATTTTGATTTTCATCTGTTGGACAGAGACTCTTACTCTGCTGATCACTTTGTTACAAATTTGTGGCAAAAAAAAAAAGTGTGATTTAATAACTCATAAAAGTCAAGCAGAAATTACAGGAATTTTTAAAAGTAAGAGATAATGGAAGCAACCTAGATGTCCATCGACGAATGAATGGATAAAAAATCTCTGGTACATATATACAATGGAGTATATATATATATTTCTTCTCAGCTGTAAGAAGAAATGCAGAAAAATCAGTCCTAATGAGGTGAATGGATCTAGAACCTATTATACAAAGTGAAGTAAGTCAAAAAGAGAAAGACAAGTACAGTATGCTAACACATATATATGGAATCTAGTAAAATGATAATGATAACACATGCAGTGAAGTGATGGACAAACAGACAGAGAACAGACATATGGACATTGTGGGGAATGAACAGTGGGTGGGAAGTGAAGAGGGAGTAACATGGAAACCTATATTATCATATGTGAAAAAGACAGCTATTGTCATTGCACTGTGAGAACAGGGGATCCTGCAGGGGTGCTGTGCGACAGCCTGGAGGGGTGGGATGGGGGGGGGTATACATATGACTAATCTGGGATCATCATATCTGTAAACAACAAAACTCTGTAAACGCAAAAAGTAAAATAAAAATAATTATTTAAAAAAAGTAAGAGATAATCACCAGATGGTAAACAAAAGTGTTAGAGATGTTTGTCATGTGACATTAACATTGCAGTTGACAGTGAGTACTTTAAAAGGGACCAGCACACACATAAATATATACTGAGCTGTATGCACTGGATCAAGTCAAAATCTGAATGTTCTATTATTGTAAGGTAATTATTATTATGCAAGATGTGCATCCTACTGGCTAATGCAGTAAGAATCACGTTCAGAGGAATCAGTAAAAGATTTTGCCGTCTCACCTCATGCAGTTTTCTCCCGACTACACAAGAAAGTTCTATCCAAGCTCATAAGCCCACAGCATTCAAGCTTTGTCCTCTGTAATGCAGCAATCACTACACACATTTGAACGGACATTAAGTACTCGAAAATTTGCATTGGATATGTAGCCTTCTGAGATGCATCTAATGTGCACATTCTAATTAATTCTGCTACCACACCTGGGCCTACCACCTTCGGCTATAAGCAGATTTTCAAGGGGGATTTGAAAAGCAATTCATTAATTTGGTGTCATTCTCCAAAATCAACAACAATAAACACATACAAAGAGAGGCAGATTTGATGACTAATTCAGCCTAGAACTAGAACATCTGCCACGAAACTAAACTGGGTTTGTTTTGGCTTTTATTTTGAAATATTATTTAAAGAGCTCCGATCTGTTTAATTTGCAGGGCTTCTGGCAACAGAGATAGATGTTTGAATATCAGAGTCTGGGGAACAGAGGCTGGTTTTCTGAAGGGGCCTAAGAAAGGTAGAATAAAAACAAGAAGAAGAAAAACAACAGTTGTAAACCACAAAAAAGAGTTTAAATCACAGGATCAACAAAATTCAAATTTTGGATCTATCATCTTTATCGTTATTTATTCTCGGGATGGCCTTTAAATTAACTATTCAGGTATTGATTTTGTATGATCTGTGAAAAGACAGCTATTGTCATTGCACTGTGAGAACAGGGGATCCTGCAGGGTGCTGTGCGACAGCCTGGAGGGTGGGATGGGGGGGGATATACATATGACTAATCTGGGATCATCATATCTGTAAACAACAAAACTCTGTAAACGCAAAAAGTAAAATAAAAATAATTATTTAAAAAAAGTAAGAGATAATCACCAGATGGTAAACAAAAGTGTTAGAGATGTTTGTCATGTGACATTAACATTGCAGTTGACAGTGAGTACTTTAAAAGGGACCAGCACACACATAAATATATACTGAGCTGTATGCACTGGATCAAGTCAAAATCTGAATGTTCTATTATTGTAAGGTAATTATTATTATGCAAGATGTGCATCCTACTGGCTAATGCAGTAAGAATCACGTTCAGAGGAATCAGTAAAAGATTTTGCCGTCTCACCTCATGCAGTTTTCTCCCGACTACACAAGAAAGTTCTATCCAAGCTCATAAGCCCACAGCATTCAAGCTTTGTCCTCTGTAATGCAGCAATCACTACACACATTTGAACGGACATTAAGTACTCGAAAATTTGCATTGGATATGTAGCCTTCTGAGATGCATCTAATGTGCACATTCTAATTAATTCTGCTACCACACCTGGGCCTACCACCTTCGGCTATAAGCAGATTTTCAAGGGGGATTTGAAAAGCAATTCATTAATTTGGTGTCATTCTCCAAAATCAACAACAATAAACACATACAAAGAGAGGCAGATTTGATGACTAATTCAGCCTAGAACTAGAACATCTGCCACGAAACTAAACTGGGTTTGTTTTGGCTTTTATTTTGAAATATTATTTAAAGAGCTCCGATCTGTTTAATTTGCAGGGCTTCTGGCAACAGAGATAGATGTTTGAATATCAGAGTCTGGGGAACAGAGGCTGGTTTTCTGAAGGGGCCTAAGAAAGGTAGAATAAAAACAAGAAGAAGAAAAACAACAGTTGTAAACCACAAAAAAGAGTTTAAATCACAGGATCAACAAAATTCAAATTTTGGATCTATCATCTTTATCGTTATTTATTCTCGGGAGGCTAATTAACTACTTTCAGTATTGGTATTCTCATCTATAAATTGGGTATAAGAATATTAACTTCACAGATTTTTCATGGATATCAATGATAAAATCTTGATAATGAGCTCTGCATTAGCTCTGGTCTGTAGGCAGCAATCAGTAACTATTATTTGAATCTTAAGAGATTTGGCAATGCACACCTACACATTCAAGCTTACAGAGACTGAACTTCTGTATTGCCTGCATAAATAAAATTTCACATATAGCTGCCAGTCATAATTTCTGCATTTATCTGTTCTAAAAGCATAATAAACAGTTTCAGATAGGCACTCCCCAAGACACTGGGGTAAAGCACTGACTAAGTTTTAGTTAATTCATCAAAAGCACACTAAATAACCATTCACTCTAAGTAAAAAGAATGTTTTCAGAGCAAAGAAGTTTTCAGGATAGGACTTTAGCCGTCCTTTCAACAATAGTGCCTCCTTCAATTTTCACTGTCACATTCTGGAAGCATAGTTGCTAAAAACTGTGTATGATGTATATCAGGTGTTAGTAAATGCTGCAAAATGAATAGAGTTGTTAGTAGTGAGTAAGCAAAATTCACCTATTCATAATTCTTATATGCTGAGAAAGCAATCATTTTTCATTTCTCTACCTATTTTATTACTTGCTTATTATGCAAGTTCACTTATGGTTTAATGATAAATAATGATCTTTATTTGATTACACACAATAAACCTAATCCTGTACAACAATGTAAGGATTCTACATAAGTGATCCTTTAGTCTCATTTTAATAAAAACAAAATGTTTCTCTTCGGTAAGAAGTATGGCTTTTCATGGGTGGGGAACATAGGCAGAAACAACGCAAAGTTGAGGCAGCTATAGTGAGATATCACCTTGGGAGTTAGGAACTACCCCCAGCTTCATGTGGCCACCAGCCCACAGCCTTTCTTTAGTGCTGGAGTCTAAGTTTGGTGTGGCAACAGAGATAGATGTTTGAATATCAGAGTCTGGGGAACAGAGGCTGGTTTTCTGAAGGGGCCTAAGAAAGGTAGAATAAAAACAAGAAGAAGAAAAACAACAGTTGTAAACCACAAAAAAGAGTTTAAATCACAGGATCAACAAAATTCAAATTTTGGATCTATCATCTTTATCGTTATTTATTCTCGGGAGGCTAATTAACTACTTTCAGTATTGGTATTCTCATCTATAAATTGGGTATAAGAATATTAACTTCACAGATTTTTCATGGATATCAATGATAAAATCTTGATAATGAGCTCTGCATTAGCTCTGGTCTGTAGGCAGCAATCAGTAACTATTATTTGAATCTTAAGAGATTTGGCAATGCACACCTACACATTCAAGCTTACAGAGACTGAACTTCTGTATTGCCTGCATAAATAAAATTTCACATATAGCTGCCAGTCATAATTTCTGCATTTATCTGTTCTAAAAGCATAATAAACAGTTTCAGATAGGCACTCCCCAAGACACTGGGGTAAAGCACTGACTAAGTTTTAGTTAATTCATCAAAAGCACACTAAATAACCATTCACTCTAAGTAAAAAGAATGTTTTCAGAGCAAAGAAGTTTTCAGGATAGGACTTTAGCCGTCCTTTCAACAATAGTGCCTCCTTCAATTTTCACTGTCACATTCTGGAAGCATAGTTGCTAAAAACTGTGTATGATGTATATCAGGTGTTAGTAAATGCTGCAAAATGAATAGAGTTGTTAGTAGTGAGTAAGCAAAATTCACCTATTCATAATTCTTATATGCTGAGAAAGCAATCATTTTTCATTTCTCTACCTATTTTATTACTTGCTTATTATGCAAGTTCACTTATGGTTTAATGATAAATAATGATCTTTATTTGATTACACACAATAAACCTAATCCTGTACAACAATGTAAGGATTCTACATAAGTGATCCTTTAGTCTCATTTTAATAAAAACAAAATGTTTCTCTTCGGTAAGAAGTATGGCTTTTCATGGGTGGGGAACATAGGCAGAAACAACGCAAAGTTGAGGCAGCTATAGTGAGATATCACCTTGGGAGTTAGGAACTACCCCCAGCTTCATGTGGCCACCAGCCCACAGCCTTTCTTTAGTGCTGGAGTCTAAGTTTGGTGTGGCTGGTGGTGAACATCATTAGCACTCTTGAGCTGACATAAATGCCAGTAGACTCTAGGAAGTCACCAGGCTGCCCAGGTTTCTGCTACTCCCTCAGCAAGAGAAAAACAGAGGCCAGGAGTCTCCTTCGGCTTCTGCTAGCTGAGGAGAGAAGGGTAGCTTTCCTGCTCGTCCACTGCAGACTTCACAGTGAATCTGCTACCTTTCAACTCAGCGTAGAGCTATGACAACTGCTAGATGAAAACCATGTGCGCTCAGTCTCTCAGTTGCCGTAGTCCACCAGGCTCCTCTGTCCAGGGGATCCTCCAGGCAAGAATACTAGAGCAGGTTACCATTTCTGAAAATGTGAAATAAACCTTTAAATCTTGTCAGTTGAAGATGCTCACACTTAAGACAAATGCTACAGCCCCATCTCCAAGTCCAGAATTAAAGATATAAATTGAATTGGTGTTTCTGTTTTGTGCCATGCTTACTCCCCAAGTAAAGACCAAAGGTGAGAATGGAGAGGTTTCGGAACTAGGTGTGAGCTACTGTGCAGATACAATCGCTATTGCTTTGGGTCTCCTCATATTCATTTTCCCTCTCCTGACATTTCACTTCCTTCCTCCCTCCCATTCTCTCATCTGCCAAGTCTGCTCTGTACAAGTCCTGTGAAACCCTGAAATGTCTGTTGTACTCATGGACACTAATGACACAGAAGTGACATCTGAAGTCCTGGGAGCAGGTGGGCATGCCCCAGAAGAGAAAGTAATAAATAAAAGCCCGTGACCAGAATATCTAGAAAGACTTATACAGTGTAGGTGAAGATGAAGCATTCTGTCTCCTGCTCTTTCTTCAATTTCTATGCTCTGGCTTTCTACTCCATTAAATGATTTTGCAATTGGAAATACTTACTTATGTTCTTTAAATCCCAGAGCTTTATACTTTACGTAAGAGAAGTTCTTTTAAGGGTGGGGAACATAGGCAGAAACAACGCAAAGTTGAGGCAGCTATAGTGAGATATCACCTTGGGAGTTAGGAACTACCCCCAGCTTCATGTGGCCACCAGCCCACAGCCTTTCTTTAGTGCTGGAGTCTAAGTTTGGTGTGGCTGGTGGTGAACATCATTAGCACTCTTGAGCTGACATAAATGCCAGTAGACTCTAGGAAGTCACCAGGCTGCCCAGGTTTCTGCTACTCCCTCAGCAAGAGAAAAACAGAGGCCAGGAGTCTCCTTCGGCTTCTGCTAGCTGAGGAGAGAAGGGTAGCTTTCCTGCTCGTCCACTGCAGACTTCACAGTGAATCTGCTACCTTTCAACTCAGCGTAGAGCTATGACAACTGCTAGATGAAAACCATGTGCGCTCAGTCTCTCAGTTGCCGTAGTCCACCAGGCTCCTCTGTCCAGGGGATCCTCCAGGCAAGAATACTAGAGCAGGTTACCATTTCTGAAAATGTGAAATAAACCTTTAAATCTTGTCAGTTGAAGATGCTCACACTTAAGACAAATGCTACAGCCCCATCTCCAAGTCCAGAATTAAAGATATAAATTGAATTGGTGTTTCTGTTTTGTGCCATGCTTACTCCCCAAGTAAAGACCAAAGGTGAGAATGGAGAGGTTTCGGAACTAGGTGTGAGCTACTGTGCAGATACAATCGCTATTGCTTTGGGTCTCCTCATATTCATTTTCCCTCTCCTGACATTTCACTTCCTTCCTCCCTCCCATTCTCTCATCTGCCAAGTCTGCTCTGTACAAGTCCTGTGAAACCCTGAAATGTCTGTTGTACTCATGGACACTAATGACACAGAAGTGACATCTGAAGTCCTGGGAGCAGGTGGGCATGCCCCAGAAGAGAAAGTAATAAATAAAAGCCCGTGACCAGAATATCTAGAAAGACTTATACAGTGTAGGTGAAGATGAAGCATTCTGTCTCCTGCTCTTTCTTCAATTTCTATGCTCTGGCTTTCTACTCCATTAAATGATTTTGCAATTGGAAATACTTACTTATGTTCTTTAAATCCCAGAGCTTTATACTTTACGTAAGAGATGTCTTTATATTGTAGTTTACATTACATCCATACTTTGCCACTTTGAAATAAAAAAGGGGCTTCTGTTCCTTTTTTTTCTCATCTCCTGTTATAACTCTCTTTGGTCATAAGAATTATATAATTTTCAAGTAACATTTCCAGTTTTTAAAACAAACTTTCAGTTCTGAAATGACAAACTAGACACTTGAGGAGAAATGAAACCAAAAACTTGCCTATTTGGTTTTTATAGGAACAATGACCTTCTCAACAGCTTCCACCACTGCAGCTGGATTGTCTATTTTACATACTGATCTTGTACCTGAGATTTTCTAGGAAAAAGTATCCCTGTGCCTAAAAGCAACAATAATAGTAACAGGTTGATACAATCATTAGCTCTAATAAAAGTTGATAAAAAAAAAAATCACTCTTCCATGTGGTGGTTGACATTGTCTTTCTAACAGAATTTTAGTGTACTTACATTCATTACAAATACATTACAAATACAAATACATCTGACATACTTTTGACTTGACATATTACATCCTGCTTCTATTTCCATTCATGAACAAATATTTTTTCTAGATTTCGATCTCTTTGGATTATACATAATCATTAAATCTAATTTTTCCCTTGGTGACTCATCCTTGCAATAAATCTTCCAAGTCATATCTAATATATCTTAGGGTTAGCCATCAGTTCCATACTTTATACCACATTGTTCATTTTCCCTCTCCTGACATTTCACTTCCTTCCTCCCTCCCATTCTCTCATCTGCCAAGTCTGCTCTGTACAAGTCCTGTGAAACCCTGAAATGTCTGTTGTACTCATGGACACTAATGACACAGAAGTGACATCTGAAGTCCTGGGAGCAGGTGGGCATGCCCCAGAAGAGAAAGTAATAAATAAAAGCCCGTGACCAGAATATCTAGAAAGACTTATACAGTGTAGGTGAAGATGAAGCATTCTGTCTCCTGCTCTTTCTTCAATTTCTATGCTCTGGCTTTCTACTCCATTAAATGATTTTGCAATTGGAAATACTTACTTATGTTCTTTAAATCCCAGAGCTTTATACTTTACGTAAGAGATGTCTTTATATTGTAGTTTACATTACATCCATACTTTGCCACTTTGAAATAAAAAAGGGGCTTCTGTTCCTTTTTTTTCTCATCTCCTGTTATAACTCTCTTTGGTCATAAGAATTATATAATTTTCAAGTAACATTTCCAGTTTTTAAAACAAACTTTCAGTTCTGAAATGACAAACTAGACACTTGAGGAGAAATGAAACCAAAAACTTGCCTATTTGGTTTTTATAGGAACAATGACCTTCTCAACAGCTTCCACCACTGCAGCTGGATTGTCTATTTTACATACTGATCTTGTACCTGAGATTTTCTAGGAAAAAGTATCCCTGTGCCTAAAAGCAACAATAATAGTAACAGGTTGATACAATCATTAGCTCTAATAAAAGTTGATAAAAAAAAAAATCACTCTTCCATGTGGTGGTTGACATTGTCTTTCTAACAGAATTTTAGTGTACTTACATTCATTACAAATACATTACAAATACAAATACATCTGACATACTTTTGACTTGACATATTACATCCTGCTTCTATTTCCATTCATGAACAAATATTTTTTCTAGATTTCGATCTCTTTGGATTATACATAATCATTAAATCTAATTTTTCCCTTGGTGACTCATCCTTGCAATAAATCTTCCAAGTCATATCTAATATATCTTAGGGTTAGCCATCAGTTCCATACTTTATACCACATTGTTCTTTTTAGTGGTGTGATATATTTTAACATTTTTTGTTTGTGTCATTTCTCCTTAAGTGTCTAGTTTGTCATTTCACTCAACCTCCAAAATGGATCACACTATAAACAGAATTTTTGCATGTTAGGACTGTTATATTTGGCATATACATTTTCTCTCTGATTGTCATATTTACTAAAAACATTTTAAAGTGTAATTATGTCCCTAAAATTCATTCTTTATTTTTCTTTATTCAGGTTTAACTGGTATTGGTGTTATATATGATGATCCTAACCTCCTCAGAACTATCCCTGAGAATTTCTAAATTGACATTCCCTCAAAAAATTCTATACTGTCTCTTTTGTATGTACTAATAATGCTAACTTTCTATGGTTCATCCATGAAATAATCTTCAAGATATAGGGATAGGTCAAAAAAAGAGGAAGAGATGGCAAAACAACAGAAAGAAGATAGGAGGTCATAGAAGGTAGTTACAAGAAATACATTTGAGGCAAGTCCAAAGAGTAAGAATATGAGGAAATCATGCAGAAAACTATAATAAAATTTTTCATCTCAGAGACAGAAATAATATTTAATTCAATAAGTGAATCAATGTTGAAAGCAGTCACATTTTAAAAATAATTTAAAGCTAAGTAGACCAAGGCCACATAGGTGCTATGAGGTTGAATGAACCTAGATTCAAATTCAGGTCTGTCAGATTTCAAAGTCCAAACTTTTAAACAGTTTGAAGCCACATAAAGTACCCCATTCTTTTATGACCTATGTCTGTGCATAATCAAAGTCATTGTGTCGGCTCACCAAATAACACCCTCTTTTTCCTTTTGTAGTCTAATTTCCTAATGGGATTTTAGTATGTTTCATTCTGATTTTTATGAGCATTTTATTAAGCTTGACAACACTTGCTTTGTCATTTATTTGCAAATACTTCACTCTTTCCGGGTTCTCTGCTTGACTGCATTTGATTATATTATGATGTTCATTAACTTACACATTTTTCATTGATTTTTTAAACTTTCTTCTATGCCTCACAATACTTCAGTCATAATACAAGTTCAGCCATATTTTTTTCTTTTATTTGTTTACTATTCTGTAAACAAATAATCCAAGAATTTATCTTGGATCTTTGGTATGCGGTGAGAAACTTTGAAAATTTTCACTGACTCTAATAACCAGTGATGATTCCTTTCTTGTTCATGTGTGTGAAGATCTACTTCCACTAGCTAAGCCCACCATTCCACATTGTACTAATAGTCATTTCAGAACAGTAGAGCTATGTATGCGCAACTCTTAATCCCTCTGATAATATCCCATAATTCTGTATTTCATTGCTTGATATAATAGGTACAATGACCCTCCAGCAAGCACTGGTCCTTTTTCTTTCACCATGATCCTTTATTCTCTCCATTTGAAAATTTTTTCATAAAATATGTAAGACCTAGGTTTTTAAATGCCGTATGGCAAGGATGCAGCCCATGGAACATCCCTGTTGATAAGCTTTACACCATATTGGCTAAGATTAAATGTACTAGAGTTGGATGGCCTCAGTTTGAATCAAGGTTCCCCCATTTACTGTCCTTGTGATCCTATACAAGTTATTAAACCATCGGTGTCTGCATGTCTTCATATGTACATAACAGATATGATAAGAGCTTTCTGTAAGATCTTTGTAAGAACTAAAGGACCTGTTGCAAAAGGGAAAAAAACTTGCAGAGGAGTGTGTGGAGTGGAGTTAATGTTCATAGTAAATTTCTATAGAATGTAGTTCTTTAAGAGATTAAGCTTTGAACTTAGAGTCATATGGGTGTGAAGCATGGCTCTGTCATTTACAGGGTTTTTTTGATTCCAAAAAAGTTCCCTATTTACAGCATGAACGTAATTCTGTTTCTCTTGCACTATAATAGCTGTGGAATTTGAGGTAGTAGGGTAAGGGTGTGGGCTTCTCGGCTAGACAACTGGGCTTTGTGGCTCTAGAACTTACAGGTTTTGTTACCTTGAAAGCCTTGCTTTGACTTGGTCCTATATGAAACAGGGATAATAACTGCACCTTATAACTAGGGCTGTTATAAAATTACAAATGATTTAGCACATGTTTTGCACTTGGGAGAATACCTGACCAAGTGCTCAGTACAGTTATGCTATCAAATTTTTCATTGATTTTTTAAACTTTCTTCTATGCCTCACAATACTTCAGTCATAATACAAGTTCAGCCATATTTTTTTCTTTTATTTGTTTACTATTCTGTAAACAAATAATCCAAGAATTTATCTTGGATCTTTGGTATGCGGTGAGAAACTTTGAAAATTTTCACTGACTCTAATAACCAGTGATGATTCCTTTCTTGTTCATGTGTGTGAAGATCTACTTCCACTAGCTAAGCCCACCATTCCACATTGTACTAATAGTCATTTCAGAACAGTAGAGCTATGTATGCGCAACTCTTAATCCCTCTGATAATATCCCATAATTCTGTATTTCATTGCTTGATATAATAGGTACAATGACCCTCCAGCAAGCACTGGTCCTTTTTCTTTCACCATGATCCTTTATTCTCTCCATTTGAAAATTTTTTCATAAAATATGTAAGACCTAGGTTTTTAAATGCCGTATGGCAAGGATGCAGCCATGGAACATCCCTGTTGATAAGCTGTACACCATATTGGCTAAGATTAAATGTACTAGAGTTGGATGGCCTCAGTTTGAATCAAGGTTCCCCCATTTACTGTCCTTGTGATCCTATACAAGTTATTAAACCATCGGTGTCTGCATGTCTTCATATGTACATAACAGATATGATAAGAGCTTTCTGTAAGATCTTTGTAAGAACTAAAGGACCTGTTGCAAAAGGGAAAAAAACTTGCAGAGGAGTGTGTGGAGTGGAGTTAATGTTCATAGTAAATTTCTATAGAATGTAGTTCTTTAAGAGATTAAGCTTTGAACTTAGAGTCATATGGGTGTGAAGCATGGCTCTGTCATTTACAGGGTTTTTTTGATTCCAAAAAAGTTCCCTATTTACAGCATGAACGTAATTCTGTTTCTCTTGCACTATAATAGCTGTGGAATTTGAGGTAGTAGGGTAAGGGTGTGGGCTTCTCGGCTAGACAACTGGGCTTTGTGGCTCTAGAACTTACAGGTTTTGTTACCTTGAAAGCCTTGCTTTGACTTGGTCCTATATGAAACAGGGATAATAACTGCACCTTATAACTAGGGCTGTTATAAAATTACAAATGATTTAGCACATGTTTTGCACTTGGGAGAATACCTGACCAAGTGCTCAGTACAGTTATGCTATCATTTTTAGTAAATACTGCTCTTGAAAGTCTTGATATTGACATTTCTACCATTTCAAAGTGGTAGCATTGCATTTCTTATCTTTTTATGCTTTATCGATTTATCAAATATTTTGGTTTGTTTATTTTATATCTTCTCTTTTCTGTCCCATTCTTTTGTGTAAATTTCTTCTCTTGATCTTATTCTACTCCAATTTTTTTCATCAATATTTCTAAGTCACCTTCCTATTATATATCTCATTACATATTGACTTCTCAAAACTTATTGATGAAACCATTTTTGTAAATACAGCCCATTTAATTTAAGAGGAAAAGAGGTCACAGATATTGAGTAGTGCAAGGCAAATCCTACCTGTCTCACAGATGAACAGTATTAGGAATCAGGTTATTAATTTTTTCTAATTAAGTAGAATCTGGTTAAATTTTTTTTTTCATAAAATGATTACCTAAATAGCTTAATTTAACACAATGACTGTAGACCACCTTTCAGAATATATTTTGATTATTTAATCTAATCAAAGATGTTCATGATAGTCTAAATGTTAATTTTTAAATTGTGACTTACAGCTCATTTATAGATCATGAAATTAATTTAATGGGTGAAACCCAGTGTTAAGAAATGGAATTGAAAAGAATATAGTAGACTATAATTGAATAGAACAGAGAAAAGCAGAATATGTTGCCATTAAGCATTTATGGGGGTATATTCCTTTATGAAACATTTTTTAATTTAAGGTTTCCATAGAAGTTAGATGTATATGTTAGCATGTATCGTGTATCGATGTAAAATTTATTACTTTCTGTGGGGCAAAAATTTGTGGAAGACCCTGGGGTATACATTGTTACTAGCCTTGTGAAAATAGATCAGGAATACAATGTTATTGTGTTATGTCAATTGATATTAAAAGCAAAGAACTGCTACTGAGATTAAAAGCTTAGAAAGCCAAAGATTTTGTATTTAAAAGCAAAGATACTGCTAAGGGCTGTTATAAAATTACAAATGATTTAGCACATGTTTTGCACTTGGGAGAATACCTGACCAAGTGCTCAGTACAGTTATGCTATCATTTTTAGTAAATACTGCTCTTGAAAGTCTTGATATTGACATTTCTACCATTTCAAAGTGGTAGCATTGCATTTCTTATCTTTTTATGCTTTATCGATTTATCAAATATTTTGGTTTGTTTATTTTATATCTTCTCTTTTCTGTCCCATTCTTTTGTGTAAATTTCTTCTCTTGATCTTATTCTACTCCAATTTTTTTCATCAATATTTCTAAGTCACCTTCCTATTATATATCTCATTACATATTGACTTCTCAAAACTTATTGATGAAACCATTTTTGTAAATACAGCCCATTTAATTTAAGAGGAAAAGAGGTCACAGATATTGAGTAGTGCAAGGCAAATCCTACCTGTCTCACAGATGAACAGTATTAGGAATCAGGTTATTAATTTTTTCTAATTAAGTAGAATCTGGTTAAATTTTTTCATAAAATGATTACCTAAATAGCTTAATTTAACACAATGACTGTAGACCACCTTTCAGAATATATTTTGATTATTTAATCTAATCAAAGATGTTCATGATAGTCTAAATGTTAATTTTTAAATTGTGACTTACAGCTCATTTATAGATCATGAAATTAATTTAATGGGTGAAACCCAGTGTTAAGAAATGGAATTGAAAAGAATATAGTAGACTATAATTGAATAGAACAGAGAAAAGCAGAATATGTTGCCATTAAGCATTTATGGGGGTATATTCCTTTATGAAACATTTTTTAATTTAAGGTTTCCATAGAAGTTAGATGTATATGTTAGCATGTATCGTGTATCGATGTAAAATTTATTACTTTCTGTGGGGCAAAAATTTGTGGAAGACCCTGGGGTATACATTGTTACTAGCCTTGTGAAAATAGATCAGGAATACAATGTTATTGTGTTATGTCAATTGATATTAAAAGCAAAGAACTGCTACTGAGATTAAAAGCTTAGAAAGCCAAAGATTGTTTTGCCTTAAGTCTTTACAATCTCTATGTGTTATCCTAAAGATCTTTGATTTACTCAAGGAAATTGGTTAATTCTAAGCTGGGTTCTTATTACTGCTTGCTAGGGCAAATTTTCATTATCCTTGGCATTCACTGTGTGTCAGAGGAGACTAGTCCATTTGATATTGTTTATATTCTTAACATAATCTAAATACTATTAGTTGGATGTATTTCCTAAAACACATGCACTCACTGAATCAAAACTCAAGATAGAAATATATTGGTTTTGAAACTGTCTACTGAAAATCTGTTTTTCTGCTTACATTTGTATAATCAGAAAAGTGAGGTATAGTCACTGAGCATATATCATTTCTACCTGTTATTTGGTACAATTGTGTTGATAAGTAAATAAGAGCCAAATAAAAACTTCTGAAAAATTTTGTGTCTATTTCTCTTTTTACTGCAGTCAAGATTTTCTTTTTTTTGAAGTTCTAATACCAGGTTTATATGCCTTTGGGATTTTATGTCTTATTATTGAATCAAGCCCTTTATAAAATGTTCCTTTTATGTCTAATGATACTCATCTTAAAGTATAATTTTTATATTAATATTGCCACACTATTGTATGATTATTACTGGCATAATACAACTTTCCCACACTATTACCTGCAATTTGTGTCTTTATATTTAAAGTATATCTCTTCAGAAAATCATTATTATGTGTATCTATGCCTTTTAATTGAAATGTTAAGCTCATTACATCTAGCATTGATATTGATATCTTGTATCTTGTCTAAATACTTGCTTTTTCTCTTTGGGACTATATTTTTTTAATGTATTTTATTCTGCATCTTGGATTTCAGCCAAATGTATTAAGCATTTATGGGGGTATATTCCTTTATGAAACATTTTTTAATTTAAGGTTTCCATAGAAGTTAGATGTATATGTTAGCATGTATCGTGTATCGATGTAAAATTTATTACTTTCTGTGGGGCAAAAATTTGTGGAAGACCCTGGGGTATACATTGTTACTAGCCTTGTGAAAATAGATCAGGAATACAATGTTATTGTGTTATGTCAATTGATATTAAAAGCAAAGAACTGCTACTGAGATTAAAAGCTTAGAAAGCCAAAGATTGTTTTGCCTTAAGTCTTTACAATCTCTATGTGTTATCCTAAAGATCTTTGATTTACTCAAGGAAATTGGTTAATTCTAAGCTGGGTTCTTATTACTGCTTGCTAGGGCAAATTTTCATTATCCTTGGCATTCACTGTGTGTCAGAGGAGACTAGTCCATTTGATATTGTTTATATTCTTAACATAATCTAAATACTATTAGTTGGATGTATTTCCTAAAACACATGCACTCACTGAATCAAAACTCAAGATAGAAATATATTGGTTTTGAAACTGTCTACTGAAAATCTGTTTTTCTGCTTACATTTGTATAATCAGAAAAGTGAGGTATAGTCACTGAGCATATATCATTTCTACCTGTTATTTGGTACAATTGTGTTGATAAGTAAATAAGAGCCAAATAAAAACTTCTGAAAAATTTTGTGTCTATTTCTCTTTTTACTGCAGTCAAGATTTTCTTTTTTGAAGTTCTAATACCAGGTTTATATGCCTTTGGGATTTTATGTCTTATTATTGAATCAAGCCCTTTATAAAATGTTCCTTTTATGTCTAATGATACTCATCTTAAAGTATAATTTTTATATTAATATTGCCACACTATTGTATGATTATTACTGGCATAATACAACTTTCCCACACTATTACCTGCAATTTGTGTCTTTATATTTAAAGTATATCTCTTCAGAAAATCATTATTATGTGTATCTATGCCTTTTAATTGAAATGTTAAGCTCATTACATCTAGCATTGATATTGATATCTTGTATCTTGTCTAAATACTTGCTTTTTCTCTTTGGGACTATATTTTTTTAATGTATTTTATTCTGCATATTGGATTTCAGCCAAATGTATTAATACTACATTTTAGTGGTTGCTCTAGACATTATGAAGTGCATCTTTAATATACCCCAGTGAACTTTATCATAGTACTTCATATTCACAGTTTTAAAATATTTTGACCTTATGACAGTATAATGACATTCATCGTCCCCTCCATGTATTGGCTGTTATTCTCATGTGTTTTCATTCTACAAACAATATAAAGCCCAATTACAATGACGTTATTTTCTATTTTTAACAGTAATTTGTTTTTGTATTATTTAATAGAAAATATAGTCCTTTATATTTATCATTGATTTGTCATTTGGGGTAAATCTAAAAGAACTAAATTTAGTTTTTCTCCACATTGTTGTTGTTTAGTTGCTAAGTCATGTTCAACTCTTTCTGACCCCATGGACAGTAGCCTGCCAGGCAACTCTGTCCATGGGATTTTCCAAGAAAGAATACTGGAGTGGATTCCATTACAACAAAAATGACAACAACAAATGTGAGTCCTAAGATACCCTTCCATTTGCTTTTAAGCATCTTGAGGTTCACTAAACTTATTAGTGTTTTTGTTTTTTTAGTTTAATGTTTATCACCAACTTTGGAAAATTACGGCCTTCATTTTCTTTTTCATCTGACCTACTCTTTCCCTCTGGGCTTTCAAAGATATGTTTGCGAGATCTTATATTGTTTCACATTTCACTGCATTCTTTATTATTATTAATCCATCTCTTTTTTTCTCTTTTACCCAACATGCTTCTTTTTTGTTTTTATATTTATTTTCATCCATCTTTTATTCTTTGGCATATGTGGGCTTCCCATTGCAATGGCCTCTCTCCTTGCAGAGCACCAGCTCTGGGCACATGCGGTTCAGAGCGCTGGCTTGTAATTGGACACACCAGTCCAGCCGCTCCAAGGCACGTGGGATCTTCCCGGGCCAGGGATCGAACAGGTGCCCCTTGCATTGCAAGGTGGATTCTTTAACCACTGGACCACCAGGGAAGCCCAATCCATCTCTTTTTGTGTCTCTTTTCATATTGGATAATTTCTAGCAACCAGACTCCAGGTTCATTGACTTGGTTCTGCCATCTCTGATCTGCTTTGAGGTCTATCCAGGGAAACCTTATTCTTATACATAACACTAAACTTTCTATGCATGTATTTATGAAGTAGTGACATGACAATAATATGTCATCACCGAATATTACACTAAAAAAGAATTACTGACTTTGTTGACTGGATAACAAGAGACTGTTCTGAATACTGTTAGAAAGTTCAGCAGCCCACTTGGCCTTTATGTATTAGATGCCTGTACCAACACCCAGCTCTGTGTGACAGTCAAGATATACATATGACTAATCTAGGATCATACATATCGGTAAATCTCTGTAAAAGTAAGAAGTAAAATAAAAATTAAAAAAAAAAACATATCTGGATATTGCCAAAATGTCCTTCTCATGAGAAAATTATCTCAGTTGACCACCACTACATAATAAATTATTTCTCTTAATTTATTTCTACTCAGTAGTGTATACTCATTGCGGAAACATTAGATTAAAAAAAGAGACAAGCTTAGTCAGGCATTAAGTTTGAATTATTTGCTTTTAGATCTTGGTTCACTAAACTTATTAGTGTTTTTGTTTTTTTAGTTTAATGTTTATCACCAACTTTGGAAAATTACGGCCTTCATTTTCTTTTTCATCTGACCTACTCTTTCCCTCTGGGCTTTCAAAGATATGTTTGCGAGATCTTATATTGTTTCACATTTCACTGCATTCTTTATTATTATTAATCCATCTCTTTTTTTCTCTTTTACCCAACATGCTTCTTTTTTGTTTTTATATTTATTTTCATCCATCTTTTATTCTTTGGCATATGTGGGCTTCCCATTGCAATGGCCTCTCTCCTTGCAGAGCACCAGCTCTGGGCACATGCGGTTCAGAGCGCTGGCTTGTAATTGGACACACCAGTCCAGCCGCTCCAAGGCACGTGGGATCTTCCCGGGCCAGGGATCGAACAGGTGCCCCTTGCATTGCAAGGTGGATTCTTTAACCACTGGACCACCAGGGAAGCCCAATCCATCTCTTTTTGTGTCTCTTTTCATATTGGATAATTTCTAGCAACCAGACTCCAGGTTCATTGACTTGGTTCTGCCATCTCTGATCTGCTTTGAGGTCTATCCAGGGAAACCTTATTCTTATACATAACACTAAACTTTCTATGCATGTATTTATGAAGTAGTGACATGACAATAATATGTCATCACCGAATATTACACTAAAAAAGAATTACTGACTTTGTTGACTGGATAACAAGAGACTGTTCTGAATACTGTTAGAAAGTTCAGCAGCCCACTTGGCCTTTATGTATTAGATGCCTGTACCAACACCCAGCTCTGTGTGACAGTCAAGATATACATATGACTAATCTAGGATCATACATATCGGTAAATCTCTGTAAAAGTAAGAAGTAAAATAAAAATTAAAAAAAAAAACATATCTGGATATTGCCAAAATGTCCTTCTCATGAGAAAATTATCTCAGTTGACCACCACTACATAATAAATTATTTCTCTTAATTTATTTCTACTCAGTAGTGTATACTCATTGCGGAAACATTAGATTAAAAAAAGAGAGAGACAAGCTTAGTCAGGCATTAAGTTTGAATTACATATGTAAGGAATGAGCTTGACTTATAGAACTATGTCTTATGAGGCAATTACTCTCAAATGACTTCCATGATGTGTTCAGTTATGGGGTTAGAAAGTACATAACTGCATCCTTAAAACGCAATCGATTTCAAATTTGTCAAATGCAAAAATATTGCTAACTATACATGTGCATTTAATTCACAACTCTTTTCTTCATAATCTGGCCTTGAAAATTTAGTGCAAAGGGAATGCCAGGGTGTCCAAACTTAGCATATGACCTTCTGTAAACTGCTGTGCTTGCTGCCAAGCTGTGCATCTGTGGATATGCCCAGATGGCTCTATTGTAGCTATTTAAATTGGGGAATCTATAATAAGAAGTCATTGCTTATTTAACCTGCTTTTCCAGGATACTTAGCATACAAATTTGGTTTAAATTCTAGGATTTTTGTCATCATGTACGCTTCTGTCTAGTGTGGGCAAGTGATTGTGTATGCACACATTTGCACTTGCATGTTTATGGGGATATGTATTATATCAGCTATCTCCCAATTTGGTTTGTCAGTATTGATTTTTAATCTGATTCTGTGAATTGGGAAAAGACATTTACTCCCTTTTAAAATAAGTTTCTGGTAACTAGAGTGTGTGTATATGCAGGCACTTGATACATGTTTGTTGATGGTATGATAATAATAATAAGAAAGAAAAGCAATAAACTCTAAATGATGTAAATTATATGCTTCTATATAAGGTAAAGTAGGTGACAAATTAAGCGCAAAATGGGATATAGGCTTTCTTTACAATTGTCCTGTTAGAACCAAACTAATTGAAGAAAAATTATAACATGAAATTAGCATGTGAAAATAAAATTTATACTACTTAAGCTGTTAAAAAAGAGAAAGGGATGGAACTTCTCTCATGGGCCAGAGGATAAAACCCTGTGCTTCCAATGCAAGGGGCCTGGGTTTAATCCCTGGTCAGGGAACTAGATCCCACTTGCTGTAACTAAGACCTGGAGCAGTCAATAATTTTTTTCTTAAAGTAAAAGGTAAAATGAACTTAAAAGTAAATTAGCTTAATGTTGTCATCTACATTATAATATTCTGTTTAATGACATACTATTTAGGAATTAAAAGTATGTGTGTATAAATATATAAAATAAACAGCAGAAAGATACATATCAACAAAAAGCCTGGAGATGTACATATATGTATTGAATATAGATGTCTATACACATACATCTCCATCCTTTCTACTATTTCTTGACAGTCTTTTAGAAAATATTCATCAGAAGAAGAAAACAGAAAAAAAGCATATTACCAAATATAATTAGTAATTGATTTCTTAAAAGTTAGTATGGCAAATTTGCAGCAACATGAATGGCTTTGAAGGTTTTCATACTGAGTGAAGTCAGAGAAGCAAATGTCCTATGATGTCGTTTGCATGTGGAATCTAAAAATAAATTATAAAAATGAACTTACAAAACAAAGAGACTCACAGACTTAGAGTATAAAATTATGGTTGCTGGTGGGTAAGAAAAATGGGAAAGAGATAGGGAGTTTAGGATTTACATGTACACACTGATATATACAAAATGAGTAATCAATAAGACCTATTGTAAAGCACATGGAACGCAATTCAATGTTGTGTGGCAACCTGGATGGGAGGTAGGCTTGAAGGAGAATGGATACATGTATACGTATGGCTGAGTCCATTTGCTTTCACCTGAAACTATTACAACATTGTTAATTGGTTATACCCCAAATACAAAATAAAAAGCTAAAAAAAAGAGAGGAAAAAAAAGTTGATATGGCTTAAAATAAGACATACCATTTTGAGTAAATACAATCTGATACTTTAAACTTTTATATAAATACTGTTAATATGTACTGATATATATGTCACGATGAAAACAGAACATTAGCATTTTAGCAATTCTAAGTAGTTTTTTCTCATGAGTTATGATGTTCCATACCCTGTGTATCAACTGCAGTAATGAGTCTGAGAGAATCACGTGCCAACTTGTTTGAAGCAAATCAGAAGATATATAGGATAAAGGTATCTGAATAGTTTTGATTTAACATTTTCTAAGTAATGTTGTATTAAATATATATTATTTGATAGAATATGTCATATTTTCATTTGTTATAGTTGACAACAATAAATAAAACATATAAGATTTAGTATTTTCTCTAGAATAATCGCAGAAGAATGAGTAACATTCATTATATTTACAGTCAATTTCTAGACTTATTATTCCACCAACTATTACATTTTTTGTCTGTCTCAAACAGTATACTCTCTTCCTAATCATGATCAATGATGAACTGAGTCTCTATGGCTACTCTGGTGTTGAGCTAGAAATGGCCTAGGGATTAGATTTAGACACCCTGGGCTTGAGTTTCGTTTTTTTCACCTAACATCTAAGTGATGGTTTTAATAAAATCCTGAATATGAATATATAAAACAAAGAGGTTTTTAATTTGCAGATGTAGCTATGTGCATGGTTAGGGAGATGTGAGGCCAAGAAGGGGAAAATAAGGTATCCTACCGATTAACCCCAGCATAAAATTACTAGAAACCCAAGACTAGAAGATGAGAGGGAGGGAGAAGCATGACTGGATTACAGGACAAGGAAGACTCTGAAGATGCTGCCAGAGTGGTCCCACTCAGGTCCCACTCAGGGGCAGCAGGGACTGTGAAAGAGACACCACAGGTGGTGTGGATGGAACAAGAGAAAGGAGAGGCAAAGAAGGAGGGGAGAAAGCACTTGAATTGTTTCTTATCTCTACCCTCCCAACTCTCAGGATTGTGCTGTTGCCTGATGCCATCCAGAACTTAGCTGACGGTAGAGGACTGGAAGGCACCCTTAGGTCAGCCCCAGCAACTCAGGGGAGAACAGGGGGAGGCAAGAGAGAGGCCTGAGGGAGAAGACTAGTCGTTTGTCTCCAATGTTTCATCATCTGTGAGACAAGAATTCTAATAACTATCTCAAAGTTTGCTGTTGAGATTAATTTAAAACAAGGTGCTGGGCTTTGAAAAGCACCATGCTTGTGAAAGTGAATACTGTTACTAGAAAGAATCCAGCAATTCCAGAGCTAAGTGTTTTGTTGCTGTTGTTATCTTATAGCTTTAGATTTGTTACCCATCTGTGATCAGCAATAAGGCTCAAAATTAACCTTCAGCCTTCAAGATATATAGGATAAAGGTATCTGAATAGTTTTGATTTAACATTTTCTAAGTAATGTTGTATTAAATATATATTATTTGATAGAATATGTCATATTTTCATTTGTTATAGTTGACAACAATAAATAAAACATATAAGATTTAGTATTTTCTCTAGAATAATCGCAGAAGAATGAGTAACATTCATTATATTTACAGTCAATTTCTAGACTTATTATTCCACCAACTATTACATTTTTTGTCTGTCTCAAACAGTATACTCTCTTCCTAATCATGATCAATGATGAACTGAGTCTCTATGGCTACTCTGGTGTTGAGCTAGAAATGGCCTAGGGATTAGATTTAGACACCCTGGGCTTGAGTTTCGTTTTTGTCACCTAACATCTAAGTGATGGTTTTAATAAAATCCTGAATATGAATATATAAAACAAAGAGGTTTTTAATTTGCAGATGTAGCTATGTGCATGGTTAGGGAGATGTGAGGCCAAGAAGGGGAAAATAAGGTATCCTACCGATTAACCCCAGCATAAAATTACTAGAAACCCAAGACTAGAAGATGAGAGGGAGGGAGAAGCATGACTGGATTACAGGACAAGGAAGACTCTGAAGATGCTGCCAGAGTGGTCCCACTCAGGTCCCACTCAGGGGCAGCAGGGACTGTGAAAGAGACACCACAGGTGGTGTGGATGGAACAAGAGAAAGGAGAGGCAAAGAAGGAGGGGAGAAAGCACTTGAATTGTTTCTTATCTCTACCCTCCCAACTCTCAGGATTGTGCTGTTGCCTGATGCCATCCAGAACTTAGCTGACGGTAGAGGACTGGAAGGCACCCTTAGGTCAGCCCCAGCAACTCAGGGGAGAACAGGGGGAGGCAAGAGAGAGGCCTGAGGAGAAGACTAGTCGTTTGTCTCCAATGTTTCATCATCTGTGAGACAAGAATTCTAATAACTATCTCAAAGTTTGCTGTTGAGATTAATTTAAAACAAGGTGCTGGGCTTTGAAAAGCACCATGCTTGTGAAAGTGAATACTGTTACTAGAAAGAATCCAGCAATTCCAGAGCTAAGTGTTTTGTTGCTGTTGTTATCTTATAGCTTTAGATTTGTTACCCATCTGTGATCAGCAATAAGGCTCAAAATTAACCTTTTTCAGCCTTAAAAAGGTCAGTCTAAATCCCTAATAATTTGAAACACTAAAGTGTGACATTATCTGCATTCCTAAAAAGAAAGGTTGAGGTTTCCATTTTTAGAATGTCTACATGGGGAGCTCTGTGGATCCACTATCTAGAAAAACTGATGACATTATTTAAAAATAAACTTTCTGGAAATGTTCCAATATACAATGAATATGGAAATATTTATTCAAAGAAATGTACTAAAACTGCCTAACAGCAGTGAAAGTCTGTGACTTCAATACATTTTCCCAAAATACTTAGCATCGAAGATCAAATAACTATGAAACACGCAAATAAAGAGGGAATTCTGACATGACAAGAAAGTAAAAACAGGAAAAAGAAGCATACTCATAAGAGTAACTGGACCTAAGATTTAACAAAGACTTTCTAAGGATCCGTTACCAACACTTTCAAAGAACTATAGTAAATTTTATTTGAAATACACAGGAAAATATTATGAAAAAGTCTCATTACATAGAGAGTATAAATTCAAATGTAATAGAAATTATTGAGCAGGTTCCACCCTATCCTGGATGGTTGTCCCTGTACCCCTCCAGGTAGACACTGGTGGTCAGAACATGCCCAGAGATACAGAGATCCTCCCTCTTGTGGTCAAGGACCAATACTAGGTTTCCAGCTATATCAGGAACAAGTAAGATAAAGTCACCAGTGCAGGTTGGCCCAGGTGCATCCAAACTTAAAAGGTGGGCTTCCCTGGTGGTCCAGTGGGTAAGGACTCCACCTTGCAATGCAAGGGGTGCTGGTTAGATCCCTGGCCTGGGAAGATCCCATGTTCTGCAGAGCGGCTGGACCAATGTATCCAACTACCAAGCCAGAGCTCTGGAGTGCATGCACCCAGAGCTGGTGCTCAGCAGTGAGAGAGGCCACTGCAATGGCAGGGCCACACAGGGGAACAAAGATGGATGAACACGAATAAATGAAAGACCAGTAGAAGTGGCCACAAAATAAATGTTATTAAAACTTAAAAGGTGACTCAGGGTAGCCTGGGGTTCATTATGCTCTATTTGTAATAGGTTAGCATTAAAGTTTTTGTCCCCTTTCCCACTTCATGGGTTTTGCTTGGGCACTTATGGGAAAGCATTTGCACACTAGGATAATACCTAAAGCTGTCAATCAACTTGTCAGTCAAATGACACTGGACACAGGAAGGACTACTAACTACTCTAGAAAACCCATCCCAACCTCATTGTGGAGCTGCTTCTTGTTTCCAGACAGCCTGCTCTCATCTTTCTTGGGAGTATATGTTTACTCTGATTAATAAAACTCTTAATTAAAACTGGTCTATGCCTCTAAACTGAATTTTTTTTTTCCCTCAAGAAAGACAAGAACCAAGGAAATTTTTATTCTACTGGTGATAACAGTATACAAAATATGAAGAAATAAATTCAAATACCCATCAACTCATGAATCGACAGACAAGCTCTCCTGGAATCTCAGAATCCACCTGCAATCTGAGAGACCTAGGTTCGTTCCCTGGGTTGGGAAGATCCCCTGGAGGAGGACATGGCAACCCACTACAGTATTCATGCCTGGAGAATACCCATGGACAGTCAAGGGGTGGGCTGCAGTCCAAGGGGTTGAAAACAGTTGGACACAACTGAGCAACTAAGCACACAGAATAGTACTAAACCATAAAAAAATGTATCAGTATATATTACAACATAAATATACCTTGAATACATGCAAAGTGAAAGAAGCCAGTTGAAAAAAATCCACATATTATGATTTTATTTATATGAAATGTCCAGAAGTGGGAAAATTGTAAAGACTGGAGACATACTGGTGGTTACCTATGGTTGAGAGGTGACATTAAAGGATACAGTGTTAGGAGTTTCAGTGTTTACAGTGCTTCTGAAATTGTTATGATGATGGTTGCATAACTATGAATATACAGAATTATATTAAATGAAATACTAAATTAATACTAAATACATTGGTAGATTATAAATGGGTAAATTTTATGGTCTGTGGATTATATCTCAGTAAACTAGTCCCTCCCTCCCAATATAGGTGGGCCATACTTCCCTCATGCAAGAATCCACTTGCAATGCAGGAGACTTGGGTTCAATACCTGGGTTGGGGGGCTTCCCTGGTGGTCCAGTGGGTAAGGACACCGCCTTGCAGTGCAAGGGGCGCCGGTTGGATCCCTGGCTGGGGAAGATCCCACGTGCCACGGAGCGGCTGGACCGATGCGTCCAATTGCCGAGCCAGAGCTCTGGAGCACATGTGCCCAGAGCCGGTGCTCTGTGACAACAGAGGCCACTGCGATGAAGGCCCACACAGGCCCAAGAACAAAGATGGATGAAACTGAATAAATGAAAGACCAATAGAAGTGGCCCACCCACCCCCCTCCCTCCCTAACCCACTCTCCCACAAAAAATAAAAAATAAAATAAAATAAAAAAAAAAATAAGGCAGCAAGAAAAAAAAACCTGGTTTGGGAAGATCTACTGGAGAAGAGAACAGTTACCTGCTCCAGTATTCTTGCCTGGAGAATTCCATGGACAGAACAGCTTCCTGGGCTATAGTCCATGATGTCGCAAAGAGTTAGACATGACAGCAACTTTCACTTCACATACTTACATAAATCTTAGGGAACTATAAACATAAAAGCTTATGCAGTTGTTGTTACTATCATCTTAAAATTTTTTAAAGCACGAATCACTAGTCAAGGGAAGTAAAAGAATGCTATTTAGTAATTTTTAATTAAATGTGTAAAATGTATACCTTCAGGTGTTTCTTTGCTACTGAATTTAAAATGAAACATGAAAATAAAAGTAGTACTAAACCATAAAAAAATGTATCAGTATATATTACAACATAAATATACCTTGAATACATGCAAAGTGAAAGAAGCCAGTTGAAAAAAATCCACATATTATGATTTTATTTATATGAAATGTCCAGAAGTGGGAAAATTGTAAAGACTGGAGACATACTGGTGGTTACCTATGGTTGAGAGGTGACATTAAAGGATACAGTGTTAGGAGTTTCAGTGTTTACAGTGCTTCTGAAATTGTTATGATGATGGTTGCATAACTATGAATATACAGAATTATATTAAATGAAATACTAAATTAATACTAAATACATTGGTAGATTATAAATGGGTAAATTTTATGGTCTGTGGATTATATCTCAGTAAACTAGTCCCTCCCTCCCAATATAGGTGGGCCATACTTCCCTCATGCAAGAATCCACTTGCAATGCAGGAGACTTGGGTTCAATACCTGGGTTGGGGGGCTTCCCTGGTGGTCCAGTGGGTAAGGACACCGCCTTGCAGTGCAAGGGGCGCCGGTTGGATCCCTGGCTGGGGAAGATCCCACGTGCCACGGAGCGGCTGGACCGATGCGTCCAATTGCCGAGCCAGAGCTCTGGAGCACATGTGCCCAGAGCCGGTGCTCTGTGACAACAGAGGCCACTGCGATGAAGGCCCACACAGGCCCAAGAACAAAGATGGATGAAACTGAATAAATGAAAGACCAATAGAAGTGGCCCACCCACCCCCCTCCCTCCCTAACCCACTCTCCCACAAAAAATAAAAAATAAAATAAAATAAAAAAAAAAATAAGGCAGCAAGAAAAAAAAACCTGGTTTGGGAAGATCTACTGGAGAAGAGAACAGTTACCTGCTCCAGTATTCTTGCCTGGAGAATTCCATGGACAGAACAGCTTCCTGGGCTATAGTCCATGATGTCGCAAAGAGTTAGACATGACAGCAACTTTCACTTCACATACTTACATAAATCTTAGGGAACTATAAACATAAAAGCTTATGCAGTTGTTGTTACTATCATCTTAAAATTTTTTAAAGCACGAATCACTAGTCAAGGGAAGTAAAAGAATGCTATTTAGTAATTTTTAATTAAATGTGTAAAATGTATACCTTCAGGTGTTTCTTTGCTACTGATATTTATACATTTTAGAACTAGACTTTTTTCACTAACAAAATTCAAATATCTGAACTTGATTCTAATTTTTGCAAAAATAAGAAAAATTGATGCAATTTTCCGGGCATGTCAATTTTTAATTTTGATTCCTTTCCCTGCCTTTGGGACTGTGTGTTCTTGCCCCAGTAGGGCAATAAGCAGCAGTTTTAATTTGCATTTGTTGGCTTTAACACGCATGTGTCCTAACCTTAACATCTCCTAAGTGGAGTTTATTTTGCAGAGAATTTGTTTATCTAGCATTAGTACATGACAAACCAGGAATGTAATAAGAATGCATAAATTGTAAATGCATAGTTCATAACTGAATATTTGAACATGTCTTAAAGCAGTGGGGCAATTTGATCCTTATAATCCAGTTTACATTTTTTTTTCCCTGGGAGAAAAGGGCATGCTTATCTAGGATTTATTTCATCTGCAATTTTCACATGACAAAATTTACTTTTAAGTTTAAAATGATGTTGTTTTGGTCCCTGGTGTCTGAGTGTGATGAGAGTTGGAAAAGCAGAGAAAACTACAAACGTCTAATCTTGGCATGGCATTTGCTTTCCATTTTCTTTAGTGTGCACCGATGGGATATTACTGAATGTTAAAACCTTGGCAGAGTCACTGGTGTGGAGAGTCTCTTTCTTTTATGAAGAGGGAAACAAATTTCAAGTCCAGTGAAGCTAATCTATTTTTTAAATTATTGCTGGTTAGTTTTTACTTTTTTAAATCATTGACTTGCCTCTTTAACTGATTTTAGCCCAAAGAACACTGAATCTTTATCCCATTAAACAGATATATGCAGAGAGATACCATTTCTCCTAGGTGAAGGATACGAATGTCTATCTTTGTCCCTTGTGAATATACTGTGTTCTTGTCAACAGTTAAAATCATGACCTAAAAAGTATACACTGCTCATTTTCTTTCCTTATCTTCCCTTTTTGTTTAAGGACTTCACCTGAACAAGTGTTACGTTCTGTTTTTCACATAACCCATCTCACATTATCTCTTAATCTATTGGAACTAGGGTTTTTGCTTCTGTTTTTTAAAACCCTGACTCTACCAAGCTTACAATAATATTTGCTGCCATAAAAAACAACTTTCATTCTGCACCTCTTTTAAACTTGTCCAAATGGTCTGATTCTAAAACCAGAAATTTTTTTCACTCCATATCTTTGATCTCTGTTACATTTGACTTAATTAGCCACTCTTTCTTTCTTGAAATAACTGATTCATTCCTTTGAAATCTCTCATGAATTTTGTTGGATTTCCAAGTACAGTATGAAGGCCATCAGAGGACGAATTACATAGCAGAAATCAAATTTATTTCCACATACATATATATATATATATATTTTGTTTTTGAAGATTTATTTATTTATTTATTTAGGGTGGGGGTCGGGTTGGGGAGGGAGGGGAGCGGGCGGGCCACTTCTATTGGTCTTTCACTTCTCTATTTTCATCCGTCTTTGTTCTTTGGCTCCTGTGGGCCTCCCATCAAGGTGGCGTCTGTCGTTGCAGAGCGCCGGCTCTGGGCACATGTGCCCCAGAACTCCAGTTCGGTAATTGGACACATCGATCCAGCCACTCCGCGGCACGTGGGATCTTCCCAGGCCAGGGATCGAACCAGCGCCCCTTGCACTGCAAGGCGGTGTCCTTACCCACTGGACCACCAGGGGAAGCCCTATTTCCACATATATTTATTGAGAGTCAAATATGTGCCATGTATTCTGCTATGTGGTTAGAATATTATCATTGAACAAAGTAAAAATCTTTGACTAGGTAAGACATGCACTCTGACAAAGATAGACATGTAACAATAACAATAAAATAACAACAAAGTAATAAGCAATATGTCTAGAAGTCCATATGGCATGAAAAAAAGCAAAATGCAGAAGAGGAGATTGACATTGTATTGGGTGTGGTTTAGAATAAACAATAAATCTGACTATTGCTGCCAATACTAGCTTGAAGCTTTTCATATAAGTTTTATAAAATATATCAAACTAAAATCACTAAATAGCTTTCTTCTATAAAAAAAACTTTTTAATGGCATTAGTCTCTTTTTATTGCCAATTTTTCACTTAGCCTATATCACATGAATAATATGCATATAAATGTACATGTAGATATAGGTTTTAGTTAGTGGTATCTGGTCTCTTAATTTCAAACTTATGGTTACCAATGGCAAAGTGAGGGATAAATAAGGATTTTGTGATTAAATATGCACACTACCATATATAGAATATATAACCAACAAGGATATTCTATAAATCACAAGGACCTATGCTCAATATTTTATAATCATATTTTTAAAAAATCAGAAAACATATATGTATATAAATATACCACTGAATAACTGCGCTATACACCCGACACTAATAGATTATAAATCATCAATGCTTCGTTTAAAAAATGATATGGAAACACCTAAACATCTTATTTGTATGGAGACATAAAGGACATGAAATAGCTGAAGGAATCCTGAGATGGAGAATGGAGCAGCAGGCTCCCTACCTTCAGGCTATACTACAAAGTACAAGATTCAAACAAGTATAGTACTGGTACAAAAACTGAAATATAGCTCAGTGGAATAGGATAGAAAGTCCAGATATCAACCCACATACCTGTGATCACCTAACCTATGACAAAGGAGACAAGAATACAATGGAGAAAATGCAGTCTCTGCAATAAGTGATACTGGGAAAAGTGGACAGTTACATGCAAAAGAATGAAATTAAAACATTCTCTGACACTACACACAAAAATAAACTCAAAATAGATTATAGACCTAAATGTAAGATCAGATACTACAAAACTCTTACAGGAAAATAGATGTAACACTTACATAAATCTCAGCAAAATCTTTTTTGATCTACCTCCTAGACTAAAATCAAAAATAAGCAAATGGATCTAATTATACTTAAAAGCTTTTGTACAGCAAAGGAAATCATAAACAAAAACTCAGTCCACAGACTGGTAGAAAATATTTGCAAATGGAGCTACCAACAAGAGATTAATCTCCAAACTATACAATCAGCCCATGAGACTCAGTATCAAACTAAACAAACCCAGTCAAAAAATGAGCAGAAGACCTAAATCGACATTTCTCTAAAAAAAAAAAAAAACATACAGATGGCCAAGAGGAATATGAAAATATCTTTAGCATTGCTAGAGAAATGCAAATAAAAACTACAGTGAGGTATCACCTCACATTAGTCAGAATGGCCATCACTGAAAATCTACAAAGAGTAAATACTGGAGAGGATATGGAGAATAGGAAACCTACTATACTGCTGGTGGGAATGTAAGTTGATTCAGCCAGGATAGCAAAGATTATGGAGGTTCCTCAATAAACTACAAATAGAGCTACCATATAATCTACAAATTCCACTCCTGGCATATATATTGAGAAAACAATAATTTGAAAAAGTTGCAGTGTTCATCTCAGCATTATTTATAATAGCCAGGACACAGAAGCAACCTAAATATCCATGGTCGGAGGAATAGTAAAGAAAATGAGTACGTATATACAATGGGATATTACTCAGGCATAAAAGAATGACAAAATAATCCCATTTGCAGCAACATGGATAGGAGATAGAGAGTGTTATACTAAGTGAAGCAAATCAGAGAAAAACAAGTATTATATGATATCATTTACATGTAGAATCTTAAGAAAATGAACCTATTTACAAAATGGAAATAGTCACAGATAATAGAAAACAAACTTATGGTTGCCGTAGGGGAAAGGGATGGCAAGATAAACTGGGAGATTCAGACTGACATATACATCACTACTCTGTATAATACAGATACCTAATAAGAACCTATAATACAGCACCGGGAACTCTACTCATTACTGTGTAAATGACCTATATGGGAATATAATCTAAAAAAGAATGGATATGTGTGTGTGTGTATATATATACACACACACACGCACACACACATATATATATATATATACATATATATATATATACACATATACATACATACACACAACTGGTTCACTTTGCTGTCAAGCAGAAACTAATATAACACTATAAATCAACCATACTCCAATAAAAATAATTCAAAATAGTTTTAAGTGGATAAAATTTGACAAAACTAAGATAAGCTGAATAATTTTTATAACTAATATATACTGAATTACACATTTTTCATTAACTCAGCATGTAAAAATTACAAGACAAATATTGCAATTTCTGATCATCCACATTTCTTCATCCCTTAAATGGTATTAAGTGCTTAAACAATGTCATGCACAATGAAAAGAACTCATAACATTTCTGACTCAAGATTTTAGAAAATAATGTTCATTGATAAAATATAGATGCTGTTTGATAAACTGCACAAAATGATATGTTTACACAGCAATGACATAGAAACTTAAAATACAGAATGCCATTACTCCATAAATCCTTTTTACCCATTTCCAAAACATTCCTAACCCTACTCCTCCACCCCCAAAGTAACAGATACTTTTCAATATGTAATTCTAATTTTTCATTTTGTATATATAATGTATGTAACATGCATACTTATAATGCTCATAATTGTATGAACATTGTATATATGAAATTATTCAACATGCTTTTACGTCTGGATACTTTTTTCCATAAAATTTCCTCTCAACTGTGATTTGTAACCACATTCATGTTGCTTTGGTAGCCACAGGTTATTCTTTGTCATTTTTGTATAATATTCTATGGTATGGATCTCTTCAGTTATTTGTTAAAGTATTAAGTTAATATAAAGGTGAATGCAGCATTGGAAAATTTTTAAAAAATTTGTAAA
Source organism: Tragulus kanchil (assembly GCA_022376925.1). NCBI lineage: Eukaryota > Metazoa > Chordata > Mammalia > Artiodactyla > Tragulidae > Tragulus > Tragulus kanchil. The sequence continues at coordinate 149,505,281 of JAIOJX010000025.1, read as the reverse complement.
AGAATCTTAAGAAAATGAACCTATTTACAAAATGGAAATAGTCACAGATAATAGAAAACAAACTTATGGTTGCCGTAGGGGAAAGGGATGGCAAGATAAACTGGGAGATTCAGACTGACATATACATCACTACTCTGTATAATACAGATACCTAATAAGAACCTATAATACAGCACCGGGAACTCTACTCATTACTGTGTAAATGACCTATATGGGAATATAATCTAAAAAAGAATGGATATGTGTGTGTGTGTATATATATACACACACACACGCACACACACATATATATATATATATACATATATATATATATACACATATACATACATACACACAACTGGTTCACTTTGCTGTCAAGCAGAAACTAATATAACACTATAAATCAACCATACTCCAATAAAAATAATTCAAAATAGTTTTAAGTGGATAAAATTTGACAAAACTAAGATAAGCTGAATAATTTTTATAACTAATATATACTGAATTACACATTTTTCATTAACTCAGCATGTAAAAATTACAAGACAAATATTGCAATTTCTGATCATCCACATTTCTTCATCCCTTAAATGGTATTAAGTGCTTAAACAATGTCATGCACAATGAAAAGAACTCATAACATTTCTGACTCAAGATTTTAGAAAATAATGTTCATTGATAAAATATAGATGCTGTTTGATAAACTGCACAAAATGATATGTTTACACAGCAATGACATAGAAACTTAAAATACAGAATGCCATTACTCCATAAATCCTTTTTACCCATTTCCAAAACATTCCTAACCCTACTCCTCCACCCCCAAAGTAACAGATACTTTTCAATATGTAATTCTAATTTTTCATTTTGTATATATAATGTATGTAACATGCATACTTATAATGCTCATAATTGTATGAACATTGTATATATGAAATTATTCAACATGCTTTTACGTCTGGATACTTTTTTCCATAAAATTTCCTCTCAACTGTGATTTGTAACCACATTCATGTTGCTTTGGTAGCCACAGGTTATTCTTTGTCATTTTTGTATAATATTCTATGGTATGGATCTCTTCAGTTATTTGTTAAAGTATTAAGTTAATATAAAGGTGAATGCAGCATTGGAAAATTTATTATCAATTTCACAGCCAAGTAAGTGATGAAAACTGGTAATGATGACAGGGAAAAAAAGAAAAACTTGAAGAATATCTGATTCTTAGTTCAGACTGTTATAACTAGGTATCAATACCATAGACTGAGTGGGTCAAGTAATAGAAATTTATTTCTTACAGTTTGTGGTCTAGAATTGTGGGATAAACATGTCAGTCCTGATGGGACTCTGGTAAGAGGCCTCTTTCTTATTTCCTCGTGTAGAGGAAAGAAAAAAGAGTGTGTCACATTTGGGCACAAATCCCTACTTACTTCTTAAAGACCTCACTTCCAACTACCATCATATTTTCTCACTTAGGGAGTAGAATTTCAACATATGACTTTTGAAGAAACATGAATATTCAGTTCATAACTTTAGGATTAACAGTCAATTTCAGTATTTTTGAATTTAATCACATTTTCTGATCTTATTCCATTTCATATCTTCCTTGTGTTCTTGAGGACAGGGTTGCTAATGTAACCAGGTCCCCAGCCAAATCTGAATGAAGGAAAATATTCCTTTTTGCTGACATTCAAATTTAACTAGGGGCATGTATGTTATTTATGATCTGTATGCAAGGGATAATATACACATACTAATGTTTTTCTGAAGCATATATGAAATTAATTCAAGTTATTTGTATACTATGAACTCAGTTGAGCATCTGTTTAAAAAACTATTTGTTCAGATTCCATATAAAAGGTTAAAAGGTTTAAGTAGTGACACTATTGTTTACTATATGGCATCATTCATTTAAAAAACAGACCAGATTCAAATGCATACTTATAATGCTCATAATTGTATGAACATTGTATATATGAAATTATTCAACATGCTTTTACGT